>CM030892.1:22333489-23045989 GCA_018136845.1 Heterotis niloticus | reverse complement strand
TGAGTAGATGTCATGCAAAAATATTGTGATCTTACTTTGATGTGATATCTTGGCTTTCTTGTATGAATGTGTTTTCATCAGTTTTAGTGGCACCTTTTTCAGAAAGTTTTGCTCTGGTGAGTCCCAGATGACATCTCCATCACATTTCTTCTGTTTTGGTCAGCGTGTTTTATATCTCTTGGCAACATACAGCATAGATTTAGTTGCGTGAAGCATTTGTTTTTCTGGTGTTTCTACAAGCAGAATGCGCTACATTCATGGTCGATTTGAAGCTCACTGAAGGGTCACCGTTCATATTTGTTTGTTTTTTGGCACTGCCAAAGAATTTTATGTGCTCTGATTTTCATTGAGCCAAAGAAAAATAAAACCAAAATCTAAAATAGATATCATTGCGGCACTGGCTGATCAGTTTTGTGGGTCAAAGAGTCAATACATAAGATGAAGTGAATAGAAAGGTGAATTTTAGATGAATTTATGGTGCTTCAGAAAAGAAATATTTAATAACCCAGCGGGATCAAAGTAATCCTATTGCAGTAATCCGGTTTGTGTTCTCTTCTGCATTGTTTTAGCTTTTATTTTCAGTTCTTTCGGATTATCAGACTGTGGAAAATTCCGGCAGTGTCACTGTGTCTCCCTCTGTCCCACATGGTTTTCACAAACTGTCCGCAGTGACAGAATTGCAGCATCCAGGAGCCATGATTCAGCAGCAGAAGTAACACAGAGCTTCTGACTGACTTTTCCTCCAGGGCCATGGAAAACGCTTTACTCAGCGCAGAGGTGAAGGAGGGAGAGATCCTTCCACCCACCATCCAGAAGCTGATGAAAGGATACAACAAATACCTGCGGCCTTTCTTTGATAGTAAGGAAACGTGTACAGGAATGCACAGCATCACTACACCTTCATTCATTTGCTCTTGTTTATTTTTTGTTTACCTTGAAGACTCCAAAACAGCAACAATGCGAGCAATAGGATAGCTTCATACCTTGAAAAATATGTAAAAATATTTATCATTACATCAACAGATATTTTAATAATTTTTCTCGAGTTTTCAGTTTGGCTAAAAATCCACATTAATTCAAAACCTTCCCTTTTCAAGGACGATGCCGTGTTGGAGATCTGTGCTCTATGAGGAAAATGGTTGGCTGGTTTTCCGCCTTTGCAAGATAAAAGAATAAATTATTATATCTGTTCTCCCTCTGAATGAAATTGCATCCTCGCTTGTTAACGCGAATCCTCGTTCTTCTGCCTAAAGCCAATTGTGTGCTGTTGAACACCACGGGTTGTGTTTTCGCTCCATGGAAAGGAATAGCTGAAACAAAGGAAAGTAGGATGTAGGACTGCACAGAAATAAATGACATTTTAACGCATTACATAGGCAGTGAGGGAGGGTAAAATGCATGGTAATGGTGGATAAGCTCCAAGGTAAACCGCACATGGCTCCGGTGCTCTATTGGCTGGCGATGCAGACATCAGTTTCCCTCTATGTGGCTGCATGACAATAAATAAAAACCTACCGGATTAATTATTTGGTCCAACAATTTGGCATTGTTTAATAATTAATTAATGAGAGCTATTAATTTGGCGCTAATAAACACAAACCTTTTTCTCCTGCAAGCGTCACCAATTGCTTTACCGTTGCTGCAGTTACTGTCCTACACAGGCTACCATGATGCTGCTGGTAGCTCCACTACTTTGACCACAGTGTATTTCTCTAACAGGGATGTTTGTTTGAAACTGCAGCAGTTTCAGCATCATTTGCTCTGTCGGGGTCATCTGCTGGCCGGGCCGTTGTGGGCTGAGATGGTGCTTAGCAAGACCGCTCAACTCTTATATCTACCAGCTGAAAAGGATTCCTGCTGTGGAACTCTAGTTCTCTTTGCTGAAATGTAGAATGACAGCAGCCAGACTGGGAAGAGGTGTGTGTGTGTGTGTGTGTGTGTGTGTGTGTGTGTGTGTGTGTGTGTGTGTGTGTGTGAAGCAGAGGGAAGTCCAGATGTTTTCTCTCTTGTTTTCTCGAGTGTCATTAATCCCAGTGTGACTCTGTGCTCTGTTTCTGTCCTCAGATGGTCCTGTCACCGTGGGTATGAGTTTGGACATAGCAAGCATTGACACCATTTCTGAAATAAACATGGTGAGGAGTCCTGCTTGGTCCTCTGTTTCGGGCCAGCTGTCACACTGAATGAAGCACCGCTTTAACGGTTCATTAATGCAGCGTTTTGATAAAATGAAGCTTGAAAGCTGTGCATGTGCAGTATAATATGAAACAGATCAGTTACACCATTAGCAAATAAGCACATAAACACTATGGTATACACAGATAAGTCACAACCTTAAAACTACTGACAGGTGAAGTGAATAACATTGACTGTCTGGTCAAAATGGCACTTGTCAAGGGGTGGGGGGAGATGTTAGGCAACAAGTGAACAGTTAGTTGTTGATGTGTTGGAAGCAGGAAAAATTGGGAAGCGTAAAGATCTGAGCCACTTTGACAAGGGCCAAGTTGTGATGGCTAGACGATTGGGTTAGAGCATCTCCAGAACAGCAGGAATTGTGGGAGCTTCCTGGAATGCAGTGGTCAGTACCTACAGTACCAAAAGTGGTCCAAGGAAGGGCAACTGGTGAACTGGCGACAGTATCGTGGGTGCCCAAGGCTTGTTGATGACCGTCTGGTCCGATCCCACACAAGAGCTGCCGTAGCACAAACGGCTGAAAACCTTAATGCTGGCCTTGACAGAAAGGCGTCAGAACACACAGTGCATCATATCTTTGCTGTGTATGGGGTTGGGTTGCCGCAGACCAACAACTCTGTCCCCATGCAGACCCACATCGCAACTTACTGGACTTAAAGGATCTGCTGCTAACCTCTTGGTGCCAGAGACCACAAGACACCTTCAGAGGTCTTGTGGAGTCCATGCTTAGATGGGTCAGAGCTGTTTTGGTGGCACGAGGGGGACATACGCCATATTAGACAGCTGATTTTAATGTTTTGACTGATCGGTGTAAATAACAAATACAACATTTCAAAAATGTTGAAATATATTTTGAAAATTGTATTAATACAACAAACTAGTGTGATAATAATTGAAAGGGGTAAACTTTGATGAGTAAAATAAAAGAGTCCTAGCAAAAACAACGTGATGGGGTCCTGCTGATCAAGGTCTTACTTTTAAGTAAATAACTGTCACTGTAACTGTTATTGCAGTCAAATTTTTAATGGAGGACTGAAAAATCAACAGAACAATTTATTTTGACCTCAGTTTTAATATGACATTACATAAACTGTGAGCTGGGTTTTTGTCTTCTGACAGAGAATATTTATTTTGTTCAGTTTAGTTTGTTTCTATAGTGAGAGGGATGAACAACAGATTAAAACAACAGAACAGGTGCGACAGATATACAGTAAGACTACGGGTAAGAGATTAGCTACACATTTAATGATCAGAGGAACCTTTGTGCCTAGAAAAGCAGTAAAATAAAACTAAAAGTCCCTCTTTCTATAATGAATATTTTTACACAAATGACACAACAGGATATTTTACAGGCTGAACTGAGTTCAGGTACAGCACCTTTCTCCCAGTAAAAGGCCATTATCTTACAAATCATCAGCTTTAAACGTTGTGACTGGGCTAATAAAACAGTTTACAGTATAATTTTATATGTTAATATAGTATAAAACCCAGTGGTTCCACTGAATGAAGTGGTTTTCATTCACTACTGGGCCAAGTTAGGAGTTACTATATTTAAAACAGTGCAGATCCATCCACACCATAACTTCCTCACCAGATTCGGGTATTCAATGTTTTTGCTGAATCATCAAAGAAGTCAAGCTCTTCAGAAACCAGGTTCTGTAAATCGGTGAGCCTATAAGTTGCTGTACGTTTTGGTACTGGTATAGCAAAACAGCAAATATTTAACATTATTTAGGTAATCAGTAATACTCAATTATTCATAAAAAAAGTACTTTAGTACTTAAGTGATTATTTAGTTATTTACTTATAAATAAAACATTTCTTTCAGTTCCAGAAACAGGACTGTTCCTGTCCTGGTTTTTCATTTCACGGTGTTATCCTGTTTAGTTTTTGTGAGAGATTCTCCATCACTCAGTGAGTCTGTGCTACTCAGATAGGTTATTATTACAAAACCTTACCCTGCTTTTTGTGCCTGCTGTTCAAGGACTACACAGCCACGATATTCCTGAGACAGCGTTAGACAGATGAGCGGCTGTGTTTCGATGGAAACAAGAGCTTAAGTTTAGACGGGAGACTCGTCGAACTCCTCTGGGTTCCAGACACCTTTATTGTTGACTCTAAGAAGTCGTTTCTCCATGACATCACGGTGGAGAACAGACTGATCAGGATATTTCCAAATGGGACCGTTCTCTATGCACTGAGGTGAGTGAACCCATGCTATGGCCCTCTGAATGCAACAGGAGACTTCATTTAACACTTTTGTATGCATGCTTTCATATGTAGAAATGTTAGTTTTAATTCAGTCAGTTCTGTTTATTTTTACCACAATCCCCTCACCACAGTGGCAGACAGAGTGGAACAAAGTTCTAAGGAAATAGTAAAAGGAGCAGGAATGAGCAGGTTTTCCATTTCTAAGACAACAGATAAGAGTTTAATCAACTGGAAACTGAGGAGAGGAAAACAAAATGTAGAAATAAACTTCTGGGTTCCAAGCTTCAGTGGCTGTCCACCCCTCCCTGAAGTTCTAATATGGTGACTAAGGACTTGTGTGGAAATGTCTGTTTGGGGTTCAAGGAGCAACCAGGTGGGGAGCAATAATGGGAGAATTTTGCATAAGTTTTATTCCAGTTCATCCCAACATACAGTAAACACAAACAGAGCTGGTAATACAGCAACAGGGTCACCATAACGCAATACAAAAGCTAATGTGTAGCCAAGTGTGGCCAGATGTGGTCAGGTGTCATCAGGTGTGGCCAGGTGTAGCCTGGCTTGCCTGCCATAGTCTAGTAATTCATTGTGTTGCTCAAATGTTGCAGATGTTTCAGGAACTGCACATTTTGTAAATGACACACACATATTTTATACCTTTAAGTTTTTCATGCATGCATTGTATGTGTTTCATAATCTTCTGTGTTTTATATACATAAATAATTTATTTACACATTTTTATAAATCATGTAAGAAGCAAAAGTGAGGCAGTGTGTGTGCTGGCAGCCTAACATTCATTGGTGGTGATGCTGTGTTTCTTCAACATTAAAATGACTGAGCAACTTACAAAATGCATTTATTTCTACCGTGAATACTGAGAGGACATCCATCCTTCAGTCATGTTCACTAGTGTGAGTGTGTGTGCGCGCGTGTGTGTTTCGATGCAGATAGGTCTGCTGACATTCATAAGCAAGTGTGCCAGTGCAAGAAAAGTTTAGAAAACTGTATTTAGATGCTATGCTGCGTAAAAACAGCACTCGTCCATCACCTCAGCCGTACCGAGCACAGGAAAGCAGGGGAACTCTTGGCTGTTTTTTTAGGAAACTCTTACCTAATGTTATCAATTTGCCATCTGTTTCTCATGCCTGCTCTTTTTTAAGGATAACCACAACTGTGGCCTGCAGTATGGATCTGACCAAGTACCCAATGGACAAGCAGACATGCACGCTGCAACTGGAGAGCTGTAAGGCCCTGTCACACCGCTGGACTTTCTCCTATGAAACAACCACAGGTTTCCATTCTGTTCAGGACATCTGGTCCAACTGGAGACCATAGCATTGCTGTCCTCAACCCATGCACTGCTTGCTGTGTGGTAAAATGCCAACCCTGAGTCTGCTGAGCAGATCCTTAGGCTGTCATACCTTTACTAGTGGGATGGAAAGTCCTGATGATTCTAAGGACCCCAGACCTGGAGATGGCTAACAAATGGGTTGTATTTTTCTTAAGGGTGGTGGGGCTTCAAGGGGCCACGGAATTTCTGGTCAGCACCCTGCGAACCTACAGAAAGACACTGCACTGGGGTACAAACATCACTTTTTTAATGCAGCAGACACCATTGCACATGGCAACTTCCATTGTTATGTTTCATTGTGAATTACAGATGGTCCCCGACAATGGGGTTCCGTTCTGATAAACCCATTGTAAGTCGGAAATATTATACGTGGAAAACACATTTAATATTCCTAACCTACTGTCACACCTTTGGCCGCTTCAACAAAGGAATGCAGGTGGTCTCTCTGCCCCTGTCTTTGGACTGAGCATTGATTGGCTAGGATAGGAATCAATCATGGACGGGATTTAGTTCCTACCCGGACTTCCTGTCAGTGCTCAGTTTCCGCTGCCCCTTCCGAACTCGCCTTAGAATTCGCTCTGTGACCACCACAGAATTTGAACCTCAAACCTGCCGTCTATAAGCCGCCCCAACCTCCCTGCCCCCAAAGCGCATTTGTCTCGTGTATGCTTGTAATTTTATTTCTTTTTTTGTTTGCTTGTCTGATGCCAGAGGAGCTTTAACTCACAGTGCCAGACATGAGCTGGACAGGTCAAACCGCAGCAGCTCATTCCAGTGAAGCTGCCAGCTTAGCGTTTCCAGATTTGTGCAATCATTTTGCCTGCGTTTGCACAGCAGTCACATCACGGCTTGGCAGAACGACACAGATTTGTTTGTTTGGAAAACAAATCTGTTTTAATGTCTCCTGCCATCTGGTGAAGCAAGAAAAAGAGCTTGTTGTGAAATTCAGACATGATCCCATTTACTGAATTCAGGTATTTGGCAGCACAAGTGTGTGTTTTTGTTTGTATTGTGTGTGTGGCCTCCTGGTGCCACCACTACCAGTGGGGATCTGAACCCTGGTTACTCGGTTGACTTTGCAATGACATCTGTCCCACTCGCCCAAGGTCTCCAGCAGCAGCCAGGTGCAGCCCATTGGTTGAAGCTCTATTTTAGTCCACAGAAAACCAAACTGTGGTGAGAAACTGCACCCTAAGTGCAGGAGTGAGTGTTGCCACAAGGGTTACCTGGTTGTCCGCTTTTCTCCTTAATGGTGGAACAGAGGGTTAAGCGCAGCCACATTTCGACCACAGGGGTGGGCTGCTGCAAGGTGCAGAGCGAAGGTATCATGAGGCATCAGCAGGTCAGGACATAACGCTTTTCAGAAAACAGCTGCGCTGAGACAAAATCTCTCACGAATCTGGGAAAAGGCATTGCTGGCCGCTGCAGCCTATTAAATTGTTCTAATTGGATTTAGTGAGCATATTTAAGAATCATTCTGCTGTGAACTTTATTTGACACTCCTAACAGCTTACTTCATGCTGGTGTCACTGCGCTCCGATTTCACACATCAGGCATGAGACTAACACACACACACACACACACACACACACACCTCTCAGCAGGAGTCCATGAGCTGTAGTTGAAAAGTAAAAGCTGATGGAAACCGGTGCTACGCCCGAAGAAACTGACAGGGCCTGTAACTGCGTTTCATCTCAGCTCCACAGCAGCAGTTGGCACTGCACCCCTTTTGAGGTGCTCATCCCAGTGGTCATCGGAGCCTTTATGGTTCACCTCTGTGGCGACGTCTCCTATAGGTGAACCAGTTGAAACCCCTTGGCTGCTCCAGGTTCAAAACTCAAGACCTATTTACTGTCCTGATGATCTGTTTGTGTGTGGGGGCGGGGAGGTATTTGAGGGCCCAGTGGCTCTAAATCCACCACCACATAATTCCAAACAACAAAATTGTAGCAGCTCCTCCTGTTGTACTTTGTTTACAAAGCTCGGCATAGAGTGAAGCACTATGTTTACACTGTTTGTACCTCTAAGTATTTACAGATGTACAGCAAATGAGTTGTATTTGTCTCACCGCGTCTCTTTCAAGGGGCGACCACTGTCTTGACCATGACCACCCTGATGGTGGGCGCCAGAACCTCGCTGCCCAATGCCAACTATTTCATTAAGGCCATCAATGTCTACTTGTGTGTGTGTGTGTGTGTGTGTTTAGAATATGTGAGGCCCCACTTTTTTGCCTCACTGTTCGCTCTGTGTATTAAAAGTGTCCTTGCATTTGTTTTTGCGATGCTATCAGCAGCCACTGGTTGTGTCACCATTAATTTTGACGCAAGTGACCAAGCAGCTTTTCTGCACATTATTGTCCGTCCTCCTTTACCCAGGGTGTACCCTTCACATATTGTTCTGCTGTTATTTTTATGGATTCAAGAAAACGGTGAGCCTCCATGAATGTTTTAATGAAGCTGCGATGCTCTGAGAGCAAACGTACAATTATTTTTATTCAGAGCGTCTCCAGATCAATAATGCATGGCTTCCTTGTGGTGCGTCTGGCAGCTGCCGGGAAACAGGAAAAACACGTTTTATTAGGCGCTTCATGTGTGGTTAAAAGGTATCACCTTATTAAGGGGAAGCTCAACAGCCTTGGTGTTCAGCCTTGTAGTTCTACAGCGCCCTCTAGAGGACAGGAGGAAAAGAATTCACTGCTCAAACTTCTCTTGAACACAAAGTGATTTTCTTCACACAGTCATTCTCCTTGGCTTTGTAATAATTATTTATGCATCACATTACATCTGGAGTGCTACTGAGAAACAAAATTAATAAGATATAACTCACCGTTAACATTTTTCCTGGAAGTTTTCCAAAGCAGGTATCTCCAAGCTACTGAACCATTAAAGCACAGCTGGTTTTAACAGTGCCTCCCCCCACCCCACCACCCTTTCCCCGCAGGGGGCTACAACATCAACGATGTCATGTTTTACTGGACCAGGGGCAACGAGTCAGTGAGCGGCTTAGACACCCTTCGCCTGGCACAGTACACAGTGGAGGACCACTACACTTCGGTGTCTGAAGCCATTTATGAAACAGGTGGTCCAGTGTCACCCTCTGGTGCCCACACTCACACCCCTTCATTATCTTAAAAACCATTTTATCACATGAACTATCATCTTCTAACCTGCATCAACCTTGCATTTGGCATTTTATCTCAAAACTATGTACAAGTCCAAAAATAGTAAATAAATGTTTATCATAACATGCTGTTCTCAGCTTAAATGCAGATCGCTTCCCTGCAGATCATCGATAAATGATCTTGTTCTCCTTCGTGTTGCTGCTGACAGGAAATTACCCAAAACTGATCTTCCACTTTGAACTGAAGAGGAGCATCCTCTACTTCATTCTAGAGACCTATGTGCCATCGAGTCTACTGGTGGTCCTGTCCTGGGTGTCCTTCTGGATCAGCCAGTCATCTGTTCCTGCTCGCATCTGCATAGGTACTTCTGAACCCTCCCCATGCTGCACGTCAGTGCACACACCTTGCCTAGAACTACAACACAGACACAGACACAGACACAGACACGCACCTTTCATTTCACCTTGGATGGCTGTGGGGTGGAGATGGTCAGGTAACATCCATTAGCAGATCTGACCAATGACCATTAAGCACCCTTTAGGCTGACCAATAGAGAGGATGACCTATACAGAAGGACCCACCAACACGCTGGTGGGTATTTTAACATAGAGCGCAACTGGATCAGAACTGAGGCTGCACAAGTTATTCACACTCAGTGGGGGGCTGGTTTAAATACAGCGATGCACCACATTAGGGAAAGAAATGCAACCAAGAACCAAGAGTCCATTGTTTAACAGGGCAAAGAGCTGTTTGATTGAAACAGATATAAAACAATTTCATGATAAAAATTATTCTTCTCCCTCAGAGGCAGATCAAAGGACACCGGTTTCAGCAAAAAAAAGACTTTAATAAGTCCACCACCACATAATTCCAAACAACAAAACTGTAGCAGCTCTTCCTATTGTACTTTGTTTACAAAGCTTGGCACAGAGTGAAGCACTATGTTTACACTGTTTGTACCTCTAAATATTTACAGATGTACAGCAAATGAGTTGTATTTGTCTCACCGCGTCTTTTTCAAGGGGTGACCACTGTCTTGACCATGACCACCCTGATGATGGGCGCCAGAACCTCGCTGCCCAATGCCAACTGCTTCATCAAGGCCATCGACGTCTACCTGGGCATCTGCTTCAGCTTTATCTTTGGGGCACTCATTGAGTACGCAGTGGCCCACTTCTGCACCCTGCAGCACCCTGACATCGCACAGGGCTTCATGGTGAGACTCCAGCCGTCATCGTCATCATCATCAGCGTAGCCTTCATCTCCGTGTCTGCAGCTCATCCCCACTGGGGAGACTGAGCCCCTCATCACTGTTGTCATCCTGTGTCTTTGCACCTCTCCATGGTCATCATCACAAAGCTAACAACAGGAAAGGTAAGATGCTCACCTCATACATCATCCCCATCGGCCTTCATCTCCCCTCTGAGACATCTTAAATAAAAAATTGGCAAACTGTATATGTTTAATGTATTTTCATGTCAACTGTTCTTGAACAGTTTCCATCTGTTCTTGTCAACAATTAATATAAACCTGGGCTGAGTCACAAAAACGTGTTTCTTACCTTTATTATAGCTATTTTATTTATCTTTCATTTTAGACATTTTTTTTTATTTAACCCACAGTATACCGCTGTAAAATTCAATGCTCTCTGAAGGCTAAAATTTGTTTTTGAAACATTACCAAGGCATTAATATGAACTATACAAAAAAATGTATGTAATTTATGACTCTTACTTTGTCAAAAGCAAACACAGCAACATCAGAATGAAATATTTTTGTGTATTTACATGTCTTTATGTAGCATAAGTTAAGGGGTTAATATTTTAAACTAAAAATACATCCAGGCTGAACATTTTTTCCATATTTAAAAATCCAAAAATTGAATTATAAACCAAATAATTTAACCACATGAACTTTTTACTTGTTTTTTTCACTAAAAGTTCCTGTAAATTCCAGACTACAGTGGAATTTTGAGAGAGAAATAACATTCCACGCGTTTTTGTGGTCCTTTTGTTTTAATGACGAAAGGAAAAGAAGAAAGTAGCACTGTGTGATGTAATGGTTTTTGTATAATCGGTTATTTTTACATCTTCTGTTGTGGAGGAAAACAGATCATTAGGAAAACTAATAAGAATAATAAGTCCGTGTAAAGAAGCCTGTTAGCTACTTCACTAGCAGCTGCAGGGCTGCTTGTGGACCCTGAAGATGTGCTGCAGCTCGCCGGCGCCACCTAGCAGATCGGCTCAGCATGGATGCCACATCAGCAAAAAACTAATTGCCAAAAGCTGCTGCCCTGTTTACGGTGTTTAATAAGGACTGAAGCATTCAGTTTCTCACACTGAGAATAAGCTTTAATAAAACATTCCATTACATTTATATCGCCATCCACTTGTAATTTGAGGTCACAGTGGCCCACAGCATATTCTGGAAGTTTAGTATTTGAGACAGGGGGCTGTCCATCACAGGACAATCACACTTACTGATAGACTCATGTATTTGCACCTGGGTGGGAAATTTAGGCTCACAAAGTGACTTGAATCAGAAGTGGGAGGAAACAAGAGCACACAGGGAAACATGCTGAGTGGGGTTTGAACCCACATGTAAACCAATAGCTCTGGTGCCAGGGCCACTTTTCCTGCCTACTAAAAGCACTTTTTTAAAATCTGTGCAAGATGTGGTGATGACATAAATACATATCAGGAGATGTACTACTACTAAGTAGTACTAGTAGTAATAGTCCCATGTATTGTATTATTTTCAATACATTTATGATAATAATTTATCTAATAAATAATAGTTTTCTCTAAGTGGATATGACACAACATAAGGAAAATGTTACTATGATAGCCATAAATAAAGCAGAATAAAATTTTTATTTCATCTTTCTTGATGTCCTTATTTCAGTGTCACCGTAATTCGTCATTTCTAGCCAATAGTACATTAATATGAATACATCATTTGTAGCCAATAAAAAAAGTGAGGACAGTTTTACTCTTCTAATGACTCCACCATTAACTTCATTTTTAAGGTTTTTTACCAGAGGGTTTCTAGTCTGTCCAATAGCCATTAGTTGCCAAGCCTGATGTTATGTTGGAGTTTGACCTTCCCACTTGGAATTTGTCTCTTACCAGCTTCCACCCGTAGTTGCCAGCAGAGCTCTTTGCACTGTGCCAGACCTTCATAGTTGAGTCAAAAGAGTCAAAAGAGTTTATTTGTCACATACATGGTTGCTGAGTAAACCATGTAGTGACATGTGCTCCGATTCAATAGGACAGGAGACTGTGCAGAAAAATTTATGAGTAAAACAAACAAACAACCAAACACCAAGAAGAAACAAACAGCAAATAGATAAATAAGCAAGTAAATAAATAAATAGATAAGCACCGATAGAAAGAATCTCACAAGACAGCATAGTACTGTACAGTATTTTTACAGTATTATGGGGAATTGGGTTTTGATATACAATCTCTCGGTATACAAACATATATGTAAACAATTTTCAGGAACAAATTACTTTTGTAAACTGAGGGATGCCCATATCTGTACATTTGTACATTTTTGTTTTGATTTACAAGCTGTTTTGCGTTCTCAGCTGCACAGTGACTCTCCCGACTCCTAACCCACAGTGTGAACACAGCATTCGGGAATGCGAACGTGAGATGAACGGTATCGTCACAACTATCGCCAGTGACGCAAGTAGGACCAAGCGGCGAAAGGAAGTGGGCCCAACCCCAGAAGTCAAGGAGGAGGGTGAGGAGGGGGAGGAGCAACGGGGTTGCTGCCGCAAATCACTGTCTCTCCTGAAGAGGGCAGCGCACCTGGCAAGTTGCTGCCATGTGGAGAACCCACACTACATAGATAACTACTCTCGTGTCTTTTTCCCTCTGTCCTTTATCCTCGTCAATCTCCTTTACTGGACTTATTACCTATATTTTTAATTCCTGCTAGCGTGTGTGTGTGTGTGTGTGTGTTTCAGTCTCAGTGATTTATGTGTGCATCAGCCCATCGGGACCCAGCAGCAACTACTGAATGGAGCTGCGTGAATGAAGAACGACAGCAGATCCAGCTACTTACCTTCCAAAAGCCTGGAAATGAATCTGCCACCACAGAAAAACAGCACAACACATTGTGGTCAGCCTCTTCTTAGGACCACTGAACACACTGTTTGCGACTGCATGGGTGGCAGAAGGCACTCATCTCATTTGTGCAGTGCTAGTCTTTCACCACAATTATTAAAGTATTTGTGCACATTTGTGGCCCTGTTGAGCACAGGCTGACCAAGTCCTGTGGGTGGCTGAAGACCACGTCCTACGTGACCCAGCTGCTAAGAGCCACAGCAGTCCTAATAGGAGCACAAACAGCAAGTTGAAGCTCTCCTTTCATCAGAACAGTTATGTTCCTCTACTGCCATTAGAAATGTGGTCTTTGCACTATTAGTCGTGATGACAAATTAATATGTTAGTAAATGTTTAGAATCGTGTGCCATGAACAACGGCACATTATTCCATGCCCAGTAATGATATAAATACATTTACTGTAGATATAAAAGCACAATATGTGTAAATATGCAGGATACTGTGGGTGTTGACCATGGGAAAACAAAGTGAAATGGGAATGTAAGTTATTTTAAATGTGAACAGGAAGTGAGCACTGTTACCCCGGAGATTCCTGTGAATAAATCAGAGCTTACGGTCATGTACGGAAGGTCAAGGTGAGTTACTGTCCCATGCAGGTGGGCCTGGCGACCTCACAGGTTCACTTTAAAATGGAGGAAGGAAAAAGGATTTTATGTGCAATTTGAATTATTCATTTTTTTATTATCCTTTTTCTCAGCCCATTTCTATGGCCTAAGATAAATTAAGCTGCACCTCATGGTTGGGGAAGAAAAAAAGAAATCAGCAGACAAGCAGTTTATCCAAAATTTTTTTTTCCTGAAAAATTTATGGAACGAAATCCAGTCTGAGGGATTTTAATCCGATACAGAATTTTACCATTTTGCACTGTTTGTGAGGCTTTGGTCCCTTTATTTCATTTTCAAATTCTCTCTGCAGAACTTTGGGAGGCAGAGTAATATTTTTGTCCATAAAGTGAACGAAACAACACTTTCCTTCGAACAAGTGCAACCCACAGTTATAAGGCATTCAGTTTGTAGAACCCTCTGTTTTTTCTCTTTATTATGCATGTTTTCTGTATTTCCTTATCTATAGGGTTACTGTAGCATCGCTCTCTCAGCAAGAAAAAAGCACAGTCGTGAAGCAACACCTACTTTCTTCTGAACTCAATTTTTTTTTTTTTTGTGAAATATTTTGCAGTAAAGAGGAAAAGTACTGCTGTACTTTAAATTCCTTCCTTTTTTCACCTCTCTCTGAAACAGTTGCATCCTGCCATCATGTTATTGCATTCAAGTTTACAGTTCATGCATTTACTGCAAAATATGGTTTATGGTGGAACTGACAGTTGTATAATGCACGGTTTATATATTTATATATTATTTAGATAATGCATTTTCTTAGAATTAAAAAAAAAAAAAGATGTTTGTTTATAAAGGTCCTATGTATAAATCCACATTTCTTTTTAAACTATAAAAAGTTATAGCTTTGACTGATTTGTTGCCATGAGAGAGAAAATAAATGAAATCTGTCTGAATCAAAAGCCTTGCATCACTTGTGACTGCACTGGAAAGTTTACATTTGAGAAGCAACTTTTCAGACTCAAACTGAACCCAGAGCTATCCGTCAGCCATGCATGACTAATTTTCTCTTAAAAAACAAAGCGTCTGTTTTCTGAAGGTTTGCAAAACCAACTAAATTGTGTCTGAAAGTGAAAGCAAATTTGTTAAAAGCAGCACCCTAATCCTTCAGCAGTCTGCCAAGGTTGCATCACTGGACCTGAGGGTAATTTTCAGACAAGAAAGAAAGAGGGAGAGGAACTCATCTCCTGCTGAAGGAAAAGTCTGAGAAACGGTACAATTTGTAAAACAACAAACACTGCTTTACAGCCATATTTTTATTTGTTGTCTCCAATTTTGCCCAAATCCCCCAAATCCCCTGTAAATCATTGTTTTTGTTTGTGTCTATGTGTGTGTGTGTGTGTGTCCTACCCACAGCTCTTCACTTAGCACCACTGCAGTGTTTCCACAAGGGATGAGGAAACTAACCTTTGTGGCAAGTTCTGTGAAGAGGAAACCCCTATGAATCTCAAGAACACTGAAATGCTGTAATTCCGCAATTTATTCATGTAGTGGTTTATACAATTAGGATAACAATGTGCTCAAAACAAATTTCACATTTGTCCCTAAAAATATATTTGTTTCTCAAGGAACTTTTTGGGATCGTACTACAATGACACTAACAGGTTGCTGAACATTTTCCTTTCCTCTGCTCCACGTTTTCCAAGACACAGCTGTGTGAGGCCACCAGGGTGTGACAGTGCCCTCCAGCAGTGAGGGCTGAGCACAGTGGCACTCCTAATGGAACCCAGTCCCATGCTGCTAAATGCAGTCTGGCGCATTGTAGTACTGGCATTTTCTACTGCTGTTTGGGCATCAGTTAGAATCTGCTCAGAAGTTTTGGGATACACTGTAAATCACCAGAACAAAGAACAGGGCAAGTGGTTAAGGAAAGGAAGTGAGAGTGAATGAGATTTAATTGGCGCAGAAAATGAAAAGAAATCTAATTTGCAGAGCAGCCACAAATTCTAACTGCGGAGTCCATACAGTAGCCAACAGGACTAAAGCAAAGTACAGATGGTGTGCGAGTTATGATGGTCTGACTGGATTTTTCATGATGGTGCGAGAGCAATGCGCATTCAGTAGAAACCGTACTTTGAATTTTCTATTTTGATTTTTTCCTGAGCAAGTGATATGCAGTACGATACTCTCTCCTGACACCGGACAGTGATAGCGATCCACATCTCCCAGTCTGCCACGTGTGCTAGTGTACACAACCGATACTTCACAGTGTTCTGTGCTGCTAGCATTTTTTGGACCCCCCGTATCTACGTTGTGTTTTGTGCATCCATCGTGTACGAAATGCCCATCTGTGGCTGTGTCTTCTGAAAGCAATATGAAAGTAGAAAACCTGTAATAACTTTTATGGTAGGCTAGGCCAGGCTAGGCTATGATGTTTGTTAGGTGTTATGGTGTGGGTTGGTGGAAGAAATTGCAAGAAACCATGGCAATAAGTTTAAGTTCCATTAAAATCTTTACAGGAGCTAGTGTTAAACGTTAGCGATTGACAGTAAAGAAAAACGGAAGAGGCCAGAATTCAAAATAAACAAAATAAAAAGTCTTAGCAAGACAGTGGTTGCAGGAGAGTTCACAAAGGCACCAGAAACTGAGCACTGACAGGAAGTATAGGTAGGAACTAAATCCCATCTACAACTGGTTCCTATACCAATCAGTCCCCAGTCAGTGCTCAGTGTGAAGACAGGGGTGGAGAGACCACCTACTGACAGGAAGTCCGGTTATAAACTAAATCCCGTCCACGATTGGTTGAGCAGGAACTAAATCCCACTCATTATTGGTTCTTATTCCAATCAATCATCCAATCAGTGCTCAGTCAGAAGATGGGAGTGGAGAGACTATCTTTGTTCCATTGCTGAAGCTGCCACAGATGTGACGGTGGGTTGGGTGGATTAAATGTATTTTTGACTTACGATGGCTTTATCAGAATGAAACCTCACCATAAGTTGGGGACCATCTGTAATGAAAAGAGTGATGATGTGAGAAAGGCTGATGTGTCAGTTACTGATTTACAGCCCTATTTGCTGTAACTGAACCCTGATATTTGCACAAAGTTTCACACTAAGCTTGTATTTCTGATCAATACTTGCAGGATGAATAAATCGGTTTTCAGTGATTTATCACTCAAAAACCAGTCATAGATTTAAAATCTGGTTTCTCGGTGAGGTAAAAATATGCTTTGGCTTTGTTGATTCTGTGTTTTGTTTTCATTAATCTTACAACAGCCATGGCACTTATAATCCGGGATTTATTGGGCCACTGCAGTACAGTCCCTGCGGATTAGTGGGTCTTACTGAGATGCGGCATCAACCCATGAACCCAGTTTGCTCTTCTTGTTGTATTTGCCGCATCCAGGGCCTGAACCTCTGGTGAACGTTGAATCTCTGATCAAAGACTCGGGTCCTGTGGAGACGCCTCGCTGCGCAGCGGGATTAGAGACTCAGCGCTGCAGTTATGGCTGCTGTGAAAAATGCGACGGGACACCAAGCCGCAGATCTGTTGCTGTGCTAAAGAGCCGTTTTAACACCTCAGCATGAAGCCCAGTAGGAATGATAGCAAAGCTGTGAGCAGAGATTGTGTCAGCAAGGTTTTCCAAATCAAGATGTGAAATGCGTCAGAGCACCACCCAGGTTTTCTCTCTTTTTCCAGATGCAGAATCTAGAGGTGTAAAATATTGTGAAAAGTCCAATACTGTGTATCTGAGATGACTGCTGGTCAGAAACACTAATGATGCAAAATAATTTGTTGACAAAGACACCTTCTCCTTTACTTAGAGCAAAGGTTCTGGGTGCTCAGTGCAGCCATTTACATTTTACACCAAAAGTGCAGTAGTTTTGTACAATTTGGTGCTGGTGACCCACTACCGTAAAGTAGGAGAGACAGTACAGCTCTTTGGTGGTTGAGCATAACATGAGGAAAGCAGGGGGTCCAGAGAGCTAATGCTGGTTGAGATGGAGTGCAGCGAGTGGACATGGATTTGTTTTGGAAAATTAGAGTCAAATAGATGATAGGGAAAAATCTGGAATTTTCTGAGTTCTAATGAAGGGGGATAGAGGGGTGTGGATAACTTTTGGACAAGTGTGGTGAGATGTGGAAGGGGGCACATGGCTTTGGGTTGAGCAAGAATCAAGGTGGAGTGTGAGGGAAGGTGAAAGAAGCATCATCTCACAGGTGGGGGTAAAGGCAAATCCTACACCCGCCAGCAGGTGTAGGATTTACGATCTGAAGAAGTGACTAGAAAAATGAAATGATGGTAAAATGTTTGTCATTCCTTTATCAGCTTTGGCTCTAACTTGGACTATAATGTACAGCCCGGTTGCTAAATATTCGCAGTAAAAAATGTATAAAGACTCGATCACGTGTTGATCACGAATGACTCAGCTGTGATTTAATGTCGCTGTTGAGTGCATCCATAAGGTGGCGCTGTGTAATTAGATTTATATGTCATTTCGAACGTGACATCATGTCGCAAAAAATACAACAAAAATAACTAATAATACAGTTAATGTAAAAGGCTCACAAAATGCCTTGGCAGTAACTGAACATACTGTACTGCTCGGCCTGGTTAAATATTTTTCACTAATGCTAAAATACATTTTTATCTGGCAATGTCACTGTCACCCAGCACACCTTGCTGTTTCCAAAATTTCGAAAGGAGTAAACCGAAGGACCCAGCAGAGCAGAGCACACCAATAACAAAATCATTCATGAAATCAAAGCTCTGGGAAATATCTGAAGAACATACTGTATGTGGAATTTCTGTCTTTACTGCATATAGACCTGGACTGATTTATGTGCAACAAGCTGTCAGGTGAACCTCTTCAGATATTTATTTCCCTTTGCTGGTTAGCGCTTTTATTTATTTATTTATTTATTTATTTATTTATTTATTTATTTTCCCACTGACCTCTTGGAACGATCCTCTCTGGGGCCACATTTCCAAGGCGCCAACATGGCAAAAACCCCTCTTCTCTGGTCTGTAACTGTGCTTGTGTGACTGCCAGCTCTCTGAGGGAAGAGGAACAAATGTCTGCAGCCTTTGATATCACAGCCAGAGCTGCAAGTCCTTTTCTTTCAATCGGCACCTCCACCTCCAGCTTCCCTCCCTCTGCAGACCACAGCCCCAGATGCCTTGACTCGCTGTGCAATAAATGCAACTGATGTACTGCATTGTCCCAAAGCTGAGATTATCTCTGCATTCCACAGAACACAGAGTATTTTTAGAACTTCCTTGCTCCTGCAAACATGTGATTTAAATGGACAGATGAGTGAAACGCCTGGCTGTCTCCCCCACTACGTATGAAAATAATCCCCCAAAAGTCATTAAAATCTTGATAAGGACTTTTGTAAGCCAGGCCTGTGCCATGGAAATCAGTAAAGACAGATGGAGAAGCCCCACTTCACTGCATAAGAGCTGTTCTCCATTTGTTTGGAGGCTGGAGGTCAGAACATGGATCTTCTGCAGCATGAGGAGCACCAGTGTGGGGGGAGGAGTTTTCACAGCCTGATACCAGATTCTATCTATCTATCTATCTATCTATCTATCTATCTATCTATCTATCTATCTATCTATCTATCTATCTGCTTTTTTATTATATCTATTATATGCATTTTTTTCTCATCTCTTCCCTATCAGTTCTGATAGGATGCAGTCAAAGTCCTCTAGAAGAAATCCATTATCTGCTCGGTCCACTACCCTGTCCTGCACCACACTGCTCTCCCTCTCAGGCCAAGTGGCACAGACCTGCTGCCCTTGAGGCTGTGAGGAAGCAGGGATGGGGACAGAAGGGCAAGGGCCATCTTCTTCCCAGCTGCCGAGGTCCGAATCAGTGGCGCTCCCGTCATCCAACCTCGTCGACCTGCAGCCAGTGTTGACTGAATTGCCCATCACCTCTGCCGGATAAGAAGATTCTTGCATGGGCGACAGCCCAGAAAAGATCACAGCGCCGTATCTGCACAGCGCAACTCCTGATTCATTTGCAGCTGAAGCTTTTGCCCTCCTTGAATGGCGCATGTGCTCTAAATGTCCTGCAGTTTACAGTGATTGCTCTCTCTGCCTCCCTGCCTCTCTCCCTTCCTCCCTCCCTCCATCACTCTCTCTCTGTATGTCTGGGCTCAGGCCAGCTCTCATTTAAATCCAATTGAAAGGACTCTTGCTGGAACTGCTGAAGTGATTCTTAATCTCCCCTGAAATCTGTGTTGTTCTGTGCCCTCTAAATAGGCGTATAATTGGACTGCAATGAGGACCAGGACTTCTTCTTGTTTGTGTAACTGTATGTTGGCGACATGATGGTACAACTGCCCCCCTTTGAGGGAGAGAATACAGGGACGCCAACCCCGCACCCTGCTTACATGGCTTTAGGAGAGGAAACAATATTCCTCATCTCACTCACTCCCTCCATATGAAAGAGAACCAACCAACACACATACAGCTGTCCAAGTGATGGAAAGGGGGCATAATGAATCCAGCTTCAAGTATCATGCTGGGGATAGACTGTGTGGTGAATACACTATGGTGAGGGCAACACTGTGGGTGAAGGGCAGCATGAGTACCCTGTGCTCAGTGCTGTTACTTCTGCATTTTACCCTTCTGAGCACCAGCTTCTTCTCATGTTCAACCGCTTCTCATAAGCTCCCACTTCACGTTTAAAAGACATATCGATAGCTGAGGTTCATGTGGCCTAAAGGTGCCCTGAGGTATGCTGCAAGTCTATTGGTGCTTTGCTTTCTTACCATTTGTTCAAAATTTTTGTCCTTTTTATCAAATAAATATATATTTTGAACATCAGAAACATTTCTGTGCAGCTTCTATTCACAGAGAAAATTCAAAATGTAACACGTGATGCTTTGCTGATCCCTGCTAATACACACACCTACATGCCAATAAGGGGAGCACCAGCACTTAACGTTCTCTCCTCAAGCAGAGGTGAAGGGAAAGATCACAGTGCCTCCCGAGGGCATGTGGGACTCGACTTTATTTTCCAAGCACAGCAAAATGCACCCTGTGACATCGAAACGGAACCCTGCTGCTTAAGTAGCCTACATGCATGCATTATGCAGGACTGCTGGGTTTCAGACCTTTCCGTTAGCTGGGTATCTTGTGTCAGGGGTTCTCCTGTTGATCTTCTACATTGCAATATAATGTTAAGAAGGTTGGGATGAAGATACAGAGGAAACAGTTGTCAAGCCGGGTGCAGAAAGTTGCCTTGGATTCTGCCTTGAGGACAGAACAAGAGTTCTTTGCTGCTGGTGTATTAGCCGTACATCTCTTGTGCCGATGCAGATTTCATCAATGGTGGGAAACCTTGGAAATCTACTGCAAACAAAATCAGGCTTGTTGGGTTCGTCTTTCTGCTCTCAGAGAAGGTCATGCATTTGGAAACTATTTGGGAGCTATGGATTGGGAGCTAGCAATTGGAAATGACTTTCCCACAGACTCCAAGGAATGACATCACTTTTCCTTCAGACATTTGTGATGCATGAAATGAGTGAATATTCATAATCCACCAGTCTGTTCTAGCGTCCGAACCGGACCTGAGATGAGGCTGGTGCATCAGATCGGAAGAAGAGAGGACTGTCGTCTTTAAGGGGTAGCTGCTGGCTGCTCCTCACCGCCATGCACAGGCCCCACAGGCTGAGGAGAGCCGATGACTCAGGCACCAGTGGGGAGCTGGCATCGCCTCCTCTGGTTAAGAATACATTGCATTGTAAAGACATTAGCGTTTTAACGGGGCAGGATCGTCATTAACGGCGGCCAGAGAGGCATTTTGCAAAGAAACACTGGATCCAGTGAGTCACAAGGCTCAATTAGCACAGAAGGAAAAAATAAATAGGAAAAATGCAAAACATAAGCAGGACAATGGGTCACAGATTCTCCGAACAGTTAGCATACTTCTACCCAGGGGCATCATTACCTTAGCTAAACGGTACAATTCCCAGCACTGCCCAAGCATCCAGCAAGAAGACAAAGGAACACATGTGAACCTCAGCACAGGGGCAGCTATGAATGTATTTGCTGTAAATGTGTAAATATGCTAAATCTGTGCTTCTCACTTTTGTCAACCACACATTTTCTAGTTGGGTTTCAATCTGATAGTTGGAAATGATGTTAGTTAATATATTATACTATGAAGAGGTACGAAAAGTACAGGGTTTTTTACTATGATATTCTTTTTCACCTGTTGTGGTCACGTTGTTAGCTCCCATATTGCAGGTTTAGGTGTCATTTCAGATCTGGCTCAGTGTTTGTTCTCCCTATGTTCACGTCAGTTTCCACCCTGTGCTCTGTTTTCCACCCAAAGCCCGCAGATGTGTGTTTCAGGATAAGTGGTGACTGTGTGTGTGTGTGTGTGAGAGATTGGCCTGAAGTACCCTATCTCGGGCCCTGTGCTTCCACAATAAGCTCACACTTCTTTCGACATGTAGGTACAAAGAAGAAATTAATGACTGAATTAATACATTAATAGTATAGTTTTGGTGTCCTTGACAGTTAATAATTCATTCAACCTTTGATTATTTTGAAGTCAGAACTGAGTAGCAACAAAAACGTAACAATACTACATTTATTAGACATGATAGTTTCATAGCAGCCTAATATATATACAGTATATTACAATGCATACATACTGTGCAGTTTATGCATATATAGTATACATATAATTATGCTAACTTTAATTTGTTTAGTTTATTCTTGCTCATAGATGTTTAAAGTAGCTCTTGTTGTGCTTTGAAGAGAACCATACATTCTTCCTATTTATTATAAGCCACATTTGTTACCATCTCTCCACTTCTCCACCACCATGTAATTTTAATTTTATAAATGAAGATGCCTTCAAACTAAACAAAGATATACCTTCATATGCTGTATGCCTATACTGTGTGTCATCTCACTGAGTCCTGAGTACAGCTGGTGTGACCCCGAGAAGATTGTAAAACAGAGGAACTTTCAGGGTCCTACTCAGTCAGTGGAACAACCTCTGGGCTGGAATTAAATGTGAATGTTGACCTTAGTGCTAATCAGAATGACAAATCTGGTAGCTAAGAGCTATTAGTTTACTTATTCAGTGGTTGTGATTTTACCCAGAGGTCGGACTGTCATTGGCTTTGGGTTATTAGCAGGCCAAATATTTCCATTCAGCACAGTTCTCTAGTAGGGACTAAGAATACAGCCATGCTCATCACTGTGCTTAAACTCAATTTCAAAACAGTTATGCATTTTGTCTGCAGGATGTTTCTAAGTGGAACATGGTCATGGATATCCCTTTTCAACAAAAGACATGCTGCAGTGCATTACAGGCTTCAGGAACGCTTTGCATTGCTTCTGGTTTTAAACACATAATGGAATGTTTATGTTGAAGTCATTTTGAAGATTAGATTTTTTTGAGGAAAATGAAAATGTTTAATGAGCCAGTTCAAATAGAGGGTCTAACAATGGGCAATAAGATCAGCACTAAACCAGTCTGAGGCCCACCTGTTCACAGTTTTACTATAACCTGCATACACACATCCAAACACCAAATATGAGGGCTGCAGGTTGTGCATAAACATCAACAATCTCCTCAGTGCTTCACAGATTTGACCTTTTTGCAACAAGCCATGTGAGAAGATCTAAAACCTTTTAGAAGAAAATTTTGAAGTCTGTGGTCTAACAACAAACTTAATACACTCCAACGCCCTGGTAAAATCCCTACAGTTAAGCATGGTGGTGGCAGCATCATGCTCTGGGGTTGCTTCTCAGCAACTAGGAAGCTTGTTGCCATCAAGGACAACAAGGATGGAGCCAAAAACAGGCAAATCCTAAAAAGGAATTTTTTGCAGCTAGCCAGAGATCTTTGTTTAGGGTGAAGATTAATTGTCCATTAGGACACTGACCCAAAACATGCAGTGAAAGCTACCAAAGAATGACTTGAGGGGAAAAAAGAAAGTTAGCATTCTGGAATGACACCACCAGAGCTCAGACCTGAATCCAACTGAAAATCTGTGGTATGATGTGAAAATTGCTGTTCCCCAATTCTCTCCATCTAATGTGGTAGAGCTGGGGCAAAATTATATTGAAGAATAGGGGAAAATTCCAACATTTAAGTATGCAAAGCTCATATAGACATAGCCAAGAAGACCCCTGGCTGTAATTGCTGCTATATTGTAAATGAGAAATGTAAGTCTTTCATTTGGGGAGAAATGAATGTACTTCAATAAATAATTTTTATTCATCAGTGTTCTGAATTTATTGTGTTATAGAAGGAAGAATATTATTTCAGTGTGTTAAAATCGAGGTGTTGCGGGAAGAAAATGTGAAAAAACTGTGGTGAGTGAATGCCTTCTGAAGGATCTCCATCTGATGTTAGTTACATTATTTAGATGCTCAGAAGACAAATTCCCACATAAACAAACCATACATTAACTTAGGTGCAACTCTCAACAACCCAGATTCAACACAGTCCTGGAGTTTGATCTCACTGCCCTTCGACTTTTCAGTTTTTACCACCAGTTACTGGGTGCAAGGAATCCGCTTCACAGAGTCAAAATGTATGATGCTGAGAGAACCCCGCTCTGATCACCTGTGTGGAAATATAGAGATGAGCAGTCTTGACAACACACAGACCCACTCCCCAGCTATTATCAGTATTATTATTGTTATTATTACTCTGTTGCACAGCCAAGGTTTTTACCCAGGGCCACTAACATTTATGTATTTCCTTTGTATGGATTTCTACTAGAGCAATTCAAATAAAGTACCTTCATGAAGGTTACAGCAGCAGCTTTACCTGGTGGTCAGCGTACTGAACCATGGTGCTGCCCTTGTGCAGCTTAGCATGCAGCTTGGTCCTAGGAAGGGGCCATAATGTACAGTAAATTACAGCGTAAGTGTAGTCTCTTGCTCAAGTTAGTGCGCCACCTAGACTACAGTACATCTGAATGCCAGCTAAGCAAGCATTCCTTTGGGTCCTCTTTCCTCTGAAGCAAACAGAACTTTTGTTGATCTACAACAGATGTTTCACAGGAGCCTTCAGAAAACACATCGTTGCACAGCGAGGAGGTACACAAGCTCAGAGAATATAATCTACTGTAGGTAAAGTAAAAATACACAGCCTGGAAATAAAAGATTGAGGTAATACATGGGAAGCGATAAACATTTAAGTGAGAACATTGGCTGACTCCATTATAAACAACGTTTCAAGTTTACTGTCATGTGTAAGTCAGATATGTCTACACAATACAAAACAAAATTCTTACTTGTGTGTCTCCCTCAGACAAGTAAAGGTAATGAATAGAAGCACAGAGACGAAAGACAACACCAATAAACAGACAATAATTACAGCATCAATACATTATATGCAACATCAGACCAGATATGCAGACATACACATTAGGTCTTTCAAAGTAAATGATTGCAAATAATCAGTTTCATTTAATCTAACGTTTAATATTTATTACAAGCAAGCAAACAGAATATAAGTGGGTAAAAGAGAAGAGGTGTAATGTATTACTGTAACAGTGTATTGTTACTGTAATAGTAATAAAAATGCAAATGAAAAGAGAGGGCTGTTGCTCTGATGCATTTGGAGAGACAAACCTTAGCGGCCCATACATCACCCCTTTCCAACTTTACATTCATCAGAGTGCAGGGCTGCAGACCCAGAGGGCTCAGCCGCATCCACAACAACATCTTGTTCCTCACACCCTATATCTCAGTGTGAGGGCTGAAGGGGTGAGAAAAACAAGGGCCAGGAAATCACTTTGTGAGCAGAGAATACTCAGGACCCCCCGTTAGGTACAGTGAGCAAGGAAAAGCACTCAAGCATGTTGTCTCTGCGGACTGTGAAATTTATGTTGTGCACAAATAAAAATGAGTCTACAGCCCTGCAGGAGCTACTATATGTTCACCATATGCTGCTAGAACGGTGATTCACCCAATAGTGAAGGTGAGCAGGTTTTTGTTTGGGAGGCAAATATTAAAATACAGAGTGTATGCATACAGTACATACACAAAGAGGTAAATACAGATAAACCCATCATATGTCGAAAATGCATTTAATAACCCAACCTACCATCACGCCTGTTGCCGTTTCATCAGCGGAACGTAGGTGGTGGTCTCTCCGTCCCCCCGTCTTGAGACTGAGTACTGATTGGTTGACTAATTGGCGAAAGGAACCGATCGTGGGTGGGATTTAGTTCCTACCTGGACTTCCTGTCAGTGCTCAGTTTCCGCTGCCCCTTCTGAACCCTTCTGCAAAAGACCTTTTATTTTGTTTACTGACAATTGTTAATGTTTAGTGCTATCTTCCTGCTAATGGTAATGCTTTCTCGCTGCTGCTGCCCAGCATCATGAGAGAGTATTATTCTGCATATCATTTGTCCGGGAAAAAAGTCAAAATTCAAAAGTTTGGTTTCTACTGAATGTGAAAAATTGTCAGACCATCGTAACTTGAGGACCATCTGTATATCCAAAAACATTAATAATAGAAAAGAAATAAGTCTATTTTTTATCACTTTTAGTTCCAATTAAATTAAAAAAGGAAAATTGACAGTGTGCACTACAACACAGCCGATGAATAATTTAAAGAAAAAAGAGAATAAAATAAGTATGTTCATTTCAGGGTGTAGGGAGTAGTCCATAGTGTGGACAGAATCATGAGCAGTGGGTTTAGGCAGTGGCAGCACAGAAGTTCACATGCACTCTTGGCCAGAGTACATTTAGAGTTCAGATACCTTCAAGGACACTGCTAATCTGGCTGGGTGTAGGGCTCAGTTAGCAGGCTCTGTAGTCTCCACAAGAATTCATTGAGATGTGCATCATTCACAGCCCAAGGTCTATATGAATATTCATCCGCTGCTTTTCAAGGGAGCTGATTTAAACAAACTAAAAATATACAACAGGGTACAGAAGTACAAATTAAAAAGAGGTCTGGCTATTTGAAGGAAGCCAAAATGCTCATCTGAAGACAGAATTTAACCTTGGGCCTTTCGTGTGTGTGTGTGTGGGGAGGGGGAGTGTATTCGCATGTGCTTGGGGGGACTGAAAACATTACTGTGTGTACAGTTGCAGAGTGGAGCTGAGACACATGGCCAGGAGAAATAAAAGGACAGAAGATTTCTTAAATAAGAAGGTTTTTTTATTAAGAAAATTAATAACAAATATGAGGTCCCTCCAGGGAGTAACTTCAACATATAAATTATAAATTGCATTCCAAATACAGTATCGTGCATCACACAGCAGTCCTATGCAGTTCATTACAGGGTAGTCTCACACACACACACACACACACACACACACACACACACACACACACGCACACACACACACAAACAAACTGCTCTAAGGGCAGTTTAGATTCACCAGTTTGCCTGGAACATGGACCTGGAGGAACTCACCAGCACAGGGATCACTGAATTAGATTTAAACCCACAACTTAACCTGTCATCTAGGAACTGTGAGAATTCCACTCTGCCACCCCCCTACACAAAGAAAGAAAAGGGCAAGTTATGTATATTATATTTTCGTGATATAGATTATGCATATTATATCATCACCATTGTTGTCATGGTTGTCATCATCATCATCATCGTCATTGTAGTCATCATCATCGATTTTACACTTATCCAGGAGTGCCTAGGCTGGCCATTTTCCTCCAAACGTTAGCTGTACAGGTGTAAGGTTTATGGTCTTTATGTCTGCAGTTTCTTTAATTATGTATATTATACAAATGTATATTCCAAAGCTGGAACCAAATACACAACAAACATCCCTGAACATCACAAGTACTGAACAGAAGCTCTGGGCCAGAAGTATATACTGTATGACTCTTCAAGGCCATTGTCTTGAGCAGAGTTGTGGAAAATCTATTATGATGTCAAGTGGAAGGTCTAGCTGGTCTGAATGAGGATGAGCAATATCTACTGTACTTTTTTATTGTCAGTAGCACTTACCCTTATCTAATCATCTTTTTTAAACCTCCTTCTTCTTCTTTCGGCCGCTCCCGTTAGGGGTCGCCACAGTGGATCAATTGTTTCCACTTCTTCCTGTCCTCTCCATCTTTCTCCGTCGCACCCAACACTTGCATGTCCTCCTCCACCACATCCATAGATCTCCTCTTAGGCCTTCCTCTCTTCCTCTTGCCTGGCAGCTCCATCCCTAGCATCCTTCTCCCGATATATCCAGAATCTCTCCTCTGCACATGTCCAAACCAACGCAGTCTCGCCTCTCTGACTTTGTCTCCAAATCGTCTAACCTGTGCTGCCCCTCTAATATACTCATTTCTAATCCTGTCCATCCTCGTCACACCCAATGCAAACCTTAACGTCTTTAACTCTGCCACCTCTAGCTCTGCCTCCTGTCTTTTGGTCAGTGCCACTGTCTCCAACCCATAAAGCATAGCTGGTCTCACTACCATCTTATAGACCTTCCCTTTCACTCTTGCTGGTACCCTTCTGAATCATCTTTTTTAAACCAAAAGTCACAAATTATAATGAGAAACAGAATTTACTGTGGTTCTTCTTAGTTGTTTTGTTGTTTTAGGTGTAGTTACGTGACATTCATGGAATCTGAAATCTGTCACTTCTGTTGAAGTTCTAAATAAAGGCCACGGTTACAGGAAGTGATGTCATTACGTGGCCATGCTAGCCGACAGCTATTATTTCCCATCTGCAGCGCGGCGATTCCAAGAGTAATGAGGATCCCACTAATGAAAAGGTACAGAAAGTTGAAACACAAGTGTTACCAGATGGATGAAAATTTAGTTGGTGATCCTTAGCGGTAAAAACCTTCCGTCTTACTTAACGGTGCCACCCCAGCAGCCGCAGTCTTGCTCAAGGAAGCATAGAATCTCTGACGTGCTGAAGGCTGCCTCCGAAATAAATGAAATGCACTGATTGATTGCTTAATTCACAGCCGTGCATCCACCGGGCCCAGTAGCAGCAGCCGTCGAAACTGTCCCCAGGCACCCGCATTCTTACACACAAACATTTAACAGCCGCTCTAAATAACTGTGAGACAGCACGATGACTGTGGGAAGCGAAGGGGGGAAGGCGAAGAAAACAGGGAGACAGCAATATTTCTCCTTCTAGCAGTGTTTCAAAAACGCGAGTGCCTGCATGATTACTGTTTTCAATTATTTATAAAGAGATCTATTTTATTATCCAAAACATTCATCAGCTCTCACACATTAAAAAATTTCGAAAAAACTGTACGCAGTCCTGCCATAGAGCGTTTAGCAGAGTCATATGAAGTTTATCAAATATACAGTCACTTTCCATGTTATGAAAATAAATCCCCGGTGACTTGCAAGAAGAATTATAGGTAACCGAATCTCTGTTCTATTATCACTTTATTTTGAACTTGTCATTGAGCCTGTCTGTCGGTACATAGAAAATGTATGTTTTAATTTGAGTGTAGCAGGGAATACTGGGAGCGGGTGCTGCGGCCCAACGCTCTGCGCGCCAGTGTTGATTCAGCTGCGGCCCCCGCAGCCTTGACAGGCAACTGACAGCCTCCGTCAGTAACTGCAGGGTTATAATCATGACACAGTAAAGCCAGGAAATGGGCTGAAACAGAAAACACACGCTGCGCCAGAAAGACACAGGGCAGCGCAACGCAAGGCCTTGGGAGGGCAGGCCGGGGGCCTGTTTATGGTTAAAGGCACCAGTCACTCGGGGCGTTGGTAGGAAACACACAAAGAGCATTTGGGGCATGTTGACTTTGAACGGGAGCGGCAAATGCCGAGAGGCTGATAGGGAAGGGGGAAGGAGGCTGTTACAGTGCTGCAATACAGGAAAGCTGCTCCGCTTTGCATGGCCCTCCTCCCCACAGACCTCTATGCTGCTCCCACCCCATTGTTCCTCAATGCGCGCTTAACCCTCCAAGGTAGTCAAGCACCACAAGGGCCTCATTAGTGGAAAAAAGTGTTATGAGACTCTTTCCAGCACTTATGCCCCAGTTCATCTACCATTGAGCATACCCAGCTTACTGTGCAGCAGGAAAATACTGCATTTGAGGGAGGATATTTCAAAGCACAAAAGCTGGATCGGTTTTTTGAACGTGTTTAATGAGGGAAAAATAGCATTGTTTAGTAAAGTGCAACAACTGCAGGAAAGAGTGCTGGTAAAATCAGCAGCGTGTGAAGGCCAAGCCACACGCATCCACCTAAACAAAGCCCACACACTCAGCGCTCCGGCCAGTTAGGCGCACGTTACGAAAGAAGGCTACGGCCGCTTTATTTGCACTTTGTTTAGGTCATAAAATTGTTCAGCTTAATGTGTAAAATCAAAAATAAGCAAATCCAGATGCCGTGTTTCTCTGAAACGGGTAATGGGGACATTAGGTTTTCCCGCAGGACAGCCGCAAAGCAAAGGGGCAGGAAGAGATGCTGCTCCAGTTTACCGTGTTTTGGACCTTCGAAAAACGCAGCTGAAGCACAGATTGTTTCCAGCAGCAGACAACTTCGCACGGCAGAAACTCATCCCGCCGGGTTTCGCTCATGGCCTGTAGACGGAGCCCTGCATCAGGCACGAGGAAGCCTCTGTCTCACCCACATGTAAATGCCAATCAGCACAGAGTCAGAGGTTAGGAGCGACCGCTGTGAACGCAGAAGCCATCCAGCTGTGAACATCCACACTCCTGTTGGGTTGTTATCCGGCACCTCGGTGGCAGCATATCATTCTGCTCGTAAGCTGAGCAATTTATCCCTCATTGTTCTTTCCCTACAGGAGGAACAGAGGTGAAGCATCCAGCACCACACGGTGCCAGCAGCACACTGACCCACACAGGATCCACGCCCATGACCTGCAACTCACTCGCTTCACCATGAGGCTCCCACCTGCTCAGGTCTCATCATTCTTTCCTGGAAATCTGTGTGCAACTTTCCAAAAAATACAACTCATCGGGCCTTTTTTTTTTACTGTCAACCTCTTATTTACCGTCAGTTACAACTGCAGTGCATTCAAGTCTGGTTTTGGGGGGTTACTGTGCCAGAAATACATTGTTAAGAATGATCTACCAGAATGAAGTACAAAATAAACGTTTAGTCCAAAAATTAGTAATGGCAACACATAAAATTACAAACGCAAGCAAAAATTCTTTGTCCCGTTGAAAAACATACAACAACCTAAACTATAAAGGCTTCAAATTTGTCCTCAGTGATGTTAGGGAATATTTTCAAAGTTGGATTCCTAGAATGGTAACTGTAGAATGCGTGCACATTTTTTTAGAAACAATTTGAATGTGTTCATTTTCGCAAGAGTGCATGGCTTTTTAGGGATAGCAAAGTGCATTTAAAAAAGTTTCTTCTCGGCAGGTGCCATAACAGTGTTTCTCTATTGCTTACACAGCAGACCCCAGTGGCCCCATTTCCCGCTTTATTTGCGTTGCTATAAGGTGCAGTTCATGTATATTTCCTTTTGTTTAGCATCCGCTTTGAGACAGCATAACATTCGATCCCATTCATACTGTTTGTTTTAGATGTTTTTTGCCACTGTCTGGAGGAAGGGGGTTGTTTAACAAAGCCTGCCAATAACACACAGTTCCCATTTATGCTTGGTGTGAACAGGGGATTTCTCAGACATGCCAGTGGCTTTTTGTGACGTATTATTTGTGACCCAGACTCCCAGAAGCAAGATGCAGCAAAAGCACGTTTTATGGAAGGAATTGTACGCCAGTGCATCTTTGTTCTTGTGTCTGTGGTCATGATCCATGGTCTGGGGGCAGAGGAAGCTCTGCTGACCTGTGGGAGAAGATGGCATGGAGGGGCAGTGGTGGTGGGCCTTTGTGCTCATCTTGCCCTTTCCCAGCCCTTCTCGACAGCAGGGGTGACTGGGGGACTGTGGTTTGGACGACAGCTCGCAGAACAAATATAGGACAGCAGGAAAATGCTCCTCTGTCATGGAAAACAAATGTTCCCATGGGTGCCCGCTCTCCATTCATTGTGAGCCACCTCATGCAGCCTGGATTCGGTCCATGAGGCATGAATGCTTTGAATTGTGAATGAATACAATGATGGGTTTAATAACTACGACCAAAAAAAGAAAGGGCTTTCATTTTTTCAGATTGCATGTTGATGCCTAATAACACCAACATCTGGAAAAATCTTTGATCTTGCATTTGTGCTGATAAAACTGAATATTATAGCTGATATAAAAGGAGTAATATCAATACATTCATTACTGCCAATTTCCCAGCAGTCCTGAATGGGGCAATATAATTAAACCATGTCAATATTCCCAAAGTTGTATTTATATTAGATATCATAAAATCCAACAGAAATGAAACAGTTATTGAATTTTAGACCAGTGATGTGTAAGAATAACTAATTATTTATGAAGCAATATTCAGAGCCATGTGTCCCCACATGCAGCACTATGGTGAGATGCTGACCTTCTCAAGGCAACCTTTATGAAATGTCCTACAAACTGCTTATGTGCTACGAAACAATGAAGATGGACAACCCATCACTTCTGTTTGCTAATAACTAACCCTCACGCAGAGTTGGAATGCAGTCTGAAAAAGAACATTACAGAACTGACAATATGTAACCTGATGTCAGATGTTGTAAGGCCTCACGGTCCACCTGTTTAGCCCATCCCAGATGACAGCAAACCAACCCATCAGCCTCTCTGTTTGCCCAACCAATTTAGAAGTAGTTGCATCCCAATTTGAAGATGTGTCTTTTGTTGCACTGTGGTTTCAATCCATATTATCATGAATCAAATTATTATAAGTATTCCACAGTATCAGTTATACGTCGGTTTTCTTCCAGCACCTTCCAGTCACAGTGTTAAATGCAGGCGTGGGGATATCAAATTTAGAGCTGCTGGCCTATAGTATAGGTAGACAGCAATATATCTGCACTGAATTGAATGATACACTTGCCTCCAGACTTGACCATCCAGTTCAAAATTAGGCAGATGGACCATGCAGGGGGTAGGCAGCTCCCATTGGTTATTTTGCCCAAAACTGTGCCTGATATGTAACAGATGGCCACTTTTGTAATAGATCCCACGTGCAGGTCGCTGAGAATGCAGCCGTGCAGTAGGATGGATTGCTGATGATGTGTTAATGTTGTTGTAGTCGCCCTGACCACCAATCATGGCGACAGTTTAAAGATTTCACAGTGGCGCTCTCACACACAGTCAAAGCAGCCCTGTGCCTTTCTTCCATGTCAGCAAGCATATCATCTAATTTACAGTGCAAATATTTTTCTCCTTTTCTAGCAGTGGCAGTAGCGTCACCTAATTAACATTTTATATTTTATTTATTGCTTTATATTGTACATTTCTCTACAGTTGATAGCTATTTGGTGCTGTGAGGTCTGGGCTTTGGACAAAATGTCATGATTATAATTGCCTTTTTATTATTTTTAGTCTGGGGGACAGGAGGATGTGTTGCACTGTTAGACATGCAGCTCTGAACCTGCATTGACATTTACATTTAGGTTTATATGTTTAACGGATGCTTTTCTCCCGAGCAACGCACAACAGCGAGTTTCCTTTTATTCTTCAGCATCATACAATACTCGGTGTGTTGCCCAAAACTCCCTATCGTTCCCCCAGAACTGTGGAACACACTCATTTGCTCATACAGGCACACACACTTAGCACGCATGCCCACCAGAGAAGGGGAACCACGCAAATGCAGAGAGGACATGCAAACTACACACACACTGAGCTAGACTAGAACCCAGGAGCTGTGAGCCACCAACAGTGCCTACTGTCTCATGTTTGAAAATAAGTTAAAAATAAATAAGTTTTGGTATTTCCTGAGATGTACATGAGGTTTTCTCAGAATTAAAGCTTAGTCATTGGTCATACAAAACAAATTGTGAATTTTTCAACCAGTGTGTTGCTTTGTTTTGCCTACACTAGCAGTGATATTTGGATCTTTTTCTTCTGACAATACAGGTTGTGTTGACAATATTTATATTTTGCAGCTTAGGAATTCAAACTGCAGTACAGAAGTAGACTTAACTCACACCTATAGCCACAGTGGATCCAGACAGAGACAGACATGCTGTGCATCTCAGATGATTTGTAAAGGCTTATATGAATTATGCAGAAGTGAGGCAAAGCTAACCAGCCATCAGGATGCATGGGAGAAAAGCTAAACAATATTGCCAGCTTAATGGCACTTAATGTCAGCAACTTTGTGGAAGCATCATTAAAACCAAATTAATCTTACAGATGTATTTAACATACATATACCATATGTGGAGATTTTATTGCAAGAAATGAAATGTACAATACAAGAGGTACTGTATGTTTCTTTCAACGAGTGTTTCCATTTCCAGGTTTGTGTGAATGTGTAATCTGTGTGACCCTGTGCATTGTTGCTGCAAGTGCAGCAAGATCTATGCTCTCAGACCGCCATGGACCCCCAGCATGTTTTTGCACTTTTCGTGTCTTTCTTCTCCCCTTCCTCCTTGCACACCACTCTTGGCCTCTGCCTGTTCCAAAATGCCTCAGGGTGCAGGTTTGAACAGCACACATCATGCAGTAAGCTGCACATCACCGCCAGTCAGTGGCACACTCTTCATCCCCAAAGGTGCTCCACATGACAGTCATTGATCATCACACATTTTAAATGATTCAATGCGGTCAGTGGAACAAGGGGTCAAGTTGTCATCACTGCTATTACTTGTTTATTTGAGCAGCCTGGGCATGAATTTAAAAACTAAGAACTCCAACCTGAATGGAAGAGGCTTTTAAGGTCAGTAACTATATTTTCTCAAAAATAAATTTCTTGGGTTGTTTCTTTTTTTCTCAAGCTGTGATGTCTACTTTGTTCTCTTTGCAAAACCTTTTTTGAGACATTATGTTCCAATAGGCTCTGGTTTGGTGGCCTTGTGGTCTAAGGGCCCGCCCTGACACCAGAAAGCTGTGGGTTGCGTTCCAAGCCAAACCAAAGACTCAAAAAGCAGTACCCATTCTGCCTGTGTTTGGCGCTAACTGAGGTGGATTAGGGAGGCAGCATGGCAATGGATACACTTCCTTTTCACTAGCATGTCAGACTATTTCACGCCACAGAAAGCAGGTCGAGTCAGAGCTAAATGAGCTGCTCAGTCCTGCTCAGAGATTCCATGCTTTCGTCCTCAAGGCCCAAATCACAGTCTCAGTGCTGGCCAAACGATGCTTTTGTAGTCTACAATGTGTTTTACAAAGTTTTAATTTCTCTTCAACTCAGCAGAGAAGAAGAGAGCATTGTGGAGAGGCCAACAGGGAGTCCAGTGGTTAAAGACAAAGGATATGTGTCAGTCTGGGCCCTGCCATAAGACCATTAAGTAAGGTGCACATCTTCCAAGGCTCCTGTTACACGTCCAACTTTGTGGAGTGGTCAAATTCAAGAGTATTTTAATGTTAGCTTGGAAATAATGATTCATACTTCTCACTGCAAAGTGGTGTGAACTCTGTTAGGATTCCCAATAAAGATGTGCAGCAGGTCAGAAAACAATGTGAGCTCACATAAATTCACTTTCCCCTAAATCTCTTCCGTGTCGCTGTGATTTCACATTTTCCCCTCACTTTCATGTTTTTTACACCTTGAACCTGGCAAACACAGCTTATCCTATAAAACATAGAATTCGGTATAAGTAAAGGGTAGGGTTCACGGAAGTAAAACTATATTTTGCTGAACGTGTGGAAGCAGTACTCACTTTGTCTCTTCCTGTTAAAAATCATGCATCAGAATTTCTCTGTGCAATGCCATTTTTTGCTGTAATTTTTCAGAAAGCTGGGCGAGCCTTCAAAGCAAGAGCACAGCAAAATGCGGCGAGCACTTTGACAAAGATTCCAGTGGACAGCGCCGCTGAGCACCAAGACACTATGAGGACACAGGCATCACAAATCAGCCAGCAAACAGTTTGCTGAAAGGAAAACGTCGCTGAAGCTCGTGCGCATCAGCAGCACAGTGCCTCTTTCTTCCTCAAATGCCGTGGCCTTCTCCCCTCCTGAAGCAGCACGTGTAAATATTTTGTGGAAGTAACCATTGCCATGTATATTAATCACTATTATTCTGCAATCTAACAGAGCATTAGGCTGACAGACAAGCGACTGCAGAGATAAAGAAACAGTCGGTAGCTTAAACTAAATTCCTCACTTAATAAGATGCTCTTTTTTACTCATCTTTTAACAGGAAAAACATTATTTTGTCTATGGTTACTTACATAATTTAGTACACATATTTTATTTCAAAATTTTGGGAGTCCATTGGCACACAGGCTTAATTCTGAAAAGTTTAATGGTATGTAATGTCAATAATCTGAAAATCTGTGATAGCTAAACATGTTGAATATAAAAAGTAGAGTTTTATTGCTCCATTGGCATTTCCTAATGTAAAAATCAGTTTCTTTGCCACAAAAAAAGAATATTTACAAAATATGTGGGCTGAGAAGGCTCTGTTTTCCATTAGGGTGATGTAAGTAGCCAAGTGAGCATCTGTGGCCTGTATCCAAGACATCTCTGTCTGTCTTAAATTGAAGATTTATCATTCCGAATAATGGAGTCAACTAACCTAGCTCACTCCTTAAGTGTCCTAGGGACTGGTTCCCAGGAAGATTACCACTTTTCTAAATAAAGGTGAAGTGCTGTACATCTGTGTAAACTAAATGGGACCAAAGAAAAGATACAAAAAAGAACATGTGGTGCAGTTTTGCTCTCAGAAAGAGTTTAAAAAAAGGGGCTTCGGCCATATGTTCCTGTGTTTGCTGTGTTTGCTTGTAATGGTTATGGAGGACAAACACTGCATACTTGGCAAGTCAGGGAGCAGTGTTGAATCCTTCTTTGCGCTCCAGCTCCCCTCAGAGACAAGGCCGTTAATGAGAATGGAATTCACCGCGGTGAACGCAGAGTGGAAGCACCTCACTCTGTTTCCAAAGCTGAACCGACTGCCTCAGTCACACACATACACACAAACTTACAAGACGATAATACGCTATTACCAAATATAGGTGCTTATATGCATATATGAAGTATATTGAGATCCTTAATTATCATATTTAGATGTGTAGTTTATTACATACACCTACAGTATGTAGTAGCATGTTGTGCCTCATTTGGCCTTTGGATAATCGTGAATTCGTCTGGGCAAGAATGTTGTACCATGCGGAAAGGATTCCATTGTGTAGTTGCCGCAAACTGGATGGCTGCACAGTCATGCTCTGAACAGCCCTTTCCACATCATCACAAAAATGCTCCATAAGGTTGAGACCCGTGGACTGAGGAGGCCAACGAAGCCATGAAAACTCACTGTCATGTTACCAGAACCATTCAGTGATGATACACACATGCTGTATTATCATGCTGAATTTATCAATTCGAGTGTGAAGAAATTGTAGCCATGAAGGGATGAACTTGGACAGCAATGATTTTCAGATACACCGTGCCATTCGGACATTCATCAGTGGGTGTCAGGGGGCCCTATGTGTACTAGCAAGAAAATCTCCAGACCATCACACTGCCACCGCCGGCCTATACTGTTGACACCAAGCAGGACTGCTCCGTGGACTCGTGTTGTTTGCACCAAATTTTGATCCTTCCATCAGCATGATGCAAAAAGAACCTGAATTCATCTGACCAGTCAACTTCTTACCCAGTGGTCCTCTTTTGATGCCTCTGTGCCAACTGGAAACACTGGAACCTTCTTATTCTTCACATTGGCATTGGTACCTAAAATGGTCTTCAGCTGTTGTACCCCATTTGAGAGAGAGACTAACAAATAGTGTATTCTGAGATGACATTCTGGATACCAGTGTTGAACTTGGATGTGATTTCACCTGGTTGTGGAACTGTCTGTTTGCTTGCATGATTTTCACCATTCTGCTTTGACCTCTCAGATCCACAAGATGTTTTCATCCAACGGATCACCGATTACTGGTACGTTTTAGCTTGTTCACCATTTTTTGTAAACTGCTTTACAAAATGAAGAGCGCAAGATGACAGCCTCTTAAGAGATGGTATACCCAGCATACTTAGCAACAGCCACGTTCATAGTTACTGATGTCGCTGGTTTTATCCATTCCTACACCCAACTGAACTCTGATTCTAGAAATGCTGGCCAGCCTGGTTTATACTTCACTCTGCAGACTTACGACTTGCTGGAATATATGGTTTGTGCGTAGATGAAGCCTAAAAAACTGCTAACTCAGTGCATTTTGCAAACTGTACAAAGTACACAAGTTTAATTTGCTGTATAGAAGAGCTATGAGTAAGAAAAACATATAAATTTTCAGTATCGGTGGTCTTACTAGAAGGATGATTTCATGTTTTGTAAAATGCATATGATAGGATGATTTTTGCATTTAATATATTTTGTGACTATTATGTATGCCAGGTGTGTAAGCGCAGTATCCTGTTTGATTTCAAACCAAACTTTAAATAAGGTTTATGATTTTGTATCTCTTTGCACATATTAAAATTGGTGCTTTAGCACCAGTTATCTCCATGTATTACAGGACACAAAGAAATCAGTCCTGTTATTTTTGTGGCTACCAAGATTGGAAAAATCTGCAAATTTCAATTTCCATTATTTCCATTTTGTTTCCAAGGTAACAAGACCGACCATAACAGATTGTTTTCGTCACAAAGTATGAGAATAACCATGATGCATGGACATCATTTTAGTAACAGCTGAATGTGGTTTTCAGTGAGGCTTTCTTTCTTGTAACCTAGAAACAGGATTGGGGTTACATGGTTGTACTCATAATTGTTTGTTTCGCTTATCTAGTGAAATTAAGATTATATAATGTAAATATACTTTTTTTTTTTTTTTTTTACCAAAGTCACATAAGGTAACATATCTAACCACAGGTAATGCTGTGGTTAGATATGTTACATTATACTGTAAATATGTTGGTTCCTTGTTTGAATCCCACCCTGGCTGTAGTGTCAAGGTATCAAGTATCAAGGTACTTGATCTGCAATGATATAGAAAAGTTGCTTGGAAAAACCGACTGACGTTGCAATTCCCCATGAAAAAGGAGTAAATGCATTTCATGTAATATCAACAACCCTGTTCAATGTTATTTTTATTTATTGATTAATTTATTAGTTGTGCTCATTGTGAATATTAAATTTTGTAGATGTCACTTTTCCTTCAGTGATCATTCGAAAGTTCTGGAAATTTGCTTTTGTTATCTAATCAACGTTCATACAATTTTTGGTCTATAATTGCATGCACTGGACATATATTTAATGTAAGTTAAGACTCAAGTACAACAAATCAAACGCAAATAAACAGGAACTGTACTTTTAAATGTGCAGTGAAAGTAAGCTGATTTCGCAAATATAAAATAATGCTGCAGACGAGCTTTGACTTGAAACCATATGTGTGCACTTCGCATAATCACTTTTTAATTTTTAGTGCGATCTAAGAAGCACAGTACACCTGACCTGGGCATTCGGCCTCGGTGTCCTCACACGTCACGTGGGTGCAATTAAGCCAATCAAATTTCGCGAATCACTTCCCCGCCGCTGCGAAGGGGCGGGGCCTTTAAATTCGTTTCGCAGCGTTGGTCCGTCCGACTCGAGCGCGTTAATACAGCGGAGTCCCGCATCTCGCGCACCGTAACCTGTTGAGCGCGAGGTCGGGCGGGAGCCGCGTTCGTCACTCGGAATCGAAAAGCTGAAAAAGAAGCAAGAAAAATATTAAGAGCTAAAGCCAACAAGGACCTCCTCAGTGATTATGTCTAAAAACTTTCGAAGATGGAATTACAAGTGTGTGATAAGTGAAGAAGTGAGCTAAGCCCTCACCGCACTCGTCCGAGTCGCCTGAGCATTTCACTGTGGAGACGCTGCGTTTGTTGCAGTTTGTTTATAAGTAACGGCCACTTGCTTTGCGTTGATAAAGGAGTTGTGGCTGCTGCCGCCACCGGTTTGGGGACCAGCTGCTTCGGCAGGCGTCGCATGTGAAGGGTGACAAGCTCCGTGTCCCGTTCCCTGTGCGTATGCGTGTGTCCAGAGGTGAGGCGATGCGCGCGTCACTTACTTCCCGCATGCCCCCAGCATGAGGGCGCTGGCTGTGCTGTGCGTGGCCGCCGCTCTCGGCGCGGCGCTCTGGGCGCACAGGGACTGTCCCCACCTCATGAGTGACAGCTGTCACTGCCGGTCCGAGCGCCAGCGCTCCAAGGAGCCCGTGCGCCACGCGGTGCGCCTCCGAGTGGCGTGCAGCGGCGCGGAGCTCGTGGACACCCTGCAGCCTGGCGCCCTGCCCAACAGGACCGTCTCTCTGTGAGTGTCCGCTGCACCACTGCTATTATGTTTGTTTGTATGGCTGTTATTGCTAACACTTTTGTCCGAGGCGACTTGACAAAGTTAGCCGTTTAACCGTTTACGGAGCGGGGTCACTTGGTGTTACTGTGTCAGCTCAGGGTAAGTGCAGTACCTTGGTCAAGGGTGCTACAGCAGGAGTTTGGGATTCGAACCAGCGTCCTTCAGAGACAGCAGCCCTAAACACAACTTTAGACGCGTCAACAGGTGACAGCAAGGTCACGTGGTCTGGCTTCGGCTCCTCTGCTGTATTTAAGGTACGCTGCTTATTTACCGTGTTTAGCGACACGCATTATTGTTGCTTCTGGTTAAGGTGACATAAGATTTTAGAAAATCAACTTTGCAAATTATGTACACATTTCATTTTTTTCTCCATCAGTTCATAGTAAGCACAGGGAGATGCAGAAAGAATGTAATACTTTCATACACTTATCATTCAGTAACTTAAATATCACATGAACAAGTAGTCTAAAGCAATTTGTGAAAGAATTCTAGCAGTTTTACCTTAAACTTACAAATGCTCAGCATATTACATGTTCAAATGATACTTTGTTTCCAAGTAATAAACTTTTGAAAGTGTCATTCTTTTTCAATCACTCTATACCTTGACACAGGGAAGTATAGAAAAAGGTAGGATTTATACCCAGCAGTTTCAGATTGCAAAGCATTGCACTTACACCAACCGCTGCATTATCTGTCTTCCCCATGTATTCTGTGCATTCACATAAATCTTATATTAACTTGTTCAGTAGTTTCTGCTTTGTATTAAAAGACATTTACATCATTCATTTGGCTCATTTTCTGTATTATGTAAGGGTACTACAGCAATGGGGCTTGAACCAGTAGCCTTCAAATGTTTAAACACTGCTGCCTGCTCTCCCCTTTTAATGACCTGTTTAGTCACACCATCAGATAACACTATTTATGCTTTAAAATACTAATGATAATACTGAATAGAATGAAATAATACTGTATATAATTAATTTTTTTCTTTAGTCTGTAAAATAAATTAATTTGTGTAAAACTGTAAAACACACCTTGCAACAGATTTTAAAGTGTTGAAAGACCTTTTAAGTGCCACAGGCATGGCATTACCAACAAATCTAAGGTGAGCTGAATGCAACACTTTATAAATGCATTTTATCAGAAGGAATAAATATGACATTTTTACCCTAGTATGTGGGGTAAAAATAGTATTTAAAAGATGCAGGTCACATCCTTTTCAGAATTAGCTGAATTTTCGGAAAAGTTCTGCTTGTACTGATATTCTGTACTGGATGTATACGATATTTTTATACATGGCAGCATATAGGAAAGGAGTTCAATATATGCTTTATTTATTTAAAAGTATTTGACAAACAGAAAAGTTACTTTAAAACAAAAATTTCCCACTTCAAGGTTCAGTACCTGGTAACCTGACCTGCTTTATTACAAATATTCAGCTGTAAGATTTCACAGTAAACTGTAGTTTACTCTGGTAAATACTGAAGATATCCAGAGCAGAATGACAGCTGAGTGTCAGTCAAAACTTTTAGTACGTTTGCTACCAACTGGTTTGTTTCACAGTGTAGTTTGTTTCCAAATTTCCAAACAGGAAATTAGCTGTCCTGTCTTCAAAATGCTTCTGCAGCAGTTCCCAGGTGAGAGACACATGTGGTTGGCTTTACTTTTACGTCATGTTTATTAAAGTATCGCTCAAGTGTACTCAAACATTTGACTAATGCTATATATGGAGAAGATTTTACTAACTAGCAGGATAACATTTTTTTTTTTTTTTTTACATATTTGCCATTTGGCATTGCTTGAGTTTCACTGTCCATGAAATGTGATCTTCTTTGTTCTTCTCAGCTCAGTCTGAAGGTGCCATCGGTCAGGCAGCAGGTAGCACAGCTGTCGGTTGAGGGGAGTGGATTGTCTTAAGCAGGAGTTCCAAGTGCTAAACCTGATTCCATACAAAACTGCAAAGAAGAAAGCTAGTAACTATGTACAGTCCCTTACAGAGTATTCAAATCCTTGACAAAAATCACACATTTTGCAAGGTTGCTTTAATCTTTCTTACCATGTGATATTTTAATTTGAAATAATAATACTCAAAACATTTTTTATTTGTAGTAAACATGAATAAACATAAATTTTGCATAACTATAAAAAACTGAAATATTCAATTTCAAGTATTGAAACCCTTGAACTCAATGCTGCAAGCGCTGCTGAAAGCAGCGTTGGCAGCAGTTGTCAAGGCTCTCAGTCCTTTTGCAAGGCACTGCAAGGACACTGGGAATAATGTGTGCTGCTAGACCAGTACTTCTACTTCTTTGGGTTATTGAAGACATTGCGTTATGTGGGGTGTCTTACAGAGGAATGGTCCTCTAGTGGTACCCACGAAGGAACTTTTTTAAGAATGCACAAGGTGCCCCATTTTACTGCAATACCCCTGAGTAAGGAACTTAATCCTACAACTTGCTATATAAATAAGCAAAATTTTATGTCTCTTAGCTGAGTAATAGCCAGCATTATTAGACTATTTCTGTACTCAGTTCACAACTTTCACCCCAGAACTAAAAGAGATTTGCAAAGCTTTAAATATATGCTTTGTATTTCTTTGCAAAGGTTTGAGTGAAAGCATGTAATCAGCCCACCACTATACTTCATGGATACACGTCTGGCAGTGAATGCAGCACCTGCCACAAAATTACACACCAAATCACTGCTAATAGGTTTATGAACTCATGGATATTGTAGGAAAGAAGAGATCATTTGAAGGGCCATAGGAGACCTCTTCCCTGCCCTGCAGCAACCTACAACAGTGTTGGATTGCTGGAAAATAGATACAGTGAAATTATTCATGATTGCAATATGGATATTGAAGTAAATTCAGTGGGGTGTCCCATACTCAATATAAGCAAAATAATTTCTTTTTTCACCTTTGCTCGGTGTAGGTCTAGTATTAAAAATTCATATTAAACTTTTTTCCCCTCTTTTTAGGGAGCTCTGTTTTAGAGAATACTAGCTGAGTTATTCAGAAAGGTGGAGGCAGAAAGGTAAAAAGTAATAACACATTTTACAATAATCATCAAACTGTTTTACTGTTAGCATTGTTGTCTTCAGTACTGTCCTAATCAAGTGGAAAGGAGTGTGTGTGTGTGTGTGTGTGTGTGTGTGTGTAACCTGGGGTGAGAAGTATCTGTGTGCCAAATTTCAAGTCTGTTGCTTGAAAAATAAAGTTGTGTATAAAAAACAAACAAAAACAGATTCAGCTTTATAGATATAGAAATTTTTGCAAGTTGGATTAAATGTAATTTATGTTTGTAATATATCCAATGTATGGTCTGCTAATATATGTACATGAATCCTTTTTAGGAAATGAGGTAATTATTGTAAATGGTTACCAGTTTCTCGAATATATTTATTTTCCTTAATGATTATTTTCCTTTGGTCAGTAGTGACATTTGTTTTTAGTGACTAACGCTAGTGTTTGGCGTACTGGATAGGAAATGCTAGCACTCTAACTTTCTGGAAGTATGGTTTGTGGGTTAACATCTTCCATGTGATATTGCTCTTGCACTGTTCTGTGACTTCAGCTGGTCTCCTTCAGACAATGTGTACTTTATTAATAGAGTTCAGATTCTGTGAAGCAGACAGTCCATATTTCCCATAATAAACTCATGTGGTGTGCAGATCAATTGATGAAATTGTATTTACATACCAGTTAAATGAGTTTGGCCACCTCCATTCTTAAAAAGTTAGCTTAGGAAAATAAACACATCTAGAGCAGTGGTTTGCAGCCATTTGAGAGTGCAGGTTTTAATAGTACCAAAGTGTTTAACCAGTTGACCAGAGTAATTATTTCCCTAACTGCTCTAGGAGCCTTCAATCTTCTTCCCTATTACTGAGGTTGTTCTCATTTTAAAGACATCTGGAGAAGCTGCATGCAGTGTGGCCAGCCAAGCTGGGCTCTGGCTGCTGGACCAGGGAACCCTACTTGTACCAGCCTCTCTGCCCGGGTGTGTTTTCAGCGTTTGCATCTAATAGGCAAATGTGTGAATTGCTGAACTTCTGCTGCTGCTTTTTGAGCCCACAGAGCTGCGGAAGAAAGCCAGGACCCCCACCACCACCACCACCACCACCATGTCCAAAGCAACCAGCCCTTCTATTAGGCTGCTTATCAGCATTTCATATTTATACAACTCTTTGGAGAATTCCCTGTTTTGTTTAAGAATCCCAAAGTTGCCGTGTCCACAGCCCTTTTCCCCGGCCATTGAAACATCATGAGTTTTGCTTTGTTGCTGACGGTCCTATTTGGCAAGGAGCCCTTCCTGCATTAGGAAACGTGACCTTTAGCAACCTGAAGTGGCTTTTCCTCTTCTCACTTTTGTTTTCATTTGCTATGAAAATAAGCTGATTAGGAGAATGCATAGTCATGCGTAATTATACAAAGCGATTTTCTAGTGGATTTACTTAACATTTCCCCTCTGACTGTGTTTGTAGTTTTTTGGTACAGGTCTATACTGTGCGACTTATCTGTTTGTGTTACACGCTGTTGGTTGGATTTTCACGGGAGGGCTTTGCGGTTTGTCAGAAATGGACATCCAATCAGATATCTGGAGCTAGAAAGCAAGGAAATTTTGGGGGAATTTATGGGAATACGTTTCAGTTACAAAATAAAGTCGTCACAGTTATGAAACAGTAGACATGTGTTGTTTTTTTCCAGTTAACAGTCTTGCTCAAGCCAGACGTTTTTCCCCGTATTCAGTAGTAAATGGACGACCCTCTGGAAGAAGTTCTCCCAGGTGATGTAATTTCCTGCAGTGTGTGTGTGTGTGTGTGTGTGTGTGTGTGTGTGTGTGTGTGTGTGTGTGTGTGTGTGTGTGTGTGTGTGTGCGCGCGCATGTGCACATTTGCGCTCTCCAGTCCTCTGTGGTGTTGTGCTGTAGTGACTTCTAGTTGTATGGAGATTGAAGCTACTTCTTGTGTCATCCTGGCTTGCATATGTTGGTGGGGGTGGATGGGACACAGAAAGATGTTGTGAATTTGTTGGAAAATCATGACCAAATGCCCAAAATGCTGATTCTCCCATATTGAAAGAACTAAAATTGAAACACTTCCTGTGAAAAGAGACTTTCTCCATACAGAAATGTTTTATATGGAGAACTTTGCTGTTCAGGATGACGGTTCTGAAAATGCTGGGCATAAAGCACACTGAAGCAGGTATCCTCCTCACAGGACTATCCTTATTCACAATGGTGTGCAACAATGCTGATAATATTTATGTTTAATTTATTACTAAATTATTATTATTAAACTTTCTGCATAATTCTACAGTAATGTCTCTAGAACAATGTAATTATTATATGGTTATTTGCAAACAATTTTGGAGAAAAGAATTAAAAGAAGTTTTCCAAATTGTAATTTATCATTAATGTATTAAACACCATTAGTTTTCCAGAAGAACCTGTGGTGAGCTCATTTCAAATTAATAGCAATAGCAACACACCTCAATGGGATATAATGGGACAATTAGATCAAAGTACAGCTGGGGTTCAATTTGGTTTGCTGCTGAGATAAATATATTTTTTTTCTCTATTTGAGTCGCAGGTTAATTCATACACTGCTCAGCTGTGTCACATTATTATGTACTGCCGCATTATGGCCACAGCTCCTTAACTGCTGTGTAATCAAAGAGTAGATTTTAACAGTAGAGAGTAGATCTGTACACACTGTTTAAAAGCTTTGACTGCCCAGTACTGTGTGCTGAAAAAGAGTGTAAGATCTGTTATTTTATTGTCTGTGTCTGTCGTCTACATCCTTCTGAGATCCACCAGGAAAAAGGTTTTTTGGATGCATTTGGAGGATCTCAAGGAAACTGTTTAAGTTATACCTCCAAGCTTGTTGTATTATTCAAAAGCTTAGAAAGTCTCTTTAAGTGGCATTTGGGGATAAACTTAAAATGTATGTCCTCTAGTGTGGGCAATAATGAATGGCTGGGACTCAGGATGTGAATAAAGTTTGGATCTAAGAAGTTTACTGAATCAGTAATAAACTTCAGTAGTTGAGATGTTATTTTTGTCTATACTGTTAGGTGCTTCTGTGAGACGTTAGTAGAACTGAGGTTGGTGAATATTTGCACAATTCAGTACGAAAGTATGTTTCCATGGCTTACTCATTACAGTAAACACAGTACTGTATATCTTTAACAATGGGGAATTGCCCAATTAGACATCAAGTTGAATAAATAGGTGTAAACTGTAGAAACATAAAGTAAGAATTGCAGTCAGAAAAAAAGCTGCTGTTTATAAACCAGAAGTGTATTTTTCATTCTGTCTTCCATTTTGTCTTGGTTATTGATGTAGATTGCAGTCTCTCTCGCTCTCTCTCTCTCTCCCTCCCTCCCTCCTCTGTCACCGCACTCCTGACACCCTTTCAAGCTGTCATCACTTGCAGCTTCTGAGATTTGGGATATACGAGTGGTCCCATGTCAATCTCCCTGAGTTAATGCTTGCACATTTTGTAGGCCTCTGTGGCACATTATGGCTCGACTCGCCTTGCGAGGGAAGGACAGAGGGGACACAGGACAAAAGGACACCCCTTTAACTTATCACCAGCTGTCTTTTGTCAGAAATCCGCATTGGTGGTTTTAGTTTAATTTAATTCAATTCACAGCCATTTGTGCAGTTCTCTGCCAAATCCGCCAATGGTTCCACACATACTGGTGCAAGCTTAAAATACTTAAAATAGGCTAACCGAATAAAATTGTTTTTTGCAGCTTTATACTGTTAGAGGATAGATGTATCTAAGGTTTGTTTCTCAACCATCTCTATGTATATTTTCATGGTATAAAATAAATTCTGCATTCTTTACCCCTTTGTACGTGAAAAGGCTCCCAGTAGGACTGAGAGGTGACCTCAGCTGTCAGCCTCGCTGTCCCTGTTCTGAGGTTTGTCCACAGCAGTGAGCACTTGCAGGCGACGCTTTCCTGTTTCTGAAGGGTACCTGGTGCTACAGATGTCTGACTGCCATTCTGAATTAGTGCTGCTGGCAGATGGGTTCGGTGGTGTGTTTTCTCCTAAGGGCACAGTCATGTGAGGCTGCAGGGTATGAGCTCTGAGGAGGACTGAACATTAAGCTTATGTTCTAGAAAGGACTGTAACCTCCCCATTCGTATTGTCCCACATTCAGCTTCCTACATTGCAAAATGCAGCATTCTGGAAGCAGTCAGCGGGGGGTGGTTTCCACTTTTCTGTTTTATGAACTGAGGAAGTGTAACAGGCAGATTTATTTAGACAATGGATGGATATATAAACCCTGGGTATATACTTATACATGTGTATATACAGAGCATCCTATGTAAATACCGCCATAGGGAACAGGGGTGCCAAAGTGCCAAGATTTCCGCCCTTTATTTGCTTAAAAGACACTTTAAAGAACAGTGTAACTTGCTCTAAAATATCCTTATGCATCTATCATCTGTAAAATGAGATTGAAGAGGCTGTCAGACAGCAATAGCTGATGTTTTCTAAAATTTTCTTTATAAATTTAATGAAAGTGTATGACTATGAATGAGAAAAAAATTGCTGCAAAAAATTAATGTAACAGTTTCACTTTCATGTAGTTGTTGAAAATTGGATGTGACAGGATTATAACAAATTTCATTACATATGAAATTATTAATTTAAAAAGTGGTGGAATACCTTTCATTAAGTCAGCAAAACAGCAAACAGAATTGTTCATACACAAGACATAAGTTCTGTGATGGATTGATGTCCTGTACAGGGTATGGCCCCCTAGCCTAGTACATAGTGACTCTGGAAGGGAATATGTAAGTTTAAATAAATAAATAAATAAATAAATCAATAAATGAAAATAAATTAATAAAAATCATACTTTATTTCAGTATCATTGGAAGCCCCAACATTAAGCAAGATGTACCTTTTCATAAGGGAAATGAAATATGGAACAATGAGGTGAGCTTTATCGCTCATTTGGTGCCAGTAACATGACGGTCTACAGCCCGTTTTATTAACACTTAGGGGATGTTAAACAGGTTTAGAAGTGCAAACTTTTATGGTCTATGACATTTCTCTTGGCTTAAGATGAAATTTTACCATTAGAAATTGATTTCAAATGTTTGTTTATGACATTCAAGCCTGTTTTATCAGGCATCTTTAATTAAATAGTCCCAGTCTTTGAGATTCCCACGATTCTGGGTGTAGAGTTCATGACCAGCATGGGGCATATGGAGGACTGTAAATCCCACATGCTTTCCAAAACCCAAGAATGTGTCTGAATATGTTTAAATGTCAGTCATCTAAAAATATGAAGAAAGACAAACACAAGGAGAGCCAAGGATACGGTTCCGGTCTGTTGTCCCTGCCTCCCCCTCCTTGACTGAACAAATAGAGGGGTTATTTAAACTGTCATAAGCCTGCTGTCACATGAGAAGCGAGAATCGCTGGATATATGTTGTGCTTTTTCTCTTTTGAAAACCTTTTGTGAATCAGAGCGATGACGGCCTGGAGGGTGCTGTTTCTTCTTCTGAGCGATAATGTGATGGGCAATCCTCCCATTGTGTTCAGCCGGTAACCCGCTTTGTTCTCCCATAGGATTGTTAGACTGCTGTGATTTAAGCACCGCAATTTTGTAAACCGTAATAAAAAACAGGTCCACATTTTATACCCTATTTCCTAACTCGGCAAAATTATCTCAAGGGCTACACTAATACGAAGTACTGCACTGAAAGGGTCAAATGTCTGTCCAGGGTTAACCTCTGCCTCCACCTTCCCAGTAGGCTACTGACATGAACAGGACTAACCAGCTCATAGCTGAGGCCTAATTGAAGTTCTGCTAATACCAACCTGAACTCCAGAGCACTCTCTGTTTTGTGTCCAAGGTCAATGTTAGTCGATATGAAATATGTTATTTTGGTTAGCTGAGCCTAGCAACCTGATATTATAGAATAACAGAGGTTGGACTCTGTAAGGGAAAGTGGCGAGGAACACTGGGATGTTTGCAATAGTTCAAATTGTAATCTTTACCCTACTTGGTCTCCAAGATTGGTGTCATTGGATATGGCTATCGAGGTTATTTCTGTTCCTACTATATAATAATAATGTAGTTTGATGTCAGTTTTTTTTTTGGGGGGTGCACTTTGAATGTGGCTCTTGCTGAGGAAACCCAGCTGTGGTGTGAAGGAAATGAAGGACTAAGATGAATAGGAGCAAAGCTGTTGATGTTGTTTGACATTTCCCGTTTGCGTCTTATGTTTTCAATTCAGAGGTATATGAAAAAACTAACACAATCAAAAAAAGTCACCAGACCATTACGCTTTGTGCTCTGTGTTTTGAACATGTAAATTAACTGGATATTTTGAAAGGAACTTTCTCAACATTTTTGGCTGTTGCGTGTCCTAAATGCATACGTGTATGGATAGGCCCTCCTTAGGAGTAAGTGGATGGATGTGCCGTGCATGTGCGCGCTTGTGTACTCGTGTCTACCGGCCAGCTTCACTCCTCCCATTTAGACTAATCAGTGAAAGACAAAAAAGCAATGACACAGACCATTTGCTGGCAGTATTTGAGGCAATATTTAAATTGTTCATTTTTTTCGTATAGGAGCCGCTTATCCTCTGCGAACATAATTGATATTGTAAATAGAAAGCTGGAAGGAAACTCTAGAATTTAGTTATGCGTTGTTTACATAATGTACAATTATGTTTGGCTTCAGACTTCCTGGAGGTTGCGCAGAAGCCTGGAAAGAGCTGAAAAAAACAGACCTGGGTTATGAAGCAACTGCACTTCGTTACATAAACAGCAAGGACATGGCTGAGTTTGTACAAACAGAGGCTGCCTGTCTCCTGGAGGTCACCAGTGCTCAGGGAGAACGTGTCCTTTGGGGGGAGGGCTGGCGTTTGGAGGATGCAAACCATGTGAACCAAACTACCATCACACATTCCTACTACGTCACCCTAGCTGCCAGGGACCAGTGATTTATCTTGCTACAAAACACCCCAGTACCCCATCTATGGATGTTTAAATGCTGTCTGTAAATTGTAAATACAAATACTGTCACTTTGCAAATATAGAGATGCATTCAGTGAAGGGAAAAAAAAAAAAAACAAACAATTCAAATGAAATATGTATGCACCATCCCTGCTGATGCAGAGATAATCGAACCCCACATGCACACAACTGCCAACGTGTGTCACGCAGAATCTTAATTGCGGTTTACGCCACACAAAAACAGTTTGCAGAAAAGTTTGTACAGTAACTAACAGACAAACACTGGTGAAATGTTTTGGCTTGTTTGTTTTCTGATTCCATAGATGCTGTTTGTGGGGAAGTGGCCATGCTGGGGTAATGGCATCGCAACAGCAGCTTTGCTGAAAGGAACTCTTGCGTTTTATGCACAGCGTGTCTCATTTGCTAAGGATGCTCAGTGGAGTGAGACTGCTTCTCACATGGCAGAGTACACCTCGCAGGAGCAGGATATATACAGGCCGCTGAGTACAAATAACTGGCACCCGATGACTGAGACCCTTTTTCATGTGCTCTTTAGCTTCTGCTTATTTACAGTACCAAGTCTTTCATCTCTTCGGATGCTCTTCAGATGCTTTGCTCTCTTTTCTCCCGTAAAGGAAATACATCTGTGTAGAATTGGCTGCCTACCGTACATACTCTCCTTCATTATGACAAATGGGAGTGGAAAGAACAAGTCAGGTCTGCCATATAGACTCAAACGCCTGACATGAATCTTTGTTTCAGCCATGGAAAGTATTTGCTCTGGAGCACTGAGTCCACTGTGTCTGACTTCATTATTTTAGTCTGGTTTGTCTTTCCTTGACAGCCTCACAAAGCATTACACTGCAAAAAAACCCTCTGTTTAAATGGCTGTAATCACTTTTTTTCTTGTTCTTAAACTCTTCTCATTGTACTTCTGTATGCTTTAAAAGTTTAGGAAAGTATAATTGCAGCTTCAGCTGACTCTGCTGGTCAGTTTGGTTCTAGGAGTCATTTCATACATGGAAGTGCAGTTGGGTTTTTGTATAAAAATAACTAAATGATTTTCCCAACTAATGATACTGCTAGGTAAAGGATTTCAGAGAGAAATGCAGTAGAAAATGAACTTTGCAGACATAGCATCAACAAAAGGTTATGGCTCAGTCTTTCAGTAAACAGTCCAATTTAGTGGTTTTAGGTGAAAAGTACTGTTTCTGTATGTGTGCTTGCTGGTATGTACTGTATGATGCATGGAAAGGCTCTGTTTTGATAGCTGTCTCAATGCTGCGTGCACTTCAGAGCTGAGACGACAGAGCCTTGTGCCCTGATGCCTCTCTGTTCCCCAGCGCTTCTGTGGTGGGAACAACTACAAACTGAGCGTGAATAAGAGAGTGACAATTCACTGCCAGAGGAGCCTGTCACACACAGATTGCCCTCGGGTCGAAACTCAGACACAGACTTTCTAGCAGGTGGCTTTTCTGAGCCTTATTGGAACACCACATTTACTGTGGAGTACATTATTTTGGGATACTGGAATGACGCGTCATTGGCTGATGTGCTCTGACATCATACTGTTTTACAATGAAATGTTGGCAAACTCTGTCATCAGGTTTTTTTTTTTTTTTTTTGCTGACTGTCCCTGCATTACAGTATCTATTGATTTGGTGCTTGCATGTCCATCATGGTGATAAATGAGAAAAATGAAGCGATAAAAGCAGATTTTAGGGAGCAAACTGACAGCTTTTTGATTCCAATCATTTGTGATCCATTAGTGTGACCACAGTAAAGTTATAGCTTGCATATCAGCTTGGTGTTAAAGACTCTGCACAGGAGCGATGATGTATCTGGATCCAATAAGTTCAGAGTCAGCTGTTTCTTAATGCTGAAAAAAAATGCAAATAAGTATGTACCTTTGTATCTTAAATAAGTACAGTGGCAGTCAAAAGTGTGAAAGTTGAAGTATACTTTTTTAATGGCCATTTTTTGTTGTTTTTGTTTGTATTTGAGAAAAAAATATAAATTGTTGAACTGGTACAAAAGTATCTGGCAGTGGAACAGTGGGCTGGTGCATCAGTGCTTAAAATGTGCACGTGGATGTGTGTTTGAGTCTGACTCAGTCTGTACAGAGATGACATGAATGGGGAAGCAGCCTGTGGTGTGACTGTTCAATTCAGCCCAGCAGAGCTTACAATGCCCAGTGCCCACCTTGGTCTCTTTTCATTAACAAACAGCAGTGGCTTCATTCATACTTTACACTGGCTCTGTATTTACATCATAAGCGTTTAAAAAAAGTTGGTAATTTTTGCATGAGTTGCTTTTTTTTTTTAAATGAACTGTCTATATGTTTATAAAATTATTTTGCATTTGACAGTACAGATGATGAGGGATTGCTTTACTGTATATGCAGGTATTTGCTTTTTTTTTTTTTTTTTTTGAAACAGCGGACGACACGTTTGAATGTAAATGTGATGCAACCTTGCAATGTACTCTGGGAAACTAGATTTTTCCCCAGGAATCGGAAGCCTGTGCTGAGTGCCTGCTAGCTACCGCTTCCTGCCCATCACAGGTGACTGGTGACACATTGTAATTATAGCCTCTTTTCTGGTCTTCCTATCAGCACCGAAAAGTGAACGTTTTGACCTTGTTAAAAAGCACAGGGTAGATCTGACCTTGGCTTTCCTGAGGCGTGCGCAGTGGAGAGAGCAGCAGCACGATCCCATGCATGTAAAACAGCTGTTCACACAGATGCACCCGGTTTTTGCCATCCTGCACCCCTGGCGCTGACAAAATCACATAATAATAAAGCAATATTTCCATAGATATTCACAAAAGAAAAATCAATGAAGGGCCATTGAAATTATTTGCCCCTTGACTAAAATAAATGCTGTTCTAAAAAACACGTTAAGCTCCCATTTCTGTGGTATTGGGAGAATGGTATTTCCTTGTTAAATTTTACATAATTTCCAGTTGTTTTCAATTTTCCTGAGGAAGGCCATGGCAGGATTTGTGGCCACGGGAGGCACTGTTAGGTCTGTGGGATTTGTTTCCCATGTGACGGCATTGAGCATTCAGCAGGATCCAGTGCGAGCCCCATGTGTGTAATGAGTCTCATGTGGGCCAAGCACCCTGTGTGTTCTCTTGCCTCCACCTAATTTGCTGAGCGAGCAGAATTAATTCTGCTGCAATGCGGACTTGTGGAGCTTTGTCCAAAATCTGAACCATAGCATCTTTTTGCCCCTGAATTCATGGATGTGTTGCCAAATGACTTGTTCTGAGCAACCCTAGCTGTTCCCTCATTTTCAGGCCTGGTTTGCCATGGTATTCTGTTACTAGCTTCCAACAGAGTACTGCAAATCCTTCAAATTTCTGATATAATAATAATAATAATAATAATAATAATAATAATAATAAGAAGAAGAAGAAGAAGAAGAAGAAGAAGAAGAAGAAGAAGAAGAAGAAGAAGAAGAAGAAGAAGAAGAAGATATTTCCTAATAATTCAACACTGGACTGTATGCTGTACTGTGCTGTACCGTACTGTGTAAAGCCATTTACACACATGCATACAAGTCCTTTATACTCAGCTGCCTAAATCTTCTGCTCAATGCAGTAGATACTTCACACTTTGAGTGGCTCATTGTCTTTCTTTACTCTTCTCTCCACAGGATCCTCAGCAACAATAAGATCTCCCTGCTGAAAAATGATTCATTCTTTGGCCTTTTGTCTCTGGAGAGATTGTGAGTAATTCAGCTTTTGTTATCCTGTGTTGTGCTCCTCATGTAGTCTTTATGCGTTTCAAGAACAATCTGTATGGTTTTAATAATTTTGCATATTTCAGTTAGTGTAACAGTTGTCCATATTATAACTTTAAATTTTTGCATATGCTACTCATATGTGCAGCAGCTACTGCAAACTGCATGTTTTGCATCTCAATGAAAAGAGCCAAAAAGAGTTTTAATTTTATTTGGTTGACCATGCTGTTAATTTGCCTCTGTCCTGAGTGAGGAATTTATTTTCCATTTTCTCTCTTTTTTTAGCTCAGGCACCCTTTAACAGGCTTTTTATCCAGGCAGCCTACTTTAACAATGTTTCATTGCCTCTTGGTGAAGTGTGATTATTTGTTGAGTCCAAACTTTTTCCATTAGCATTCTTTCAAAATCCCCTCAAGAACCCAAATAAAGATTTTTGTCTATTTTTAATCCACTGGTAAAAAATCACAATTCAAGTGTTTCTGTATATACTAGAGCACCCACCTCTTGCAAATATTGGGACTCTAAAAATGACAGATTTTAAATGCTCAAATTTTACTTGAATGCTGAATTTAGCAATATGAAAAAAATGGAGAAAGATCAGCAGTCATTAAGTTTTCAAGTTTAAAGACCTTATTCTAGAAATAATTTCCTATGAATTTAGTTCCATCAAAATTTTGTATGATGTCTTGTTCTGTACATTCATATTACTATTAGTACTTTTTGATTAAAACTATTTAATGCAAGTTTAACTCTAACAGTGGAGATCCTGGAGAGGAAGATCAGTGGTTACCTCCGCAGGTGGCTGGGTCTGCCACGTAATTTAAGCAGTGCAGCGCTGTATGGAACAAGCAATAAGCTCCAGCTCCCCATAAGTAGTCTTGACAAGGAGTTTAAAGTGTTGCATACAAGAGAGGCACCGCTGTATCGGGACTCCGGGGACTCCAGAGTGGCATCAGCAGGCATCAGGGTACGAACAAGTAGGAAGTGGAGAGCCCAGGAAGGGTTGGAGCTAGCGGAGTCTCGGCTGAAACACAAGGCTCTGGTGAGCGTCTTGGCAACAGGGCAGGCGGGGTTGGGATTAATCCCTCAACCTTGTTACGACAAGACCTCTGGCAAGGATAGACACCATCTAGTCCTGGAGGAGGTGCGGGCAGGTGTGGAGGAGGAGTGAACCAGTAGGATGGTAGGCATGGGTCAGCAGGGAGCCTGGACAAAGTGGGAGGGGGTGATGGAGAGAGAGATAACCTGGGCTGACATCTTGCAGGCGGAACCACAGCGCATTAAGTTCATGGTCCAATCGGTGTATGATGTCCTACCTAGCCCAGCAAATCTACACATTTGGGGGAACAGTGACTCTCCAGCATGTCCTCTCTGCACTAGAAAGGGCTCACTGGAGCATATCCTCAGTAGCTGCACAAGAGCTCTGAGTGAGGGCCGCTACCGCTGGCGACACGATCAGGTGCTCAAGGCAATGGCAGAGGCCATCTCTAAAGCCATGGCTAACAACAGGGTCATCCGCAGCCAGAGGAACATCGCCTTTGTTAGGGCGGGAGAGCACCCTCAGCCACAGCCAAGAGCAGCAGCCAGCTTGCTCGCCTCAGCGCTGGACTGGGAGATATGGGTAGACTTGGGCAGGCAGCTCAAGTTCCTGGAACATGTGACATCGAACTCCCTTGAGGCCAGATGTGGTGTTAACATCTGCCTCCTCAAGGCAGGTGCTCATAGTAGAGCTGACAGTCCCCTGGGAGAACCGAATGGAAGAGGCTAATGAGCGCAAGCGGTGCAAGTACCAGGAGCTGGCGGAGCAGTGCCAGAAGAGCGGCTGGAACGCTCATTGTGAGCCTGTTGAGGTGGGGTGTAGAGGCTTTGCTGGCCATTCACTATGCAAAGTCTACACCCTGCTTGCCATCGCAGGAGATGCTAAAAGAAGAGCCATAAAATCCATCGTTGAGGCTGCAGAGAGGGCATCTAGGTGGATTTGGATTAGGAGGTCCGAACCGTGGGTTAGTGCTGCTGGGACACAAGCCAGGACCTGATCAAGCCTGGCTGGGTCACCTGAGTGAGGGTGTCTGATGTTGTGAGACCCGAAACACCCGATGACCTCAGGAAACATCACTGATGATGTGTCCCAGCGCATCCTAGGATGTATCTTTAAACTAAACAATTAAACTAAACTATGTAAGCCGCATATTTTGTTTTCCAGTTGTTCTGTGTTTGAAGACACAATGTTCCTCTAATTTCAAACACTTTTTGTTATTTTTTCTTAATATTTACACCTTTTGGTTAATAATTGCCTCATTTACCGTGCTTCTCCAATTTCCTGTAGTGTGCAAGTTTGACGTGATGCTTTTTCGCTCTCTTGGACTTCTTGTTTTAAGTTGAATTTGACAACCTCACTTTTGGTGTTCCTGCATTAATCCAAAAATAGCACAGCCTTTGGCCGTAGCTCAGTGCCCTCCCATCCCAATGGTCAAACATCGTGCTAACTCTGTAGGTCAGGGTATAATCTCTAATCCTACAAACATCCGAGCATGTTGGCTGTGATGGTCATCGCCAACCTTCTGACTAGATATACATACCTTTAATCACTACACCACCTCTGACAGATGCGGACTCTGTAGGACTCAAAAGAATGTGTTTGCTGCTCATCGAGACAGTTTGTGATGTGTGCTTTTGAGTTCCTTTCAGGCAACCTCCAGTCTTCAGTTTCCCAGTGATTAAAAAGAGTGCACCAGTAAATATTCAACTTATTTTTCTGTAGCCATTTGAGTAGTGCTCTGAAGGCCAGTTCTCCTCTTCTTTATCTGAATTACTTGTGACATTTTCAGGTTTTTATTTATTCTCAACTGCCCCCAGACATGTGCAGAAAAGTCACCTTTTCTGCTATTGTTCTAGCTGGCGGCTTTGTTGGGAAAAATAAATAAATTGGACAAAAAAATGGTCCTTTAATAATATACAATGTGTTCACCCTCAGTTGCGAGAGTGTATTCACCCAGAAAAGCTGTGTGTGAGGGAATAATGCACACTTTTCTTATACCCTAGTACTTAATGTCAGTGTTTGAGCACTAATAGTTGTGTGACTGTGAAGCAAGCAAAGCACAGGCATTACATGGAAATAATTAGCCCAGTACTGGGAACATTTGAACCATCAGAAGAAGTTAAAATAAAACAGCTTCACAAAAAAAAAAAAAAAAATGTTTTTGGTAATACGCAAATTTATCATGGATATTGGTCTCTCACAGGAAAATGTCCTTATTCCTAAATTTGACAAAACTACTTAATTTCATGCAAGAACTATTGGGCTTCATTGAAGAAGTTCCAGTGCATGATTTATTTATTTTTTGTTTATTGCAAATGAGTGCAGTGCAGAAGCTGTAATTTTGAAATATGAAGCTAAGCCTGTAGAGTGCTGGTGGGTCTTCTGCCATGTGATTGCCGAAAGATGGACTCTAAGGTTTATTTGTAAGGGAGACTTTGTACTTGTTGCAGGCAGTGCAGTTGTGTAGTGGGTAGTGCTGCTGCTCCCCAGCTCCCAGTCTATGATTTTTAGATGGTTCATATCTGGCTCAGATTTTCTCGAGTTCTCTTGCTGTCCATGTAGGTTTTTATTTGGTGCACCATGTTCCTCCCATACCCTAAAAACTATTTTCAAGTGAACTGATGACTGTACCACCATGACCCTGCATTGGACTAGGGACTATGTAGTGAATGAAAGAATCTTTGTTTCGCTAAATGAAATACAGTTATACTGTAAAATACAGACATTTTAGGTTACAAGGGTTTTATTTTATAAGGCGTTTCATTTAAAATTCTTTCTTCTGCTTACAAGGCATTTCTTCATTTTTATCGAGAGTGAATTTAGATGAACTGAGCATCACAAGACCAGAATCACAATGCAGGTTTCTTTGTATCTGTACTTTAGATTGTGCTGTGTTAAGTTCTCAACCTCCTTTGTTTCATGTTTGCTGGTTTCACCTTTTATAACTGTGGTAATCATGGCCCTTGTTGGGACTCTGCAGTTGATGTCAGCTTGTACTGTGAGTTTGAATTAAGTTTTCATTGGTTACTTTTGTCTGCATTTTTCTTCATTTAGGGTAAAATTAATACATAAACACTGTGCCCTATACATGTATGTTTTGTTATGTTTTGTGAGCTGTTGTCAAGTACACTGTATGTGATATCTGCTGGGGTGCTAAAGGAACACAGGTAGAGCCACGGAGTATAACTGATGAAAGGAAGTTGCCGTGTGACAATGCGTTATGATACATAATTTTAAATATTGAAGTAATGGTGATAGTTTTAATAAGATCTCATGATGTGTTTAGCATGAATGGGTGTTATTGATGATTACTGCTGATACAGAATCTATTTTCAGTGTTTAATCATGTTTTTCCAGCACTAATTATAGATTCATAAACGTCCTGTCCTATCCTGTCATAAATTAAAACTTCATTGCTCAAAATTTGGACAATAATTATTTTTCAGCAGGTGCTATTTTCACTAATATGCTTTCTCTGTTAAACCATGAAAGCAGTGTGGTTTCCTTCAGTTTTCATTCTTACTATTTATAATCTTTGTTTATTTTTAACTGATTTTTATGTGATTTCCACTGTTCAGCATGAATCCTATTCGGCATGTGGTGGGGTGAACTTGGTGCCACTTTTTACAGCTTTGTTTTTCGCATGTGGCATCACATATTCTGTTAATTATTCTTAAGTTTTTTTACATGAATATTGTGGAGACCGTTTAACTGGGGCAACTGCCTTGGAAAAATAGTTTAATCATGTTTTGGAAAAGCAGTAAAATGAGCAGCTGCTGAAAAACCTATTCTCACCAAGCATGAAACGTCGCCGTCAGATTCATGCGGACATGTTTAATTTAAAACATCATAGACGCAAATAAAAATTCCTCAGCTTTCATTCATAACTGCATTTGAGCAGCCAAAGAGAGGGCATTAATCAGCAAGCAATATTTCTTGTCAAAAAGCTATTATTCATACATGACTGTTGGTCCCACAGCACGTTTTCTTCCAGTGTGTGAGTATTCTTGGGAAGTTGTCCAGTGCAGTCTGAGAGTCTGAGGCTGTGGTAATGGCTGCGAGTGTCTGCACATTTTCACAGCCAGTCTGCTAATGGCGTTCTATTGACAGCCCCGGGGCACTGAACAGCCACAGCACCCGCTGAAATGGATATTAAGCGTTTGAGACGCTGTGCTTCGTCTGTCAGTACTAGCAAAAATGCTATTGTGACGATCATGACTGTTATTGCTATTATTGCTATTATTATTATTATTATTATTATTATTATTATTAAGTGATTACCTGGGCCCAATCAGTCATTGGTCTCACACTGTAGCTTCACAAATGGTGCCATTGTTTCTTTGTTGGTGTTTTTGGGTTGTGTCCGCCTGGGTTTTCTAGGTTGACAAGTATCCCTTGGGGGTCACAGCTGTGTTGTGTTTTCTTAACTTTTATGTACATTTGTGACGCGTGCTACAGTTATGGTAAACACGAGGAGAATAAAACTAGTGTTATGGAATGTTTTCAGGAAGTAAACTGCTTAGTTAGAAGCAAAGAGATTAGAAAATATAATTATCATTATTTCTCACAAAAGTGTCATTGGTTTAGAGGTTTCTCTAGAGGTCGTTCTCTCCATTCTGTACAGCTTATGTGTTTGCATCCTGTTCACAGCTGGGTAATTTTTCTCTACCTCTCTGTATGATATAAGGCTCACACTGAATGGTACTATTTTTTTTTTTAAAAAACAATGCTTCAAATTGAGTGGATACTCAGTCTGGAACTGCCAGTGAGGACACCCAGGCTGCAGCGTCTCCAGTCCTGGTGATTATTTCACCTTCTGTCTTCAGTTAACACCGGAGAGTTTTTTAGTGGCTCATTTTAATGTTGGTAGCGTATCGGTGCTGAATACAGCGCTGCAGCTGTAACGGTGTACCATACCATATTTACCAACGGTGTACCATACTTAATTGGTTCAAGTGCCATGAGGGGTCCTGCTGTTGTACCCTTAAATTGAACTTTTTTTGTAAAATCTTTAGCCATTTGAATGATTGCAGATATTTCAATCATTCTGAATGACAACAACAATAATAATAACAATGATACCTATTTTATACAGTTGGATATTTTATTCAATTTCTGAGTTAAACTGTGAAATTATTTAGAGAATAAGGTTAATTTGTAAATCTGAGCATTGAATGACTGCCAATCTTTTTCTTGTTTGCATGTTGCTAAATGTTGGCCAGTCAGTATTCACACATGATCTTTACAACATTTCTAATGATCCTGATGGAAAAACCAGTTGAGGTAGTAAGATGACATTTCCAAGCCATCAGTAATATACTGTCGAGAGGTCAACATATAAATATATGTTAGATATAAATATTTTCAGCACTTTTCGGTATTATGCACTACCACCACCTGGGCAGTGAGGTAAAACCAGCTGCCACCGTGGTCTTGGGGTCGGTTTCTCTTTATCGTCACTCCCTGCGCTGACTCACAGAGCCGGTGAGTATAATCCTCCCTCCGTCCCCGAGGGTGTGGGATGACTCAGTGACCGTTAAAAGACAGACTCCATCAGGGTGGACCTGCATTTCCCTCACTACTTTTGCTGCTTTGCTTCCATGTCCGGAACTTTCTAGAACGTAGCAGAGCTCGTGGCAACTTCACAGAATGCTGGATTGAGAAGGCAAGCACCTGCACCCGTGGCCCAAGGTTAAAACAGCCATTTACATGTCAGCAGCACCATGGGAGGAAGGCATAATGGCCTCTCCGTGTAATCCCTGTTCTCTTCCCAAAGGCCCCTCAGTCAGCCGCATCTGGAGAGAGTCCCAGATCGAAAGCGAGGAGAAGCCTTTCTACGGCACCACGCTGTCAGTGTTTCCCGTGGATCTAAACATGGTTCAGCTATGCAGACACAGCCAAACACTTCATTAGCAAATATTTCCTGCTGCCCGCAGTGTAACTATGATGGACCAACAGACTGCTTCACTGGTTATGAGCACACGTTATTCATATGGTATGGATTTTAGTTTAGGCGTTTCCGTGAGCCACATGACTTAAAAATTACAGTCAAACAGCATTTCAGAAGGTCTTTCTCCATGGCTTTGGACAGACAAATCAGATTTGTTTCCAAAACAATCTGAGATTCATTTCCTGCTGATGGAGTTGTCCAAGGTCAGGGGATACCGCCCTGTTGGGATGCTCTAAATGCCAACACAGGGCCCATTTTAGCAGCCTTGTTTAGCGCATTACACGGTGATGTGTGCCGAACGGTGATAAAATTTCAGCAGTGCTCCCGATACAGGAACGCAGGAGAGTTACATTAATCTTCACCAAGTAGATGGCTTTAGAGCTACAGCTTTGGAGTGTCACAGCGTTTGGTAGACAATTGCAGAATGACGGCGGCTCATGACTGAAGGGTCAGGTTTTACCTTGATCTTGCACAACCTCAGCCCTGCAGGCCTTCTGAGCATCCACACTGGTCCCAGCAAGTCACACTGTCTTCCCAAACAGCCTGAATGTCTGCAAGCTTCTTTATTCAACTTCTGGACATGGTTGCAAAGATACAGCTGGTCTGTGTGGTCGCACCGAGAGCTGTGGAGCCAGCTGAGATGCTTGACCTCCGAACTGAGGGCCAGTACTTTGGTCTGTAAACTGGGAAATAGAGTCAGTTTCTCATGATGCTGAGTAGAAATTTACTGTCCAGGGCCAAGGGTGAGAAGCTGTGGAAAAGTGGAGCACTTTTGAAATCTGGCGCCATGCTTTCAGTTGATATGTGTTCACTTATGGTATTTCCGTGTTTATTAACGGTGATGTGCTGAAAATCACCGCCCAAAATTTTAACTCCTGTGTCAGAATGACTTTATGTTTTCCCCATTAGGCTGTAATGGAAGCCATACGCTTTCTTTGGCATGTGCTCTCAAAGCAGCACTTTGCTTTGTGAGGCTGCACGCTGTGGCCCACGCCTGGGTCTGCCCAGATCTGAGCTGGCAGAGCATCTCTTTTCATCATCATCTTTTTATTAGAGGCCAGTCCCATATTCTGGATCCGTGGCCGCTTTTGAAATCTGCTTTATGGTTTCGGTGGCTTATGAAAAGGCAAGATACGGAGCAGCAGATGCTGCTTGAAAAAAACAAAAAGTGGAAAGGAGGCACAGCTCACTTCTGTTAACATTTTTCAGTTGGTCATTATAAGTAAGCCATTTCTGGCTGGTCAAAACTTTTAAAAATGAGCCATGAACAGTAGCATTGATGCCTCACGCCTAGGTTTAATGTGAACCATGTGATTTTTTTTTCCCCTGATATTCTTGTCTTTGCATTGTTGGTTAGAGTCTGTTTTCAGATGTATTTTCATACAAGCACATGCGTATCCATTATTGCTGTCAGGTGAGAAGTTGAGTACAGTCAGAGTGCTGGAAGGTGCTGAGATGTAGAGCATAGCCACCTCTGTAGCATTTTAGCTATTAGTCACAAACGCTTAAGTTCTGGTGAAGGACTTTTTTTGCGGGGAGCTGGAACCCCCCCTGTGATTGAGAGAAAAATACTTATTTTTTTAAACATCCATCTCCTTGAGTTTGTCCAGCTGGAGGTTTTTGCCCTTGGCAATTATTTCCCTTTTGTACAGTGTGAGCGAGCGTGATTGGCGTCCTCATCCGATGGCCCGCTTGACCCGTGCATCGCGCTGCCTGTACCTTCAGGAAACAGGAACAGTTTATTTTACTTCCCTTCCATCCTGTCATAACACAGTTTTTTTTTTTTCTTGTTGTCAATCACTGTGCAAGAGCACAAAGAAATCCTCATTTAAACAGTATGTGGAGTAACGTTCTCTCTTTGTGCCATGTTAGCATTCTTTGAGCCCTGGGCTGCTGTGCATTCCTGTCTCTCTGTTACTGTAGCATTTTTACTGAGGGGCTGCAAATAGAAATCCTGCTTGCAATGATTTGAATTTGACTGGATGCATACTGTATATGTGTGAGTGTGTGTGTGTGTGGACAATAGCACCGAGGTCCCCATAAAGAAGCAGTCTTACTAATGACTGGTGTAATAGTGTAGTGTAATAGCATAGTGAAGTGCTTTTTAACTTTCGATTGTACAGTTTCACACGAGCTGCAGATCATTACAAACGTGACAGGAGTCATCATTCTTCGTTTAATAATGGTCCCTGTTTCTGGTTAGATGATCTCAATCTCCTTTTTCTGCCATGAGCACAGTCTTTGTGCTTATCCTGTAATATAGAAAAAGTAATACTATAATTAGGAAATACATTTAATTACAGTATATAATACAGTATACACTACATATTATCTGTACAACATATACTATATAGTATTACGTATATATTATGTTATATAAAATGCACATATTAATTTGTGTAAGACCACATAGTCCATGCTCCTTTGCTTTTGTGTCATTGTCAAAAAAAAGTGAAATTGTACACAATTTTATATACAGTACTTTACATACTACACTATATAACTCTATATACTATGTTTCACCATTTCAACGAAGTATCTTTACAGTTAATTCTGGCTTAGCCTTGTTTTGGAATGTCTGTCCACACGTAGACGGGACATAACAGCAGATGTTTGGTACGTTTTTTGCAGCATAAACTGTTTACCCATACTGCATCTGTGTGCCTCAGAGTGGCCCAGATCCTCTTCTGATTCCCATCACTTGAAGCGGATGGGAGCAAAAGGAAATGGGGATACAATTTCAGGAAGTTTGCATTGGCTGGGAAGAAAAGGGAATGTTTTTCAACAAATTTCATTTTTAGTAAGTCGGGTTCTGAAAGGAAACGAGACGGATACCGGCGGTATGCATCACCGATTCTGCTTGTGCTCAGCTCAGCACAGCAAACTGCGGTAAAGTACCGCACTTAGTATAGCACTGCATGGTACTGACAGTAGTGGCTTTCCTTGGTTATCACTTTTGTTCCCAGACATTTTACAGACATGCAGTTTTATGCAAATCTGATTGCAGAAGCATTCAGGTCCGTGTTTATTGTCCATGCCCATCTGCATAAAATAACAGTAGCCATAAGGCTGTGATGCAAATAACTTCTACAGCATAGTGTACCGATTCTGCAGCGTACATATCAAGTAATTTTCTCCTGGAATAGGAATACAATGATTAAATGCAATAATTATTTCACCCAGCACGGGACACGCTGTAATTTCTAGCACTGGCATTTATACATGAAAGGAACATTTGCAAATACACAGTTCCACAATTACACTGGAAATGTGAGTACGCTCTGCTACACAATGAGTTTATGTGGCACATTTGCTACAAATATTTCGTATTGCTTTATGTAAATTAATGTTTATTTAAGTAATCGATGACTGCTTGTACTGCAAGGTTATTGCTACTTTGCATTATTATTTTCGGAACATTTTTTACCGAGACATTTCCATCAGTAGGGTCAAAATACTGAGAATGAAACATGGAATGTCTTCGGACAAATTCATTCCTTTGTCGGAAAGTAGTTCAGGGTACTGAAGAGAATGAAACCTGACAAAACACCTACAAGGTGAAAGAATTATTTGTATCACTATTCTGTGATAACCTTCATTGGAGAGCATTTCTCCATGCTGATCTCAACTTCAGCAAAAAGCCGTTCATGTTTATGTGTTTGAGGTGAACACATGTGCTGGTTGCTCTGCAGTTAGCTGATGTACCTGGCTGGACTCAAGGGTCAGTTGTGTTCTTCAGCAGCAGGCCACTGGTCCACGCTAGAGCTCCTCACCTTCAGGAAGCTCAGTGCCAATTGCTGGAAAAATTCCTGTTTACAGACCAGATAGACCAACTCGGTGGGTCTTCATGAGAGCAGAGGAAAATCTCCTACAGATTAACATTGATCAGGCCTCTGAGATACCAAGTGGACATGTAGAAGAAGGAAGTGAACTCATGTCCTTGAAAAAGGATAAAAATGTTGTACCCTTATCATCTTGGGCTTCTCTGAATCAGGTTACCCAACTGACTTTTATTTCCTGAACTCTACTTGAGAGGGTAGACACCTGTACATCTGCCGATGTTTCATATTCTTTTTCCATCATTCTATACCGTCCATTTTCTTTGTAGGAACAACAGGACAAAAACACATGTGTTTTTACAGTACAAACCATTTAAACGAGTGTGAGGTTTGCATATATATTCAGACACGGTTAAACTGATCAGTTTAAGGCTGAGTGAGCTCTTCAGATCAGTGAGCCTCCACATAGACAAGGCCTTCAAGAAGGCTTTCTTTTCTGTGTTATAATGGTGCATAGCATGGAGCTGTAGTGTGGTCAGTAACTCACTTTCCCCATCTCTTATTTCCCAGAGATTTGAAGAATAATTTAATTAGCACCATAGAGCCGGGGGCCTTCTTCGGACTTTCAGCGCTACAGCGATTGTGAGTATGAAGGAGTCCAGGATGCAGGCAGTCAAGGCCCCCTGTCCTGAGTGGGGTAGGAGCCTGGGGAACGGGGGTGTCAGGGGGGCTGCATAAACAAGCACCATGGATTCTTTCCTATAAAAAATGGATTGGCAGGAGATGACAACACTGCACACTGCCTGGGTTCCTCGTATTGTTCACGTTCTTTGTGCCTTGGATAGGAATTGCTAACTGTATTTATAGTGTTTGGAAATTGTTTTGCCTTCTGTCTGATAATAAAAGGTTAGTTGTATTTTTTTAGACCTTTTCTTTCTGAGGACCACAGAGTGTGTTTTCTGTCTTGCCTACTTCCTCTATGAAATTGCAGCCAGATACAACACAGTCACATGGCAGCCATTGTCACTCGCGTCAATCAGCAGAAGGGTGTTGTAAGCAGGTGTGTAAAACGGGATGGATTTCATCCATCGACACGGCCCTTCTATGAGGGGGTAGCAAATGTGCTAAGAATCAGAGGTGACTCCACACACTTCTGGTAACAGCTCCAAAAGACAAGAGAGATATGGAGACAAATGCACAGCAGGCATGATATTGCCCAAGTTGCGTCTTTCTTGTTTCACGACTCCTTTTTTCCTGCCCTCTAAAACTGTTATTGAATGAAGAGTCTTCACACTGCATTACACTCTTAAGTTGGACGTTATTTATTATTGTGGTCTGAGCAGCACCTCATGTATCCAGTAACAACCTATGTGGTGTAAACAAATAACCTCACTTCCTGTATTTAAGAAGATGGGGTGGTCAACTGATCACAGACCTCAGGGAATTTGGAAACCAGCATATGAAACACCCATTAACCTGTGCGTGACTCCAGACATTTTAAATATTTTTTGGTTTTAAACCTTAAACTAAAATGTGAAGAGACAGTAAAAGCAGCGATTGTGCACGTGCACAGGCTCACACACAAGCATACACACACAAACACAGTTTGTAGTGCATCAATAGAGTGGAAATGACGTTAGTTGTACCAGACAGACAGGAAGTTTCTCCTCGCGTGAGTGTTGCATCCGTCCTCGACTTGCTGCACATGTGCCTGGCGCCGGAGGTGTGCGGCACTAATCGAAGCGATCCCTCGCTGGCAGTTACGCAAGCGCTCCCCTTTCCTCGGCACAGCTGTCGGAAAAGTGCGCTTTAATTGAAGTGGGTAAGGAGAGGCGAGCCACAACGGCGACACAGGGTGTTTCTTCACATGGCTGCGCATTTAAAACAATGAGCTCGGATCACTTTCCCAAGCAATCTTGATGCATGTGCGGGTCTAAAGGTCATAGAAATTCGCACCACACTGCTGGATAACCAGTGGACAGGAGTTTAGAGATCTTCACAGTGCTCCCAACTCAATTTTCCGTTTATTAGACTGCAGGGAGTCAAGCAAATGCTCAGCACTCACACACTGCACACCTACTGGTTCCTCTCCCTCTTAGTCTCTTTGCATCGGAATAATTTCAGATGATTTTTCTGTTTCGTACCTAGATTATGAAACTGACCTTGCGTCTTTTTAGGGATCTGTCCAACAACAGGATTGGTTGCCTGTCTCCTGAAATGTTCACCGGCCTTGGAAATCTTTTGAAATTGTGAGTATATTTCTATCAAATATGTAAATGAGTCATGTTAAGCTGCATACAAATTTTCTGTGTCAGCTGTACACCGAGTCTTTGCCAACACTTTATCTTGTGTTTATTTATTTAACATTCTTTTATGCAGAAATAGTAAAGTAAACGTGGCTTTTATTTGATCTGTTTTTTAGGAATTTATCAGGCAACATTTTCTCCTCCCTCCCGGATGGACTGTTCATGCACCTCAAGTCCCTAAAAATCCTGTAAGAGTACCACATTTATTTCTCACATGAATACAGGGACACTTACAGCACACCTGAATGCATGCGTGCGCGCACGCACGCACGCACGCGCACACACACACACACACACACACACACACACACACACAATACTCATTTATCATCTTAACACTGCATGTCCACAGAAACACACCTCCTGCTCCATTTCACTGTGTAACAGAATGACTCTAGCTGGCTGTGAAGTCCCTCCACTGTCCCATCAGGCACTTCAGTTCTGAATCTCTGTTCTGCGACTGCCAGCTGATGTGGCTGCTCCGGTGGGCGCGGGCAAATTTGGTCCACATTGGCAACGGCACGCTCTGTGCATACCCCAGGCGGCTGTATGGGCTCGAGTTCCGCAGCCTGCGAGAGAGCCAGCTCACGTGTGGTATGTTGCCCCTGGCCAGACTCTGCTGCAAGCCCTTGTCTCCTTACTGTGCCTATGGCTATATGGGAACTTTGAGCACATTTTTCCTTGGGCTTCTTCTTCTTTTTCTTCTTCTTCTTCTTCTTCTTCTTCTTCTTCTTCTTCTTCTTCTTCTTCTTCTTCTTCTTCTTATTATTATTATTATTATTATTGTTATTATTATTATTAATATTATTATTTTGTTTAGCAGATGCTTTTATGCAGTGCATCTCATAGTATTTGAACCTTTTATTTAGCTGGGTATTTGTACTGGAGCAGTTTGAGATAAGTTGCTTACAGAAGGCAAGGACAGCAGCTATGCCCAAAGTGACTTGAACCATCAGCCTGCAGAATTCTGTTGCTCTTCTGTGCCTATGGTTGTGTATGAATATGAATGAATATACTGCATTTGCTTAGGTTTATGTGTTTGTGCTGGAAGCCAAGTCTAACATTTTCTGGCTTTGGGGGACTTAGCTGTTTTCTTTTTATATTCACTTTGTGGACTGCCATCTCTATGCTTGCAAGCCAGTATGACCAAGTTTTGTGTTTGAACTACACTTGACTTCATATATAAATTAAAATAATCTGGAGGTGTTCTATTGTTGATCCTGTGATTCACAAGAAAATAAAATGTTTTGACATTTTTTTAGCTCAGTATTATTTTAATATTCCTCATTCCTCGCAAAACTGGAAAAAAAAAAGATAATTTTATAGTTTCTTTCAGTCCTTAAACCATAGGGACTTACATATCATGTTCGACAGTTCTCCGCAGTTCTCAACTTCCTGTACTTAAAATTAGGATTTTTCAAACAGATACTGAAAAATGAATAGAAGTGAGGTTTTAATATCTGTGTGTGCACGTGTGTGTGTAGTACAACCCAAACCACAATAAGTCCTCCGTAGCAGCCAGTTAGCAAGCCAGCAGCCAGATATGGAATTGGCTGAAGGAATACCAAATTCTGCCTTGCGAAACCGCTTATCGTTTATGGGATTACATAGATAATAGTCAGGATCTTGTTCAGATATGCTTGTATGAATTGTACTGATTCTGCTGACTCATAAATTATCTTGTTTCCACGCTTATGTGTGTAAATAATGTAATCAGGATGCAATTAGTCAGGGTTATGTACTGTATAATCTGGTTTATATTGTAAGTGTATTTTTTTGGCATCTTGAAAGATCGCTAAAAAACGGACAGGCGCAAATGTGATTCTCTGTGTTCTTTAGTGATAACAGCAAAGCAATAATAAACTAATATACATTTTTTGCACAATTTATTATTTAATTTAAAGTGTAGCTATGGGCACTGGCATGTTTTATGATCTATGATCCCCCTGATAACTTTGTGTTTTCTTGGAGCAGAGCAGGTGACTGTGGAGTCTGGGTTTCAGGATTGTTCTGTTTCCGGATCCAGCACTCCTACACCACATTTTTATATGAAGGCCAGATGTAGTTGAATTATTTATTTATTTATTTTCATTTTGGCAGTCATGATTTTTACCATGCTTTTTTTTTTTTTTCCCTCCTGGGTACTAAAACGCGCCACTTTTTAATATCAAGCATAATGCAATTTCTCTCAGTTACATGTAAAACTCTAGGACCACAGGTACCCGAACTCCAACACTTGAAAGGAAGACACTATCCCTTCTTTTTTCATAAAACAGTGATGAGAAACAGACGGCTCACAACACATCTTTAAGCCATTACCCTTACGCTGCTCTAACATAATTCCCAGCACACTGCAGGCATTCAGTCCGAGTCCTCTGAATATTTGTCTGTTTCTTTTTTGACCAAAAAATATAACAAACAGTTTCCTGTAGAAGTCAGGTGTTTGCCCAAGGACAGCATCTACTTACTTCATCTCATCGATCAAGGTCCAAGGTATTGTTTATTATTTCTTACAGGCCATTCTCGCTGTCCTGCTGTTTAGTCCATAAATCATACTTTTTTGAGAAGGGCTAAACTCAGTGACAACACCAATCAGTTTTTCAACATGACAGAAGAAAACTTTTTATCATTTCTAAGTTGCGAGAACTCTCCTGCATGGTGGGGCGATTTTGCTCAGTAAATGTGACTCTCACAAAAACCAGAGTGTCGCTTCAGAAATTCTATTGATATAAGAATAAGGACCCTTGTGCACCTAAGAGCAGGTGCTACTTTGAGTTTTAACTGCTTGCTTGTTGTAAAATACTAGTATTCTGTATTGGTAGAAATTGACACACCATGCTGAACAGACAGGCCAAGGTACTACATTAGTTTCTGGGGGAACGGGGGGGCCTCTGCAGCAAGAATGTTTTCCTTAAGTTGTGATAAGTATTTCTGTTTATTTAATTATTTATTTATATTTTTTGTCTAAGTAGAGGTCAATTTATCATATCAACTTATGAATGTTAATTTATTAATGTGTTAATATTTCAAGCCATCCAGCTGCTAAGTTAAGGCATTTTCTTGATGTGATATTCTGATTGTAATGTTGTGACTAATTAATTACAATGAATTATTAAGTGTGTTTATGAATTCATTTTTGAATGGATCTGAGATTTTATGGAGTTGATGCAACGGCGACTTTGTGGAACAGCTCAATGGTACTGCAGTTGAGGGGTCCTTCAGTAAGTCTCCAAACGGATGTTAAGGCTGCTGTCCTCCACTGGAGTGGCCAGGGACCTCGGGGTTTCTCTTGCCAGGCTGTAGGGTGAATTTGCTTTATTGTGTTGGTGTGAACTTGCCTCATTCACCTCGCCACCAAGCGTGCAGCCACAGCGAGGCTCCAGTTTACAGAATGACACTTGAGGGTCCTCAGGCGGTGGGTTTAATCACCTGTAAGCAGCCTAACCCCACCTAACCCCACTCCCACAATGTTAGCAGGTTAAGAATCACCCAGAAATGTGTGTATGAGTCAAAGAGTTTCAATTAGCGCAACCACAAAGGTTGGATGTACAGCTGTTATAAAGTATAATAATATCTTAGGCTGTACTTTTATTTTGTATTTACATACTTTTGTATTTTTTTGTAATTTTTTTGCATCTGCATTTTTTATGCCAGTTTTGTTATTATGGTTAATAATCGCATATGCTGAATAAACAAATTCGATTGGGGTAGCGTTTTAGGTTGTAGGTTTGAACTCCATCTCTGCTGTAGTACCCTTGCTCAAGGTAATTACTGTGAATGACTCCAGTAAAAATGATCCATCTGTATAAATGGGTAAACAATTGTAGGCCACTTAGCCTTGTACACTGCTTTCGAGAAAGGCATCAGCTAGAAAAATAGATTTTTTTTAAGTGTGTTGTATGAAGCAGCTTGATATGCATCTTTTACACACGTGTTCAGTCCTGTAGAGCATTTACATTACACATAGTAGATCTTGAACAGAAGGAGGTCAGTGCAGTTGATGTCTGCGATGTGTTTACATGTTTGGCTTGAGGCTGCATTGACACCACAGGTTTACAATGCTAGGGTGGATATTTTAACAAGCAGACCACTTAGCTGCTTTTAAACATAAATTCACTAGCAGGAAACTCCCTTCAGGCTGGCAAAGCTCTCGCCTTTGGAGAAGCGCTTCATCTTTTTCAGTTTCTGCATTATTATTCATGTATGTTTAATTAATATTGAGTTGTGCGAACACCAGTGGTTGTTCCGGATTCACTCCTGTTACTGCCAAACAAATTCTTCTTGATGGATGTTAATTATGGATATGGTCAATTATCTGTACTATAACTGATTTTTTTTTGAGTCCCTAAGCATTCTGGTTTTTTGCTTGCGCTACGCAGAGACTCACATGCAGTGGGAGGCTAAACACTATAACATTTCTGAAATAATTTTATAAAGTAACAAAATTGCTTTTGTGTAGTGGATATTAGGTATTTATAAAATCTTTTTGGGTTTCTTTTAAGTACAAACAAGCGTGTTGTCTTGCCTGTGCATTTTTGCATAGATTTGCATGTATTTAAACAGGCTTCTTATTTATTTTAAATTATGATTAAAATATAAATTTAATTAACATATTTTAATAGAAACATACATTATTAAAGCGTACGTATTACAACTGGCAGGATTTGCAAACTTCGCTGTGGTGTCTTCTATACAGTACGTCCGGCAGTGTCCATGGGGGGTATTGCCTCAGGCTGTCGTCGGAGGGGCCGTTGTGGGATGGGGGGACGTCAAACAATCGTTTCACTGTACAGAGTCAGTGTGGAAACATAAACATCATGGGCTCCATCTCGTAAAGCATTTAGCAAATGTGGCGAGGTAATGAAAGAGCGAGCAAGACTCCGCAAGCACACTGACACCCACTGACAGCAGCAGGAAGCCTGCGGAAAAATGCGAGCGCCAGTTTGTTCTCATTAGCCGCCGCTTTTCACTCTCTTTAACCTCTGCTGTGGCTCCAGCTCAGCAGCCGAGCAAAAACAATCATTCAAAAAAAATAATAAAAAAAATACTGGCGTGGAATAATGCAGTATTCAACTTTTTATTTCTCTTGATCCTCATGAGGTCCTTCTGCGGTCATCAAACTGATTATTATAAAAAGGCATTTCTCTCTCTCTCTCTCTCTCTCTCTCTCTCTCCATTCATATCTTGTGAGCTAAGGGTTACTTGGCCATGTGGCCATGTCTGTGGCTGTGTAACTGACTGTTGGTGTCAGCACTGCGACTCACAGTTTGGGAAAGTAAATACAGAGGCATGAAGGAGAAGGTGCAGTTTGTGCTGACCACCCGTTGCAGATGCTCCTAAGTGCTGCATGTGGTTGGTACTCTGTGTTGTTACCCTTCCATGTTTATTGCAGGCCTCTCTGTTTATTTATTCCTTTTTATCATTCAGGCACCATTCCCCTTGCCATGTTTTGAATTTTTCATTCATCATAGTTTATAATCCTGAAACCTAGAAAATGAAGACCCTGTTGCATCATCTCAGAACTGGGGATGTCACTTTGCCCACATTTCACATTATTATTACCATTATTTTGTTATTGCAAAGGCAACGTATTATTTCAGAGGCGAATAACAGGAATGTTCTCTGCACACAGATGAGACACAAAGACCAAATGAGGAACTGCTTTTGGACACTCACGGGTCACAATATTCCCTGCCCATCTCCTGATTCGGGAGTAGTACAGGTCCTCGAGGCAGGGCAGTCTGGTACCGGCAAGCTTCTCTGCAGACCTGACTTATACGGTGCAGCCCGCCCTTTTCTTGTTTGGTGGCTGATCTGTTGACTGGCAAGTGAACAGAATTCACAAGGCTTTTATCAGTATGAATTTTTTTTTTTCAGTTTGTGGCTTCCTTTGGCTCATCAACTCTATTAATAATTGTCAAATTACCTTATTTGTCTGCCATTTAAAAAATATGAAAAAGTGCCGGGATAGTGACACATGATGCCATTGTTCTGAGGGCTTGCATTAAAGTGTTTGTGCCTATACCATGAAACTTGCTTTTATACCCTTGAAAAAACATATAACCTGAAATGTCCTAGTAAAATACAGTCTTATAAATGTTTAACATCATACGATGCTTTGGATAGAAGCTTTCAATAAGAGTCAACATAGCAGTGATATTCTTCTTTGCAGAGATCTTGTGCTATTCTCTGAACTGAAATCCATTTGTGTAGAATTCCTAAAATTTAGACTCAGACACATTTAACCATGCAGAAGATATTTGTCTGCAAGGCTGGACTTAAAAATGTGTTATTTGCTCAAATTTAACTGGTAAACGGGGGAAGAGGATATCAGGTGTTAGCTGGACTGAAGCTAGACAATGTCCATGTCTCTAGTGCAGCTGGAGACCTTTGTGTGGGTTCCTGATGCGACGTGGATTGCGTCCTCATAGGGACACTTCTCCTTGGCCCCTATTATAGTTGTTTTGAATGGATAAACCATGTGTTTCAGCGGGACCCCTGGAGCTGCCTCTGTTCCAGCTCATCCCATCCCAGCGGCAGGTGGTATTCCGAGGTGACCGCATGCCGCTGCAGTGCACTGCCTCGTACCTGGACCACACTGTGGCGCTGCAGTGGAGCCACAATGGGCGGCCAGTGCAGACCCGTGAGGAGAGCGGGGTCTCGGTGGAAGACAGCATTGTTCATGATTGCTGCCTGGTGACCAGGTGAGAGCTAGCCCACAGTCATACACACACACACATACTACGGCTCATAGTCAGAAAGTTCGCAGTTACACTCGCACAACAATACTTTTTCATAGATTTATACCCAGTTTAAGTGGAGTTTGCATGTTCTCCCCATGTTTGTACGGCTTTTCTGTGGGTTCTCTGGTTTCCTCCCACATTCTACAGGCTTGTGTTTCATGTGGATTGTTGGCTTTAAACTTCCCATAGTGTGTAATAGCCTGAGTGAGTGAGTGTATTACATTGGTGTGCTTTATAAATGGCTAAATGACCGTAGGCAGTCCAGCGTGGTGCATCGAGCACGGTTAGATGCTGCAAATAAAGGTTAATGTTCAGGCTAAACACTAGTTAATAATCATTGTACATCACATTGGAGGAAAGTGTGTGGTATTTGAATAAATTAACAGGACAGGAAGAAACGCATGCGAATGCAAGCAGTGAGTTCGACACACACTGAGGCAGCCATAAACATGCACACAAATCCCTCATTTGTGTGCTGACTTGTTCTTGGGCTGTGCTTGTGATTATCTGCTTTCCTCATTACAGCTGAACCCAGCCGTTCAGGCCTGTTTTACTGGGATCTGAAGTGGCGTGGCACAGTTGTACTGGCAGAGCGCCATGGCTTCTAAGTAGTCACTGCCCCCTTCTGGGGTTTTAATGAGAGCTTCAGACAGCTGCTGAGTGTTCATGGGTCACGTGGTCTCTGGAGAAGATGCCGTAGCTTAATTATAGTGATAATATGAAAAGGAGCCACGCTCGTGTCACCGGATCAGGTCACACCGCATCCTTTTCCTTGCTTTTGTTTCAGTCCGCCTAGCTGTCAGACGGAGGAACACACAATTGCCCACGTTCCGGGCGGCCATTCACTTTGAGCGCTGTGTAAATATTGCCAGAGTGCCGACAGAAATATGCTTCCCTCTGTCAACAGTCCTGCAGGCCTCACAGACAATTTCTACAGTGTGCAGTAGGCCTGATTCATCTGCTGTCCTGTCGCATGGAAGGATGTTTGCTTACTGCCCCTTTATGGCTGCTGTTGATGACAGAGCTTTCATACTAAAGTATGAATGTTACCAAGGTGGAATGTGATGGAGATGGAAGACAATTGCTCTAAAATTCATATCCACATGTTTCTTTGTTATGGGAAAATAAGCAATTAGCTTGATAAAGAACAGGTTTGAATAGTGCAGATTTTTTTCTTTTTTCTCAACCACTTGTTTTTTTCCGCTCAGTAAAAATGGTAACAATGGGGGTGTCTGGAGAGAGATGTAGAGCAGCCAAGCACAAATGTAAAAATTTCATTGGGATTTCTAATGTGATGACGGTACGGTCGGTTTTGAGCGGGGAAGTTTCGACGGTTCCTTTAATCATCCTCCTTTGATTCCCCCTGTTCATACAGGAGTATGACTGTATTTCGGGCAGGATAGGTAGGGTTACATCTGAGGCCTGCTGCACACTGTACACTTCATGTTCTGATGAATTGGGCTGCAGACTTCCTGCTAGCAGCTTTACAGTATTTCCCTAAAGAATGGGATGTATTTAGTCTGATTCCAGTTTTGAGTCACGCAATTAGCAGCTGCTTCCCTTACATACACAAATTATGTAATTTTACAGCAATGAATTTGTGTATCGTAATGTTTCTGTTGGCAGCATGTTTCCCACCTTTAGAGGGATGCAAGGAAAGGGCACTCATTTCCATGGAGAACTTGCTAGAATATAAAATTTGCAGCCAAGGAAAACATGGCCTGGTTCCTTCTGCGCTCACTGTACCACCCCTCCCCCTTGTATCCCGTCCTTCGTCCCTTCGTACCTTATTGAAAGAAATGTAGGCATTGCAGAAAAATACCCCTGCAACACGGAAAAAAGCCCTGGAATTTGGATAGCTTCCTCTTTGTTCGTCTGCTTGCGTCGTGCCAGTCGTGGTGACGCTTGACCCCAGGGGAATCGCTGCGCCGTTGTTTCCGTTCTCCTCGATTACCTCGACGTCAGACCCATGCTTGCTGAGGCCTGCTTATGCCGTCACGGTGAAGCGCCCCTTTCTGAGGAAGGTTTAAATGTGCCAGCCAGGTTATTGAAACAATGATCAGTTAAATTTTTGTTGAATTTATTTGATTGGCAGTTTTCACTGCCATGTCAATCCCTTGTTTGCAGACCTTCATTAGCACCTTGCTGACCGCCGCTGTGGATTCTTGTGAGAAGTTTGTGAGCTAAATTACCAAAGGCATGCTTTGTAAAATTCTGTGTGTTGTATCTCTGGTTACTGGTGTCAGGTTAGGCACCTGAGGGACTTGGGGTTATGTACAGATGTAAGACTATGTAAGAAGTCTCTGCTGTTTAGTAAGTCAGTGCGTATTTGTTTGTTGGGCAAGTCGGTGCCATCAGAAATGATCGCTCATAAACGCGTGTCTGCAAATGTGCTTGCATTCGTATTGGTTTCAGCCATCCGGTTTGATAAAAGCATCTTTCCTTATTAAGAACTGGGGCCAAAAGTAATCGAACGGGAGCCTAATTGTGAAGTGCTGTGTAGCCTCAGCTCCTGCTGAGTAATGGTGCTCTTCTAAGGACACAATAAATGATGTTAAGACAGAGAGAGGCGGAGTGTGTGAATCATGCTCCATTAATCAAACTCTTTAAAGCCTGCAGCCATCCTCTTCTTCAGAGGTATCTTTCTTAATCCTCTCCATTTTTAATCAACCTGATCTGTTGCAAGAAAAAAAAAAACAGGAAAAATGGTAGAAGAAAGGAAGAAAGTTCCCTGCTTTCCTCACACACACGCAGCCAGCTGATTGGCCTAACCGTCCCCCCCCCCGCTGTGTTCTTGGCAGACCCCGGTCACCATGGTAACCGGATTTGATTGGCTTATTACTTCCTTTTTTCATCTGAACGCGGTCGCTCCAGAAAGCAAACAGTTCTCTCAGATCGTCCGTCTCGACAAACATAACGCAGGTGGCAGAGGAACTGATCGGGTGAAGGAGGGCAAGCGAGAGAGTAAGGTGGGAAGTCAGGCGATGGGGAGCAACACGGTGGCCGTGCATTATGAGGCTGCCCTGTTCCCTTTGGAGGCTAATTGATGGCCATGACACAGGAGAGATTATACAGCTTCCTGCAATGGCCATGGAGGCAACTATGGAGGACGCACGTGACAGAGAGCAGAGTGATGGAGGATGTGCAGCCATGCGGCACCCAGACGATCACAGTGCCGTCTCTGGTAGAACAGTGGCCAGTGTCAGGAGAGCAAGGGTTTTTTTTGCATGAGCCTGAATAGGTGGGAGGATGTTGTGGGAGGAAGATATTTTATTTATATCAAAATCACTCTCCAAAGCTTTCAGGCCAAGCCTGTCCAGGTCCAGATTTATCCCAGTCTATTAAAGTCTTATCACGGGTGCCCCAGAGCCACATACTGCAGCTGCGTGTGCTACTCTGTAATGAAAGAGGCAGAAAACACATGTGCGTGCACATACAACCCCCCCCCCCCCCAACACACACACACACACACACACGCACGTACCTGTAAATGAAAGAAAGAGAAAAGTAAATGTGAAAGTCTTCAGCTAGTTGGGTGGTAAAAGAGGCATTTTTCAAAGTAATGAGATGTAACATTTTCATTGGTTGTCTTTCACTTTGTACGAAATGAAGTGCATAGCCTTTTTAAAATATTTTGAAAGCGCAACATTTATAGGGAACAAAACAGTAAATGTTTTTACTTAAATAAATGTACCAGGCTGTATACACACACACACACGTTTGCACTCCCTCTGTCTCTTGTTGCCTTTGGTCTCAGTCATACACACATACACACACAAACAGAGGAGTGAAGTCTGGAGAGCAGCATTACAGTGGAATGGCTGGTATTGCCTGTGTCCAAAGTTTGCAGCATCGTAAGCAGCATTATACAAGCAAATCATTAAATATCAGAGCAAGAGCATAAACGGCCCTAATGAGTCCACCGGGAGGAGTTGTGCACAGACGGCTTTACAACGGAGCGGTGTTGATGCGAATTTAGGTCAGAGCTTTGCGCTCGCCTCTTTGTGCTTGTCCCTCGGCAGCCCCTCACTCTTGTCGCCGTTTGTCGCTATTTATTATTGTCTAACAGATGTCGCGTTGGTAGCACCGAAAGATGGCCTTGCTGACTGGGGATGTCTGCCTTTGCTTAGCATCTCACCTCTCTTGCCTGGTACCTGTTCAGTGGGGCCATTTGACTCACTGCCATGCACAGCGCCCCCATCCCTGTCTGAGGATCGCTTCAAAACCAGAACCTTACTGAAGCCGTCTGCTAGTTGGGCTACCTTTATCGGGTGACGAAAGAGGCATTTATCAGAGAAATGAGATGTAACGTCTCCGCTGAACTGTTTGGTCGTCTGTTATTTGTCCTCTAGTCTTTCAGACAGCAGAGGAAAGGACACTTTGATAGGGAAATCACAAGAACAGTAATAAATGCCATAGCTATGTGCTCTCTTTCAAATCACATCTGCAAAGGAGAGGTCCCACTTTGGTTATTACTTTTTCTCATGGTTTTGACTCTGATTGAAGAGAAAGCGTAAGAGAACGGCACTGGTGCGGCACTGGAAATGTTGCTATTTAGGACCCGCCGGAGAGTTGATATAGCACTTTGTGGCTCCATTTATTTGAGGGAGGCCTTGAAGAGGGAAGGCTGTGTTATTTTTGGACTGCATCACTGTGGCTGCTGGGCTTCAGGGCCCGGCGAACATTGTCAGAGGAGTTACCCCAAACCAGAAATGCTGTCCACAGGGTTCCAACAATCATTCTTTGTCAACTTTTTTTCTAAACCTTAAGTGTGCTTGTAGATGTGTGTGATTTTTCAGCTTTAAGGTGCGTTACTTGTGAAGGCAACTGCTCCTTATCCTTCATAATTTCTGTCATTTTGTGTAGGGAACTGTCAGCTTATCCAGAGTATTCCTGTCATCATTGCTATCATTCAGTCTCTAGAACAGTTATTGTTTAAAAGGGCTACACACACACACGAGCCTAAAAATAGGGTTTCCCATTGATTACTGTTACATATTTACTTAAAACTTACATAATGATTTCTGTACAAGTGTGCAAAAAGATTTCATATTTCAAAATAAATTCATAAAATATAGTTGTAATGTCCAAAATGTAAAACAGATATGAAAATCTGTAGTAATCTCTGCTGTGCTAACAAATAAAGATGCCATTAATGTTTACTGTTCTCTGCACACTGAGCCATGCTATTCAAGCCATCATTTCAGATTTAAGTGCTATCTGTTCAGTGTTGCTTGTAATTTAAATATCAAGACAGCTACGCAAATATTAAGTGTTGGGATTTAAAGCAGAATTTCCAAATATGTTTGAAATTGCAGCTGTCACTCTGCCTTTCATCAAAATCCTAGCAGAAGTGTGAAGCCAAAAGTACTGTTTACCAAGTGTTTGTGGAAATGATGTTTTTATAGAAATTATGACCTATTAATAGTTAGACTTTGGGCTTTAGTGGTGAAATACTACTATGTAAATTATGTGTGTTCTTGTGTGTGAGGGTGAGTGTTTTTGCATGTTTGTCCTCATGTGTATGCTTTGCCTAATGAGTTTTGTAATAAATCTCAGCCCAGTTTTTTTTTTTTTAACTCATGAATGAATGAAGTAATTTAATAAATAAATAATAAATAAATGATTTAATAAATAAATAATATATATTTTACAGTACATTTGTGATATATATATATATATATATATATATATATATATATATATATATATATATATATATATATACACACAGTATATCTCACAAATGTACTGTAAAATATACCACTGGGGCTTCTGGAAAGGTGTTAAATAAATAATTATTAGTTTGTTCCTTTTGAACTAGTGAGCTTATCCTCACCAACATCGACATGAGTGCCTCTGGCATCTGGACATGTTTCGTGACCAGTTCCCGTGGAAACAGTTCGAGAAGCATGGAAATTGTCGTGCTGGAGACGTCAGCGCCCTACTGCCCTGCGCTGAGGGTCACCAACAACAAGGGCGACTTCAGGTGGGTCACTGTCAACCTCTGATGACAACAGTGGGGAATTAATCGCTCACCATGACATCAATCTCTTCCTGTGTGCAGAGGATGCAAGGATCTGCACCTGTCACACAGAGCATGCTTTTTACATGTTGTTCATTTTTGCATGCCATTTCTTACATGCTGTTGTTTTTGTTGCATGTTCTTTGTCTCCTATATTTTATGACCCTCTTTGAGAGTGCAAGGCGAAATTGCTTTGTTTTCACAGAGCACAGCAGTAATGGTGTGGAAAATGAGCTCTTTTTGTTGAATGAAATTAGTTCCATTTATTACTAAGAAGCCTGAGTTGTACCTGAAGGAGGGGGATGCTGCCTTGACAGAGGGGAAAAGCAGTTAAATACAGCTGACAAATCTTAATCGTGTCCCATCTTGCCAGATATGCTGTCTTCATTTTTCCCTTTTAACTGTTCCTGTTTTTTTCTAATTTTATCAATATATTTTGCATTTTACAGACTAAGTATCTCGGGGCAGTATTGATGCTCACGATTAAAAGCTATTACTTTTATTGAATAGGATTTGGCCTAGTAGTTTTTACTTACCACTGCTGTAAGGTATTAAAGCTTAATGCTGTCCGAACGAAAAATTCAGGGCTTGAAGCTTTTTATATGTCCTTTTCTCTGGAAACATGGGCACATTGCGGCAGGTGGCCAAAGACACTGGCGGGGATCATGGCCTTCTTGCCCTGTAAGTCACCCCGACATCACTCTCAGCTTCGGGAGAAGAAGGCGTGGCGGCGCTGTGACCAGGCTGGCCACTGGGCGGAAGAGGACTACACCCAATGTCCGTACACTAGTGAAGTCACTCATGTCTTGTACGAGCTAAGCCAGGTACATGAAATCCTGGCACTCCGCAGCCAGTGCAGCATTGCAGTGGTGGGACCATACAATCAGAAGGTCCTCTGAAAATATTTAGCGTTGGCATAAGGGTCACTTTGTTAAAAATCTGAAACATATCCCTTGTTATGCCTGTATGTTATTCTGCATTTCTTCTTTTCTTTCATAAAGATGCCCTTTAAAATTGCCCCTGTATATAGCAAACGCCACTGAAAAGAGTGAGGTTTGATTGATTAACTCATTTCACTTGTTGCTTCTAACAGCTAATATGTATACATCAGGGCAACTATTTCTGTAATATGCCAGTAAAGCCAGGTGACTTCGAGGGTCAACTGTTGGAAAAGCCTCTGTTGTGTTTCAGATAGCCATAAACACCACCAATGCTCAGACTCTGGCCCAGCAGTTGTCAGCCTTCACCAGCAGGGCTGCGGACTTTGGCGACATGATGGACGTCATCTTTGTGACACACATCATGGAGAAGCTCATGCGCTATGTGGACCGAATCCAAGATGTACGGCATATCACTGAGTTCTGTGAAGAGAATCCTTGGTGTCCTCCTTTGTGCCACCGCACTTCGTACTTTATTTACTGTATGGCATATGCACCAGTTGAGGTGCGAGGGTAATTTTCCCGTCTGTTTCTTTTGGTGCCTCCAACTTGGGGGTCCCAGAAGGGGGAAAAAACCTGTACAGGGAGCAGCTGAGCTCTCAGTGCTGGGTGGGTAATAAACCAGTTGCTTCCACTGCCAGCCTTGTTGGTCATTCTGAACGTCAGATCTGGCATCAGCGTAGCAGAGGGGTAACGTACAATTAGGGAAACTGTACATATTGTTAGCTTGTATTTTATGGTCTGGCATTAGTTTTTTCCTAAATGCATTAGACATTTTTAGAATATAAATACTATATTGGCATGATCAAAAGTAGGAAGTATGTTTTTAAAACGCTTTACCCCTAAAATTTCTGCTAGCACTCGGTACTTTTCAAGGACAAGTTGAATAAAACCAAACTTGGGTTCTCTGTTAACAAAGTAATAACACGGCGAACAGTTCTTCTCAATTCTACGCAGTTATTTTGGTACAGTTATGCTGTAATGACACTTAATATGTTGTATGTCACTATTTCAGTTGTGGCTTTGAAATGTTGCCTTTTCTGCCTCTGTTGCAAGACTGTGGACTTGATGCCAAAGGCTTGTGTCCCCGTCACAGAGAATAATATGTACCCAGTGACACCTGCAGGTAGCTTGATCCAAATGACAAACACCACTTCAGAAGGTACACTCAATAAGACCAACAATACTTATAGTAAGTAAACAAATAAACAGCAGGGTCACTTTTGTATTAAATCAGGTTTCACCTTCAACAGAGGCTAGAAAAAGCAGTAGTGCACCTGGTCGGCTTTTGCTCAGCGCGAGTGGACGTGTTCACTTGTTAGGGATCCTCGAAATCTTATTGCAGTGTTATGATGCTATTTTAAATACTAAGGAGGAGCATGGATCAGCGCACCTGCTTTTATTAGCGGCAACCTCGTTGTATCAGGAAAAAAGCATTTTTGCACTGACATTGATGTAAATATTTTAACCATCTTAGTAAGAAAGTAATTATGTGCTGTTGGGAAGCATATCTAAATTAAATCTGGAAAGAGAATGAAAAAAAACAAGACAATGATTGTCCTCTGCCTAATTGTAAGTTGGAGTCGGGGAAAGGATGTCTGCTGGAGCTGAGATACGTTTCGGTTACTGGCCACCTTTCATCCCGCAGCTCGGGGAGTACATATCGGACATCACCAGCAACATGATGCAGGTGGAGGAGCATGTGCTGTGGATGGCGCAGAGCGAGGCCAGGGCCTGTACACGCATGGTGCAGTGTGTGGAGCGCATCGCTGACCTGGCCCTCACCAGCCAAACACAAGTCATATCGAAGGTACTTGGCCCTTTGGCTACGTATGTGTCACTCTGTCACTTTTGTCTTTCTCTCACTCACACACACTCACACACACACACACATACAAGCTGTCACTCTCTCTGCGAGTACCACTCAGGTCATTGTTCTGTATTAACAGATATGTTGCTACCGAATCCTAATTTGTAATTACACAAATGCACGCGAATGTCTTAAATATGTGGTGTATCAACAGGAGTCATTAAATGACCCTGTAGGTGACCAGAGCTGCTACCTGTGTGACCCCCCATTGCAGGTTTTACAGCGTAAAGGTGTCTCATATTTACCTCACCTAGCGAACAAGCAGGAGAACGTAAGCAGATTCTCTTGGCAAGTGGTGCTCTTGACTCGACCTGCCAGGAACCGTCGTTTGATGATGGAGCGGCCGATTCGGAGTGCAATTTCATCTTTACACCTCAGAATGATAATTATGCAGTTATGGTCAATTATGATTAATTTCTTAATTGCATAATGGATATCTTAATACCCTCAGAACAATTAACCGATTGATCGATTAAGTCCAATTAACCTGGCTGCCAATTAGCATGGCTGTTTGGCAGACTGAGCAAGTGAGGCAAGTGCATGTAATGTGTTGCAGTTTTTTATTTTGGGGAATGTCTGTGTGGGAGTGAAGTAGGGAGTTATGCCCTCAGCAGGAGATGGTAGAATGAGAAATTCACAATGTGGAAAGTTGTGTTTAGCCTGTCACTGTGTTTATTATGTGTTTAACTTGAATATTTTATGTGCGCTGCAATATGGTACTGTTCAGAAAAAAGGCAGCCGTGTAAAATCAACTGACTGAAGTGGCTGTAAATGCATAAGGTGAATTTATTTTTTATGGGTGGCAAAAGCAAACATTTAATCGTAACTTTCCTTTAAGACTAAGACGGCTTGTAGTTGGAAATTCTGCCATTAAATTAATCTTAACCAAGATATTTAACCAATTTGTTACTTATTTCTTATAGCACTTTGGCAGGTCTTTAAAATTTATTTGTCTTTATTTCTTTAAATGGGCAGCAGGTTGCATAATGATTGGGCAGTGCAATGCTTACACCCTGATCCTGCTGTATCCTGTACCCTGAAATGCTACTGTAAAAATTAACCAGCTGTAGAAATGGTAAATAATTGTAAACAGCAGCTTGGTCCGCTGTGTCTCTTTGGAGAAAAACCTATAAACAAATGTCTTATTTCATAGACTTTTTTATCTTGCAATTATGCACACGTGTTTTTGATCGCATAAACATTCAGCTTAGTTTTTTTTGTAAAGCTGGCTTTCTCATCATACTACTGAGTCAAAAACAGTGGGTTGTGTCAGTCAAGTACAGTAACTCATAATTTGGTGTTTGTTTTCCTGAGTCAGGGAGTCCCTGGTTTGAAGACTGGAATGATTTCCGTTTGCGTGTGCTGTGCTCCATTAGGTCTCTCCTAACATCGCACTCAATGCCTTCACGATCAAGCCATCGAGCTTCACCGGGATGTCTTGCAGGGCAGTGCAGTGTGCACCCCTGACCCCAGAAGGGGGTAGGCTGAGCGACGGAGGCGGAACCATGAGTACGGAGCGCCGCGGAGAGTCACTCCTCCATCTCAAGTGCAGCTCAGCCAATCTCAGTAGGCCCCTGGATGGCCTCCCCGATAAGGTAAGGATCAGCTGCTGCAGCCAGAGAATCTTCTGGAATCCATGACTCAAGCAACCGCTGACTGGGAAGGCGAGCTAACAGCAGTTAGCGGCTGAATACATTCGTACTGATTGCACCCTATTCCACCCAACATAACCATCATGCAGCTTATGAAAATGAAACTTTTTATTAACATCTTCCAGCTAACAAATTCCACATGTACATATTTTTTTTTTACATAAACAGAAATATGACTTCCTATGAAGTCCTCAGTGTGGTCCTACATTTTTGTGTAATGCCTTTAGAAGGTTTAATGCAAAGGCCACAAACTGAGCAGTTAAAATACAGAAATTTAAACAATCTTGTCTGTCATTACCACCAAAGAAAACAAGAAAAAACTAACATATGTAGGACTGCCTTCAGAAGAAAAAGCAAACACCAGTTTGTGTTCTGTTTACTTTTTTGTACTTATTTCCTTTCCTTTCTTTTTTTATGAAGCATCCAGAAGGATTTTCAAGTAAGAAATGCATATTTAAATATAACAAGAGTGCTATTAACTGAAAGCTATTAGCTATTGCCTTTAATGCACTATAATTCACGTTTTAGCCCTATGTTATGGAAATCTGAGACAGTTTTGGCTTGAAGAGGAACCTGTGATGGTGGGATGGGAGGCACTGGGGTGGGGGAGCGGCATGAATTGGGATAAATCAAAATTCTTAAGAAGCTGACCACACTGTGATTGATGCTATGGCCTTGTATCCTTGTCACAGTAAATCTTACATACCCAGTCACACCTGCAGGTAGCCTGAAGCACATGACAAATGCCACTTCACAAGGCACATTACACATGCAGAGCCCAGAAAGAACTATGGTCCTGTAGTGGTTTGCTCCAACATGTATAGCCTCTAGCAGCCCTGTCACAAATGTTGATGTGCTACTCTGTGCTCAGCTGGCTTGGATGCTCCATGGCTGGCTAGCTCTACTGCCATCAGTGCCTTTGACTGTTCCCTTCACTGTATACGGATTTAGGGCTATGTGCACAGTGGACCGATGAACTGTAAAAGCGTGAAAAACATTTAGCTTCCATTCATTTTTATTGTGATACAGGTAGTCAGTGACTTGATCTAAGATTATCCAGGCTAAAGTCCTAAAGTTCAGTTGTATTATTATTATTATTATTATTATTATTATTATTATTATTATATACCATAATTAAATGATAATAATACACTTGCTTTTATTAATCAAAATTTGTAATATTTTCATTGAAATAATTATAATCATTTATTTTATCTAATTGTATTTATAATCTATATAATGTCTGTAATAATTTAATATAATGTAATCATAAACACTATTTTATATTGTTTGGTGCTCAGCTGATCAAGCAGAAGTGTTCTTGTGTAATAATTTATGGTTCACTGACCGTACTGAGCTATTACCATGTTTTAGTGTTTTATGTTTGGTTGAACAAGTTGTGGAACAAACAGCAAGAGCCATTATGGAAATATTTTCAACTTTGAATGTATCCTTAATTTTTGGGGGAAAAAAAAAAAAAGCATGTGGTTGAGTCTAAAGATGAAGACTGGATGTTCATTACTATTCATCTGGCATCATTACACTTGTTCAGATATTTTCTGCTCCAGTAATCAACCAATTGATTTTTTAAAATATGGGAATATGTTAATGTGCTACTTTGCTATTCAGATTTGGTTAAATGAATTATAAAAACATTGCTGTTGGTTTATGTCTAAAATAAAACGAGGCGCTGCAGTATCAGTAGTGCTGAGTGAGGGATGTGTGCGTGTAGAGATGTTGTACTGAAACATTGCGTCACGTTTCTTGCCATGTAATGGTCTCCCAGGCCTCTGTCTGGCTGCGCCATACTGGCTGCCATGTCACTCCAGTCTGGCGCAGAACTTGCGTTTGTGGGGCCTGCAGCCTGTTCATGATCCGAGTCCCAGGGGTATTTTGCTGAGCTTGTCTCCCTCATGCTGCCTGGTGGACAAACGCAGGAGTACGAATAGGCACCGTGGTCCCCTGCAGAGAACTGCGTGACAGCATTTCTCCCAAAGAGAAAAGCCAATTACGTATGCAATGTCAGTGCGTTCTTCTCCAGCTATGAGAATGGGAAGCAGTTCATTTCAGGATCAGATTGACTCGTTTTTGAAGCATCGCCAGTCTGGCAGCACATATCACACCCGTATTCCCAGTGGAAGGCGGCATTTGACCATATGCTTGCATATACATTATTTGTGAAAACCACTGAGGGGGGGAAATGTGCAGATACAATACATATTTGCATAATGTGGCCAGCCATGGGTGAAGGTGGCCACATGGGAGTGACAGAGGCTTGAGATGACAGGCTCTCCAGCAAAATTAAATTTTCTTTGAAACACAGATACAAAAATGGGGATGCATGGAGAAGCATTTAAGCCCCAAATTAAGCATCACAAATGGGGTAGAAAATGGCAAAAACACACAAGACTCCAGAAGCACACACAGCTTTTTATCGCACCATACACCCCATGTCAATGTTGTCTCAGATCACACAATATGCGACCCCCCCCCCCCAAGCTTTACAGCAGCTACCATGCATGATGTTCTTGATTGTTCCTTGGCACCTGACAAATGAACTTCATTATTTAGAGCCACTGGACTGGGAAGCTGCCCATCAAGTTCAGCCACGCCCCATTCCAAGGGTCAGCATCCTGCTACGACACAAATAAAATTTGCCGTGTTTCTGAGAATTATTTTGATTACACGCTTTATTGTTACTGTTACTGCTTTATTTAGCTGAGGTGTTCAGGTACAGCAAATCACAACTTTTGCAAAAAAAATTAAAAGCTGCATAGTTTTGGGAGACAACAGCTTGTTCCCATGTTCTCAGAAGAGCTGCAGTCAGGGCTGTGTGACAACAAGTTAATTACCAGTTGTAAAAAAGAAAAATACTTCACAAGACCACAACAAGGACTCGGCCTGACTGCAGCTGAGTTAGTGAGTAAATAAATAAATAAATAAATAAATAAATATCTGTACAATGAGAGCTTGTCCAAACAGTTATTAGTTACACTGCTGTCTTTGAAGACACCTGTTGAGCCCCAGTGATGGTGCAGCTTAGATGTTAGCAATTTATTTTACCACTTGGGACCTGGGAACGACAAAGAGCAAAAGCAAGCAGCAGAACTATGAACTGGGCCATCATAAGGGGGAAATCAATAGAGGAGTAATTTGTGCTGGGGCAGATGCATGTAGGGACAGTGGGTAGCGTGGTGTTTAACATTGTTGATCTGCACCCTAGTTCAAATCCCACCTCCTAATCCAGAGCTCTGGAGCAAGGTATTTAACCTGAATGGACCCAGTAAAAGTCACCCTGCTGTGTGAATGGATAAATCACTGTACCAAAGTACCTTGCTTTGGAGAAATGTGTCAGGTGAATGAATAAATGTGAATAGATGGGCCAATCCATATAAATGAGATGACTGTATGGATGTGAGTGTTGGAGAACACCAGTGTGCTGGGGAGTTCTATGTAAGTTGGTGTGAAGCAGCAGATCGAGGAGACCACCAGGGCTGTGTAGATGACCAGCCTGTAGGGAGGTCCAGGTCCTACACCAGCAGTTGGGTACTAGTGGTGGTGATGAAGGACTCAGTGCTTCATTTGCACAGTGGCAGCATCTTAAGCACGGTCCTACCAAACCTGTTAATTGCTTGTCTGCTCCGTACTGTAGGTCTGATACTGTTTGGACTCGTAGTGTTTAGCTGATGTGTTGCCAGGGGAATCTGGCACTGGTGATGGTGCCTGCTGGACAGAGTTTGAACCAGGAGCCAGTTTATCCAGCACTGTAGCTCAGGCCTGAAAAGAGAGTTTCATCACAGTCACTAGAAAATGACAGGTCAGACAAAAAGAAAGCAAGGGACCTGTGGGTCCAGGGGCTGCCAAGGGGTGGGGGAATATACTGAGATTGCAACGGTGTTGGCCATGGAACGTTGCATGTTGCTCAATGCGTTTTACCCACAGAAACTAAAGATCAGCTTATTACCAGCTGTCCTTAAATCAATAAATTAAGTGGAATCACCTGCTGCTCAGCCTTATTGAGGGCTGTGAACCAACAGAGGTGTGACATTCCACTCCATTCTGTTCCTTTCCATCCCATTTCATTCCCACATTGTGTTTCTGCTCAGCTGAGGGCGAACTCTCCAGTCCATCCATTCCCCGGATGATCTATCTATAACATAAGTAATGGGTATCAGAATCTTGAATCATTAAGATAGTTGTGTGTTCAGTAGGCCCAAGATAATTAATTTATGGACAGCTCATAGCTAATATGTGCCTTGGCATCCAAATGGCCTGGATTTCTCATGTTTTACTTTGACATATAATGACTGTTGGGTTTTTATTCTCCTCTTTCCACCCAAATCCATATTGTCCAGCTACTTGTTTCACTGATCCCTGGTGACATGCCATGCAGCCCTCTTTCTGCAGTGAAAATCGAGGAGCAGCAAAATCCTCCAGCTTCTAGTCGGAATCTCACAGGGACCTGGCAGGGAGCACTTAGTGCCAGGAAGACAAGCAACCCTGGCCAGTGTTGTTCCTCTCACCTCAGCAGAGCAGTGTCAGTTTGCTCAGACTCTCCAGTCACACCTGACCAATGACACTCCAGAATCAGTCAGCTGATGCTTCGCGTTGCAGGAGAGTTCCTAGGGATGAGGTTGAATACCACATATACTGCAACAAAGCATAATAAAAGCATTATCACATAAAGTTATTGTAGTAAGCTGTGCGATGGACTGGCCTCTCATTCAGGGTTTACCCTACATAGCCTTGCAACTTGTGCTTAGATAGGTTCTGGACCTTCGTGGCTCTCACTTGGGCTAGCAGTTAAGGTTAAATAGACAGTGAGTGAATGATAATTCTAATCAGAAGTGAATGACCTGGACTGTTTAGCTGAGTGAACAGTGAGCCTCTTAGGAGGTAAATAATTGTCCGTTAAATATGCCATTAACACATTTGGCGACATTTTCTGTTGATACAGACTGTTGTTCAGATCAGCCCCTCGTGTCCGCTGGTGTGCTTTGAGGACAAATGGAGCTGTGATCAAGTCTGTTATTAGACAGCCCTTAAACAGGAGCCAGAAGCTCGTGCCATTATTAGTGTTTCAAGGTCACATCATGACTGCCTCATGTTGCAAACTGTCAGCGTAACGCAGGCTGGGAACCTTCAGCTTCCAGAGATGTGAGACACTCAAGGGGATCTAAGGTATGAGCGAGCAGGAACACAACACAACACAATGCGTTTTAAAAGCCTGCAAACACAAAAGCCTGCCAGAAAGGGTCCTTTTGTCTTGTGTGCAGCCAAGGTTCGGAGGGGTTTGCGTGTGTGTGCACGCGTGCGTGCGTGCGTGCGTGCGTGCGTGCATCAAGGTACCTGGCAGCTAATTCGGAAAGGCAGGGAAATCTGATAGAATTCCCAGAGTTCTCACTGCAGACTGCAGGATGTGTCTGAGCATCTGCTTATGCCACGTCTCAATGTGACAGTCAGACGAATCACTTTCGTTCGTCCTTCCGTCAGCTGCTGACACACTGCTGTCTCCCACGGGAGGATCGAGAGGGGAGGAGCCAAGAATCTGTGGGACCTGGGGCAGGAAGACCATACAGTGTGGCGCCAGGGGTTGAATGCAGTGTTTATTTCTCTTGTTGCCAGGGTTGGTTGCTGGTCTCAACCCCTGACCCCCCCACCACTCCACTGTACCCGGCAGCTGTAGGAGACACACTCCGGGGGTTATCGGGTGTTCAGGGGTACAGCATGCCTTATTAGCAGCTGTTATGGTTGGAGATTACAGTAAGGTGTGCTGTCAGCCCCATCAGCGAGTTGAAGAGCAACTGATATGCAGGATAATTTAATTCAGGCCTGCTTGTCGGCTCTCTGCTTCGCTTTCATCACCCAAAAATACTTACGAACGCTTCTGGATTAACTATTAAATATTATAATCTCCATTTACTCCTTGCGTTAAACAGTCTCTTATTGCATCATAGACTGTAATGTTAAATTATAGTCTTAAGTATTGGGACTTAACCCTCTAGCTTCAGGCTTTTGCAGGAGCTGAGAAATGTACCTCACCAGGAGGCATGAAGTACAACATACCTTCAGCATGATCCGAGTAGAGTAAAAAAATTCTGACCCATTTTCCCATACTACTTCCTTGATTCTTCCAAGTTGCAAATTAAGAAGTAGAGATATATATTCTTTTGTACCTGTAGTGCTGGGAAAATGAGTATTAAACTCAATTTTAGTTCATTTGAACGTTGATATTTTCAGGCAAGTATGATTACATTAGTAATTAAACTGTTTAAACACTAAATTTGGAAGACATCCGAGAAAATTGTCTGTTTTAACATACCAGTCAGTCACCTGTGACCACCTGGGGCAGCAGGTCACGTAGAGGTTAAAACTGTCACCTTGCAGAGGAATGACTGAGGTTTGAATCCCACTCCAGCTGCACTACCCTTGACCAAGGTCCAGATGCTGGGATACTCCAGTAAAAATCACTGAGCTGTCTAAATAAAAGTACGAATATACACCAGGTTGCTCTAGAAAAAGGTGTCAGCAAAATGAATAAATAAGTAATAAATTCAGGAATAAACATAGAGGGGTTATTGAGTACACCTGGAAAATCATGTGCATCTTCTAGGTTGCTGGATTGCATCAGACAAGGTTCACATTCGGGAGACAGGTGCAGTGGTGAACCTGCATGTTCATATTTACACATTATTCTTTGCTACAGTGATTGTATGTGGAATGGCTGAGCTAATAAAAAAATGGAGTTCCCCTCCCCATTTCCTCAAGTAGGCAGACCTCTGAAGTCGGCATCTTTATGTAGCCAGCAGCTTTCTGCCGAATGCTAAGCACAGCAGAAAGTGCGACTCCTCGTGCACGTTTGATAAGGATAGAAGTGTTCCAGACCCAGGGAGAGGGAGAGCTGCGGAGAGCCCTGTGGGGAGCTTTTCAATTTGGCCAGATTGGGCCCCATTGTGCAGGAAGACGGCCGGCCGGGGCCTTTGTGGGCTGCACTCCGCCGTGGTGCTCTGAGTTGTCCCCCTGGGATGGGTTAGTCACCTGTCAGTAACACAGCACTGGCGGGGATATGGCTGCCTATGCTGAGATCTACATGGCGCTGAGCAAAAGAGATGGCCGCTGCAACACATCACCGTCGTTCTGATCACTGCTACTTCCTGTTTGCATGTCATAATTACGTATGGGGGACGGCAGTATATGTACACTTGCATTTGTGCGCTGCTGCTTGAAGCCTTTATGGAGGTGTGTTGTGTTGGTCAAGCCAGGAGTCCGGTGCTTTACACAGCTTGTGAGCATGAAATGTGTCTCAGTTCAAGGGGTGAAACAGAATGGCAGCTCTGGACTTACACCAGTAAAGCACAGTTTTAAGAAAACATTCTATATTTAAATGTAAAGCTTATGATACCAAAGCAATGAACTTTGTCTTTTTGTCTGTTCTTCTGTTTATTTTATACATTTTTAAAATTATGTATAGCAAGAAAACACTTGAACATCTATCATAGTTCAGAAATCAACATGATAATGAATCAACCATTTAATCATATTTTTATATATCATTCATAAACTATATGTATTAGATATGGCTAATTTGTGCTTATGGAAGCTTGTTTTCCCACAGTTTGTGAATGGTAAGATAAACAGCTGCATGTTGTCACAGGAGCACTTTAGACAAAGTACTCAGCCAAGGGCAGAACACCTCTGAGCAGCAGAGACCACATTTTTCACCACTTTTCTCCCTGCTGCCCGTCATCTCGGGATCAGCTTGATGCCTAAATGTGCTCCAGTTTGTTCTCCATGCGCTCTTCTGGTTGCTCCCCCGTGTACCAGCGTTTTATAACCACTTGTAATTTTATGCACCACACTGCACTGCTCAGACTCTACCTGCATGTTTGCTAACTTGTCCTTGTCCCTTTCGGTGTCCCTGAAACAAATCACTTTAACCGCCAACCCTGTTGGTGTACCTGAGTCTGGTGTCACCTCTGCTAGTTGTCTCCTGTTGCCTTTCCCATGACCACACATCCCAGCTGGATGTAGTCCAAGCCCTAACCTTCTCCTCTGTAATGTCATCACCAGCAAGTCATGTTAGACAGCGATGGACTCTTCTGCCCTCATTCTCTTGTCCCTCAGGTCACAGCACCAGATAATCTCATTCTGGTGTCAGATAAGTTACTATTTCCCCGCTGCCTTAGTCATTATGGTGGCACTTGAGCCACAAAGCGTCCTACTGGCAGATCTCTTCTTGGTGATGAAGAGGCCACAGTCTGGTCTTTACTTGAGCCTTTGGGGTGTAAGTGTGACCACAAAGTGCACTGTCACCACATCTCATCCTGATGACACATAGGCCACAGTCTGGCTTTTACTTCAGCCATACTTGGGTCAGTTTGGCCACAAAGATTCTGGGCTGCTAACTACATATTGGGATCAGTTAGAGCACAGTGTGTCCAGCATTCAGTGTCCCCTGTGTGCGTCCCTGCTGTCTACCCCATGAGACCATGTGAGAAATTAGGGTTCTCTTCCCAGTGTGCCATGTACTCCATTCTTCAATCATCATATGGTCTACCTGCTGTTCTGCTAGATGAGACATTTTCTAATAACCAATTTTTTTTGCAGCAACTTTCATTTGATCGGATCCTCACCAGCTGCATTCTCTTCATTCCGCTGTCCTGGTTCCTTGGCCTCCATGTCTGGCCCCTTGTCCTTGTCTCTCTCCCTTGTCCCACCCTTTCTCTCTGCCCTTCCTTGCATCTCCTTCGTTCTCTCATCGTCATGCAGTATATCTCCTTTCCTCCCTCACCGCCTTGCAGACCCTCTCGCCCGGCTCTCCCTCCCCTCTCGACCTCGTTCAGTCCGTCTCTCTCTGTCTCGGATCACTGAAAGCGTCTTTCTCAGCCAACTAGCCTGGGGCCCCCGTCCGTGCGCTAGTTAATCTGCGCTGTCCGGCGTTATCTCCCACCTTTTCGCTTCCGGCCTGCAAATCACAGCTCTATTGACCTGGCACCCTTCCTCCTACTTCCCTTGGCCCCAGCGCCACCCCCACCCCCCGACCTCAGACGGGAAGGAAGGAGCAGCTCCAGCCTGGCCTGACTTTGGTCTGCCGGCTCCTGTTTTTATCGTTGTCCCACTTTGTCTGTCATTCCCTCCCTTGCAGCACACTCGCTTCCTTTGCTTCAGTCAGCACAAAGAACGTCTTCAGTGAAACTTACAGATGAAAAATAACCACGAAGGTCATAGAAACACATACGGTCTCTTCTTGTCTGTCGCATCCGTGCACACACGCGAACACACACCAAAACGCTCTGTCCATTCTATTCTTTTTCTTCCTCTGCGGTGGCAGCCCTCTTGCGCCATTTCCTTTTGTTCATCTTTGGAATTGCTTCTCCCCATCTGCCAGATACAGCACATCCAGAGCTGACCTCATAACAAAAAAAAGAAAAAAAAGAAGAAGAAAAACGGATGTAAGATTCGGAAGGGAGAAGAGAAAGGAAATGTCTTAATTACTGTGCATATTGGCTATACGTGTCATACATATTGTGTACATTTGCACCATCTGGAGATTTGTGGTTTCCTCCTTTAAAATCTCTAAATTAGCCAGAAAGGAACGTTTCAGCGCCTGCAGTGATTTCTGTGCCTTGTACTGGGTCTGTTATTTTAGAGGCAATAATTACTGTAACACCTTGTTACATTTTGAACACTTTTTTTTTGTTTTTTTGCTGGATGTGGAATCGGCCTCATCTCTGCGCACGACTGTTCCTGCTCTTGGAATAAACGGTGTCTCTTTTGTTTTGCAGTTTGATATTTTTGTCTTTATTGTCTGTTTGTTATGACTGATGTAAAATGAAGTCCTCTTGCATTCATATCCCTTCTGTTTCCTCAGCAGACACTTTTATTAGTGGACACTGTTGCTCAGTTTTACATCTCCCAAAAAAAAAAAAATTACGCAGCTGGATTTGGACCGGAATTTAAATGAAGTTCTGGCTTAAGGGTGTAATGGAAACGCAGCCCTCAGTGGCTTTGTTTCCTCACCATTTGTCTTCAATCCTGAAGCTCCCATTTGCAGTTTACGTTGTGTTTCATGCTCCTCTGTGTCGACCAGTGTGGCCACTGTACCACGGTAAACCTTAAGAATGGTTTTATTAGTTACTGTGCTCCTCTTCTCCCTCGGCTTATTCATGTGTGATCTGGCAAAGTTTTAAGGGTCATCCGATATGAGGTGCTTTCATTTGTGAATGTCGTGCAGTAAATTTCATATGAACATATTTACCATGAACTTCATATAAAGTTATTTACCATTGTCAGTTACTTAAATGATTTATAGAGGTGGAGTGATTAAAGTTAAGTACTTCAGCCAGAGCAGGATTCAGTCTGAGCTCCTGCCATCATTAGGTGCTGGTTCTAACCACTGTGCCACCTGGTGTTGCAGTACTTCAGCTCACATCCAGGTGTATAAATGGAGCGACATGAAGGAGCAGCTGTATGTGAAAGCCTCTTAGGTGTGCTGCTAAGTTCTCATGCAGAAGCGTCTTGCCACCGAAAACAATGTGTTCACTTACAGCAAATGCATGGACTCTGTCACGCTTCCAAGCTTTAATGCCAGCTGCCGACAGGCTCGCAAGGATGCCGGGCAGTCATGCAGTCGGCTTTTCGTGCAGCGATTTCTTTATCGAGCGCCACAGTAATGTCCTCTGGGGGACTTTTGCTCTTCTCTCCTTGAGGATGGGGACACGTCCACCCTCTCATTGTTCTGCACACTTAGCTATGAAATCCCAATTGGTCATGGTGAAGCTCTTTGTTGCTGTATTTATTAAGAACCTCCCCTCACTTTATGGCCATTAAAGAGCAGCAGCATGTGCAGAAGTGTGTTATCTGCAATGCTGTAAAAACAATAATAAAATACAAAATAATGAAGTATCACCCATTATTATTACTGTTATTATTATCCCATCTTCTCTCTTGGTGAGGGTTCAGGTTTTGCTGCTGAAAAGCTGTGTTTAAGGTTTTCTGTAGATATGAGTTGTGTGGCACCAAATACTTTTATTGCACGGACAAACTTCCTTTTTATCTTTATAATTTTAAGCTGTCAGTGTTTATACCTTAGCCACAAAGGTAGCTTATCCTAATTAGAATATATCTTATGGCTTCTCCACTGAGAGAAATAAGATGAAGGCAATTAATTTCTCATGAAATTTAAAGGAGGTTGTACGCACAAAATGATGTTAAATAAGTCGCAGTTATAAGCAGGGTGTGCTTGCTCCAAATGCTAGTTTCAGTTTCTCAGTCCGGCATTGGACGGCACACACGCTTCCTGCACATTAACGCACCTTAATAAAGGTGCAGGAATCTTATTGGTTACTTACAGAATTGCTCGCACAACTGTACAGAAAAAAGAGAAGGACAGAAATATGCACCTTTCTGTCCACGCACACACTCACAAGCCCAGGTGCAATCATACGCTGGTTAGTTCCAAGCCGTATAGATATGTGGGCTTAGGGAGCGAAGTGCTCTTTGGGCGTGAGGCTCTGCAGTAATTACACAAGCCGGCTGCTCTGATGCTGGGCCAGCATGTTAATGTCTTATCAGCTCCCATACAGAACTGCTCCCAAAAGGGTCCTGCAAGGTGCACACCCACGTGTGGCGGGGGGGCTGATTAGCCTCAATTATTCATTCCCAAATTTCAACGGTGACTTGAGTAAATGGGCTTTTATTACTTGTTTGGAAGAATGAAATGGTGTTTAATTGAATTATTCTTGCACTGTCCAAGCTTTGTTTTACCCAATGCCCACTTCTTGCCGGCAGTGAGCTGTGGATCCATTCCACTGCTGATGTGTAATCCTTAAAGATGCATATATTAAATTCAGCTGCAGTGCACGTACACTTTTAAATAATGAAATGGGGGCACACAGGTCGTCTGACCAAGGATCTGCATGCATTGCTAGATGCTGGACAGAAAAAGCAGCTCATGCTTCTGTTGCCAGTAGAACATTTTGCAGACTTGGTGTGATCCATTTACCGCAGTGATATTTTGTTGAGTGGAAGGTCTCTGAGCAGAAATGACTGATCGGCAAAGGTTCCGCTACGAGGAAGTTATTAAATGTGGAATGTGCACTAAAAATCTCACCTTGGCAGTGAATTAGAATTCATGCATAGTTCAAGTGAATCTCAAGTGTAGCTTTAAATAATTGGACAGTTACTGATGCATCCATGCAAGTTATAGTATAGGATCATATAGCTGTAGGCCAGCTGCCTTTGACAGAGTTTGCCCAGAAAAGTCCCTAGCAAGCCAAAAGTGTCTTTATTGGGTATAATATGCTATTTTATATCTGCTAAGAATCCTCTCTTTATGAGGCTGTGGGCATAGGGTGTGAGGTAAACATTAATGTACTGTAGCTAAGCAGTAGTTCTATGTTTAAATGTGATCATCTGGAGCAGTTGCAGATGGCAACTCTGGAGAGTTCTCAACTCCCACAAGCATGTTGTTGTCGGTGACATAATGTCTTTGTTGTTAACATTTCTGTGTGTTACTTAGTCAGGATTCCATTTTTTTCTTTTTCTAATTTGTTCATTTTTTTTCCAACCTAGTCTTAGCTGCACTTCAGAAACTTGCCAGAGCTCAGCGTTCAACAGAAAAGCGCAACACCAGTTTGCGACAACAGACCTTTCACAGTTATGAATCACAACAGGAGCACAAAGCTGACAGGGTGGTGCAGGGGTGCCTGCATGGCATACGATGCTGTTCTCCTCCACAAGTTACCTGAGGAGATATTCTGGAGGAAAAAGGAAAGTGTTGTCTGAAAAGCTGCCTTGTCAGTCAGCGACGCCACTATGACCGTTGGCTGTCGGTTCCAGTGTGCGCGCACATTGAGTAAATAGAATATTCATGAGCTACAGCGCTCTTAAAAGCACCAGGCGGGGAAGAGGCAGGTGAGAAACTAAGGGGTGACACCCACAGAGTGAACCCCAGTGAAGAGGAAGAGCACTGCACAACAGCGGGCTCTTAGTGCACTTTGTAGCATCGTGGACATCCAAAAAGCAAACGTAGTAAAAGCACCTGTCTGTACATTTTAAGAATTTTAATAGCACACACATTTTTTTGAATATGCAGTAGCTGCCATACAGTTAGTGGGATAGGTGTCCCACCCATTCAGGAGGCCTGGATAAAATACAATTAAATGTGCAGTTTTATTTTAGAAAAAAGCCGACTGCATTCTTTTCTGGCTGTAACCCATCATTTTTTTCATCTCATCGTTCTCTAAATGACTATAACAGTTGTTCAGGAGGAGGTGAGTGTAGATTATCACACTGGCATCACATCCTGTATGGTAACCAGGCTACTGGATGTGACAAAATCCTGACAGACAAAACTGCTAAACAGAATGAACTAAAAAGAAAAAAGTAAACATTCATTCTTCAGTGGAAAAGGGAATGCTGACTAAGACACAGACATCTGAGCAGCTGTATCTGGCACGAGGGAAAATATGCTTACTCCTTGGTAGAATTCATTACTTTTATGAAAGTTTTACAAGTTTTTCTCTCAAAGTAAAATAAGGCAACATAATTTAGCTTAGTTAAGCAGGCTCAGTACCAATCTTGTTCAAGGTGATCTAAAATGTCTTAGAAATATTTTGCTGTTTATACATCATCGTCATTTTTGCTGTGTCTGTTCAGGATAAATACTTTGCTTAAGATAGGATTTGAACCCATGTCCTTTGGTTTAAAGAATATTTAAATTAAATAAAATTCAAGATGAAATAAGAGACCCATATTTTTTTTTAAAAAATTACTTACCAGGCATTTAATGTAAAACCAAATGGCACGACGTACACAAGTAAATGTGCATTTACATTAGTTTATTTAGCAGACACATTAATCCAAAGTGATGCACAATTCAGGGAAAGCAAAGGCTGACTTGTAGGTAGGAACCAGTGTTGAACCTGAAACAGCAGAATGATGCACTCAGGTGTGCAAATGGACTGAGCAGAATGTCAGGTGTTGGTGGAGCAGTGAAACCTGGAAATTGGGAAGGAGCTGATGAGCAGAGGGGCCACCAGCATGTTGCTGTTGCCAGGTCCCCCCCATTATACATGTTTTAATTAACCTTATTTTATCTGGTGTCTTTATTTGTTGTCATCCACTTTGATATTTTCCTCTGTGAAATGGAAACGATAACATTCCATATGTTCCTGTGATTTCCAATTCCCAATACTAATACTGGAAAGAATAAAGGCGACTCGCCGCAATGTGGCCGAAAGGCTGGGGCTCTCTGACTGTCTGGTTCAGTAACTAAGTTTATATTTTAGTATTCAGTTCATCTCTGGAGACACTTAAATATTGCAGAACTGGGGTGGAGTAAAAACTGGTGCATTCTAACCAGGCATTTGTTCTCATACTCTTATTTAAGTATTAACAAGTTATTCATGGTTATTGTATGGAAGCTGGGAATTCTTTTTAAAAGGTGGGTTGACCCATGACTACTGTGCATAGGGATAAATAATGAACACTTCATATCTTTCCCCATCGTAACAGTCATTCTGCTGCTGCTGCATTTTTTATAAAATAGGGTGTGATCTTGCACCATTTTAAACTACAAACATAATGGGGGTAATATGAGCAAGGGGCAATCCGAATATCTGAAATACCTCTGGATAAAGGGGATCTCTAAATATTGCTTTAGCTATGAAATTTTTACATTTACAGTTGGCCTCCAACTTACAACGGGGTTACGTTACGTTGCGATAAACTCAGCGCAAGTCGAAAATGCATTTAATACACCTAACCTACAGCAGCGGAACTTAGGTGGTCTCTTCTCCGCCCCCTCGTCTTCAGACTGAGCACTGATTGGATGACTGATTACCATTGGAACCAATCGTTGACGGAATTTAGTTCCTACCCAGACTTCCTGTCAGCGCTCAGTTTCTGCTGGCCTCGACCGGTTGCGTACACTAGCGACTGCACGGCAGACTGGGAGATGCAGATCATTGCCACTGCTCAGCATCATGAGAGAGTGTCGTACCGCATATTGCTAGCCCAGAAAAAAAAAAAAAAACAAAATTCGAAGTACGGTTTATACTGAATGTGTATTGCTATAGCATCGTCGTGAAAAAAAAAAAAATTGTAAATCTGACAGACCTGCCACTATATGGAAGATGAACTCAAATAAAAATTAATGAAAGTATACAAGTAAACACTGTGCACCCATGTGAGCAACAATTAGAATACAGATGAAATGTACTCATGGTGGGGCTGGCAACCTGTTGTAGTCAGATGCACCATATGGTGGGGGTTGTCACCAGAAGGGCCTAAACAGCAGTACTACTACAATATGCTGGACAATGCACTCCAAATATGGGCTTCCTTATTTCATATCTAAGGAAAAATAAAACCTTTGGGAAGTGCAGTTACTTCTGAAATTTGATAATATTTTTTACTGGAGACAGGTCTTGTGGTGTTTTTTACATGTGTTCTACATCATTTTGGCCATCCCTGTTTCTGATTATCTGAGCCAGTTTTGTGTCGACAGTTCTGCCCACCGTCCCCTTCACAAGTGTCTAACTGAAGGCAGTAGAGCCATAAGCCTGTGTGAGAGGAGGTTCCTGCACCCGCGTTTACTCACATCATTTACACCCTTCTCTCTTTGAGTGATCTTTTTCAACACAGCCCATCAAGACACAGCAAGAGTGTCTCATGTGACTCGGCTTTTAGGGGAACTGTGATATCAGCTACTGGTCTTTGGTAAGTTCTTAAAAAACACTGCTGTATCTGGTGATGTCACAGGCTATTGTTGTGTGTCATGCTTTTTGGGATGTGAGCTGTTTGCCATGTGCTCGTGCTGTCACCAAGAATGAAATCATATTTTTTTACCCCATTGAATAATTTAAAGCTGAGACTTATTTGTTGCCCTTTGGAACTAAAGGTTAAGGGTTAGTCATGGTTAACAATGTACCCTTATGTCTTGGTACTCATAGCTGAAACATCTTGAGCAGTATTTGGTTTTAGTGGATGGAAAACACCAGAATATTACAGTAAATACAATAACAGCACAGGTGCAGTCCTCTGTGCTTATTGGGGTCCCAGCTGTTTTGTGTGTCATCTGTGCAGAACCTCTTTGGTCGCAACCTCTTGACGCAATTTCTGTGCAACATGTGATAGTCCACGGTCTCATGGTTTTCACATGATCTGCTTTATTTGTATCTTTAATAATATCAGCATTAAATTCTCAAGACTTCTGAAGAGGAACATAACCAACTTTATAAATTATTTATTCATTTAGCTGGCGCTTTCCTCCAAAGCAGTTGTGGGATCACTCAAACCTCCTGTTTTCTTTTCCTGACATTAGTTTACAGAGCTAATAAACAGTGTGAGGTTTCAACATTAAAGTAGTTGTTTATTTGCATTATTATGTTTATCAATTTGTACAGTTGGTTAATTCTTACTAGAGCAGTTAGCAGTTACTGGAGGATAAGTACAGACATCCCTTAGTATGTAAAGAAATGAAACCCTCCCTCAATATGCTCACTTTTGGGTTTCAAAGTTACGAACCTGACATCGGTATGCAGCCTAACCAGAATCGAAATTTGCACTCAAAAAAACGAATAAGATGTAATTTCTAGTACTGTATTATTATTATTAATAATAATAGTAGTAGTAGTAGTAGTAGTAGTAGTAGTAGTAGTTTGTGTTGTATTATTTTAGCATTTTAAAGAAACTACTGTAAATGCTATAATTAGCTAAAGCAAAATTAATTTTTTCATCTTTCTTGATGTTATTTGAATGTTCCCATAATGCAGTAATAACATAACATGAAGACATCATTTCTAGCCAATAGGAAACATGAAGATGCTTTTTTTTCTCCTAATGACTCTGACTTTTGCTTTATCTTTAAGGATTCTCACCAGAGGGTTTCTAGTCTGTCTGACAGCCATTAGTCACCGAATCCGAAGTTATATTGGACCCCAATGTTCGCATACAGAAATAGTCTCTTACTAGCTTCCACCTGTAGGTGCCGCTGCGCCAGACTTGCAAAGTTGAGTACAAATAGAAAGAATCTCACAGTACAGCACAGTGCTGTAATGTTTTTACCATAAGAAATAATGGGGAATTGAGTTTTGATATATGGACACTCAGAATACAAACAGTTTGCAGGAACAAATTACTTGGGTAAACTGAGTGATGCCTGTACTTTGCTCAAAGGTGCAGTCGCAGGGAGTGTGTTTCAAAACCTGGTATTTCAACTACACTACCTGTTGCTCGATCAAATTTGGATAATTTTAAATAAACCCATTAAAACAAAAATGGAAGCTGAGAGAGGAAAAAATAGAGTGAAATTGCTCTCAAGTACCATACAGCATTAAAACAGTCACAGCTCACATGTATTATGACAATGAAGCATTTTTTTACATTATTCAATAACTGTGATAATGGCACATTTACATTAAACGACTTTTTTATAGCTAACCCCATGATGTACTCTGCTTTCTAATAGGTTACTTTCCTTTCAGTGATGTATGTCATAATGAAGGAAAGGCTTGATCCTTACTGTGTCGCAACCTCTGCTTTTATACAACTATTTATTTTCATAAAGAGCCACAGTGAGCTGCAGCACTGTATTGTAATGCCATTTGTGTCACAGGCTGCCATGTCACATTAAGATATGTGGTACAAGTCCACTCCATGGTACTTAACATGCAGTTACTGAATGTGAGTTCTGTTAACATCTGTTATGCAGCAAATTCTACCTTCACAGCCTAAAGTAAACGTAAGCTCAGCATAATGCATAGTTGTTTTAATTTTCATTTTTTGAGTTTATCATCACTGTCATATCTATTTCTATCTATTCCATATACAGATGAGATGATTCCCGAGTTACGATGGTTTGACTTGGGATTTTTCAACTTTACAATGGTGCTATACCAGTGTGCATTCGGTATAAACCATACTTCGAATCTTGATTTTTTTCCTGGGCAAGCCTTATATGGTATGATACTCTCTCATGATGTTGGGCGGCAGAAGCAATCCGCATCTCCCAGTCTGCCACACGGTCACTAGTGTACACAATTGCTACTCTACAATATTCTGTTTTAGCGTTTTTTTGGATCCCCCCGTATTTACATTGTGTTTTGTGCATCCATCACATCTAGGAAACGCCCATCTGTGTCTGTGTCTCCTGAAAGAGGCATGAAAGCGGAAAGCCCATAATGACTTTTAAGGTAGGCTAGGCTATGATGTTCACTAGGTGTTATGGCATGGGTTGGTGGAAGCAATCACGAGACATCACGGTGATAAGTTTAAGTTCCTTTAAACTCTTTACTGCGTGTTGTTTCCAACAGTGTTGCTGTTAGCCGGGAGCTAGTGCTAAAAATGAGCAACTGGCAGTAAACAAAAACAGAAGCCGCAATTCAAAATAAAAAAAATACAAGGTCTTAGCAAGACAGCAGTTGTAGGAGTGTTCACAAGGGGCCGCGGAAACTAAGCATTGACAGGAAGTCCATGTAGGAACTAAATCCCATCCACGATTGGTTCCTATGCCAATCAGTCAACCAATCAGTGCTCAGTCTGAAGATGGGGGCAGAGAGACTGCCTGCTGACAGGAAGTCCGGGTAGGAACTAAATTTCGTCCACGATTGGTTCCTACACCAATCAATCAATCAGTCTGAAAATGGGGCGGAGAGACTGCCTACGTTCGACCACAGGCGTAACAGTAGGTTAGATATATTAAATGCATTTTTGACTTACGATGAGTTTATCAGAGCGCAATCCCATTGAAAGTTGGGGACCATCCGTATCTGTTACTATTTGGCTATTGCAAAGCTAACAGTCCACAGCAGGCTGGATACTATTACAAGCAGAAGAGAGCAAGCAAGTAGTAGCCAGGACCTCTCCAGCAGTGAACTCCACATAATGCAAAAGTCAGTACATCAACACAGAACAAAAATCAAATTAACATGAAGGTACCTGGAGTTTGCAGTATGGCTCTTTGTCAATGGAGCTGTCTGGCATGGGTCAGCAGGGACTGAGATCGTCCGACGCACAGCTGATCATGCGTCATTTCTGAAGCACCGAGCACCATGATGTTTTGTCCCTTTGTTGCATGCGCCTACGCAAGGACAGGAGCCGCAGGGGGCAACTAGGAGACCAGTGCTACCTTTAACAAACAACAATCACTGCCTTCTGTCAGAAATAGAAATGGAATTAAGGAACAGCTCCTCCACCTCTTTGACAGGCTGCATGAGTGTTAACCTTTGAATTATTTAATTTAAGTTTAAGCTTAAAATTGTTTAAACAGCGAGTGTCTGCTTTTACATTCATTTTTACATTTGGACACCACCACATTTTTTGAATTTTGTGATGTTCCTACAGAAGGTCCTGTTTCTGGCTATTTCCAGTGGGATAATATAGTACATTAGTTTTAATGTTCTGCAAAGTCATTTCTTCCCTTCAGTGCCGCATGTTGCATTACTGGGTGATTGCCCCATAAGTCTGAGATATTAATTCCATTTTGCCATTTTAGTTCTTGTTCTGATCCTCTTCATCTCTAGCTTTATCATTTTGCCAACATGACATGCGATCCCTCGAGACTGTCGCCTGGCAGGCTGTCGCTTCCATCCTGCTTCTCGCTCACGTCTAGACCACAGCCATTTTCTTATTCTGCTCTACAGAGATGAATCAAGCAGCATGCTCACCCCAGAAGGCAGTGTTGTGCTATCTTGTTGTGTCCAAAAGATACACTCCATTCTGCTGGTCTTGCAAAGCTTTTGTTTAGTTCTCACTCTGCTTCCATTTTCCTGGAGATTAAGGTATATAGATACAGTGATTCTGTCCAACAGATAGCATGGCCCTTAAACACCTACAGTGAAGTGTGAGAGAGAAGGTCTTGGTCACTGTGTTTAAGAACTATGAAAAGAAAGTGTGTATGGGAATTCAAATTGCCGCCGTTAGCGAGTGTAAGCACTGCATTACTATAAGCCTATCAACAAGACCGCTCCACCTTCCACTCTTAAACCCCTGCCTGAACAGAAGAGCTGCTGTGAGGCAACTGTGCTGTCCAATACATTGTTTAAATAGAAGATTCTAGTTCAGGAACTGAACTGTGTTACCAGCTTGTTGCTTCTAAAATTAACTGAATTTGGTGGAACCACAATGCCCAATCTTTAAGATTGTGCATCCTGGTTTGACTACACTGGTCACCTAGTAGAAGCTGTCCAAATTTTGGCTGAGTCACAGTTAGATATGCCAGTTCCAAAAATGAAACAGCACTGCAGGTGTTGAATTCATTATTTAAAGGTGTGGCACAAGTGTCTCTTCACACTTGACCAACACTGATAGCCGCACTTTCCTCCATTAAAGTCGAGGCCGCAGATGTCATTTCAGCGTGTCAAAATGTCAGGCAATAACGTCAGAGTGACGGAATGCATCCACCAAGTGCAAGGGATGAAACTGATGTGCCGGTCCTTGAAGTGTAGGCCAGATACACAGTTATTCATGGGATTTTTAAATAAGATCATCTCAGTCATCAAGTAAAATTCATCATAGCTTATCACTGCTTGACTTATAAATCTCTGAGTGTTAGATGCAGCAATGATGAGCCATCAGGGCACTTTTAAATATTGGATTTTTTACAAAATTCAGAATTAACTACCAAAAAGTCATAATCAACCACCATGCTGAGAAAATAACTAGTGTCTCTTCAGTGTCCTTTTCATACAAATATCTGAATTCTCTGCTGAATATTACATTCTGAATGCATGCACTCGCCGCTAATGCTTGTTTCCTAGGTTGTGACCGTTTCTCATGCACATCATCCGCTGAGACCCCCACGCCTACGCTGACAGCGATGCGTTACGAACACGCAACCTGTGTTTGCCTGCTGCAGCACTTGTGGGATGTTGTGCTACCGGCAGTGTGATACACAAGTCAAACATTCTGGATACATAAGGTGACTGTACACCCTTAATATTATTATTCATTAGCTATAATGATTATTATTACTCTTTATCTGGCAGACACCTTTCTCTGAGGTGAAGTAGAGTGTCAGGACTGGTACAATACATTAGTGCCTTTGGAGAGGCAAGGTAGCAGTTGGGTGATAATTTTAGATGATTTACACCACTGCACTTAGCACAACATCAACGCGCTATGTTGGAGCTGCCGATTCCGATGTCTGGCATATGAAGGAGCAGTTCTGCAGAAAAACAGCCATCTCAGCTGTGGTAGAACGTCTTCAACCTTAGGGCTGCTCTCCAAACACCTCCCTCAGCTTTTATGCTTCATCTCATCGCTGAACGTCTTAAGCGTCATTCCAGTGATGCCAGGGATGAGACATTAACCAACCCAACCCCTGTCAGAACCGACAAGCTGCTGCTTCTCCAGCAAATTTGCCCTGCCTCACACAGCCATTTCCCCTGAATGCCGCACCAAGCCTGTGAATCCCACAGGGGCTCCGCTCTCCACCCTCGGGCTGTTGAACATGAGCAGCAGTTGCCTTACGAGGGCCCACCTGCACTTCTGTGTTTTCTTCCCGGTCGTGTTACAGGCCTCCCCTAATACGTGCCTGGGGTGTGCATTACAGCTGTGGAAATTTGCATTTATCAGCCAGACGCATAGCACGACGGCACGGTAGCAATTTGTCAAGAGTCGCATGCGGGCGGTTTATCACAGGCGCAGACGGCTCCCTAACAGCCGCCTTCATTTGGTGCAGCAGAGGGCAAAACTCAGGAATAGCCTGAGCTCAAGAGGGAAAAAGCAGCACCGTTTCCAAGGTGGTTACTGAGCTGATTATCATATAGCATCAGTCGAAAATCAGTTCATCGGTGTTGCAGATGTCATGCGTGGTGAATGGTGCGCATGTGGATGGCATGTGCCCTGTGTTGACAAATTAATTGGGCTCACAATAGAGATGTTGAGGCAGGACCTTCTGCAGGCCGCATAGCCTGGGAAATTGATTTGATGTTTTTGTGTCATGCAATGCTGCTTACGTGTGGCACAAGGTGAGATGCAAGAGTCCACAGGTGCAATGGAAAAGGGCTATGAAGACAAACACTGGAGTGCAGGCAGGGGACAGGGGTGTCAGGTGGGTAACGTGGTCTCTGATGCCGAAGTGCTGGAGGTTGAAGAGGGTGACGGGGGGTGGCAGGGTCAGATGAGGATATGGAGGTAAGCGGATGGGCCATCATCCCCCAGCCCACCAAGCTAGGTGAAGGTCAGCTCTGAGAGGAGCAAATCAAACAATCCGCATTTCATTGGGTTCCTACGCTGGCTGGATGGGTGCAGTGGGAAGGTCACGGAGATAAGACGCGATGGAGTTTGGCGTGGCAGATAGCCAATCTTCCACAATTACAAGCATGTCAATAAAAAGGCCTGTGAATAAGTACTGCCTGGTAGGAGACATTCAGGAGCATCCCTGCTCTCAGCTCCGTTCCCATCATGGATCAGAGGAAAGTCACTCCTAAAGTTCTACCATGTGTAATTTTGATTTTTTACAAATATTGCATGCATAGCATAGATACCATTAAAGATAAAATAAGAGCAATCAACATGTGTAGTAACAAGGCACTGAGGTAAAAGGGATTTGAATCACTTCCATGTGCATCTCTGGCCACCAGTTGAAACATCTCACACTGCTCTGTCCAGCAGAACAGGCAAGGTTTATCTGACCATGTTTCCTCCCCTTGTGAACTGTAGCAGTTTTTATTCCATGCCCAGCACCCTCACTTGTAATAACTGGCAGACTCTTGTTCTTTGGCTTGGTTTATCGAGCACCTTTTATAGCTCCATACGTACATTCCTTCCTTTTTGCTTTCATCTTTGTCTCATTTTGGTTACATTTATACAGTCCTCTGCAGGCATTATATGACATGACAGAATGCACTTTCTATTAGATTTTTTTCTTACAGGAAACTACATCTTTTTCGTTTTTAGCTTAAACTGCCAACTGCCATATAAATCTGTGAAAATGACATAGATATTTCTCTGACAAAACTGTACTCAGTTTTGTCCAAAATGATTCTTAGTTCTTTTTTTAATATGACTGACTGCACCAGATTGACGTACCTGGAATAATACAACAAATGAAATTATACATGGAAGGTGGCTATTACAGAAGGTCCAACCAAACATTAACTGTTGCTCCAGTGCAGGGTCGTGGTGGCCAACCTGGAACACACCATTTCCAGAACTTGTGATGTAGAGTAAACCCTGGATGGGATATCAGTCTGCGGCAGAGTAATTATTACTGTAGTCCAGCCACTAAGAAAATGAACGGGTTGAAAAATAGTAGTAGGATGTGGCAGTACTTCATATAAGTGTGTTCTGTTTATATATTGAGCAGACCTTTATTCTGATCCTCTGAGCTCTAAAAGCATTAAGTAAAATCTGTGTTTATTTTAAACAGTCAAAATATATATAGATACTTATAAATGCACTCTGCCCTGAACAAAATGGAAGGCTTGAAGAATGTCATTAAAACACACTCATAAATATATTAGCATATTTTCCACAAACTAAGATGATAACATCAGCTTTTAATGCAAATCACTGAAAAGAAATATATTCATTGAAGCATATACAGCGTATTATTAAAGATGAGCACATTGCGAAAGCATTTTATTTGTTTTTCCAGCAGTCGCATGCTTAGCACCCGAAATGCATAGCCTGAGCTCATGATTCACTTATCTGTTTACACGTTCGCTAGGGAAATGTCTCATCTGAGTGAATATGCCGGGGTTCCAAAAGATCAACGCACAATGACAGACCCAGTAATGAATGTAAAAAAAATTAAGAAGATTTAACATTTAATCATTTGGAGGTTGCATTGTTTTATACCGTGAGATTCTGCAGTGTTCTTTAGAGCTGCACCCTTATACTGTATCTACGCAGCAAGACTGTGCAGGTTCGTTCATGGGTCACTACAGACACACACCATTCTGAATGTCCATCTAAAGGTAAATACAGACCTCCCTCGATTTACAAATGTAATTTGTGCCTGAAAATCATTTGTATACCAAGAAATCGTATATCAAAACCTAATTCCCCATTATGTCTTAAGATAAAAGTACTGCACAGTACTGTGCTGTACTGTGAGATTGTTTCTATTTGTGCACAACTACTGTATGAAGGTCTGATGCAGTGCACTGAGCTCTGCCAGTAACTTCGGATAAGAGACAAATTCTGGGTGTGAAGGATGCACTCCAACATAACATCGGGCTTGGTGACTAATGGTTGACAGACAAACTAGAAACCCTCTGGTGAGAATCCTTAAAGATGAAGCAAGTCTTTAGGAGAATAATCATGTCCTTGCTTTTCCTGCTAGCTGGAAATGACGAATTATGGGAACGTTCAAATAAATTACATCAAGAAAGATGACATAAGAAAAATCTTATTTAGCTTTATTTAGGCAAGTCTAGAATTTACAGTATTGTACCGTAGTAACGTTTTCTTTACATTGTGTCATATTCACTTAGAGAAAACTTTTTTTATGGATGAACAAATTATTATTATGCATTGTTTAAATACACTGAAAATAATAGAATGTCATATTGCATACTAATGTCAGGTTTGTAACTTTGAAACCCAAAAGTGAGAGAGGGTGTTCATTTTGTCAGGGCGTAGCTTCTAAGATTGGTATATGAGGGACATTTATAATTAAATTGTATAATTTGGATTGTTGGTCTAAAGTGAAGGGATGTTGCACTTTGTAAAGTCACACCTGGACAGTTTAGACTAGAGCAGCACTTGGTAGCACTGTCACAAGCTGGTGGACAGCGCTGCAGGGAGATGGAGCAACGCAAACGAAAGGTGGCAGAGAGATGACAGCTGCCGACATCAGGAAGGGGTCCACACGAACCAGGGCTCCATGAGAAGTATCAGCTTGCACACGTACAGCTGTATGAACACGTTTGTCCCTGCGGAACAACGCTGGACAATGGGTTTAGGTGCTGTGTGTGAGAAACTCTGAGGGGCAGAGGCTCCAGGCTGACTCAGGGTTTCGGTCATGAGAAGGTTTGTGTTGGAGTCACACTTAGTTGGCAGATGAATGTACTTAAACTTGCAGAGAAAATACACAAAAGTGATGTGCACACATTATCCCCAACATAACCCTTGGATGTAGGACTAAAGAAATCAGGGGTTAGAAGTCATAAAATTCATAATGTTCAAAGGGTTTTCATGAATTTTCCACACACACACACGTGTCTGAATGTCATAGCAGTTTTGGATATTGTGGAGATCATGACTGCATGCTCTTTTTTCATTGCATATTGAAAGAAAATGGAGTAAAATATGAATGAAAATCTGTGACAAATTCAAAGAATGTACAGCTTTGATCCTGGTACATCTGCATAGCACGTCTCACTCAGGATCTAGGAACAAGAAGAGAGGGGTGGAGTGACATGTTCCACGGTAATTTAATCTTCAGAACTGTGGGCAAGTCTTTGGTCATTTGGAAATCGTCCAGATTTGAGGCACGGTGGAGTACAGAACTACACGTTGATTCACAAGGATGACCTGCAGGGAGAAATCAGAGAAGCAGCGATAAGAGATGGTGAGATATGAAAGACAATGATCTAAACATTATGGGGTCAGCAGGTGGGGGGTTGGGGAAATATAGATTAGCAAGGTCAAATAGGTTAGGAAAGCAGGAAGAAATAAAAGGGAGATATCAGACAGTCCAGATATTTTTTTACTACAGGCCAGTTTCTGTGTACTGTGGTGTTTTTTTTTTGTGTTTTAGTTTGCTGAAACAAACATTTTTAGTGGCAGCTTAGCAGATGTATTTATTATTTAAGAATTTAGCACAAATTTGTTCGTCAGAACAAGAGCTGCTCACATGTAATTCACAAACAAATGAATGCATAAATGTTCTGTTGGTTGTAGAATTGTGTTCCATCTCTCCTGGGCCTGATAAATCCCAATGTCTCTATATTACACTTTTTAATTTTTTTTTTTATTAATTTCTTGCACATTGTGCTACTGCATTCAGGCAAACCTTTTAGAATGTTTCAGGATGTGATTGCGCGACAGAACTTCTGCTTGTTTCTCCAGTGCTGTCCTTGCAAGTACAGGAAGCTAAATGCTGAGTCTCTGTGTCCGAAGAGGCAGAGTGACATCAGTATGGCAGGTCGCCACTCAGGTCCCTGTGGATCAAGCTGAAACTTTGAAATACTCTTCTCCTCAGGGAACATGTATAATTACAGGCAACAGATGGACACATTCAAGAGTTGGGCAACCATTTGGCTGCATTGGAAACAAATGACTGACTCACTTAGTCCAGTTATATTTACCATACAGAAGAATATGGAATAGAGCAGTGCAACACAGCATGACATATGATGTCAGATAATGAAACCCCAGTGTTCACAGTGAGTTGTGTTGATTTGTGCTGTAGCACATATCCGGGTTTAATATTTTTCAAATACAGTAATAGAAAAACTCATACTTTCTGTATTTTCCATAGTGGTCATAAATCAAAAAGGCACTTTTGCGATTCATTTTGTTAAGTATGCTGCACACATCCATAATAGTAATTCTGTACATTACTTGAAATTTTTCACAATGGCAAAGTATGTTCTTTATTTGCTGAGATCTAAGACATGATTTATATGATTAAAAATATAAGTATGGCATGGATATTTACCCACAGTGTTGCCCATTGCTCATGCCTTTTCATTAAATTTACAACAGAATTGTACGGTCAGCTGATATTACCACCCGACAGATGAAAAAGCCACATAACTACAGTGATCAGTGGTCCACTAGGGTCAGTCATGCAGTCGGAATGGGGGTCAAACCCTCCTGTAGGCAGCAAAGGCAGAAAAAGTAGGGGTTCATTGATGTGCTGTGCAGACCTCCATAAGCAGAACCAGTGTCAGTGCCATGGATCCAATGTGTACAGAAAGACTTAAATGACCAAAACCCCGGACTCTGCATACCTGAACTCAATTCCTTCTACATCTTGCATCCTGCACCCTTAAAATGCTGAATCAGATTTTTGAATGTGATGCACCTTCCATTCACTGGGTTGCTTTGCACGAAGACACCTTAGGCATAAAAGCAGATGTGTATTGACAGCAAGATACTTACAGACTGGGGTGGCAGTAAGCAAGCTGGTAAGGGTCACAGAGTAGCAGACCAGTCTGTGTAAAGGCCACAAACTGTGATCTTACACCAGTTTTGAGCAATTGTTTCATAAAATGCTCAGCACTAAATATGTGAATTTTATGGTGAGAGTGAGTACAGGATCATTCATATTGAGCAACACATTTTTTCAAATGTTATTATTTTAAAACAAGTGCTATAATTTTATGACTTTGCTGCTACGGTTTCTGATGTGAAAGTGCCCTGTCAAACTATGTCTCACCCCTCTTGTGTCTTACAAACACATAAGGTCTGCTGGAAATGTTAAGTCATCCAGTACCGTAACCCGGTTTCCATGGAGACAATATGCCTATTTGCAGCTGCATCGCAAATTGAAGGAAAATGTGAGCCAACAGACCTCCATGGTTATTACTATAATGAAATGCTATCTATACATCACAGAAAGCAGAGAAGGTCCAGAGATCAGCAGCTTGAAAACACACTTGTGTGAATATAAATCTCACCAAGGGAGGGGTTTTGAATATATTAATGTGGATGCACAGGCATTTCACTGTTTTTACATAAGTTTCCTTGAATGTCCTCCGCAAAGGACAGGCGGCTTGATGCTAGCTTTTAGTTTTATATTTTTAGGGTTTGTGTAGGGTTGATGCTGGTTTTTATTAGAACATTACGGTGCACAACGTTCACTCACAGAATTGGGGGAAAAAATGTAAATACAGCAATCATTCATTGTTTTGCTACATTGACTTTTAATATCAACCTTGGGGAACATTTTAAAACTGGTGATGAGTTAAACAGTGTCACTTCAAGGCTATATTGTAATAAACATGATTTAAGACATGCCATCAGAGTGGGCCTGATGCCACGGCTGGACAGAGTAAACAAAAACAGCTAAACCCTCCTTTAGGAAAATATAGGGCTCAGGCAGCTACAGCCACAGCACCACTATTTGCAAGACTGGCAGGGGAATAAGGTCCTAGTTGGGACACGGAGGCCTCGCCGCCACTAATTACTCCTTTTAAGACAGAGCAATACAAGGGCTCCGAAATAGAAGCTGTTTAAGCTACCCAGCGGCTAAGAAACTGCGCTACATTTAAATTGAGTTGCCTTCACTTGATCCAGGATCCTCCACCCATGAAGTTAAAGCATGTAAAAGTGCAGGGCATGTGTGCTGCAGGTCAGTAACCGGTGGACAGAAGGTTGGTCTGTACAGTTTGTAGAGTTGCTCTCCCAGGTGCAGTAAAATTTCACGATAATACTCTCCACAGTAAGAAGAATTTGGATATATTGCGACTGGCGACTTGCTCTGCTCTCCTCTTCTTTTCCAGGCACCAGCATCTTCTTCTGACTATGGTGACTGTGCAGGTTTTACTGATGATGACATAAATTTGGAGCAGTCTCTAGTAGAGTGGTAGTACTGTAGTGACGATGGTGGGAGCCGTAACCCTCCCATAATGCACTGCTGCTGCATGTTTGTTAATTATAATGGACTGTTAAAGCTCTCTGTGCTCACTGTGTGTGAGAGCTTTGTGGTTGGCATGTTGCTGCATTCTATTAGTGCCGGGGTTTGTTTGTAAATGCATTTGTAATAATGTATTCCTGATACCTCCACTGAATGAAAACATTTTACTATTAAACATTTATTTTTTGTTTCACAGTAATAGAAAGACTAACTGGAAAAAAATTGTTTCTCATTAACCTTGAAATGTGGTAGCTGAATTTTACATGATTTAGGCTTTGGGATCCCATTTATTGCATTATTACAGTTTTGTCGTACCACTCTTTGTAAAAGTATCATAGTTTCTTTCATGGATCCTGGCTTGATCCATCTTCCAAACAGGGGTCCATGTCCATATACTGCGAAATATCTCGTATCGTGTCAATACTGATGTTTTAATCTCAATTGTTGACTCAAGCCAAATGCATAAGGGCCAAGGGATGCATACAGGCAGGCTGCAGGTCATGAACCTTTAGAGGTGTCTCTTAATAATTAGTGCTATTATTGGCCAATAATAATGAGTGTTATGTTGATGTGCTTCGTGTGTTCTGAATAAACATTACACTTAGCTCTTACAGTAAAGCACCTTAGTCCCAATAAATAAATGCTCCCCTGTTATAAAAGGCTTACTGATATACACATACATCCCGGGGGGTGTGCGGCTGCATATTTGGCCAGCCGGATTACAGTTGCAGTACCAGAGGCGTCCCTTTTGAAAGAAATAATGGGAAAATCTGTCCTGACAAGGACATTCTTGGTCCCCTCTGCTGCATATTAAATACTTGCCATGATTTACTGATGGATGAGCAAGGCGGAAATCCTTACTTAACGGCTAAATCTTTTTTTGTAGGTGAGAAAGTGATCTGAAGCAGCCAGTGCAACTGCGGCCCGTTGTACAGTTTGGATGCCTCGCTTGCTGCTCATGCCATGTGGGAAGCGAGTCAATCCCACAGACAATCACAATTCTCAAGGTGCCGGGCACCAATAATGTGTTTGTGTCCTGCTGCATTGTTTTTACAACGGGTGTTCCCTTTGAATTAGTATGGAGTCTGACAGCACGTTCTGAAGAAGCACAAGCTGCCGCTGACAAATATTTAATGCCCCTCAGTTATGTCTGCCAGCTGAGATGCACTTCACGTCTGAAACAATGAAGTCCCTCACTGGCGATAATAAATTCATAAACAGAGCAACAATGGTTGTCCCTTATTTCATTAAATCTCATTTTCTTCCCCTTAAAAGCAAACTGATCATGCGAGGGAGTGACAGCGTGAGGAGCCTGTTGAGAACTTATTGAGTGGGAAGGAGCTGCTTTGATGGACCACTGAGTGTCTCGAGCAGAGATGCACTGGCTGGACGAATCCAACATCTTGGGCTTCTACTGCAACTGAGGCTGCAGGCAGTTTGGCATCTCCTGCTTTGCCTGCAGAGCCGCCACAGCTCATGTGCGATTCGGTGTCCTGCATCAAACCCCAGACCCCATGGGCATCAGTGTAATTACAGCGAGGGAACAAGGTGTTCCATAGGTGTGTTGGTGGGGGGGTCAGCCCCAATATACCAGCCAGCCTGTGTATGCTGTATGTGGCTGTACTTTAATATATTACTGCTGATATGTTTTTGGCCCCGACACCTGATGAGTTGTTTTGCCAGTAGCCTTTTCTGTGAAAAGGTTATGCCAGATAGATGATGGGGCGTCTGTGCCCTCATGTGTGCAGGGTAACTGCTGTAAAAATCTGGTGCACATGTGTAGCCCCCCCCCCCCAGCCTCTGGGGCTTTTTTCCCCCAGTGCTGCAAAAAGAAGACTGCTTGTTGCTTTCACTGTTCTGTTTCACCTTAAGTCTTTGTTTTTAGCAGCTGGTCACAGGGCATTGCAATTACATACCGAGCAACATGTATTTTCCATTTTAAAGTGTCACAGCAATAAACCGTTTTAAAGCACAGTGTTTTTCCCCACACCGAGCACAGATGTGAAAAACAAGAACGAGAATGGCTTCGCTTAACTTCTGTCAAAAAATACATCACAGAAAACAAACAGTTTGTGCTATAACTGCAGATTCTACATTCAAATTTAAGGTTGTCAAAAGATGTAAGATTAAGCAAAAATTAATTTTACAGAGATCATCAGTTGTTTAGATTTTGCATGACTGAGCCCAGTTTTCAGTTTTTTCTGGAGTATCTTGTCTCAGGGTTCAGGACAAGCTGTTGGTAGTGAAAAATGAAACAGGTTCATAAACACTGAGGCGAAGGAGGACTGAGGTTGGGAGCTGTGGTTCCTTAGCCACTTCTCACTTTTCACTGCCACTTATCAATAGACCCGGAGAATGATATTAATAGAATTAATACACCTATACAATTTGAAAAAAGGTTGAATAGTTGCATAGTTTGAATATTTAAGGAAACTTACCACTGTGTTCAGGTAGCTAGCAATGCCGGCTATGAGGTGTAACTTTCATCGCCAGCAAATGGTTTATTGCAGGTATAAAAGTAATATGAGGGTTGTTGGTCAATAGGATGCATATTGACCAGCATCTTGTTCAAATGTGAGACATGGGGCCAGATGATGGGGTCATTCACCCATTTAATATCTTATTTACAATATATTTGATCATTGTTGGAAGTCTTACAGTAAATGTAAAACCCTTGGGAGAAGTTAGGATCAAAACATCCCTGCCCATGATCTCATTTCCTTGAAAGTAATTAAGAATAAATTCTCATTCATTCTCATTGTATCATTCTCAGAATAGGCAACCCGAGAGACAAATGTGGATATTTTCCCCTAACTGGTGGGCCGGTGACCTTTTTCCATTTATTTTTTTTGTAGGATTCTGATGTTGCCATATCAGCAACTTGCCTTGTCTTAACGGCAATCTTCACCACTTCAAGTTTTTGCAGATTTTTATATATTATATATGAATTATTTGAATGAGATCCACAGGTGTTTTTGTACACACTTGAATCCTGAGATTTTACTGTAGTGTCGTAGGTCCAGTAGGCACTGCATGGTGATATATCTCTGAGCAATACTATGCTTTCTCTGTGACCAGGTCAGCCATAGAGGTAAAAACACGAGGGAATCTGGGGACACAACATCCTATTTTAATAAGAGCCACTCGTGCATCATTTGTTTTAAAGTGTAAACTGGTTTCAAAACTTTCTCAGTTTAAATAACTCTGAGTCATCTTTACTTCCCTGAGTCTGCCCATATCTGTTACAGTCAGGAGCACCTTTTTTTGTCTTTCATTAAAAGCAACAATTGAGCAAGTTTAATAGCATTACTAGTGTAAAGAACTGTATTTTCCTTTTTTAATCATTAATTGAAACATTGTTTGTGAGGTGGGTTTGTCTGCTCCCATAATCCAGTTTCCAAATGGACCCATCATGGTGGTATTTAAAGAATTCAAACTCCAGTCAACTCCAGTGACTACAGACTTTATCCTATAATCAATATTTTCATTTTCATCATCATGCACATCCAGTCTTATTGGTTTACATTGAGAAAATGAATGAAATGTGCAATAACAGAGAGATGGAATCCCAGTTTTGTGCTCCCTTGTTGCTGCTGTTCTGGTTTTTCATCCTCTAATTCCTCTTCACATCCTCTTCTGGGAGCCTGTGATGTTGGTCATTAAAATAAAATCTGCCATGTATTCACGAACTTCTCCACAAGTGTTGACTTTAAGGCTCATATTTTGTAAATCCTTAAATTATTTTCTCCTGAATGTAGGACAGAGATTTGAATAGGCAGCAATGGGACTTTTCAGCAACAAAATGGTTTTTTTCTGAACCATACATTTTGCACAATTATTCAAATGTTTTGCATATTCTTATTTTTTCATTAATGTTTTAACATTATAATGTTGTAGTAGAACATTATGGAAGATACTGCATTGGGTTTCATTATTTTACTAAGTTACATGTTCAATATAACTGGTTTATATCATTAACCGAAAACCATTTTTTTACCTTTGTCTCAGGCTGGCTGTTTAATCTCTTCTGCAGGCAGAGTTTGTTTTATTTTCTTGGTGAAATTTCCTCTGAAACTCAAACTGACACCGTCTAGGAGAGGCAGATGGTTGGCATGGCAACTGTATTCTCTGTTTTAATTCTACTTGGTGAGTAATACTAACAAGATGACAATAATGCTCAACAGATCTGGGACCGTCATGGCAATCACACTTAAACAATTATTTCTGTTGCTGTAAAATAGGTGAATTATGCTGGGGCCACTATTTGCTACAATTATTTCTTCTTTCAAGGGATAGCAGCAATTATTTATTTGATGGACAGAGATTGTTATAGATAGCATTATTGGATTTGATACAGACTAATGAAAACTACTAAAGTTAACTGGAAAATCTTGCTTGCGTGTGCCAGACAGTAGCAAAGCATCTCAGCTGCAGCGCATATTAAAGCTTGTTTGGGTCCCATTGCAACGTATGTAGCTAAGCTTTTGAATTTATAGCTTTTAGACGGGCAGCATAGTGCAGAGCAGCAGGTAGCGCTGGTATCTTACAGCTCCAGGGCTGTGGATTCCGGTTAATTCTCTGTGTGCAGAGCGTGTATCTTCTCTCCATGTTTGTGAAGTTATCTGTGGCAGTTTTGGTTTCCTCCTACAGTCCAAAGACGTGTATTTCTAAAGAACTTGCGATTGGAAAACAACACTTGTGTGTGTGTGTGTGTGTGTGTGCACGCGCGCGCGCGCGCAGATGATATTGTCCAGTTATGGACGGGCATCCTCCTGGCCAGTAGGATGTACCTTTTTTATACCTGTTTTACACTCCTGTGCTTCCAGGGTAGGGACAGGAAGCAGTTATTGATAACGAATGGATGAACGTATTAGCGGTATTTTTGTATGTGGTTGATGAGGTTTGAGCAGGGTGTGAATAATGCAGTTTGTTCTGCTTCCACAGCTGATCTTCCAAGTTGGCACCTAGGCTGATACCTTTGTAGTCATTGCGACAGTGATGTTCCATGAAGCTTCACAGTTGGCTGTTGCAGCTGTGTGGTGCTGAGAGATGATGGGTCTGTGATTCCCATGTGCACATAGTGTAATCAAACTTTGTGAATGGCAGAATGACAGGGTACAGATGCAACTGTCATCAATTCAGGTATCTCCAGAACACCTCAATGTCTGGAACTAAATGAGAAGTGAGACAGCTGACATTAAGCCTACTGTTTTCAGACCAGGAAACTGCTTACTGTGGTAATACACAGCCAAGAGGTGATTATCGTTTCTAAGGCTACAGCATGCCAAACTTTGGGGGGCGGGTGGGAGCAGGAGGGCAGCAGTTGCCATAAAAACAACATGAATCCTGAATGGCGTGCAAAATGCTGCCCAGGTTAAACTGGCAGTCCAATGACCGTCGTGGCGATCTCCTTTACAGCGCCCCGCTAGAAGCTTCTGTCTCCATCCAACAAGCCACTTACGAGGCATCATTTCAGTGTCCCTGACTTACCTTAATGGTCAGAGTTGATCATCCAGTTATCACAGACACATGTATAATACAATATATTTATCCAAAATAGAAAGCTCCAGTGCAATTTTTATTCCCTAGTTGCTGACAAGCTGTAAACTTTTACTTACTGAGGACCTTAGATACACAGATAGTCAGATAGATAGATTTAAGCATAGATACATACATACAAACATATATACATGCATAGAATGGTAGCAAAAATCTTTAAACTGGTTAAGTTCAGAAGGGGTTAGACAAGTTATCAGATTATTATGTGTTTAAAGAATTTCTGCCAAAGAAATCATGGTTTCATCTTACATTTGCACAAAAAACAGTGACCAAAACCTTTTTTGTTAAAAAAAAACTGCATGTGTAATTGTGAATGTGAAGCTGGATTACATCCAGAATGTTCTATACATCATGCTTTACAGTTCCGGGATAGGTTCCAGACCTTTCTTACCCTGCATTAGACAACTAGTCACGTTATACATGAACAAAAGAATAATTAAATCATGAAATGGAACAAACTCCTGCTTTGCTCTGATGCTTCACCTGTTACTAAGGCTCCAACCTCTTGGTGCTGGCGACACTTCTGATGAGGCATATCAGTGGCAAAACTTTAAGCCTTGGCTGTGAGAGCTTTGGTGCGACTTCCAGCAGTGTTGTTTAAAAATGCGGTAAAGCATTTAAGCCCTCTGAGTAAGATATTGTGACATAGCTTCATTGTAAAGATACATCTGTAACATTTAAATAGATGAAAATCAATATCCTGTTAAGTGTGATCCAACACAGTAGCTAATAAGCTACACACTGCAGCTGTGAAAATTGAGCATCTCGGGTTTATGTACAAGCCGCTTATAAAAGTTGCGATGGGGTTAATGGATAGTCGGCCCCTGTCAGTTCACGGTAAGGTGGCTGAGGACGTTGTAATTGTGAGGTAGGCTCTGCAGATGGAGGGCCTTCCGCATCCGAAAACTTGCCAAAATGAGGAAAGCGAATGTTCGGGTCTATTGTGAGCAGAGACGCAGCCGATAAACGGCCCGGAAGTGCGAGAGAGGAAGCGGGTGACAGGTGTATGACGTCAGCAGCACCTGTCCCCGCCGTGTCACCACGTTTCCCGCGTTTCACCCAGCCCCGGGTACAGTGACACATGCAAGAATGAGAGGCGTAGTTTAAAGACTCTAATTAATGTGTTGAGACACTAGAGAAAAACACTTAAAAGCTGTTTTTAATTTGGTCTATCAAACTCGATTCTTCGTTCATTAAGGCTTCTGAGCACCATATGGTCAGAAGGCTGGAAACTCAAGAGTCTGAACACATGACTTCAAATATGTACATGGTTAATTTAAAGAAAAACACATACATTTTAGTTTAAGAAAAATACATAACGTTGTAATCCGTTATGAATATCTGCTGCATGTCAAAACCTTGTTCATTAATTTGATGTTAAACCCGTGTAACTGACACAGGGAAACTTGTAAGTGTTTCAAAACCCCAGAATCATAGCCTTATTGTGCCCTTGGTACTCAGGATTTACTTTGGGCCTTAAGGCATCATTTGTGTCCACGTAAAGCATCTGGGGGGTTTGCTCATTTCTTCCTCGAACCATGGACCCGGAGTGCCAGTTACTGCAACAGATCATAAACGGGTTTTGGCACAACAGCAGAAAAAACGTAATTGATCAATTCTGGCTGCCACCTCATCAACTTTTTAGTGAAAACACTGACTAAACATCATTTTGGATGTTGTGTTTTTGGAAATAACCTCAGCAAAGCTCAGTGGAGCTAAAAGCACTGCCATCCAAATGTTGAATTCAGTGAGTAAATTCAACAGCCTAATTCCAATTTAGTTTATGCTTTTTTCTAAAGTGGTGGCTGGCAAGGGCTTTATGGAGGAGCCTAGATTTGCTTTTATTATAATTCATTTGCTTATCATAGAATATTACTGTATGTGACATATTTGTATTATTCATCTTGTTTTTTTTACTGAAGTACCATTCTCAAATGTACCACAGTAGTGTCGCCCACTTACGCTTGGCTACAAGTCCGGATCCTTTGCCACAATGAACTGGTGCATCTTTACATTTTATTCTACATGAAGTCAAAAGGATATTTGCCAGATTCCTATGTATCTCATGAAATTATGGAATATTTTAACAAAGCAAGCTAAACCATCCTGCTGGTTTGTTACAGTGTCTGTTTTTCACTTCTTACCTTCAGTGTTTATTCGGTGTTAAATCAAATTGGCAGATCACTTGTACATTATTTTTGGATTTGGATTACAGTTATAATTACTTGGCATTTGTTGCTATAACATTATCCTTTGTTCTTTTTTGGTTTACACACCCTGCTACAGTATCCTTTAATATATTCTCTGTACTTTATAAATGTTTGCTTCCTTGGGAGGCTCAGGGTGTGCTTTCAGTTAGCGGCTCACTGAAAAGAAACCATTCTGACGCTCTGATATTGCAGAAACTATACTGCAGCAGCATGAGTATTTATTAATTGTGGCTTGTCTGATGCTTATGTCCAAAAGACACTTACAGTAGGCCTGTTTGATCTGCATACACAGCTGATTTCTTATTTATTTATCCTTTTTTCACTGAAGATCCTGCTCTAAGGTATGAAAACAGTAGTGGGTGGCTGAGCTTGAACCACCCATTTAAGATAACATCTCTAGACAGTAACCACTGCATTAGCAGCGATAAACTTATAAGTAGAAATATTGTATGAATGTTTTCAAAAGGCTTGTGGGAAACTGTCTTCCAGTTTATTTAATAAAGTGTCTTGTTAATGAAATTTGTCCTTTATTCAAGCTTTTTCTCAGCGAACATCTAAGGTCTCCAAATACCATGAACAGCAGAGCTGCTGCCTGCTAAGTGAATGCAGGGTGGCCTCCTCCTGACCACACTCTGCTGGAGTCCCCCCACCCCCCATTACAACCCTCATTTTATCCTAAAGATAGTTTAGGTCTGCCATGGCTGTAGCCAAAAACCTTAACTGTGTGCACAGTGTTGCTAATGTAGGCTTAATGTACATTACTCCAATAATGGAATGCCGTCATGATCGGTTGCAATAGTTGCTTTTTATTCTAACTTTATAATTGAAATTATAGTGTTACTTACTAAGCAAACTGAAAATGTGTCATGTATGTACTCTTAATAAAATAACTCTATGCTGCATTGTGTAATTGTACATTAACTGTGCCAGTGTGTTGCACACCATGAATTTATGCCCTAACATGCCAAGTGGGTGATCAGAGAAGCACTGAAAGCTTTTGTAGAACCTGCTGCTGCCTCACAGCTCCTGAGCAGTGGGTTTGGCTGCAGGTTCAAATCCGGCTGAGTCTAGAGCTACAGTCTGGAGTTTGCACGTTTTCTCCTGTCTTGTGTGGGTTTTCTGTAGATGCTCTTGATTTCTCCCCACAGTCCAAAGACATGTGTTTAACATGAATTGGGGACTCTTAATTGACTGTGCGTGTGTGTGAGATTGCCTTGCCATGAACCACAACCCTGCATTGTGCTACTATAAGGCACACACATTATCTTACACATACTCACTATAAATATTATCTGTAATATTTAAAAACAACTTTGGTATTTTCTTTTAAAAACTTATTTTTGCATAGCGACTGAGAGAGGCTTTTAGAGACACACGAGGACCCACTGGGGTCAGGGGGGTGTCCCGCATCTGTGGCTAGAAATGCCATCTTTTTTACAGTCCATATTAGCGCCGTATTGCGGGGATACCCTTCATCCTCACATGTGAATATATTAGGAAATTGGTCTCCTTATTAATAAATAATAAACTAATAAGAGAGTGGGTTTCATTAGTGCAGCATAATGTCATTTTGCAGTCATTTTTCTAGGCTGTTTGTTGTGCCAAAGTGGGGGTGGAGGTTAATGTGCCTTGTTTTACTGCGCTACGCACGACGGCGAGCGCGGGGCCGGCTGTCTCTTTAAATGAGCGCTGCAGTGTGGATGTGCCCCCCCATGCCCACCTCTGCACACCCCCCCACCTCGGGGCAGAAGCGGTACGAACCATCTCCTCCTCTGCAGCAGGGATCTGAGGACCCAAACACACATCATACACATCGCACACACACCCACCCCCCACAGACACACACGCACGCACACGGAGACGGTGGACGAATTAACCGCATTTCCTTTCTCACTGCTGTCTTATTTTTGGTAGATGCCGGTGTGTGGAAAGTGAGGTAACTTTTTACGTCTTGTTTTGCAGGCGTTCACAGGAAAATGAGCGCCGCGCCTGAGACTGTGTGTTTCTAACGGATGTCTTGTTTTCCCCTTTCTTCTAAATCCCTTCTGCAGAACACGGTGGCGGTCGCCTCTGTCCAGCTGCCCCCGGCTGGCGCTGCGAGCCCTCCTGCGCTGCAATCTGTTGATAACTCCACTTGCAGGCTGCAGTTTATTGTCTTCCGCAATGGGAAACTCTTTCCTTGCACAGGGAATTCGTCCAATCTTGCAGATGATGGCAAACGTAGGAGTGTTTCCACACCAGTTGCTTTCACAAAATTAGGTAAGAGGAAAAGAGCCGCTCTTCGCCTTCCCTTTCAGAGCATCACCGGGATGTCTGCGGATTAAACAGTCGCGTTTAACTTGACAGCGAGAATTGCAGACACGCCGCGCACATGCAGCTGTGTCACTTCCACGCTGTTTTACCCTTCCTGACTTTTTTTATATATATATATATATATATATATATATATATATATACNGACAAATCCGAATTTAAGAACTAAACACTAAAGAAGTACACGTAACTGTCGGATTAATTTGCTTCGGGGCCCCACAAATAAAGTCGGGACAGCGTGGGCCGCGCAGATAAGAGAAGCGGTGCATCGCACATTAAAGGCAATCCTATTTTTAATTACTAATAAAACAACAACACAGAGAAGCTGGAGAGCTAATGTCATATAAATCAGTGTGAACATGTCAACAGATGCTGCTTCGCTTACTTTTTCGGAAGCGCAAAAGAATTGCAGGTTCTCGAAAGCAAACGTGATTCAGCATTTTTTAACATTCTAAAGTGTGTCTCGTATTTACTCAGCACTGGATTTTAAAAAAATATATATTTCTCTTAGTAGCTGAGAACAGTTGTGCATTTTAATATATATATATATATATATATATATATATATATATATATATATATATATATATACTTACTGTTCTCTGTAGTTTCTGACATTTTGGCGCAAATAGCCGCAGGTGCACTGCAGCTCTCGGGAATGTTAAACAATCCGAGGCGTGGAAATGTAAATAATGCTTGAAACATTTTTTTTTCTCTCGTTTCCATGCTGAAACGACCGAAACACCCGTTCGCTCTGTCGCCTTCGCGCCCTCCTCGCCGGTGGCGTGCGCGGCTCTTGCGGGTTTTCGCGTCTTACAAAGGACGTCATTGTGTTGCTCATCAGATAAATGTGGTAGTCAAGGTGACGGCGCCTCTAATCTTCGCCGGTAAACGTCGCTGAGATAGGGGCGCGCGCCGATTTTTCCACGTCGATCTGGATGCAGCGATTGAAATGAAAGTGGTTCGGGGCGCATCCGACTGTTATTGCATAGGTGACAGCAGAAGCGCGTAGAATATATACATATATACACACACACATATATATGCAGCCTGCGTAAATTGCCCGCGTGCGCACGCGGACGCAGACACGGGGGCGCGCGTGCGCGCGTGCCCGCCCGTGGGTCTTCAGCGTCGTGCCCCTGTTGACTCGGCGCGTCGCTCCTGCAGATGGGTGCCGCCTCGGGAGCCTCTCCCAGTCCATCACCATCGCTCTGAGGCACCTCGCGTTGGGCGTGGACCCCGCCGCAGCCCGCTGGGATTTTGACCTTCTGGATGGACACGGCGGCTGGAGGGCAGAGGGCTGCCGAATAACGGGCTCCGCGCGCGACGCCACCACCATCCAGTGCACGCGCCACAGCAACTTCGCGGTGCTGATGGTGAGTACTTCAAGGAGAGTGTGTGTGTGGGGGGGGCACCTCCATCCCCCCGCCCCCCGCGTCTCTTTCAGTAGATGTCCACCACCACCGTGAAGTGTGATCTGTGTCTTCTACGAAGTTTTTTTTTTTTAGAGATTCACGCTGTTGATGGTGAAGATTTTGCTTGTTTTTTTCCTCTATTCTCTATTGCTATTCTTTTTTTTTTGTTGTTGCGTTAGAGGTGTGACGTGGAGCGAGTGTGTGTGTGCGCGCGTGTGAAGAGTACGGCTAATGAGCGGCACTGCGCGCTCGTCCCCCTCTGCGCGCCCGACTCAGAACCGCCTGCAGTCGAGCGGCCGCCTGTCCGTCGGTCCGTCCGAACCGGGGGTCGAAGCGCCAGCTCCCCTAGCCGCCCACGCACGCACGCACGCACGCGCGCTGTCTCTCGCGCACGCGCCCACCCACTGTCCACCTGGCAGCGCGTGCGGGACTCTGATCAGTGTCCACAGCAGCAGGGCGATGCGCTCCACGGCGGCGGCGCCGTGCTCCTCCGGCGGGGACCTGTGAGCGCGCCGTGTCTGTTGCTCTGTTCACGCTCCATCGTTAGCGACGGACGCGCCGTCGGCTCGTTGTGTGTTGTTGCTGCGGTCGATTCAGTCTGGATGGATGGTACCGAGAGAATGAGGACCGATTCCGGTCTCGGTCGGGCTTCGTCCCTGCTGGAGCGTCCGGAGACGCGCTGGATGTTCCCGGAGCGCCTCGACATGCCTGACTGGGAGGTCTGATCCGCCGCCGTTGCTCTCCGTTTGCGTCTACGCATGCACACAAACACACACACGCTCACACTCGTGTACGTGTGCGTCTGCTGTCACGCTGCACGTGTTGTGTCTCGTGTCTTTTTTTCCACCCATGATCGGCTTCAAGGTGCGGGACCGGGAACGCGCGTGGGCTGAATACCAATGTGCGGCTCCGTGGCCGTGGCGCTGGGAAGCAAGGGCGCGCTCTCGCAGGGCTCCTCTCGCCCGATTCTAATTCATGCAGGTCGCTCTGTTCGGTTAACGCAGGATTCGCGACTTCAGCGTCGCGTGTCGACGTGAGACTCGCCCGCACGACCCTGGTTGATGTCTGGTTACCACACCCGCAGTTCTCGCTGCAGTGCCCGACACTAGGAACCGTATTTACCATCTTATGACATCATGTTTCCCTCCACACCGTCATTATTAAATCACCCCCTCCCCCCTCCACCCACCTCTCTCTCTCTCACACACACACACACACACACACACACAGGCTCATAGATTCACACACAGAACCTGTTGCATAATCTCTTGAGGGAGCTGACTGGGTTTTTCCGGGTAGCTTTTGGTTCTCCTTTATCACCGAAAGAGCGACTCTGCATGCCAGGTTTTACCACCCCCTCAAAATTATACATTAATTTGGATTTACAGTCATAATGTGGCTCAGCAGGTGGTGCCGCGTTTAAGATGCTGAACCTACTGGGTTGTAATCCCACTTGTGCTGTAGTGCCCTTGATCAGGAGATGTTTATCATACAAAATCCTGCCGTAAATATGGGAAAATCGCTGTAAAGTCAGCTGTGAACCATGAGGGGACAGAGGTGAACGATTCCTAAGTGGCCTTGGGCCCTCTTTGCCTTTCTTGAGCTGTGCAGCTCCAGTGGTCTCGAATGCAAACTTTAATTTGACAGCTCACTGTGCAGTGTGATGCTTCTGTTGCTGAGTCCTGAATGAGACACGTCCAGCAGATAGAATCATTTTAATAACGTTATGGCTTCAAACTGTGCTAAGATGCGTAGTTGATTTAGAGGGACACTGGTGAAATATATGGCAGCATCAGAAAATATTAGTAGGGAGATGCAGAGGGTCTTCGAGATGCAGTCATGTTGTCACTCGCTGTGGTTAAGAATTTCACTGGCGATTAATGAGTGAGTGGAAATAATGAGTCTACAAATAGCGTGATGGTCCCGTACAGTGGAGCCCTAAAGATTTGTTCCCAGTTATGACAGGGAGCATTAAATGCATTTTGGTGATGTGCATTTGACAAGACTTCTCAGACTAAACCTCTAACCTTCTTTAGAACTGTGACCCACATGACTGCCAGGGTGGTGGATGAGTTTTTCCTGCATAGAGTTTTAAATGTTGAGGAAAGCCATTTCTCTGTCTCATGAGGAGCTTTCGTTGTTCATGTTTTATAGCAGAGACTGCCAGCAGACTGCAAAGTGGCAGAAACGTGCGCAGGACTTCTACAAACCAGAGTGTGTATGGTTTATTGTTCTCTTGACTAACTTTGATTTGGGGTGGCTCAGTAAACTGTATGTGACAAGAATATATCGCCAGCCTGCCTGGGGTCGGAGACCCTTGATGTGTGGATGTGTTAATCATGGCTCCTGCGCCATTTGGTCACACAGGTGCTCGGCAGGTTCACCATTGAGTTTCCCTGCCTCTTTTGTCCCACCTCGTCATGCAACACTCCAATTTCATTTGAACATAATGGTAGCTTCTGGAAATGTAACAATGCCGTTCCACACCATGACTGTAGGTTTGTATATTTTATCATTTGCACCATATAAAGATCTGATTGAAAGATTTAAAGATTTGATTTAAAGTAATCTTTGGAAACGTTCAACATGCTGCATTACCAACATATAAAAGTCTGTGTGAAACAGGTGTGATATAGGTATGATGAGGTTGGTAAAGGCATTTAAAGCCGTGACTCATTGTGGATGAATAGATTAAGAAGATAATTGTTTTTATTGCTAAGTTCTTCTTTTCATTTCTCTTTGTTCGCGTTTGAACGTTGGTCTGATCTGCCTGATGCAGAGCTCATCGTAATAGCTGTACAGCGATGTTTAAGTCTGTTCACGCCTCACTGATAAGTGTATCAACCTGCATTATGAAGAGTACGGGTGTTTTGCTAGATATTTGAAAAGTAGGGATTTTCTCTATGTTCTATTATTCTAATCATCAGATAACAGCAGAACATTTTCTCCAAAATTTGTTTCATAGTTTTGCACACAATATATGTGAGACAGATTACTGATTTTCTCTCAGACACAGCAGAAGTTGCTATCTTTGTTACTATTTTAACACTTCACTTGTTAATTGATTAAAAATGCCTTTAGATACCTCTGATGGCCTACAGTTAACAGTTCTGTGTGATGTTTGGCCCCATTTATTTGTTGAGATTGTGAATGCTGTATTGTTAATTTGGACTGTTTGTGTTGTAATACAACACAACGTATGATACATAACACTTGATATCCCATAGTAAAATATATTAAGCATTTAAAATGATCCGTGTTCAGCTGAACAAAATAGCTGTTAAGGAAAATCAGCTTTTTTAGGGGCAGCGGATAGCAGTCAATGCTGCTGCCTTGTAAGCTGATGGCTTGAATCCACCCCCCGCCCCCCTCTGGAGCACTGTTGCTCCTTATTCTGATGTGCTGCCATAAAATACACTGCTTTACATATAAATTAGGGTTTTATTATGAGTGGCTTGTTGTTGTACAAACCTAAATTTGTAATTCACCTTGGACAAAGGTGTCTACGGAATAAGTAGCAGTAATATACCTTTATATAAGTAGAATAGATATAGCTACAGATTGTTTTTTATGTGAAGAGAGTCACCAGTAAAGTAGGAAGTGGCAATGATGTCCTTTCTCTGTGCTTCAAGTACTACACCATGCTGAGCTGGGCCCACATGGCTATGCCATCACAGCTAAACATGCCACGAAAACATGCCGCAGCATTGCATCATTATACATTTTTTATTTGCGTATTGATTGGCAGCTCATTGGTTGTATTTACATAAAATGTGCATTCCTCACCAGTTTGACGGTTGTGGCCTTTCATGTACTCGTCGTGACTACGCTTCCCAGCATAGTCAGGATTTGTTAAGAAACCCAGCGTTTCTGGCACAGTCTGCTGCTACCGGGTGCACTTTAAAAGACAGTGAAAATGGTCCAAAAGTAGGCAAGCGCTGATCATTATGGATCAGTAAAGGCTAATGAATAAGTGGTGTAAGTGCCCAGTAGGGCTGTGTGGGAACAGCATGCAGTTTAGTAGCATAGTTGAGGGCAAGGACTTGTAAGCTGAAGGTTGCAATGCAATTTTCAGGAGGGACGTTGTGGTAGCACCCTTGAGTGAGGTACTTAACCTGAATTCAGCAGAACATCTTTGCTATACATTTGCTATGCATTGTCTGGCTAACAACAACACTACTACTAGTAGTAGTAGTAGTAGTAGTAGCAGTAGTAATAGTAGTAAAGTAAAAAATGCCATCAGAGGGTCACAGAATGCATTTTCCCTGTGTCAGAACCATGGACAGCTCCAGGTTGCGACACATTTCTAACGTCTTTGTTGTTCTAAAAATGTTCAAAGAACTTAAAGAAAGGATTAAAGAAGGTGAAAAAGATTGACTTGAAAAAGATTGACTTCACTTTACCGATACCAGCTTTGGTATTGAATGATTTCTAAAGATTTACTGTGGGGATAAAAGTCTTCCATTCAGCAACTGGTGCTAATCTGAATGTTACTTTATTTGAAATCTTAATGCCTCTTAATAAACCATTAGGTTCATAACCCTGCCTGTCTTTTTGACCTGGAATGGAAGCAAGTCTGGCTTTAAGCTGTCCCAAGCTTTATGCCATGAAAATAAAATGTGATTTCTGAATAATAATAATAATAATAATAATAATAATAATAATAATAATAATAATAATAATAATAATAATAATAATAATAATTTGTACTCCATGAGGTTTTAAAAATTAGTGATTTTGAATTACAGGTGCCTTTTATTTTAGGATGTGTTTACATGCGTATGTATTTGTAGTCCTAGTATTGGGTGAAATTAGTATCGACAGTTAAGCATGTATACTAAATACAAAACAATGAATTAAATTAAAACTACAGAGTTCTTTAAAAGGTTTTTAATCAGCATAGTGAACACTCTTTTCAATTTCTCTATTAAATAATATTGCATTCTTGTACAAAGATACTTTGTTTGCTGAAATTTTATGTTCAGTCTTGAGAATTTGAAGTTTTTAACAAAGCTTAAGTTTGCTCTAGAGAAGATTTTTCTCAATTACTTACATATTCATATACTTTTAGTTGCTGTTGTTTTCTAGCTAAACAAATTCGGGTCCTTTGGCAATTTGGTAATAAATGTAGATTGTTTTCTTGCTAAATAATACGTTATTTTTTTTTTAAGCCACGTGTCTGAAATCTCAATAGCTTTCTGCACTTAATAGCTTTTTCCACACTGAAAGGACATGTTTTAATTTGTTGTTCTCGCATACAAATGGTCTTATTTTAACCTGTTATGATTTTAATGGCTGTTGCTGCGCTGTCAGGCAGTTAACATATTAATTTATCAGGATCATGTGTAGCAGTGGGGACATTTAACTGAAAAACAAAAATAAAAGCAATGTGATTTAATGTGCACAGCTCAGTCTCGATATGCCTGACACGTCGTGCAGATGCATCGTGTCTGGAAAACAAATGTTTGCCAGTTTTCGCAGCTTGAGGATTCTGAATATCCCGTAAATGCATGCAGAAATAAGCAGGACATTGTGACAGGACCCAGTCATGTGAGTTAGCCAGCATTACCAGGCTGTCGAGACTGACAGCTGTTACAGGGACAGCACTTAGCTGCCGGTTACTCAGTCACATCACAGCACATAGACGAAATAACTGAAGTGGCCCCTATAGAGCTGTCAAACCGAAGCCATTTATAAATGAATATCTCTTTTTTGTCACCCCCACCACCTTATTTTTATTTCCATAACTGCCCAATTTTGTGTTGTTTGTACAAGGACAAAAAAAGGCTTGTGTGTTTCTATTAGTCGGTTCCCTAAACAGATGCTATGGCTGCTGTGTGCATTCATAGTTTGAAGTTCAGATGTCAAAATCAGAGGTGAAATATAGCCATACCGTAACTATTTCTACAGAGTAATAATGCTGTGAGGAAAAAGTACCTGTTAAGATTTATACAGTACTGGCAGTATTATTTGGCAGCAAGTAGCTCACTTTTGGCAGTTTGCTCTGCTGTTCCAGCCTTAAGAAAGGTTATGCGAATTGTGAAGTATCCAGCTGTATAGTTGGCAAAATTATTACTCTAAACAACAACATAGAATGGCATGCACATAAAAAATTAATATACTGGTGCTGTGCTATTACATGTGCTGTGTGTGTGTGTGTGTGTGTGTGTGTGTGTGTGTGTGTGTGTGTGTGCGTGCCATACATGTTTTTTTGTATACTCTTGAGGGCTGAGTATAGCTATAAAGCATGCCATGAACTGTTAATAACATGGTACTTCTTTACCGGGGTTCTGTCACCTGCAGTTGGACACGCCTCATTGGTCTGAGCAGTAAGCTGGCCGCTGACAGCACCTTCACCTGGCTGGCAAGAGGACAAACCTCTTTGTCACCTGGAGGTTATTTATTCCACCTCACATTCCAGCAAAGTGTGCATCAGGCTGACACACTGCTGTTCTCACACCAATGAAACACTGTAGTTGGGCGGCCAAGTGCAGACAAGAAACGGGTCCATGATGTATGTTTTCGGTGCAGTTTTGGTGGCCAGTGGACTGTGTGGAGTTTAAAAGGCTTCCACTTGGATTCTCTGTTGTGACTGGGCAGGCCTTGCTGATGGGAACCACAGACCCTTTGCCATATGCAAGTGGCATGGATGCTCCTATCATCTGAACCGAGCTAAAAGACGCATCTGTGGACAGGCATAGCTGTATCAAAAGGTTATCAACATCTGCCTTATAAGTGTGTGGGTGGTGGGGGTCACATGAATTCATGAAGACATTTTCCACAAATTCATTTCTCTTACCACCAGTGGAATTGTTTCCCAGAATTCACCCTGCAGTGCTCTTTCTTTGACATTATCTGCTGCAGGGTGTAAAACTGAACATATAATAATTATCATCATTGCTAGGAAGCCCCAGGGGGTGAGAGGTCAGTGCTGCTATTGTGCTTGATGTGATATTAGACTCTTTTAATGGTAATGCAGTCTCTGCACCACACAGGCATCTGCTTTGAATAACCTTTAGGATGGGCAGAAGGAGGTTATTATTACATGCACAGTGTGAACAACACAGGTGTGAGAACCTTGACCTATGACCTTTGACTTCTGTTTTTACTGCTCTTTGTGTCGCCCAAGCAGCTTTCAATGAATTTGTACATTTCTTACCCCCCCCCCCACACACACACACACACACACACACAGCATTGCAATAGAAAAAGGTTTTTTGAGGGCATCTGAGAATTATGCAAACATTTGTTGATGAAGGGTGGCTCTTTATGCTTCCTAGGCAGCGAAAGGCACCCCAAGCGCTCAGGAGTCCTGAGGACAGCATGGCTGGGCTGTGGTGCTCTTGTCCATTAAATCCTCTTTGATCTTCTTATACGCCACAGGACCATACATGTTATGTTCCTTCTGGTTAGCTGAATTATGTTTTCTGACAACTTATTATATGATTTTTCCTGATCTGCATGTATGCCCTGAGCTACTTCTACACTGGAGTATGGCATCAAACCGCTTTACAGTGAAAAATGTTCCTGGAACTTATCAGTTGTTTTTTTAATGTCTGCCAGAAGGTTATTATAATGTTTTAGGAGACTTGGCAGCTGCAACAGCAATAACAGGTTCGAAATGTTACCAAATGCCTTCAGGTGCTCTTGTTGGTCAACAAGATGTGCCATGTGCACAGATCGCTGGCAGGTAGACATCACAGACAGCCGAGGACTCTCCAGAGGACCAAAAAGCAAAAACAAGGCTGATAAGACCATCCTTTTGCCTTGTCAGTGGCACATTCCTCTCAGGCCTCTTTAGCTGTCATTGAAAGAACCAAGTCTAGTTATCACACTGGGAAAAAATAAGGCTCCGGGAACCCCGGTGCTGGAAGTGGGTTGCTGTTTCTCAGATTTGAAAACACTACTTGAAAAAACAAATTTCAAATATATATAATTAAATTTGAATACTTGAGCCATGATATAAACCATAAGCATTTCCAAAAAGTATGCAGTCAACAAAAATCACTGTAAACATTTTTAAAAACTGGTAAACCTTGTGTGTCCCATTAAGTGCACCTGGTTCAGGGAGTGATGATCTATGTGGCAGTACAAGGTGGACTCATGAAGGTTTTATTAAAAAGTAAAACAAACCAATAAAACAATAAAAGCGGCAGCATCCACCCTGAGCTTTGAACAGCAGCTTCCACCCTGTCTGTGGCTCCAGTCTTCCTGCTGTCCTTACAGCATCACTGCACCTGCCCCTCATAAGCCCCCTGCAGATGGCAGTGGCGGGTGGGGCCACAGCCCTGCAGGCCACACTCCGATACTCATTTTTTCACAGTGTTTCAGGCGTTTTTACTGAATGTGCAGTGTTTCCAGAAAGCATCTGCAGAAGAGCTTGTTCTTCTTCCTTCTGACAGCATTCTGCCAGTTTAATGCTGTTTAATGCTCAAGCAGACATGGGGATGAAACAATTACTTTGGCAAAACCAAGAGCCTCTCTAAGGAAACTGGGCAGAAAGTGACAATCTACTTTGTTAAGAGGAAGAACAGAGACCGTAATACTGGCAGCAACTGTTGCTGCACTACTTAAGTATTTGGAAACGACACAGAGAAATCATTTTTAAAGTAAGGAAATGTGTTCTGCATTACAGCTACTCCAAAACAGAAGAATGATCTCCTGTATTTTCCGAAGCATTTGTATCTATCTATCTATCTATCTATCTGTTTATTCATTTTCCCCAAATATGACCTGCAGTCACAAACCGCTGTTGTCTAACAGCCTAGATTGTCTTCTCTGGCACTTTGTTCTCAGATACTCCTTAAAACTAAAAGCTACTCTACTGTGGTGCACACCTGCATCTTTCAGACATTTCTAGAAGAGGAAAAAAAAATGTACATCGCTGTTTGAATTCTTGAATTTTGTGGTTTGACTTCAAAGTCCTTGGGGTTTCACAGAAATGTGGTTTAGCTGAATGAGAAATGCAAACTTGTATCAAAGAGTGTAACTTGTTGAGAGAAATTCACCTTATAGCAGGAAACACACCTGACAGTTGTGTCTAAATGAACATTACCGATGTGTGTACTCTCTTATATATACCGTACTCTGTGTCTGTGTGTGTGTGTGTGTGTGTGTGTGTGTGTGTGTGTGTGTGTGTGTGTGTGTTGGCAGGGTGATGTGCATGTTTACTTTCCTATACATTAAACAAAAAACGTCTCCACAGGGGTGGGAAGTCCCAAAAAAGCAGACACCCCACAATGTTTAGACAGCTTTAAAGAAAGAGCAGTGTGTGCGTGTTTTATATGTTATACACTTATTTCTGAATTGATTTAAAGTAGAATTCTTAATACTTTATTAAATTATATTAGGACTCAGTATAAAAATGCTCACATTGATTGAGAAACCTCTCTATGTCAAAACTGCTGAATTCCTTTGAGCATTCAGGAAGGTTCTTAAAACGTCTTTTTGAATAGATCTCTCCACTTCTGTTATGATCAACTATCAGTACATTTGCATCACATCATTCGTCACCATTATCTTTGCTTTGCTTATTAGTTCTACGGGCAGTTGAGTGATGAATATTGGCAAAAATGGGGGTATTAGACAAAATGTGCTTTGGCCATCATGTATTTGTATCTCATTTGCCTCTGGCAAATCACACTCTTGTCTACATCGGACGTTGCTTTTGAGAAAAGTGTCTACTAAATAAGTGTACATTTAAATATTCACTTGGTCAGAATCTTATTAGGGAAACACAGGCCGAAGAAGCAGAATGAGAGCTGGTATTGGAGCAGCTGATACTAAGCAGGGGGAGAGCCTGAATATTACAGTGATGATGATGATGATGATGATGATGATGATGCAGAAATCTTCCTGTTTGGGAAATTTCAGATATACAGTTCTGTATGTGAGCACAGTACTTGTACATTGTCTGCGCGCGCGCACACACACACACACATTACTTTGATGTTTGCACACAAACATACTCTGTGCACTAGCAGTGATTTATGGAAATAAGGAATGATGCTCATAGAGTAAAATGGTGCCTATGGAGAGACAGTAGGATCTGTTTGAGGAAACTCTTTGAGGCACAAATACAGTTCACTTCCTGGTGTTTTGGAGAGAACTTGTGTTGCTTTTTATAGTTCAGATGATATAACCACAGAATGTCGAAGCTGTATGGCACAGTTGAAAGCTGAGCTCATATATAAATGGACCTTCAAGCCAAGCAAAAGCCTGGTGGCTAAAACAAACATGGCAGGACATAAATGCAGCACAAGAGAAGCGATGCGTGATTTTCTCTCTGGTGAGGAGAGTCACTGCAGCAACATACAGTTGTCAAATATTATTCGCAAAATATGCATGTACACCGACTGCTCTTTATTTGTTTACAGTGTCCTTGTCCAGAGCCTAATTTCTGACTCTTTATGCATCTTCCATGCGCTGCAACAGCTAGAGCTGCATTTGTTCTGCAGTGTTTTAGGGATGCGCTTTGCCCAGGGCTGGAGCAGCATCCCCTTTCTAAAGTCACATTCAGATTACGCTTTGACCCACACACGCATACTGGCTAACACTGCGCAGTGAGCCTGTAAAATGTGCAGCTGAAAGAGTGCTGAGTGGTTTGACTGCAAAACTGTCTCCTTTATTTACATCTCTCTACATACTGTGTGTGTGTGTATATATAAATATATATTTATATAAACACACAAAATTAAGCCATATATTTTATATATTAAAAATTAATTTCTCATCCTATTTGTCCTTGTGGGTGCTCTTCTGCACTGAGACCGATGTTATTCCTGCCATCTGATGGAGCCATTTTTCTAGGTAGGGGTCACGGCCCCAAGTGCTCCTGTCATCAGTGGGACTACCTTGGTTTTCACCTTCCACGTTCAAGGGAATTTGAAGACTTATTCATGAAACTAAGCAAAATTTTACTCATACAATGACTCATATTTTGGGAAGCCATATACTTTTTTTAACACAATATATTCTCAGACAAAACGTTTTATTGCTTTTTTTTATTTCTGCAACACATTACTTTCAAAATTGCTGGCACCCTTAAGGAATATTAAGCAGAAAACCAAAGCAGCTTCATATTTGCTCTCGGCCTGGAGGAAGTGAACTGCTGCCTTCCTCCAGTTCCTGTTTGTGTGGCCTGTGTAATTCGAGGAGAATTTTAAAAAATGTATTACTCAGTAACTCACAACAAACACACAGTTTACATTAGTTGTAGTTCCTTCATTTTTGCAGTAGTACTTTACAAATTGGTTTGTGTGTGTGAGTGTGTTTGTGTATAAACAGCATTCTCCACATCACGTAGCGTTAAGCCTCACTGCCATTCATTTGTGAGACAGGCAGTTCCTGCTCTTGCCTCCTGGGTGAATTTAGATGCCAACATGCTGCAAAGTACCCAGAAACAAATTTCTGCATCTGCAAAACTGCAACGCCGAATTCAGTTGCTTAACCTCGCCAGTGATCACAGGGAATTCAGAACATCTGCCCCCAAAGCCAACTGTTTGAGGATGAGCTCAGAATGGATTCATCTTTTGTTCGTAAGCGCAGTGGACGTGCGCTAGAGACACCTGATAAAGTTGGATTGGGAAAAATCAATATTTCACAGAATGTGACAGATTTCCACTATGATGTTTCAAAATCTATCTTGTTGCGTCCAAGTGAAATAAATTGTAGGTTTCTTCAACATTTTGCCTGCTTGTTCATATTGGATTTTAATATCTATTTTTAACTGTGAGCTCACAGCTGAAGAAGTGAGTTTAGAACTGAACGGATCAAAATGCTTTTGTGCTCTACTCAAAACAGCCAGCTTCAACCCAGAATGGAGTTATTGCTCTGCTAAACAGGGTATCCTCATAGCACGGCAGCCTACATTTGTGTATAAATAAATAAGAGGGTTGTGCCATGCAGCAGGCGTCCTCGGGGATGAGGCTTGAGCTCCCATGTCTTTTGAGAATAATCACAGTACCTAAACTAGGAGGACTGTCTGCTCTTGTCTTACAGTCTGAAACACCCTCACAAAGCAAAAACAGAGCATATGTCTACTCCAATAAATTATTATACCCTGCCATCCCAAATCACGCTCAGTACCAGTACATCCTCTAAATATACGGCTGCCTTGGATCTTTTTTGAATATCTTTGGCGTGAGATCACTTGGGCATGTGTGCAACTTGAGAAATTGCATACATTCTATGCCTGTGTGTCACTCTATGTGTGTGTTTGCACATGTGTGTCTGTGTGTGGGGAGGGGCGTGTTATGGCCTGCTCTAGGGTTGGGACGCGGGTTCTTCATAGATGGATAACCATTTGATGTGAGGAGTTCACATATGAGTTGTATGAAGGAGTTGAAAGCCTCCTTCTAATGCACAGAGCTTGGTTTGGCACAAAATATACCAATTGTTTGTGTGCTACTGTTCAATCTCTGACCCGGAGAAGCATACTGGATCTTGGTTATTTTTCTTTAGTGTATGTGCATATACTGTGCGCTGAATAGAACTGGTTTGGCAAGCAGAAGCGCAGGGTCCCGCTCCCCCTTTTACAGTCCTATTCAGAATCATGACCGCTTGATTGGGCATCTCATTGACCAGGAACTCTTTACAGCTATACTTTGAAAGCCTGCCAAGGGCTTTTCGACTCTGCATTGGTGCATTTGTCATAGTTTGGAAGAAATCCCAGTGTGTGTGGAGATGGATGTTTACAGCTTTTAATAATTCCCTGCAATGTTGCTTCTCTGGTTTTGAGGATGATGCACAGTTAGCATATTGGATTAGATGGGATCTGTACCAAGGCACCAGCACTGCACAACCTTGCTTTGTAAGAGAAGCAGCGACAATTAACATCACTCTTGCGGTTCAGGAAAGCAAGGGGCAGGTGGATTACATTAAATTTACACGGCACTCATGGGGTGGAAAAAGGCCGCTAATAAAGTCCCGCACGGAAAGTGGCTGAGAATAGTGAAGTAGAGTCAAAGATTGCCAAGCACCGAAATATTGTCCAGACAAAGTATGAAAACCCATTTTGATGCTTCCAGCACGTCTCAGACTTTGTGACCCAATCAAGTCTGGTCAGTATTTCAACATCTTGTCACCTGAGGAACTTGTGCCGCTGTTGCTGTATCCCATTTTTAGGAGTAATGACTTCCTGGCTCTAGACGTCTGCTTGCCATTAACAATATGGCCAACAAACCAGTTCTAATGGAGGAATAAAGGGCCTTTTACCTTCCACAGCTCATTTGTCACATTTCCAAAGGGTGGCATAAAAGAAAGTGCAATCTTATTTTTAAAAAATCCTGTATTAATATTTATGTAAGTGACCGTCAAACTGTTGAACCAGTTAACTAACTTTAAATTACAAACCACCAAAAAGCAGAAACTTGTCAGGTTAAAGGCTAGTTTAACTTGCAGGTTACAGAAGTGTCTTAACTAACCAATGGAACCCTTACCATATTAATGCATGCATTAGAAGGGCTTTTGAAGCCTTTAAAGAGAAAGTCAGAAAAGATAAATATTTTATTTTTGCTGTACACACAAATTCTAATTCGGCTTGCATTGTGTCACGCAACATGAATAAATATCAATAGTAATAGCAACAAAGCTGGGAAGAGGGTGTCACTGTTGTGTGGGTGTTAAGTATTTTTATGGTATTAAGTGAAGTATGTTGAGATCAAGCAATATTTGTTGTAATTATTATTATTATTATTATTATTATTATTGCTTGTAAATTTGCTGACACGGTATATCCATGGACACATCACTGAGTTTGTATATTGAGCTACTTAGAATTGCTTGTCCTTTCAGACAGCTGGGTGTTTTATTCTGGAGCAATTCGGTGTAAAGCCCCCGCTTATGGGTTCGATAGGAGAATTGTGGATTAGAACTTGGTTTTTATAACGAATAAATATATATATATATAATGGGGAAACAGAGGAACACAGCCAGGCTTGTGTTTTGGCAGCCCGCTACCTGGTGAGGGTACAGAGGCCTAAATGGAGGGCTGAATGGGGTGGGGGTGAGGAATGTTTACAGGGAGGTCATACAGCTGCATTGCTCTTGGTATCTGCTGTGTCTGTTTGGCTGACTGTGCAGTTGCATTTGCACCAGTCCGGGGTTCGAAGGTGTTGGGGATGGTCATGCCTGCATGTTGCTGTAGCTTCTGCCGAGTAGATGTGGTAAATCCTTACCCTGCCTTCCTTGTTTCTGGTTCAGAGCACTGGTCCTGCTCTGTCTGTGGCGTTAGACTGGTTAGTTGCTTAGTTTAAAGGTCATCATGGCTTATTCTATGAATGGGCCAGCGCTGACCAGCCTCTGCCAGTTTGGACTCATCTCTTGGCACCTCTAAGAAGTGGTTCTGACTAAATAGAAGAGCAAAACACTTCTGGCTAAAACCTTTCTCATCTGCAAGCAGACGTTTCAAACCTCATCGACTCATTAAAGAACACAGCAGAGACGGGAACACCGATCACTCTTTTGCTGCTGTTGTGCCTGGGCGCAGGGAATGGAGGAAGTGCCTGTGGGGTTCTTACTCTTTATTTACTGGGGTCCAGCAAAATTTCTCATGGGTCACTGCAATGTATTTGTAATTATTATACATTTATTGCATACATATTTGCTATTACTAATACTTAATTACTTTAGAGCAGAAGTGCCCATCGTATTGTTAGCCTGTTAGCCATGCATGTACAACTAAATGATCAGTTTCCTTCTCTGTACAACACACCAAAAACTATGAAGTCCTCAACTGTTCCTACGGTGGCATCAAAGCAGCCAGACAACCCACCTGAAAATTATAGCCTTGTGAGGGTAGAGCAGTTAGCGGTGCATCATTAGGGATTGAAAACACTTCCTAGTTCATTTAGTGCATCTAGAAATTTGGTGAGAAAAATGTGACACACCAGGATCCGGTAAACCAGCAAAATTTGCCACGTAAAATGTGTCACTTCTGCTGAAGAGAAAGACATTTTTATCCAAATGTACAAAATGGCTGTGTCTTTGATCTCTGAGTAATGACTTGATCATAATACAGTCATGTTCTTTTTATAACACACTGTATTACCATAAAAGTCCCGAGAGGTGCAATACTGCTCTTTATGAAAATGTAAATTCATTGGATGATAGATTCCGTTGAATTGGACAGTGATAAAAGTATATCTTAAGCTTCAGAGATGGGCATCCCTGCTTTAAAATGTGCAATGATTACCGAAGCAACAAAGCCACAGCGAGAGAGCATGTTATTACACAACAGTTTTTATGAGAATTTTTGTGAGGTGCATCCCTAGTTTCTGGGTCCCACTGGTCATTAAATGTATGTAGCGTAATAATACACGCCCTTCCTCTGTAAACCCAAAATAATTTGTTTCTGAAAATCTGTTCTTTAGCCAGGGTCCTAAAGACGCCCTTCCCATTACTGTACTTCTTAAGGGAAATTTCTTAATCCATTCTCAGACTGACACAACTTCACTGCAAAATGATCGCAAAAAGCCACAGCCAGTAATAAAATTACTCTAAGCTTTTTGTCATTCTTGTATTATTATTCTTAAATTGTGCAGAATCCTCCTTATGGAACTCATTTTCCTTAATATCAGGGTGGCTTTTACTCTGCAGTAGAGGAATGAAAAATTCAGTTTTACACAATTGTAAGGAACTGTTTTTAGTGTTTATTTGGTGGCTTTTGTATTTGTTTTGTGTGTGAACAAGACATTTGTAATGGAATGTCAAAGTCAATACAAATGCAGTACAGAATAACATTGTGGTCGTAGTTTATTGATAGACAAACTGAGGACTTTGACTGCAATGAAATGTGTGAGAAAATGACTTGAAAAATGGTTGCACAGTACTTCCTACAGTAAATTATAGTTACTGTCACAACCCTGTTCTCTGTATGCTCCAGTGGTTGCAAAATGTACACTTTATTACACTTAACATTCGTTACTTAACTCACACTTTTTTCCATGATGATTTGGAACAAGAGGTTTGTATGCTAAGTGAAAAACACCTGTTCACCTGAGCAGGTATCACGCTGGAGCATTTTAGGAGCAGGAGTCCAACTCGGACCATTTAGGCCTCGGGTCAAAGAGCAACTGTCCTGACTGAGACACAATCCCAACAGTTGCATGCAGCTGTCTTTTCTTTTCAGTTTTTGCCAATGCTATGAGTTTTTATACAGATGGTCCCTGATTTATGATGGGGTTTTATTCCGAAAAAACCCATAGTAAGTCGAAAATGCATTTAATACACCTAACTTACTGTTACACCTGTGGTCACTTCAGCGATGGAACAAAGGCGGTTTCTCTGCGCCCATCGTCAGAGTGAGCACTGATTGGATAACTGATTGGAATAGGAACCAATCGTGGACAGGATTTAGTTCCTATCTGGACTTCCTGTCAGTGCTCAGTTTCCGCTGCCCCTTGGAAACTCTCCTGCACCCACTTTCTTGCTAAAACCTTGTTTTTCGTTTATTTTTAACTTCAGCATCTTACATTTTTTTTTACTGACAATTGCTCCCAGGTAATGGCAGCACTCTTTTTTGGAAACAACACTCAGTAAAGAGTTTAATGGAACTTAAACTTATTACCGTGGTGTCTCACGATTGTTTCCACCAACCTATGCCATAACACCTAACGAACCTCATAGCCTAGCCTAGCCTACCCTAGCCATCAAAGTCATTATGGGTTTCTGCTTTCATACTGCTTTCAGAAGACACAGCCACAGATGGGCGTTTCATACACGATGGACGCACAAAACACAACGTAGATATGGGAGGTATCTAAAAAAACACTGGCAACACGGAACACTGCAGAGTATCGGTTGTGTACACTAGCGACCGCGTGGCAGATTGGGACATGCAGATCACTGCCAATGCCCAGCATCATGAGAGAATATCAAACCGCATATCACTTGCCTGGGAGGAAACCAAAATCCAAAATTTGAAGTACGGTTTCTACTGACTGTGCATCGCGGTCATAAAGTCGAAAAATGGTAAGTCGGACCACTGTAACTCGGGGACCATCTGTACTTTTCTTGGTCACAGAATGGATTCGAGCCAAACACTTGTACAGCATCAAAATGAATGAGCGTTGTAACGTGAGCGGAACACAGAGCAGCATTTTCTGCAAATATGGATCGTGATGATGTTCATTCCCAGTTCAGTCTCCAGCCTGCTGAGACTGGCTACCCATCCGAGCATGTGGATTAGTCAGTACATAGGATCAGAGATGTTTTGCCCCAGATTTGTTGCACTGAGAGACCAAAAAGTCCTGATACATGTGTTGATACCTGATACAAGCCCTGATGGAGACCTTATCCTGGAATGAGTCATGCAAATTCGTCAAGGCCTAGAAGTGAACATCTGTGTACCAACTGTCTGTATAATGGATGCTTGGGCACTGTTTTTCCTGTTATATATTGCATGTCATTGGATTTTTATGATCTACAGTTTTTCCTGCTACTAAATCTTTCCCTCTCAGCATTCAAAGTTCCTCCATGCTGAGCTGGAGGAAATGCAAGACTGGAAGCTCTGCCCCCATCTCCAGTTTGCTTACCGCACATTTCCCAGAGGCCCTGTGAGAGCAAGAGCAGTTCAGATGAGCTCTGTCACACCCTTGGGCACTTTGTTAACAAATATCTCAAGCTGAGAAACCAAACATGAGGGGGACCCCACACCCACAGCAGGGCGGTGTGGAGGACAGCCGCTCCATGGGGAGGCACCCGTGTCTGGAGAGATGGCTCCCTCTTGCTGTGCTCAGTGAAACGGTCCGCGTCTTTTGATTTCCTCACATCCACTCAGCAACACCTCTGTCTTCTGTCTGTGTTTCTTAACAAAACTCCATTCAGCATTTTCTTCTGTAGATCTGTGGCAACTGGGCTCATCCTCAAACTCGGAAGCAGGAGCCTCTTAAACGTTTTTGGCGGGTCTCTAGTTTTTCTTGCCGATGATGTGTGGATTAATGCAGAATTTGGCACACTTGTTAAAAGACCATGACAGCTTAATAGGGAATGGCGTTTGATGGGAAACTGAATGTTTTTTTTGTTTATTAAACATCCTGGAAACCTTTTGCAAAAACATAATATTTATATTTACAAGTTGAATTGGTAAACGTGTACGTGTGTGTTCGTGTGAGGCCCCTTGTGAATAATGCACAGCTTTACAGTTTTGTCTTTCTGTATTTGTGGGCAACGCCCAGTTCAAAGCTGAGAATCTACATGTGTTATGTCTGCTTGTACTGTGCGACCCATTGTCCACCGTCTAAAGTGGGTCTCTGTGTGTTTCTCTCTCCCCTCAGGATCTGAAGAAGGTGCTGTCTTTTCCCCCCTACCCCGGGGAATTTCTGCACCCAGTTGTATACGCCTGCACGGCTGTCATGTTGTTGTGCCTGTTCGCATCCATCATCACCTACATCGTGCACCACAGGTAAAGCCCCAGGCATGCATACACCTCTCCGTATGCCTGCTGCACATCGCCGGCTCAAGCGAGCATTTTCTCCCGTTCCCCTGCCCCCTGTCTGCCGTGATCTAGAGACGCGAGCACCAGGATCTGTGGACCAGCTGATGCAGAAGAGTAAAGATTCAGGCCTCATCCACACGGATGCGGATATTTTTGAGAATGCAGTTTTTCCACGTTCGTGTAAAAAAAAAAAAAAAAAATCCCGTCTACACGATTGGTATTTCACAAACCTTCTCTTCCCACACAAGAACAGAAAAACGATGTAAAACACTCACATAATCATACCATGTCAGTACGTGGCGCTGAAATTTTAGGTCAAAATGCCAAAGAAGAACATTACGAGCATGTGCAGTAAGACTGACTCGAATGTAAGAGCAGGGAAAACAAGCGATACACACAAACATAGCGAAAAAGCAAGCAAAGACACAGTCGTTCATCTGGGCTGATGATGAAGGGGAACTGCTGCTAAAGGTTACCCTTCAATATAAACTTAGCAAGAGTCAGGAGAATGTAGACTGGGAGTCCTGCCAAAACAAATTATATTCATTCGCCTCTGCACGGAGACATAGTAAAGTGAAGTAAGGTTTGCGTGTAAACCTGAAAGTAAATATTGCCAATGTTACTGACCACACATAATAAAACAGGTCATCTGCCATTGCTTTGTCTGTCACGTCCGCAGTGTACGCACGAAACAACAATGCGTCGCGAGAGGTGGAGCAATGGCGTCACTGTTAACAAAAATCTGTTTTACCCATCCGTTGAAAAATCTCCGCCTTGGAAGGTGTTTTCAGAAGTTCCGTTTTCAGTTCCCTAAAACGCCGTTTGTGTGTGGACGAGAGGTCAAAACGTAGCCAGAAAGCTGCATTTTCAAAAACATCCACATCTGTGTGGACGAGGCCTCAGTCTCCTTCACCACTGTGCTTTCTTTTCTTTTCTCTCTTTTCTGCTTTTTTTGGTATATCCTTACAGTGCATTTACCGTTCTGGAGAAATCTCGGCTTCGGCTTGTTTACATGCCGTTTGTATACAGAAACAAAAAATCTCTGCCAGTCATGGAATAAGGTTATCAGTATATAGGCTGATATTGTGGAAAACTTTGAATTCACTGTGAATTCATTGCTATGTTGCTGATTTCCAATGTTGTGGTCCCACAGACATTCTGCTATGTGCGTTTTATTCTCGTGTCTGCGGCTGCATGTTATACGATGCTGTATTTCACATCAGGATATATACCATGGAGTATTATAAAGAGAAGAAAAGGAATAAACTTTATGACATTTAATAAAACAGTATTTATTGTGCTTCTTGGCGCTGGAGGTAGGTTAATGCTGAGCAGGAATGCTGGTGTGCAGATATGGGATTCTTATTGTGAACAATAAGAAAGGGGAAAGAATATTTGTCCTGACTGTTAGATGATACTGACGTAAAGTTTTTGGCTCTTTCTTTTTATGTTTGTTATCCTGGTAGACATTATGGTTATTTTAGTTTGAACTGAAATAGTCCTTATCCTAAACACGACCGGTTAGTTAAAAGTTCAGGTAGCCCAGTTACCCTGGCACGCTGTAGTTACTCTTACAGTTAGGACTTTGATTAGGTAAAGCATTCGGGGCAGCAAGAGCAAATAACTCTTGCACAGAAAATTAACATTTATTTTAAAATATGACTTGTTTTACAAAATGAACAACAGAAGAATGCTTTCAAAGTGACAGAAATGCTGTACTGGTGGTTCCTACTATATGATGCCAATATGGACTAATAAAGCGCATCTTATAGTAAAATTGCAGTTCTGGTCAACATTAGTGGCACCCTTGTATTTTAGGTATGTCATGTACAGTACAATAACTTCAGAAATAATTGCAAGTCTATCTGTTCAACTTACTTGTAGTTTTTTCACTGAAGAAAAAGAAAATGTAGCTGATTTTAAAATATTAAAGGCCCCTTCCCTAATATTTGCTTGTACAAGCCTTGGCAATGAAGATGCTGCCAAATGTTTCTTGTAGCATCTGTAAGCTTCTAGCACTTTTCTGCTGGAAGTTTCCTCTACTTATCAATTGAAATTTGTTATAGCTGTTGAATGTTTGTTTACCAGCAGGGGATTTCAGCTCCTTTGAAAGGTTTTAAATTGGCTTGAGATCTGGACTCATTCCTTTGCCAGTTTAATGCCATCTATTTTTTTTCCTTTTTAACCATTATTTTGTGCATTTGGATGTGTTTTGGGTCGTTGTCCTGCTGGAGCACCCATGATCTATGACCTTTATGTTTGCCTTTCATAGTTTTCTGACACTGGGCAGCACATTGTCCTCTAAAATGCTTCAGTAATTCTCTGATTTCATGATTCCTTTAATATATTCAAGGCTTCCAGGAACACAGGCAGCAAAGCAGCCCCACAATATTTCAGAACCTCCACTTTAGGTAGACTTTTCTATTCCTTTTTTGTCACCTATAAACTGGCCTACATTGCCAGAGAGCTCTATTTTGGTTTCATCACTCCACAGAACAGTTTCCCAGAAGGATGCTGGTGTCTCTTGGTGGGCTTGTACAAAGATCAGTTGTGCCTTTTTATGTTTGCCTTTCAACAGTGGGGTCCTCCTTGCCCTTTTCCCATAAAGTACTCAGTTTTGTCTGGAGCATATGGTATGGGTTGAAATCTTCACCCTACATCACTCAGAGTCAGCATTAAGCTCTTTGGATGTTTTACATGGTGTTTTCTCAACTGTTCACATCAACCTTAGAAATCTTTGATCAATTTTCCTCTTCCCACCACTTTCCTGAAGTTTCTTGACAGTTCCATGAACAGGAAATTTCTTAATAACATTGTGAACTGTGAAAACCGGGATGCCAGTGATTCTGGAGATGGCCTTGTGCCCTTTTGAATTTTTAGGTTTGCCGGTAATAGGTTTTCTCATGGTTTCAGACAGATCTCATCTTCATTATTGTCCAAAAAGGACAGTACTAGATTTAAGCTTGAAACCATGATTCATTGGTTATTTGTCAGTTAATTCATGTTGTGTGAGTTCTGAATAACTTCACTGCAATGAGAATTTAGTTCTTCTGTTCAGTCAGATTTAAATTGTTCAAATTATTAAATTGTGCTAATAATTGTGTCATGGCAACGTTTTGGTTTTTACAATTTCCGCACAGGTCCTTTTAACCCTATTATTGTTTCATCCTGTGCTGCTCTGTACCAAACAAATGATTGCACAGAGACCAAACTATCTCACTGGCTGCTTTCTTCCAGGAGATACTGTATATGAAAAGGCAATCTAATAATGTTCACCAGGACTGTAAATATAGTGGAAGTATTTTTCCTTAAAAAGTGGAACAAGTTATTAAAGTGGACCGTGTCGATAATTCTCTAAAATCTAGCTATACATGTAAACATTACTGACAGAACCCAGAAAGCATAAACTGAAACAAAAAAGTTATTTCACATATTTTAGAATGGAAGGCTGTAGTAACAGGAAGCATCAACAAAAGTATTTTCAGGTTGTTCTAAAAACCAGATGCTACTGGGCTGTGAAAGGTGTAAGCGGTACAGGATTTTCTTCAAAAACTCCTTTCATAATCATAAAAGAGTGTTAAAATAATAATTTTATTTTTACTTCTCTTAGCTCCCAGATTGAAGTGCATCCATCTGAGGTTGCTGAGATGTGTGTACCAGAATAAAGTGAGAAACAGTCACAAATAAGGAGCGAAGTACCGCCAAACAGTGTACAACAGGGTATGATACAGCGGGGCCCCTCTGTGTTAATGGAAGTTTATGTGTAAACAGTTTTGCAGTGTACCAACCTGCAGACTTGCTGTCAAAGCCCCTTTCAGCAGTTCGACAACTGTTTTATAATCCACAGGTCGGGACTGAAGTCTCCATTGTTGCTGTTAGTTTTTGTGTTCCTGTCTCTGCACGTCAGAGTAAAAAACAGGGCGGCGAGTGAGCAGAGGCGCGCCGTACCCCGTCTGAGTAGGAGGCGAACCTGAGGAGGTGCCGTCTGTCGATGTATTCTGTCTCATTATTTTCCCTTCAGAGTGAGTCATAAAGGTTTGCCCTCATTTGGTCCCATTTTGCCAGATTCTTGTTTTTTAGCAGTGTTTCATACCGTTCATGAAGTGCACCAGGGCTCAGAGGCTTATTTTTTTGTTTGGCTGTGTGTACATAAAAGAAATTGTGCCATTGGACTGTAGAATAAGGGATACGCTTGCGTGAATTGTCCCCGTATTGATGGGTTACTGAAAGACTCCCTGGTCATCTCCATCTTCTCAGATTACTGTGCAGGACACCTCAAATCAAATATAATCCATGATGTTATTATCTTCATTATTTCTACTAATGGTTTCTTACTTTTGACATGGGGGCGTAGTGAGTAGAGCTGCTGCCAACTGCTGGTGTGGCATTACGCATGGCTGTTTAGAAAGAAAGACCCCCAGCACCATGGTATAAAAGATCATCCTGGTGACTGTAATCTGGTAGAACATGGAGGATGTTGCTGCCCACATTAAGGAGCTTTAGACTTCTATGTCTTTTCTTACACGGTACATCTGTGTTGAGACCAGACCAGTGGATGTGTGATCATGTACTTCCTCAAGTACTTGTAGGAGTGAACTACCTTCACATCTGGACCTTTGATAGTAACCGAGTGTGTCTTAAATACGGAGAAGCTGAACCACCAGCTCCTTTGTGTTTGTGCATGTTCTTGAATAAGATTCTCTTCCTCCAAAATCATACCTAATTGTGAACGTGAAGGTGGAAAGGCTGGCGGTAATTTCAGTTGACGGTGTGTGTTTCTCTCACAGCCTTTTGTAGGTAAAACAAAATCCATCTGTCAAGCGTAGTTAGGAATAAAGTGCATGATGCTTTTTGCGAGACCGGTACAGTCCGCATTATGATTCAGAGTCGGGCCCACCCCACGTCACTCACTGCCTGACCCGCTAACCTGCCAGGATTCATGCCCGGGGTTTGAGGACGCACGTCTGCCGATGCACGCGCAGGTTATCGCGCCCGACCCAGCGGACACGAATGTTGTCGCCAGGCCAGGACGCGGCCTCCGGTCCGCAGGCTCGGCCTTCTGTGAATAGCAGGGCCTCATTTTCAGCCGGACGCGCAAGCAGCACTGCATATCAAGAGAAGCGTGACTCCTTCATGTTGCTCTTTTTTTTACCTGCCGCTTTGTCCGAGGGCTCCGTACACAGGTTGTAATTTACATGTTGAGAATGCACTATACAGCAGGATAGTCACTAGAGCAATTAATTGCCTTGTTCAAATGCACAAGCAATGAATCCACATGGGATGTAGACCTGCGCACGCATGGCAACAGATTTGTTCCCTTCCAGGCAATACACTTTGCCCTTTTAACTGGCAATAATTGAGTACGGGAAGTAAGAAAGCGCCGTGGAAGCAGTGGTTTTAAGCACATGGATAATTAATGTTTATAGTACAGGCACTGACATTGCTGTTTTGTAATAATAACAGTCAGTCACCCCAGCCTTTGTGCACTTTCCTTTTCATCTCTCCCTTTTGCCCCAGCGGCTGTTGATGTGTTGCGGTGTGGCAATGTGCATATGCAATCTTTCATTTGGCAAATGTGTATTAATTTTAGCACATTTTTCTGTTCCCTTTGGCAGCACAATCCGGATTAGCAGAAAGGGGTGGCACATGCTCCTCAACTTCTGTTTCCACACGGCACTAACCTTTGCCGTGTTCGCCGGGGGCATCAATCGAATCAAATATCCCATCATCTGTCAAGCGGTAAGTACAACAAGTTCTTCAGTCCATATTTCCCCCATTTAACACGCTTTTACCCAAAATGATTTCAAACATGTTTACGCTTGGACTGCAGCTGTTTGCCGAAGCAGTTTAGATTAAGCACCTTGCCGAACGATACCGACAGCAGGGCCGCTTCTGGTCACAAGTCGGTGGCCCCTAACCACTTTGCTCTTGCTGCCCCGAATGCTTTCAGAGTTGCCTAGATGTGGGAGATAGGAAGCCCTGAGCAGCATCTCGGACTCAGGCCACATAGCCGTCATGCCCTAATGTCCTACAATGGTCCGTGCTGCCTCTGAAAGTGACTGAACAGCCACAAGCCCTGCACCATGGAGGATGCAAGCAAATGGGACTTTCCAGCCTTTCGAACGTGTTAGTGGCCTCCGCCATTTAGCAGTCAGCGATGCTGCAAGTGCACGTGTCGCCTAAAAGGTCCATCCCAGGGGGGCTTTTTCAGAAAGCCACTGTCATTTTCATTTGCATTTGTTTAATGTCTGCAGGATGCGTGGCTCCACTGCAGAGCATTTTTCTGGCCATTCAGCCCCCTCTCATGGCACCTGCACTGGAGCAGCCCGGTAGGGCAGAGAGAGAGGCGCCCAGGGCCAGATCTCACTTGCTGGGTGTTAAATTTGTGTTGATCGGAGGCACTTGCGGTATCTCTCGGAGAGGCCAGTGGATGCACGGAAGAGCTTTTGCAACAGGCAGCACCAAATGTTCCACATATGGCACCGTGGCTCAGTGGTGCCTCAAAGCTCCCGGGTTGTGCGTTTGGATGTGGGCTCGAATCTGTGTCGGCCTGTGTGACATTTGCACGTCCTCCTCATGTTTCCGTGGGTTTCCTCCAACTGTACGAAGACATTTCTGGTTAGGAGCTAGGAGTGTGTGCCTAAATGAGTGCGTGTGCTACACTCTGCTCCATAGATGGGCTGTAGGGAATTTAGTGCAGTGTATCTAACACTAACCCTCAGATAAAGAATTCAGATGAACACCAGTTAATAATCAGTGTATGTTGCTTTGGACAAAAGCATCTTTTAAGTGAATGATAGTGAACGTGCAGGGTAGTAAACATTCTCCAGCCACGGCTCCTCCTGTTTCGCTGGGAACGACAGTGACACGTTTGTAAGGAACGCGGTCTTGGTTTGTCTGCTACATCACGGCATGCTGTTGTCGTTGGGTGTATGTGGGAAAAACGCTAACCTCCATGACCACATGTACCAGGGGTGCATCTGGGAATTCTGGGGATGCTGTCTTAACCTGCTGTGCGTCAGGTGGCCCAGCCCTGCAGAGGGAAAGCAGCTCCAGAATCTCCTGCAGTGGGGTAGTTGTGCAGAAAATGAGCACATCCCCAGGCTGCCTGAACCACAGAAAATACTGTGCATCACCCATGAGCGTTTCACACGTTCTTTTTCATTGCTCTGACGCTGTAGCGATTGTCTGTGCTCTGAATTATTGTCCGCGAGTTCCTAAAATATCTCACATTTGTACATCTGCACCATCTTTTGTGCTGTTATTACTTTATAAATAGCTGGAACTTTTATGATGGTGGGCGATTTTGTTACTTTATGTCTTGTGATGTGATGTTGATGGTGAATGCAGGTGCTGTGTGACTCTGTTACACTGCTACCTGACTACTTTTCCTGTTCGTTTTGCTGTTCATTTAGCCGATGCTTTTCTCCAAAACAGCTCACAGTGCTAGTTTGTATGTTGTGGTACTGTTACATACCCATTTATACAGTGAGGTAATTTTTACCGCATCAGTTCAGGGTAAGTACCTTAATGAAGGGTACAGCAGCAGGAGGTTGAATTCAAACCCAGGTCCATTGTGTTGTGTATCCACAGGGCAGGCCTGTGGATACACAACACAATGCGAGTCCTGTTGTTACACAGAGCCCTACCTACTAGGAAGCTGTACAGATGGGCATAATAGTCACAGATGTGCTGACGTTCTGCAAGCCGGGCAGTAGTCATGCTGTCAGAGAGACGACGGCAACAGCTCGCTTTCACCCACCTCACACACAAACCGGACTTTACTAAATGCTCACTGTGTGGGCAAACCCTAAATAAACTGCAGAAAACTGCACAATATTCTACAGTGTGCCACGCGTCCCATGTTTCTGATTCACTTACATATCAGTTCTGGCTGCTCCATCGAGCCCAAATGCATGGAGCCCAGAGTAGCGATGCGGTCCCGATCATCTTTTAGGAAGTTCCGAACCCTCCCTCCACCCCCGCACCCGTTCGCCTTCCCCAAATCAGAAATGCAGAGCGGCACTCCTGCAGAACTGCAGTGCGCCACCTCGCCTGGCAGGGAAACTTCAAGGACTTTCAAACCGACGGCAGAAAAGGCTTTCATCACGCCGCTCCCCCTCTGCCACCTTGCGCCATCCGCAAGCTGTTTATGCACGGCTGCACGCACAGAAATTCACTGTCACCTTCAAGTGGCTCTGCCAGCCAGTATCAGACCAAACACTGAACCCATCCGCTAATCACAAAAAGCAAAACAATCTGCATTCCTACCACTGTCTCTTCATGAACTCCTACGCAGTTGTCCTCACAGACTTCACACTTCACAGTCTTCTACAGAGCACGTCACAATGACTGGCTGCTTTCATAAGCTTGTTCTTCTCCCATGATTCCCTCTTTTCTATATCCTGTAAATCGCGATGTCATTTCTAGAATACAGTGCATTTGTGGACGGAATTATTGTCCACATGCTTGTAACGCTCCTTAAAAAAATGTGTCTTAATGCAATTTTAAAAATATATTTGTGCTATATAGTAAGTTCATAAAAGGTTTCAGTAGTTTTTCCCCTTTGTACAGATCTATTTAGGTGGGGAGCAACTAGATGGTATGACAGCAGTGACTGGCTGAGATGCAAACCAGCAACATGCACGGTGCAGCGTGACCCACTGTTCTACCCATAGGCCTTAGTTTATAATCAGTGAGCTTTCATGGCAAAAAATGTTTACCAATTTAATTTTTGTATTAAAAAGTACTTATTAAGTACTATTCATGTCACAAGCATGCAGGAGTCCCGCAGGTACCAGCTGTCTTACTCATTATGAATAATGGATTTGCTCTTTAAAAAGGCTCACTGAGATTATGCAAAAAAGGCAGTGTCTGCATAACTTACAGCAGACACTTGGTCTGCCAGCACATCTACAGTACCACTTGCCACACATATGTTCCAACCTTACCTCATACTGACCCCTGTGGTTCAATAAAACCTCACAACGACCTCTGGATTGCAACATGACCGTACACTGACCCTTTTGTTCCAACCCCACCCCACACTGACCCCTCTTAGCTCTTTAGTATATGCTGTACATGTATGCTTGTTTGCAAAATGAAATGTTAAATCAATACTCAGTTGGAATCATCTTGCAAAGGTAATTTTTGAGTATTTGAGTTATAATAAGTGCAAGAAAGCCGTTTACAAATAATACACAGCACCATAGGCTACAATCAAGGGACTTCCCTTTTATATACGGATGGTCTCCGTCTTACAATGGAGTTTTGTTCTACTAAACTCATCGTAAATAGAAAATGCATTTAATACAACCAACCAAATGTCACACCTGTGGCCACTTCAGCAATGGTCTCTCCGCCCCCCTCTTCAGACTGAGCACTGATTGGTGGACTGATTAGCGTAGGAACCAATTGTAGATGAGATTTAGTTCCTACCCACACTTCCTTTCGGTGCTCAGTTTCTGGTGCCTTTGTGAAATCTCCTGCAACCACTATCTTGCTAAGACCTTTAAATTTGTTTATTTTGAATTGCGGCCTCTTCCATTTTTTTTTTTTTTTTTTTTTTAACTATCAATCACTAATGTTTAGCACTAGCTCCTGGCTAGCAGCAACACTGTTGAAAACAACAGTCAGTAAAGAGTTTAATGGAACTTTAGCTTAATGCAGTGGTTTCTCACAATTGCTTCCACCAACCCACACCATAACACCTAGCAAACATCATAGCCTAGCCTAACCTACCTTGAAAGTCATTAGGGGCTTTCTGCCTTCATGCTGCTTTCAGGAGACACAGACACAGATGGGCATTTCGTACATGATGGATGCACAAAACACAACGTAGGTATGGGTTGGGGTATCTAAAAAGACGCTGGCAACACAGAACACTGCAGAGTATCGGTTGTGTACACTAGTGACCGCGTGGCAGAATGGGAGATGCAGATCGCTACCGTTGTCTAGTGTCAGGAGAGAGTATCATACTGCATATCACTTGACCAGGAAAAAAATCAAAATTCAAAGTATAGTTTCTACTAAATGTGCGTCGCTGTCGCACTATCGTGAAGTCGAAAAATTATGAGTTTGACCGTAGAAACTCAGGGACCATCTGTATTCACTTTTTTCACATTTATTAATTACTTCATAAGGTAGAAATGTGCCAGCCCTTCACATTCTGTGAGCACCTTTAGCATCGACGTGGTCATGGCTTTGCTTGACATATTTCATATTTAATATGTTGGAGGAAAACAATGAATAGAAAAATGAAAGACACAAATGAATGGAAAACTCAATTACATGTGCTATTTGAGAATGATTGCCGAGGGCCTTGAGGAGATAGGTGCCATTTATGGGCAACAGATCAAGTGAGCTATGAAAATTAGGAGCTAAGCACTATACTCCTTCTTCTGCTCTCGGTGCAGAGCCTTAGAAGCAGATTGTGCTTCTCAACTCTTTATTCTACCTTTAGAACAAGTGTGGTGCAGCACATTGCTCCTTATTGTGGGCTCAAAGGGCCCAAGACCTCTTAAAAGGTGGAGTTGTGGTTAGAGTCTGAAACCCTACCTCCTGCTGCAGTACCCCTGATGAAGGTACTTACTGTTAATTGCTCTGGTAAAGATTATCCAGCTGTACATAAGGGTAAATAATGGTAAGTTAATTAACATTGTTACCCGCTTTTGGGAAAAGCATTGCTTAAATATTTTCAGTGCACTCTTTTCTCTTCACTCCAGGTGGGCATTGTGCTGCACTACTCCTCGCTCTCCACGATGCTGTGGCTAGGGGTCAACGCAAGGAACATCTACAAACAGGTGACCAAGGTGCCTCAGCAGGTGCAGGATGGAGACCCAGTCCCAAACCCAAGGCAGCCCATGCTCAGGTAAGAGGCATTCGCTGGCTCAGGTGAGAGGACCCAGTAGCGCAGCACGGGCCAAATTATTCTTCTCTGTACCAACTGTGTTTGTGTGCGTGCGCTAGACATACAGTATAGTGTATTAGCTGAGTTATGCAAAGTTTCCTGGGTCAGAAAGTTGGAAAGTAGAAGGGTAAAAAGTAATGGAATGCATGTCTTCCCCTGAGGTTAAATTAGCTCATTTTAGGATGTGGTGAGATCCAGATAGTTTTTTTCTTGTATGCATTAAACTCTTAATACACTATATGTAAAAATATTTTATTCTCAGAAACAGATAATCGTTGTCCTGTAGGCCTTTATAGGTCTTTAATTACAGGTCTGTAAAGCTGCAATTTTTTGGAGGGTTTGTTCAAGCCATTGTACTTTTGCACTGAAATTAAGTTAAGGTGGCATTTATTTTTGGCAATAGACAGATGCACATCACTTCCCGCTGATAGACAGTCCAGCAGTAAAATGGCCCCGTTCCTTTTTAAAAAATGGACTTTAATTTTTCTTGCTTCTCCTTGTTAGCGTTTGGCTCATAGCCTGGATGCACAGTAAAGACAATTCCTTTACAGGAAGTATATTGGCAGAAGAAATGTTTTTTTGTGTGGCTCCCGCATGATGATTCAACTCAGCTGAGCTAAATTCAACCCACCCAGAGCAGAGATCCTTCACCAGCTCTTTTTTTTTTTTTTTTTTTTTACAGATTCTTAAAAGCTAGTTTGTTTGTTCATTTCTCCCATCTTTTCCAGCCTGAATCGGTGCCGATCCTCCTACATCTAAAAGCTATTTTTAATGCGTTGTGTTCCTGGACGGTTGCTTTATCTTTCAATTTAGTTTGTTTTGTAACTCAACAACAATGAATAATGAGAAAATTTTCCTTCATTTGAATAGGAAAATTAAATTTCCAACTCAAGTTATTTCAGCAGCTAGGGGTTAGTTTTTGAGTTGAATATTAAGAGTTCCATTATGTTTAATTCAGCCATATAAGTAATTTGGTTGCATCCAGCATGACTTTATTTTTACTTTACAACAACCAAAATCCTACAGCGTGTGTGGGAAAAATCATTTATCTCATGTTGAGGGGGCAGAAGAGATACCCCCCCCCCCATGATGGCATCAGCTGGATGTCGCAGTTACAGAGACAGAATGTTAGTAGCCTCCACCCACATGAAGGAAGGGAATTAATGTGGGCTGAGTATCATTGTTATTACTGCCATCATCATCCTCCACCCTGCAAATATCACCAAGCTCACATCTTGTCACAGCGGGTCAGCGTGCCACATGGTCATCGGAGTCATTTCCATGTTCGACTCCTGCGGTTATTGGTGTCCATCAGGTCCAGGCTTAGCAACTGTGGAGCACAATTTTCTACCATTTTGGTGGGACTCCTGGAGTTAAGAAATCTGAGGTGCGTCACTCTGCACAGCACACAAACACAGTGTTGCTGCAGACAAAAATGTTTAATCGGCACTTGGCTGTGACGTTAAGGTTTTACTTAGGTTGAGTGTAAGGGCGTTTGTTTTATCAAAGCTGTTCTGTAAATAGCACAAATAAAAGTACAAATGCGACATGAATGTGTCCTTAATCCTGATCCCTGAAAGAAGCTGTTGTTTTAAAATTATTCAAGTAACAGAGATAGTTGCGCTCAGATTTTGAAAATCTTTTCCTGCAGGGACCCAGAGAACCCAGGTTCACATCCCATCTCCTGTAGTACCTGATCGAGACGCACTGACTGACCATTGTTCGGCTATATAAACGATCACATTTAAGTAGTTTAACGCAATAAGTTGCTTATGAGTGCAATAGTTGTAAATTGAAATTGTAAATGCTGAGGACCCTTGACCTGTTCCATGTAATACATTTCTTTTAAAGTACAATTCTGCCTCCAGCAAGAAGGTACAAAATCCCTGCCATTTTAATTCTTCAGGCTTATGAATCAATGCAGCAAATTGCATGAAATTGTATGTGTATGACTTGTGTAGCAGTGCGTTCAAATGGGAACTCCACAAAACAGTGTAGCCAATGAAGATTTCAGGGTTTGCACATATTTTTCAAAGACTTTGCAATGAATGTTGCCTTTTTAATATAAAGTGGTATGTAAAAATACCCAATTTCCTACACCCAAGCTAAATAACTTTGAATCCTGCTATTGATTATTGCCCTTCAACCTCAATACACCTCCAGTTTATCCTAAAAAATCCTTGTTGCGTCACAGATTTACAGTTCTTAACCAAAAAAATTATATGATCCTGCTTAATAATAATAATAATAATAATAATAATAATAATAATGCTCAATAATCAAGGTATAGTCTGTCACCTGTGAAATGCCAAACCCAGCCATCTGAGCAACTGTTCGCCACAAATTTGTTTTCGGGTTCCGTATTGCTTTCCGTTGTGGATCCACAGCCCTGAAGCATTGTTTCCGTTCTGTGTGTGTTTTGCTGCTGATAGTTTTCTGCTTACTCCATGTGTTGCACTCAGTTAAGAGCATCATTGCTAGTCTCAACACTTTTCCCTGCCAGAGTACGGTACCGAGCAACTGCTTTTCGGATCGTGGCCAATCCAGATAATTCAATTGCAGGAAGTCGTTGAGGAAAGCTTGTTATGGAGACGCAGACTGCGCACAGAACTAAAGCTATAAACCCACAGTGCGTTATAGCTGTAGTGCTCAGCAGAACTGCACATGTGCACATGCTAGTAGCTCCTCTCTTTTCTTGGGCCTTATACAATTTTAGGCCTTTCTGAGGGCTTATACAATTCCATTGGGTAGCTATGTATGATTTAATTTTCCTTCCTTTTTTTCACGTTGCATTTTTTCGCTGCTGTTGACAGTGTTGTTCCCTCAGGGGTCCGTGACACTTATGGATTTCCTGATCCCAAAGGACACGTGCCTTACAGGCATATTCCAGGCTGCCAACGTGGGGTCCTCTGTGGGGAACCTTCGAGAGCCCCTTCTCATTATCTCCACGTCGCACATTTAAAATGAGATAAGGCAGCGGTCTGACAGGCGATTCGGCTGAGCACCGATACGCTGTGATTGACTCTAATACTCATGGCAGAGGGGACCGGCCAGGGCCGAACCGTTAGTGACAAATCGATTCCAATCGCTGTGTGATTCTGTGTCAGCGGCCCACCTGTGGCAGCCCTGCGGCAAAGTAGCCTCCTGACGGCACCTTACTGTTGCGGAGAAATCCTGTCACTTTACGCAGCAGTGCAAGACAAAGATAATCAGTTCAAAATGGCTGAACGGGTCGGCGTTCTTTCAAAGATGTGCATTTCGAAAGTGTCACTTGAAATTGCTGTTTTCTGAATTGCACCACAACAATTGGAAAAATGAATCTGATGGTTCTATTTAACATTGCAGCGCATCGTGTGTGCTTTTTCCTGCTCGTAGCCCTGTGTCTGTATGTTTTTCTTTATAAATGTTATGCACGTTCAAGACAGGGCTCCCGATCTGGCAGAGATTACTAATGTATTTTTAGGTTGGTTTCACAGCATAAGCTGTAGATGCTTTGGACAGTTGCAGGATTTATGAAGGATATAAGGTAGATCTAGCAAAACATTGCGAATACATAGAACGTGTAGGTAAATTCACTTTTTTCCTCATTTGCCACGCGTAAGGTTGTCATGTTACCTAATGGTTTTGCCTTATGTTGTCGATGAGTTACATGTTTTTATCTGAAAGCAGCTGTGCTCGATACCCCCTGAGATCCTCCCAAATCTCAGCCAACATGTAAGTATTGGTGTGTACTGTATGTCTAGGGAGCCGTGCAGGTGAGTTTGTGCTACTGTGGGCAATTTGGGTGAGCATTAGCAGCCGTGTGGTAGAGATTTGCAGGCCAGGTTTTATTGGAAAGGGGCAGAGGTCATATGGCTGGCCATGATGGAGGCAGGCTATACCTTTTATTTAGTCATCTAAGCTGGGAGGGGGCAGCAAGCAAGGGGGGCCTTGCATTAGGTAAAATGGCAACTATTTACACCAGATTATTGTCAAAAGCCAAAGCTGCTCCATCTGTTCTGCTGCTCCGCGTCTCTGAAACGCATTTCATTTGAAAGTGCATTTCTTTCTGTGCATTAATGATGATGAAAATGAAGAGCAGTGGCAGAGAGGGGATCATAAAGCATCACTATTAATACCTGGGTGGACCTCACCCTGTGGTTCCTTATTTATGGCCTACTTGTTGACTGGTGTTTAAATGCCGTTTGGATAGACGAGGCTCCGGAGGAGAGACAGTCTCCCCGAGAGAGATGGTATTCATAATCCCCGTTCCCCCCACCCCACCCAGGAGAACATCTTAATAGTAATTGAATTTTGCAGCGTGGTGAGAGAGATGGGCCAATGCTGCTGCTGCAGTGCATGCTGGGAGACGGTGGGAGATGCTGCCGCGGCACTGATTGAATCACTCGTCTGTAAAAAGCGATTCACACGGGGGTTGTTTGTCTGACGTCTCTCGCGGTGTCATGGAGAGCTCTTATCCCAGAATCCCAACGGCGGTGCGGTTCAGCGAGGGCTCAAAGCCGCGGAGATGAGTATCTGAGCAAAAGCAATCAAAAGCCCACCGAAGAGCACACACACAGGCACCTACACATGCACGTATGCAACGATGGCTGGGTTATGCGGCCGTTCATCACGGGCAAAAGCCGACGAGCCCACAAGGTTAAGTTGTAGGATCGTGACCCAGGCTTTTGTACGAGAAATGGGTTGTTTTCCTACCACTGCGGTGTCAACACTCAATGCTCATCAGACATGCTGGTGGCTCGTAAATGTCTCGTGTTGTAAATTTTTATAGAGAAAAGACACACTTACTGCCCCCCATTCCGCTTCTTGCCTCTCTCTTCCTAATGTCTGTCCCTCTCTCCGGTTTCTGTAGATTTTATTTAGTCAGTGGAGGAGTGCCCTTCATCATCTGTGGAATCACGGCAGCCATCAACATTGACAACTATGGCAGCGGAGAGGAAGCGCCTTAGTAAGTCTCAGCCGGCCGCATGTGTTAAGGTCACCTCATCTGGAGCAACTTGCAATGAATACCTTTTTATATAAAATGACTTACGAAGGTGGCAACCCTACACTCTGCCATCCATACACCCTCACCGAGAGCAATGCTGAATCTCTCAGTGCACCTGACATATCTTGACTATATGGGAAAACCAACGCAAACTCCATCATACTTAACAGGAATCGAGCCCATATCCGTTGACACCACCCAAGGGCTGCCAGGCACCAGGGCTAATCGCTGCACCACTGGCAGCTTTCAGGTGTTTCACTCCTTGCTGCTACTGAATTACACATCCTTGAGGAATGCAGTCGCCATTTAGGAAGCTGAGGGTTGTGACAGTAGACGGGGCGGCTGAGTATCGCTCAGCACACAGCCCTCAGCGGCAAGTTTCTCCGAATGCCGCCTTTTTGTGCACCGTATTCAAACATTAGTCTTCCAGAGACATGCCCGGCAGTCATTTATTTTTCCATTGAAGTTCCTTATCATTAATCTCAAAAGACGGCCACAAAAGACGGTGGAAATTAGTACACAGCCCGTCTCTGGGAGATCGGAGCCACACATCTCATGGGGTATTGTGGGCTTTCAGCAAGTGTTTATTCAGTCACAGTTGTGTTCATATTGCTTTATGGCGTAATGTGAGGACACTACCTGCCGGTTGTAGTGCGTACCTGAGGGAGTCGGGTTCTTCTGCAGCTGCTGGATGGCGTGGGAGCCGAGCCTGGGTGCGTTCTACGGTCCCGTGGCCTTCATCGTTCTGGTGACCTGTGTCTACTTCCTATGCACCTTCGTCCAGCTGAAGCGGCACCCCGAGCGCAAGTATGAACTGCGCGCCATGACGGAGGAGCAGCAGCGACTGGCCACGGCGGAGGTGGGACACTGCCACGCGGGCGAGCCGGGATCCCATGCCCACACCTGCACCGCGGTCAGCGCCTCCATGCTGGCCAATGAGCACTCATTCAAGGCGCAGCTCCGCGCTGCCGCCTTCACCCTCTTCCTCTTCTTGGCTACTTGGACCTTTGGCGCCCTGGCTGTCTCTCAGGGCCACTTCTTGGACATGATCTTTAGCTGTCTGTATGGGGCCTTCTCTGTCACCCTGGGGCTCTTCGTGTTGATCCACCACTGTGCCAAGCGCGATGACGTCTGGCACTGCTGGTGCTCCTGCTGCCCATCGCGACGGGGTGCCAACACCTGTGGCACTCTAGGCCACGCCCGTACCAAGGTCAATATCAATGGGGACGCCCAGGCTCACATGCACTGCCAGATGGACCCACCCTGTCCGGGACATGGCCACAGCCACGCCCATGCCACCTCACCCCACTGCAAGCTGACCAACCTGCAGTCCATGCAGAACCACGTGACCTGTCTGTCCCCTGTGGCACCCTGCTGCGCTGCCCTGCGTAGCCAGCAGCTCCCGGAGGATGAGCCGCACGCCCGTCTGCACCGCTGCCTCAAGAGCAGGACTAAGGCGCGCCCCGTGGGCCGCCCCCGGCACGGGACTGCTGAGCGTGACTTTGCCTACCACATCCCATCCAGCGTGGATGGAGGCAGTGTGCGCAGCTCACACACGGACAGCCCGCACAGCACTCACGAACGCCTCACCTGCCACGCCGCCTGTCACCGTCACGTGTGTTGCGCCGCACCGGAGCTCTTCCCTACTGTCTGCCAGCCCGAGGGTGGCGACGCCCCGGCAGCCATCTGCAGCTGCGGCAAGATGGCCGATGAGGACCTAGTGCACCGTGCCCACCTAGAGATGCACCCACGCAGACAATCGTACCCACAGAACCCGCCCAATCAGAACGGGATTCTCAAAGGCAGTTTGCACGAGGGCTACCTGTACAGCTCAGATAGTACAGGTAATATACGGACTGGGCCTTGGAGGAACGAAACTACTGTGTAGTCTTATGGGCGCGGAGCCTGCCCTTTCCTGTCCCTGCCTCCGATTAGGAAAAAAAAATTGCATTATAGCATATTTGCTTTTTATATTACGTTTTGTCCATCAAAATATTTTTACATCACAAAGTTTTTCACATCCGTTTGTTTCAGTGTTTACTTAAGAGCGATCGGGAAGGGATGACGTGTTTCTGTGGAAATCATTCAGAGGGATGGACAGCACATGCGGAACCCGATTCTTTCCCTCCTAAGTGTTTTTATAATAATGTAAGTGAGGGCGTTTGTGTGTTTGTGTGTGGACGGAGGAGCGTATGTGAGCGTGTGCATGATGGTGCCTACGGCTGCGGCTGCGTGTGTAAATTATTCGACATAAACTAAGAAACTATTTAAAGATCTCGTTTTCTCCCAAGAGTAGAGCAACCTGGCCGCTCGGTGTCGGTTCATTTCTGATGTGTAACTGCAGTGTTTGTGTGTGAGACAAAACGCACCAGCAACCCAGAGTCGTGTGTGTTTTCACTGTTCGATCGAGCGTTACGTATACTGTGAACAGCAACTAGCTATACCTTAGTAACTATACTGAAGTGAATATGCTTTTGTAGAAGAGCTGTGGTGGCCAGCAAGGTGTGCAAGCTAAAAGAACCCCGAGAAGCTGCCTACCTGAGTGCCGCCGCTCCGCTTACCCCGGTACAGGTTAGTGCTCGGTTATCCTGCCTCTCTGATGTCTTCATTTCCTCCGATTGGGGAGACGCGTTCGTCAGCATCATAAAGAACCAGGTGCTTCAATGGCGGCACTTTGCATGATGTCCGCCGGGGGCCTGCTGTTTCATCGCATCATGTGTATGCGGTTGCCATGACAACCAGGCCCCGGCGACCCGGCCTGTCTGTGACTCTTTGACACGGCACTGTGTAAACAATTCCAGCCAACAGAGGAGACGCTCCACTAGAAGCCAGGAAGCCCTTAACTGTTTGTTTATTTATTCTAACTTTTTTTAAGAACCAGCGCATGCAGTGCTTCTTGTACGTGAATATATGCAGTGTGTTTTGCAGTCGCGGCCAGTTAAACGCAAGCCACACGCTAGCTTTGTCTTCGGATCAAAAAAAGGAAAAAAAAAGACGCCTGTTCTGATTTCAGTAAATCCATAATCAGTCTGTTTCTTTATTTATTCATTTCCGTCTTCACAGTGTTACTGAAGCAGTGCATTGTCTTATTTCAGAAGCCATTCAGTAGGGAGAGAAACAGATGTGTGCGTGCGTGCGTGCGTGCGTGTGTGTGTGTGTGTATGTGTGTGCGCGCGTGCACGTGTGCAGGTGAAGTGGCTAGGCCTCCCCATCAGACACGGCCTTTCGCAGCATTTCCCTAACGTCACACGGCAGCATCACCAGGATGATGGCGTGTAGCACCGATGCGCAAAGGTGACCGGCAGGAGGACATGAATGGGTAAAAAAAAAAGTGTGGGATTTAGTCTGGTTTCAGAGTTACACGCACTGTCCTCGCATAACTGCTTGCCAACTGAATCAACAGCGAAAGCCTCCTTAGTTAGAAGATTCGCCTGTGGGACATCCTGATCAGCTTCCTGTGAACAGGTAGATGTTTCTGATAGAATTAAATATACGATTTGAGGCCAAGTGTGGTGCGACAGAGTGAAGGAAAACTATCACAAAAGACCAGAATCTACTCTCACGGACGACTGCGACAAGCATGCTATTCCTGCATTCTACATTCTGTAACATAGAATGGGTTCTAATAATTTTATTTTGTATAACAATGACTAAGATATTTAAGAAAAATATATAGAGAATAAGAATAACAATGGACTAGGCCTGAAACCTACAATGTTACTGCTCAGTATCTGAGTTTAAAAAAGCGTGTTTTTCTTTTTTCGTTTCCATCACTCCCCACCCCTACTCCCTGCTGTAGGTATGTTAACATGCCAATGTATTGTGAAACATTCGGTCATGACTGGTAGTGAAGGCACCGCCAACCCCGTTCCCCTCACATTAAAGACGTGCAGCCTGCTTACAGAGACACCGGGACAGATTTCTTTTGCTTTCTTCTATTTCCTGTACATTCGACTGTGTCCCTGACGCGGCAGTGAGACCCCCGTGTTTGTGCGTTCCCCGTGTTCTGTACGCCACCTCTGTGTCACCAGTGCTTGTTACTGTTGATTTCAGACTGCTGAACTAGCTTGTCAGGTGTGTGTCAGCCTACGCCAGTGGTACTTTAACTAAACCCAAAGCCAGTTTTCACCTTTTCTACATCACCACGGATTCCAATAAATGTATTTTTTCACCATAAGCGTGTCGTGTTTTTGGGGCCTTTTGTGCAAGTTCTTGTGGATTTTGCATGTGTGTGCGGCGAGCACATTTGTGGGTGCGTGTTTGCTTGGACACACTCCAGGGGATCAAAAATGCCACGAAAGTTGACAAGGCTTGGAGTTCCAGAATCCTTTTTCCAAGAAATGGGATTTTGCGCATCTCCTACGGGCCACTTTCGCATTAAAGCTGTCTGATCTCTGCGTTGCGATTATTCTGTCAACTTGGGGCAAGCGGACAGAGACAGAGGTTTGTGATCGTCTGCGAACGGAGGGGTTTTGGACCGAGCATCGTGACCTTGCAGTTGCAAAAGTCGACGTGTGTGTAATTGGCTTTTATTTGATGTGGGAGCGCAGTGCGCTGTGAAGGTGGATTATCTGGATCACACAACCAGGAGGAGGACGGCAATCCATCACCAAGCACGCTGGGGGTAGAGGAAGCATTTGAAGAACGTGTGAAGAGCATGTGAAGAATGTGGCAGATGTGGTGTGTGTGCATTTACCACGATGGGCCAAAGAAAACTGTCTGGGGGGGCAGCGTTTCCACCAATCAGAAGCCTCAGCTGCTGTAGTGGAAACACGATGTCAAAAGCGGTGCTCTGCCAGCTCCCAAAGTGTGTGTGTGTGTGTGTGTGTGTGTGTGTGTGTGTGTGGAAACAGCGCTGCATATGTTTCATTAAAAATGAATCTGGATTGACTAAGACAGCTGTGGCATTTATGGTACAATTTGGACTCTGGCATCTGTTCCTGCATCTCCTGTGTTCTACCAGCACGCAGGTTCTGGGGCTACAGAGCATCAAATAGGGGTTGGGTGGCACAACAAGAAGTGGGTGAATGTCAGGACTGAGAGTATGTGTGTATATATATGTGTGTGTGTGTGTGTGTGTGTGTGTGTGTGCGCGTGCGTGCAGAACCAGGCGCTCAGTCTGCAGCAGCCCCAGGCTCAGCTCTGGCTGAAGCTCTCCAGTCAGAGTCTCTGCTGAAAGAATGTATCACAGCTGTAAGGTTGACTGACGCAGGCGTGATTACGGTAGAAAATAACCATCCTTATGAGTGGGAAAACATGTTGGCTTTTATTATTATTAGTATTCTGCTGTTGCTTAACTCCAGCATTTAACTGAAACTGTTTATAGCCAAGTATTTTTACCAGTGCAGCTCGAAAGCAAGCCGCTTCAAATGTGAACTTTCAGGTTTGGAGGCTCTGCCGACCTGCTGCCATAGGTCCACATGGGGATATGCTGAAACATACATGTCAGAGGTCACTGGTGAAATGGGGCCTCTTCTGTCTCCAAAATTACAGCATAAGTGTGACACCCAGCATGACCCACAGCAAATTCTTCATTTGCTCTTGATATTCTTGTCAAGTGTGGAGAAAAAGTCAAATGATGGCAACCAGCACAGCAACATGGTTGGCCGCTCAATGGGACAGAGTGCAATAATTCCTGAGTTCATACTGGAAAAATGAGGTTGCATGGAGACCCCCAGGTGTGTTTCTGTCTCCCCACCGCAGCACTGAGTCAGGCCAGACTGGGGGAGGCAGCGCAGAGACACTTTTCCTTCCTGCAACGGCCTTTATTGTGGTGGATTAGGACAACTGTGGCCTGCAGTCCTCGAGGCCTTCGGTTGGCCCACCTCCCCAAAATTATGGCTCCACACCTTTCCTTCATGTGACAACTTGAGCTAAGGAGGATCAGTGGATGTGGACGTCTGTAAAGTGCTGACTGAGAGCTGCAACCAAGACAGCCTAACAATTATTTCCTTATTTTTGGTTGTCTCAGCTGAGCTGTCGGGTGTTCTGTTGTTCTCTGCTCTGTCACTTCCTTCCTTTGTGATGAGATGGGTTTTGCACTTTTCACGAACATCACCTCAGATGAAGCTGCGAAAATCTCGGCTTCTTTTACGGTCCAGGCCAGCGTGGAAGCTGCCTGTCAAACAATTAGCTTCTGCCCTGTGTTCATGTCTGTGTCCCTCACCCCTATGGTGTGGAAGCTCAGTCTCTGTACGATGAGCGCAAACCCCTCATTTATACAATGAGCATTAGTTTGAGCATCATAGCTTTTCTGTTGTAAAAATGTCAGCTCTACGGGCAAGGCTGAAGGTCCAACTTTTGGTGATTGGATGTCCGTGTCTTACAGTCATTGCAGATATGAAGGGCAGCAAAATCAAACGCAGTCTAAGAAACTCATTTGACCCAAATGGTCCAGTTTTGGGGAAATGCCTCCGTCATGGCGCAGGTATTTCATAGTAGTGCTTTCATTACTTATTACTTGTGAAATGAAGCTATGGCGGGCTTTAACATGTCATTAATATTTTGCATAAAAAATAGGTAAGCTGTACCTTCTAACAGTAGCAAATAAACACAGAAAAATACCTGTATTATAAATAACAGAATTTAAAAAATTGTTTTGAAATAGTTTAGAAACTTTTTAAACGCAGTAGATTTTATGATCAGGTACTCGGCTAAAATAAAAGAGTCGGCATCAGGACGTAGAAGCATTATTGTGCGTGTTACTAAGTGAGGAAAAGGTGATGATGTGATTGACTGGGAAGGAGACAGATCAGTTAAACATGGACCACATGTGGACTCCAGGGATGAGAGACATACAGTATGAAAGGGAGATGCTGAAACCCAATGAAAAGCCCAGGCCTAGAAAACAAGCTCAGCTGCCCCTTACTGACAAACAGTTCATCATGGACAAACTTTTAAAGTGCAAAATGCACTTTTGCTGCATGCTGCCTGCCCCCCGTGGACCTACCTGCTCTCAGCATTGCACTGAAACTCCTGCCCTTTTAATTGGCCACATATAGGTCATAATTCCCTCAGGTGTATTTGGCTTTAAGTTGCTATTTGCATCCCCTTTGCTCCACAGCACAGCACCAGCACGGTTTATTTATAGGTCCAAAAAGCAAGGAATTTGTTTAAACGCCATGGTCCTGGGTTATACTGCAGTAAAAGCCAATAAAAGCCTTGTCTACTGCAGAACCTGGCTTCACAGCAGATAACATTTGTATTCCTGTTCAAAAGCCAGTGCATCGTACTGGTCTGGCCCCCACATCTTTCTCCTCCTCATCCTCTCTGCGTTTAATTCTGGGGAAGGCCTTCAGTTTTATTTCATTTGGGTATGAAACCAACCAGTGCTGTAAAAAAGCAGCAGACTGAACGGTGCAGTCACTTTCAGAGCAGAATGTCCAACTTCCTGAGTGGATCCGGCATGTTATTCCTCTGCCGAACGATGCTGCAGAAACCATGGACACTGACCGAGATGAGGGTCACCCCGAAGATGACCCGGCCTTTAATTCGGCAAAGCGAGGCAGAGCAGCATGTAGCCTGTGGGCGGGAATTCTCGCCGGGAGAAAAAAAGGAGTAAAAAAAGAGGTTCTATTTTGTTAAAATAATAATAATAATAATAAAGTAAGCAAGCACAAGTGGGCTGACTTCTTCAAGTAGGTCAGGAAATGTAACCACAGTGTTTTACCCAGCAAACAGCGATGAAGCTCTGCATTCTGAAAGGGTCTGCTGGCCACCGCTGGATGACACTGCCCTCTGCTGGCAGCGGGACGCACTCGCATCAACGAAGTCCCCGCATGTAATTGGCCTCAGCTGGACGCCCTTGAAGGCTTCTGGTGTTCGTCTTTGAAATAAAGATATTTTATCAATTATTACACACAACCGCTTGTGTTCGTCTCACAATCACCTTTGATCGAGTGATTTGTTCGAATGTTTCGTTGTGTTGGGATGAACGTGGTGCAGAGGCCTCTCACTCACTGCCTGCCTCAGAGATGACCGCACCCTCGGGCTATAACATTTTATGGAACGCTGACTTTTTTGGTCCTCCAGCAACAACTGTCCTCAAAATGAATTTTAAATGCGTCTTGTTTTTTCCCCCTGCTTGTTACCCGACTGCACGTTGCGTGGTGCCGGCTGGAGGCGGTCGGCTGCGGTTCAGCCCACAGACTCCATTAGGATTCTTCTCTGACAGGAGCTGGTGGTGGGGACAGCAGCACGCAGCACTGCAGAGCTTCCCTGGGATAGGACTGAGGCGCCTACTCCTGCCCTGTTTTCTGCATAGCTCCAGGGAAACCACAAGCTGCCACTTTATTAGGTACATTTATGCCAGACTGCACAGTGCTGCTGCATAGGGTCAGGATTCGGTATATGAAGCACACAGACACAGTCTACAGGTCCACCCACTGTTTGAATAACCATCAAAGTGGAGAGGATGTGTGGTCTAAGTGACCATCAACACGTTTTGACCATTGATGCCAGTCACTCGGGTTCAAGCACTTCAGAAACTTGTGGGAATTTACTACAGTAAACCTATGCTCCCTTTTCTCAGGCCTGCAGAGCATGTTTGGGATGAAGGATAATAAAATGTTAGAAGAATAACTGTGCCATCAAAAACATGAGCAGCAACTGGAAATTTGACAAACTGCTGTGGAGAGAGAACTCCGAGGTCCAGCATCTTGTGCCCAAATCCTCGCTGCCCTGTAGTCAAAGGTGGATCCTGCTGAACATCTGTACCTAATAAAGTGGCCCCTGGGTGTGATTTGCATACAGCATCGCCCCTGTTTATGAGGTGTGATATGACTGTTTTCACAAAGCACTTTTCTGAGGGGACCCAAAAGTTTCATCATGTCCAACAGACTAAGATTTATTTCTTATTGCTTTATTTGGGGGCCATTTTTACAGCGCAAGCTCCTTTCCGCAGTGAACCAGACACAAGCACTCAGTCCTCCACACAGATCAACCCCTTAAACTCAGAATTAACACTCATTAAGGTTGTTTGTGAAGGTGATCAGGTTCTAATTCATCTGCCTGTGTATATGTGGCTGCTGGGGAACTTCACCCATCTTCTCCCTGAACTACAACATGGCCAGCATTTGGCACAGTGCATCAACCCCCCCACAACTGAAGAGTCCAGGTTTAAATCCCATCGCAGTCCTGCCAAAGTACTCCAGAGGGAGGTTTTTGCCCTGAACTGATAAGGTAAGAATTAGCCAGCTGCGTGAAAGGGTAAATCACAGTAAGGAGCCTAGTACAAATTATATTCACCCAATGTGGTACAGTGTGAGCTGCATTATTATTAGTAGTAAATAATATCTGTACTGGTTACTCATCCATTGAGATAACATTGCCAGGGATCTCCTGCTGCCCAAGTCCCACTTCTTCTGGTCTGACTTGCCAGACTGCAGTGTTCAAATGAGATCCGAAGGTCCATTTTGATGAAAGGTTGGAAATTCTATCCCTCAGGTGTCCCCCCTTGAGGGTTCTGATTTAATTCAATTGGTGCCCAATTTGCACTGAAGATACCAGCTGAGGTGAGTTAAAGCCCAGAAAACAAATGCAGTTGGAGCAGTGGAAACCAATATTTAATGAAAATCAGTTGATGCTGTGGCCCTCAAGGAGCAAGTCTGCTCTAAATGGAGAGCATTACACTTTTGGGCCACATCTACATCTAGGTTGGTTTGATGCCAGGTGAGCTGCAGATGGTGGGAAGGTGAACAGTAATCAAACTATTTTTACCATCAAAGTGGATGTATTCAGTACAGGCCTGGTCATGCAGAATAGAAAAAAACAAATTATATATCGCCAAAATATATTTACTATCATTTTATATCCCCCTTATGTGTCCATCATGAAAAAATCCATCATAGAGAACATGGGATAAAAATCCTGTTAAATGATGAAAAAATGGTAATTCTGAGGCAGACATGTTTATTCTGCAAGAGCTGAGCCCTTGCTGTTTTCCAGAGAGCTGGGTGGTGTCTTGGGGCATGTTGGTATTGGCTGTGAGGATGGGGAGGCTGTGGAGTCACAGGGTCAATGGGTTCTCCTAACTGCTGTAGTGAGGTGTTAATGTCCTGGATGTGATTCTTCTAGTACGTGAACACAGTGATTGGAGGCCCAATGTTTCTTCTTTATACACGGCTTTGTGTTTCAAGCTATAGGCTTGAAATTTGTCACACAGCCACTCCTCAGCCTACCTGAGCTTTTTGGGTAAAGTTCATTCAGCCTCAAAAAAGCTGCTTATTATATTGAACATTTAAAATTCAGGCTGCCTGCAAGGCAGGAGTGATGGTGTCACATGCAGGATACGTAGTCATAAAAGTAGGTTGACACACATGCATCCACACACGGTGCTGCACGCATTAACAGTAGAAGGGTTGTAAATATAAATATTTTGGTGATATACAGCAGTGGGCTCCAACCTTTTTTGCACCATGGACTGGTTTAATTTAAGATAATTTTCCACGGACCGGCCATTGCACGCACATAAAGTACATAATAAACACAACTGACCATAACACAGAATCAGTGGAAGCCCTGAGCTTGTTTCCCTGCAACGAGACAGTCCCATCTACGGGTGATGGGAGACAGTGACGCCTGATCTGTGTTCCTTATGTCCAGTCTACTCCGTAATTTATTGGCCATCAAAACTGTGACAGAGACAAGTGTGGGAAAGAGGCACAGACGGAAGTGATAGGTAGACGATCTGGTCATTTTTCAAAATAAAACTCCCTGCAGACTCCGATAGTCAATAAAATGGAAATGAAATAAAAAGTTTATTCTCTCTGTGCGGTTCAGTACCAAATGATCCATGGCCTGGTACCAGTCCGCGGCTTGGTGGTTGGGGACCGCTGATATACAGTATAGTTTGCTTTTTCTTTTCAAATGATCAGGCCTGTACTAAATACATCCACTTTGATGGTCAAACAGTTTGTCTAAATAACGTGTCATTTCCACCACTATACCCTTTTGACCTGGGCAGTGCTGGGAAGCACAGCTACTAATAAATATACGTGAATAGTATAGCATGATCATATGAACGATGACCACAAAAATTATTTAAAATAAAAATTTCATACAAACTGAATAACAAAAGTATCTCAGTTGGTAAAGGCCTTCAGAAATCTGTCACTTCCACAAAGTAGCACACGAGCAGCTTGGCATCTTCATTTAATGTGGCCTAATGGGTGTCTTCGTGTTGGACAACTTGCTGTCATGAAGTCTGATTGCTGCTGAAGACACCCTGATGCTGCACTGCATGCTGGGCTGTTGTGCCAGTGACTGACACTAATACCATGGATTTGGGAAGCTGACGATAGAAGATGAGCTTCAACTTGGAGCTGCAGCAGCTCATGGTGCCCTTCGTGTGAGGGCTTTTTGTGATACAGGAGTGTGCTTGTCCAAGCCACTACACAGGTGTGTGGAGAATGCTCCGGTCTGTGTCCCCCATGGTCTATGCGTGTGAAACGCCATGAATCCAGCTGTGTTCTGCTCACCCGCAGAACAGTGCGGCCCTGACTGATCATCAACACAGTGCAGTGAGCAGATGCTGCCCTGACAGCAGGAGGCTCATGAAGAACAATGTGAGGACACCTGACAGACAGCTGCAGACGGCGTGTGAAAACGCCAGGTGTGTGAAAGAACAGCACAGAAAATGGTAAGGCCTTTTTCATTCTGCTAGCATGAGGAGTACAATGGGAAACATTTCTCATAGCTTTGCAAAATCTCTGCCATTTTCGAACATCATCTGGTGGCATTTCAGGGAAACTATTATTATTATTATTATTATTATTAATAATAATAATAATAATAATAAAAGCAGAAACAATAACAGAAGTTCTTCAACATGGTCATTCTGACTGGGAACATCTGCAGCTCAAAATCCATACTGAGTCACATTCTGTGAACTGGCTTCAGTTTCTTACCTGTAACCCCGTCATGGCGGCTGCTTGATGTCTACACTGTAATGGTCAAACTTCACACCCAACAAAAGTATCAAAAAACAAGCTTCAGCACTAAATGTTTTTTGAAATTTTAAACATGTTAGAGGGCTCACATGACCCCATTCCTGGCTGAAATTAGTGGGGGGAAGTCAGGATGGCAGAAAGGGGTTTGCATACCCCAGAGATTAACCCTTTGCTCTAATGCAAAATGGTGTTAGTTTATCAAGCCGGTATTTGGTATCTTAAAAATATTTGTTTGGCTCAAGACTCTTGACTCACCCTATGTATAATTAATAATAAATAAATAAAAGTTTTAATAAGCAGTGTGCTTCCCAGTGCTGCCAGCTCCACCAAACCCAGCAGATGCCTGGCAGCAAAAGCAGCACTTGTGCAGTGCATCCTTCCGGCATGTTCCTTCAGGGATGGGGTTGACCCAACGGATTTTTCTCCAAGTCACTCTGCTGTCCTCTTTGCTTGGCATTGGCATCCCATCCAGCTGTAGCAGCATGGGGCCATCAAACACTGCTCCCTGGCTTCTCCTGAGGTTGACCCGAGTGTCCAAACACACACCATGTCGGTCTCCTGAGCCGTGGAAAAGAACTCTTTATGGTGAAATCTTTATTAACTTGCTGAAATTGTTTAATTCCTTCCATCCTTTTGCCTGAGCTCATTAGTCCAAGTTATGGTTTTATTTCATATTTAATTATGGCTTCATTGCGGAGGCTGTCACTCGCAGTACACAGTTGCAGCAGCTATGAAGCAATAGCAAATGATCATTTTCCTCCGCATAAAAGTTTAATAAAACTTTTTCAATTAATGGGAAAATTAATCCCATTTAATCCATAGATGTGAGAGGTTCTGTAAATTGTGGAACAAACAAAAACAAAATGTTTCTAAAGGGAAGATGTGTTTTGTTGGGAGAATGGTGTTTCTTAAGTGCTATTTGCCACGTGAAGGTCACAGCACAGTCACATCTGCTGCAGCTTCCTGCCCAAAACCTCCCTAAACCCAAATTCCTCTTTTATGAATACACAAACTGTGTGTCTTTGTGGCTGTCCCTCTGTTTCCCACCTGAACATATGCAGGAGTATGAGGGGTTTCACACTGCGCTGCATGTCACTGCTTCTCTTACTGAGACCAGGAAGATGATCTGGGGAGGCCCTGGCTTTTTCTGAATTTTTTTTTGAGGTTTTTGGGACTTTCCTCAGCCTACTCCAGTGGTAGTTTCAGGATTTGCTCACTGCTGGACAGACAGTAAATGATTTATACAGGGGTCCCTCAGTGTACAAATCTTTGCAGTTACACCCTGAGAAAATTAATACCCTCCCTGTGTGCACACATTTGAGTTTTAGTTACAAACCTGACATCGATATGCAGCCCAGCCAAACTCAAAATTTACACTCAAATGAATGAGGACATCATTACTTGCATTGTATTATTTTTATTTTAATTAATATTATTAATAATTTGTATTGAATTATCTTCAACCGATGGAGAAAGATGCAGAGGACAAGAAGTGGAAACAATTGATCTGCTGTGGCGACCCCTAACGGAAGCGGCCAGCAATTGAAGAACAATTGAATTATCTTCAACATATTTAAACAAAGTGTGATAATTTTGTTATCCACAAAACAATAGTTTTCTGTAAGTGGATATGACACAATGTAAAGAAAATGTTACTATGGTATAGTACTGTAAATGCTAGACAGTGAAATAAAGCTAAAATAGCATTTGTCATTTCATCTTTATGTCCTTTATTTAAAGTCACTGTAATTTGTCATTTCTAGCTATTAGGAAACGTGAGGACGTTTTTATTACACTAATGACTCCAGCTTTCACTTTCTCTTTAAGAATTCTCACCAGAGGGTTTCTAGTTTGTCTGACAACTGTTAGTCGCCAAGCCCCATGTTATGTTGTAGTGCATCGTTTGCACCCAGAATTTGTCTCTTACTCAGAGTTGCTGGCAGAGCTGTGTACTATGCCAGACCTGCATAATCGAGCGCAAATAGAAACAATCTCACAGTACTGTACAGTACTTTTACCTTAAGACATAATGTGGAATTGGGCGTAGATATACGATTTCTCGATATACAAACGGTTTTCAGGAACGAATTACCTGGGTAAATTGAAAGATGCGTCTACAGAGTGGGTTGTTTATTTCTTTGATAAAATACAGCTGAGACTGTCTAAAGCTTAAGAAAAAACAGCATCATTTATTATGTTAATTGTTGTTATTTTTGTTTTATGTACTTTCTTGCTACTCTACTTTTATCATATTCATCATAACACAATGCAGGGCAATTACTGTATTCCTACATGTTTAAATAATGCTGCATTTTAACCGTTGTTTTGCAACTGTGCAATTATGTTCCACCATCTGTCGTCTTCTGCGGCCTTCTGCTCTCTCCCTTCTGCTTGCACTGCACACACTGCTTCTGTCTTTCTGAAGCCACGTGTCTGCTCTAGACCTGGTCAGCACCGGTCACTGTGGTCACGTTGCTCTGCTCCAACTCGCTGGGGGAGAAACAAAAATGACAAATGCTGAGCTGGAGGACAATGATTGCTGAAGATTTATGTGCTTTTTGGCCATGTTTGTCCCAGTCCATCCATACCCTGGACTCTTTGCATCCCTTATTACCTTAATAAGATCCAGCAAAGTAAAGATCTGTTCCTGTAAAAAAATCCATTATTCATTTGCTCTATTTTCAGCAGCCACAGATTGACAGAAATGTCTGTAGTTTAAACCCATTCCCTTCCTCCAAACTTTTTTGTTTTGCTATCAGGACCTCTTTGGGGGACCAGATCGCTGTAGGACTTAACAGGGACTTAAACACTTAAACAGAATGACTAGATTGGCTGCCACTGCTATTTTTCACCTAAATAAGTTGGGTTTCTATTAGAATATTTTTGCATCTCAGAGATAAATTATTTAAACATTTCTATATGTAATTGCACAATGTCAGCTTCCCTGGAATAATGTGACAGCTTAGGTCGCCCAACCCAGCAACTGGTGAAGTTGTAAGATCTCTTCACACTTCTCCTTCAATACAGCCTCAAAACAACACTTGGGTTCACAGACAAACACACTGTTGGCCCATCACTACCATCTATCTGTGTGTGTAAAATTTTGACTAATTTTTCTGGAAACTTTGTGCTGGTTTGTTTGCTGCACTGCAATTCTTATTGTTGAGTTTCCTTCCCCTGCTTCTGTCTCCATTCTGCCAAGCAGAAGCTGCACCCTCTAAATCAGTCTTACTGTAAACACATGGGAAAGCCCCATGTTTGCAACTTACCAGTCACAGATGACAATCCAGAATGTTTTGTTCATGCCATGTCAATACTACGATAATTTTGAGACCATTTGATTATTTTTATGTGTTAAATCTTTGTCTATACTGTATTTTTTCTGCGTTGAAAAGCTCTGCACTTAAGCCTGACTGTGATATCTAACTACAAGGGGCAGAGCTTCAGACTTACAAGGAGGCTCTGAGGACAGAAGAGGGGCTGAGAAGCATTGGGTGGAACAGTTGTTCAGCTTTTGTACCCTGTGCTGTGCATGTGGACCTGTACATGTGGTCAACATTGTGGAGTGGTTCATGTTTCACTGGAACATTAAAACCCTGTGCTTGCCCTGAGTTCCGCTGTCTGCCACTTTGCCATCAAAGAAACCTGGAGGGGATCCACACACTTTCTGGCCACATCACCCTCACCAAGGGACACCTGGTGTGACACCAATTGTGTGAACTTATTACACATTTGAATGCACACAAACACCAGCAGAGCTTTATTTTTGCTCAACTTCTCAGATCTTACAGTGACCGAGTTAATAAAGATGAGAGTCCAGTTGCTTTAATTTGTCCCTCAGGTATTTTCACAAATACAAGCTGACTGTAAATTAAGTACTTCCAGTTTTTCAACTTTACAATGGTGCAATAGCGATGCGCATTCAGTAGCAACCACACTTAGAATTTTGAATTTAGATTTTTTTCTCAGGCAGCTGATATTTTTGGTTACGATATTCTCTCATGATGCTGGGCAGCAGCAGTGATCTGCATCTCCCAGTCTGCCACGTGGTCGCTAATGCATACAAATTATACTCTACAGTGTTCTGTGTTGCCAGTGTTTCTTTGGATACCCCCCATATCTATGTTGTTTTTTGTGCCTCCATGATGTCTACAAAACCTCCATCTGTGTCTGTGTCTTCTGAAAGTGACATAAAACTGGCAATCCTGTAATGACTTTTAATGTAGGCTAGACTATGATATTCAGTAGGTGTTATGGTGTGGGTGGGTGGAAGCAATCGTGAGAAACCACGGTAATAAGTTTAAGTTCCGTTAAACTCTTTACTGAGCGTTGTTTCCAACAAAGAGCGTTGCCATTAGCCAGAAGCTATCACTAAACATTGGCAATTGGCAGTAAACAAAAGCAGAAGAGCCGCAATTCAAAATAAACCAAATACAAGGTCTTAAAGAGACAGAGGTTGCAGGAGCGTTCACAAAAAGCAGAAGAAACTGAGCACTGACAAGAAGTCCAGGTAGTAACTAAATCCCTTCCGTGATTGGTTCCCACGCCAATCAGTCTACCAATCAGTGCTCAGTCTGACAATGGGGGTGGAAAGACCGCCTATGTTCCGTTGTTGAAGCGGCCACAGGTGTGACAGTAGGTTGGGTGGATTAAATGCATTTTCAACTTGCAATATTTTTGATTTAACAATAGGTTTATTGGAACATAACCCTGTTGTAAGTCGGGGGCCATCTGTACTTTGTTCATTAGTTCAGCTCTGTTTCATTCCTTCTAAAAGTCAAGTCACTTTCTTCTGGATGGCCACTACCTTCTTCACTTGCATCAATGAAATAGTTAAACTCAGACATCACATCCAGTCAAATAATCCGTATTCTGCACTAACGACACTAAAAGCAAATGCAAAAAAGCCAACAGCCACATTTTTTTCCAGCCAAACTCCTGCTAATGTAATAGTTAATCAATATTTTCTTGCCTGATCGCCACTCCCTTAAAATCCTTGGATTCTGGAGTTTTTTCAGTCTGAGCCAAAATTTGACATAAGTAGCTTCCTTGCAGTGACAATATTGCTGATTTTATCCCTGACAGGTGAGAGCAGAACATGTCACTCACATGGTTGTTACTATACTTATATTTATTTGGCACAGGGTCACCAAAGATACATTTCTCACTACGTTGCTCTGGCATTTTTGTATGTACAGCAGAGGGAGAGCTTCACATTAGTGCCTCATGGCCAGTTTCCAGGACACCATTAAGCAGACCCCCACCCTCCGTCAGTGACGTCACACTGGAATCAAATCTATGACCCACATTCAGAAGTCAATTTATGAATACAGAGACGTGCGTGATGTGGTTATTTAACGCGGAGAGGGAGGAGGAGTGACGGACAGGTTGTGCTGCGGGCAAAATCAGTTGGTAGAAGTAATTAGAGATACAGCAGGAGGAGGGGGGCAGAAGATGTGGTGACACCGACCACCACTAACACGTCAGAGCAGCATCTCATATCTGCACCTACACTGACCCACAAACACTACTAACCACATGGGATGAGTCGTCCCCTGCGGCACCTCGCAAAAGTGTTCACACCCTTCACAGAATCACACCTTTTACTGGGTAACAAAATGATGCTTTAACATTTCCTTTAATATGACATTTTAGTTCAAAACAATACAACAGTCAAAACAAAATTTTATAATGTAAGTCTACATGAGTTTTCTACAATAAAATATTTTTTTTAAATAATAATAAAAACTGATACATTTCATTTGCAAGTATTCAAACCCTTAAAGTTAGTAAGTGGATTTAGCAACAATTACAGAGTTTTTGGGTCATTTTCTGTACCTGATGACTAGTTGTGCATCACCACTCTTGCTGAAGACTAATTGTGCGTCACCATTCCCCCGATGACTAGTTGTGCGTCACAATTCTGCCGATAACTGGTTGTGTGTCACTATTCCCCTTGAAGACTAGTTGTGTGTCACTATTCCCCCGATGACTACTTGTGTGTCACGACTCTTGCTGATGACTAGTTGCGTGTCACAATTCTGCCGATAACTAGTTGTGCGTCACTATTCCCCCGATGACTAGTTGTGTGTCACTATTCCCCCAATGACTAGTTGTGCGTCACTATTCCCCCAATAACTAGTTGTGTGTCACTATTCCCCCGATGACTAGTTGTGTGTCACGACTCTTGCTGATGACTAGTTGTGCGTCACTATTCCCCCAATAACTACTTGTGTGTCACTATTCCTGCAGATAACAAGTCGTGTGTGGTGCCTCCGCGAGGAGCGGCCGCCGTTGCCATGGCAGCGCATAGTTAACAAACTCCCGGGCGCCTCCCGGCAGGCGCAGCGCGGCCCCTGCAGGAAATGCCTCGACACTCCGCGCTGTCAGCGTGTGGTGCAGCCGAACGAGGCGGTTCGGTTCGTCCTCCGAGCGTTTCTGTGCAGAAGCGACCGCGTCCCATGAAGCCGAGTGTCGCAGGGCGTGGGAGTTCATCCTGGCCGCTTGTCAGCCAGCAGCGCGCCGGAGCTCCTGCCGCTCAGCCGCTGCCCACTGCGAACTAAGAGTCCGACAAAGAGCCCGGGCTCCGGGTCCCGCTCCGCTCCCATCTGCCCCAGTTAGACGGCGCTGCTGCTGCTGCGGGGAAGCCGCGGAAGCTGCGGTGTTTCGCTGAGGCTTTTGAAGGACTCAACATTAACGGTGATTTTTTAAAAATTATTACATTTTAAAGTGACCCTTACATGTAAAGCCATGGGGACCTTCGAGACCGCAGTAGCCACCTATTATGAAGACGAAGAAGAGGAAGAGGATCAGTACTATGAATTCGAGCCTCTGCCTACACTCTTAGAAGATGAGGTAAGCATAAACTATTATTATTATTATTATTATTATTATTATTATTTGCACTATTAGCCATTATTAATGGTTCTTGTAGTGTAGAAGTTGCAGCAGTACCCTTTGGCAGTTGCACTTGTGTTTCCTAAAAGCTTTGTTTTGTTTTTTTCATTCATCCCAAGGATGGAGGGTGTGCTTAATACTGAGACATCTGGAGGAGTTGAGGGAAGAATCTTTGTTCAGTTGTGCGGTGGGGTGGAGAAGATGCCTTAGTGCTGAGTATGAGGGCCAAGGCGCCGCTGCAAGTCCCCTCTGACTTGACCATGCCTCATCCAAAGAGACCTTTTCATGATTGTTAGTCCATCCAAACTCATTTGGAAACGCAGCGAGTGAATACTTTTGCAAAGCAGGGGTTCCACCCTTGTCGCCTGGCCATCTTTTCCAGTGTGTGTCTTCTAGGGTTTACCGAGTGTAACTGTGTACAGATGCTGTTCTGTGAGTGAGTCGGGTGCCTCCAAAGTGTAGCATTGTTTTATTTAGCTCATCTGCTATCCCTCCAGATGTCCATTGTGATGTGCAGGTGGTGCTCAGACCCAGAAATGCCGGTGTGAGGAAAAAAGTGTCAGCGCTGCGCTTTTTCTTTTGGCTCCTGGTTTTATCCTGGCCCACTTGGAGTGAAGCAGATGGGTGTGGATGCAGCCTCAACAGTGAGGGAGGGTATAACCGCTGTCTGAGTCAGAGGCTAAACATGTGTAAAGAAGCAGAATAACCGGGGGTGTAGAACCAAACCCCTGCAGGGGCCAAGCGTGTCCACCACCAGCTGCTTTTTTGTCTCAGCCTCGACACACTTAGCCACAATGCTTGCAAAGTCACCTCAATCCTTCGAACTAACCAGGTTCTTCCAAAACCATGGAGTAAAGATGTGTTTGGACATGCGCAGGTGTCATGGAGATAATGCAAGTATGGAGAAATTGCAGTGTAACACGATCCCTTGGGGCAAGCAAATCTGAATTAAAACCCGGAGGATACGCAGTGGTGCTCTGTAGATGGGCTCAGAAACATCTACTTTAGACAGATTTGATTTCATCCTAGTAGAAGAGGCCATAGAGCAAAATTTGCTGGAAGGCAGTTTTTGCTTTTATATGTATTTATGTTCCACCAGAAAGTGAATGAGAGTAGACTTTCAGTTTGTTTGGCCGTCTGCTGGAATAGGATCTGTGAACCTCACTGACCTTCTGAGAACCTTCTGCCTTCCTTCATTCTGTTATTCGTGTTTACTAGCTTTGCAGACCCTTTTCACTGAAAGCAGCAGTGCTCAAATCCTGTAGGTTTAGCGCTTTGTTGTTGTGGTTAAGTGCTGCTGATTCGGCCTTGGGTCTTGACAGCCACACAAACAGGTTGCCTCCAGAACGATGTGTTTTCCGCTCATGGCCTTGCAGCTGAAAGCTCCGATCGAGTCCTAATATCTGGGTGCTGCTCATCCTCTTCTTTGCTTTTGTCCAGCTTTTCTATGCATTTGGTCTGTTCACTCACCTGGAAGTGCGATGAATTATTTTCAGTAGCCAAGTGTCCTGCTTAAAGGACTAAGAAGAGCTGTAGCCTGACATCTCTTGGTCACCTTCTAAACCCGCACCCTACATCAGCCAAGGCTGCATTTGAGTTTCCTTCAGGTTTCCTCAAGTTTCCTCCAGTGCTACAGATTTTAAACTGGTGTCCCTTCTGCAGTCGTTCCTCTCCCAACCTAGAATCCCATGTTTCCAGGATAGACTCGGGACCCCCGTGACCCAAGCGGGTTATGAAAGTGAGCGAGCATTCCAATTAGCACCACGTGTTGTGTTTTATTGTCCAAATGACTTGTTACATTGTTCAATGGCCATGAAAAAATTGCTTTTAGGATCTAGGGTCACCTGCCCTGGACTGGAGAAGATGTCTCCTTTTATTTTAATTACTCCGTAGGTGTTGAATTTGAACAACTGTGTTACTGTAGTGTCCATTAGTGTGTATTACGGCTTACATGTAGATGCGTCTCGACAACATGTGTCCATCAAGGTGCTCCTTGCATGTGAACGCACCTGTTGCTCTCATCCACTCGCCTACTCGTTCGCACCGATCCTTCCTCACAAACCCACTCGCACGTTCCTTTGTTCGCTTTCGACAGCCACTTAATTATACACTCACTTACCTGCCCGCTCTTTCATTCCGTCACTCGGCCTCTCACGACTGCTCCCCTGCGCCTGGCGTAGGTTTGTTTTTTTCAGGGAGAGACTGGATTTATCAGAGATGGCAAAGGCAAGGGAAAGTTATGTAGGACAGCATTTTCTTGTGGAGGGAGAGGCCCCCCTTTTTCTCTTGCCTGTAGGTCCCTCTTGGGAACGTCAGTCTATTTATGGACCAGTGCAGCTACTTAAAGTAAGAGGGCTTGATGTGGAGATGGAGATGAATCAGTGCTGGGCCACTTTGTGCACTGAGGGCCCCTCAGATGGGCGCAGACAGCAAGCAGGCCTGAACAGGAAGCCACAGGCGTCCCCAGATCCGTCCGACTGTCCTTCTGCCCTGAGGAACAGGGTGCCTCTGTTGGCAGCTGTTGGCGCAAACGGGTGGCACACAATCGCCTTTTGTTTGGCCTCGTGGATGAGGCCCCAGACTACGAGGGATCAGACAGCTGCTGATGGGGGAGGATGAGCGTGCAGTCAGAGCTGATGTGGTGAAGCGCCCCCCTGCATGATGCAAATGCTTTAGGAGGGTTGGAGGTCAGCGAGTGGGCGAAACCACCAGGCCGGGGACGGCTGGGGCGTGTGCAGATCTGTGGTGCCTGCTGCTTCATTATTGATGCTCACAACAGCGACAACGGCCGAATACGCGTGGCTGCTTTAACACAAATTATACTGGTAAACCCAGTCAACCATATGTTTGGGGTTGGATATTTGACTCAGGGAATGTTGACATAGGAACCAAATTCCTGGCTGTCGATTTCGCCGGAAAGAGCTGCGACTCACTGTGTTGTGGTATCAAACGTGGGCAGGATGCTAAGCAACAGGGGGCCATAGCTCATACATGCAGGTCACAAAAATTGAGCGCCACTCTCACCTGTCCGAGCAGCTAAGATACAGATACGTGTTAATAATTGTACTAGTAAGAGTAAGAAACTGGTGCAGAGACTAATATGTCAACAATTGTTTCATAAATGCGGTGCTGATAAACTTTTTGTTGTCCTTTGCTAGTGTGTTGACAGGAAACACCTGGTGAGCTTCTGCAGATGTGGACTGAAACATTTTAAACTTTATCACGACCCATATCAGAGACTCTGAAGACCCTTATAATGTCCAGCAGAAGATCAGTTCCAAGGTTTATACTGTTGGGAATGGAGCCAACGTCCTCCCTGTTGTTTGCATTCTTCACCCAGTTTATAAGCTGGTCACCTTCCAAGTGGAGTTTGGCAGAGATTTTGTCCTCCTCTGTCCACACTGTTCTTATTCTCTTTAATTTTGCTGACCGGGTACTTTTTTTAGAGTGTCTTTCACTTTTGTAACTGATATTTACAGCTTAACATTTACTGAAGTTATTCAGTAGAGTTCCTGGCTGAACTTTGCTCCCAAAGTTGCCTTTGTGGGGTACGAAAGTCCTTGATGAATAACTTCATGGAATGATGTGGGCTTGTTTTGGCATAGTGATTTATGGCTGTTGCCTTAAATAACAAGTGTGTTTGCGAATGCTCCCCTACGGTGTGGTTACCTGTAAAGGATGCTCACATACAGTCGCAGTTGTGAAAAGGTGGGCTTGAGTATGACGGCGTGTTTTTCTGCGCAGAGTAAAACCGTGCGTCTCTGTTACAGGAGAACGTCTCCCTTGCAGATATCCTCACCCTGCGGGACAGCTGTCTGTCGGAGCAAGAGCTGTGGGCAGTGTGTGTGGAATGTGCCCTATCCCTGCGGAGGATTGCCCACTCGCCGCTCTTCCGCACCCTCTGCATCACCCCTGATACGCTGGCCTTTAATGCCCATGGCAACGTGTGCTTCATGGAACATCTCAGTGGTGAGTCCCTGTTCTCTCCCACCCTCCTCCTCAGACCTACAGAGGAACCACCAAAGCTTTTCTCCTCTCTTGGCTCATCTCACTTGACAGGTCAGCATCTCCACTCTTGTTCTTCCTCTGATTCATCGATGAGCCGCCTCCTTCTTCACCGGTGAACCTGAATTGTCCCACTTGTGTCTCTGCTAAATCACCGATGAGGCAGCATTTCTCTCTGTCTCCCTGTCCTGCATCTCTGCTCATTCTGCAGCTTGTCATGCTGTCTTCTAATGGCACAAAACCAGCAGCATCATGAGAGGTGTTGCTCTAGCAGGAAATCCCTGTTTGGCATGAAGGAAAACCATAGTTCTCCTCTGTTGGCAGTAACACAGAAACAGGTACGCCCACCTGCACAGCTGGGCCATAGCTTCAGCACTTTAGTTCTTGCAAATGTGGTGGCTGGCATTCCAGTGCAAGAGTGCAGAACACAGCAGCCAAACTCTCTTGTCTCCTTTGCACTGGGAAGCCTTGTTAGTCCACCCTTCTCCAGCTGTGTCACCCCACCTGCCCACAGGTGCTAGCAAGATGCCCTGTATTTCTGTACAGTTCCCTGTCATTTAGTGACACATCTCCTGTGTCCCTCAGAGCAGAAAGCTGCATCCCAGACCTTATGATGCAGTCGGAAGCAGACATTTCTACCATAATTCACTTTGTTTGCAAATTTAACTACTGTGTCACTATAAATAAGAGCTTAGTAATGAAGATGTCTGTTAGTGAGTTTCCTTCTGCTTGTCCTGAATAATGGTGGCACCAGGCTGAATTGACCAGCCACAAGCTTCCATTCCCAAGCAATGGTCTCAAGCTCTTACTGAAGACTCCCCAGGCATTTTCTGTCCAACCAAAGGATATATTCTCTCTAACAGTTCTTGGGTCTGCCCTGCAGTCTCATCTCAGTGGGATGTGCTTGGTAGAGATCCAGCAGGAGCTGAGTAGGGGGCCGTTCTAGGAAATGCTCGAATGGCTCCTGCAGATGAGCAGGAGCAATGATTTCTTCAGAGGCCCCTTTGCACCACTGAGTTTCACACCAAGTTTCCAAGGACAAACACATTATCTTTGGCTTGGAGTTGGTTGACAGTGATCACACCCAACTTTCTGCACATGCTTTGTCAATCACCAGATTATGAGATCATAAATAAGAAACACTGGGTGACACAGGGTTGAGATGGGATGTACCAAATAGCTGGTGCAATATCTAAAGAATTTATGGCCATTTTTTTCCCTGTCTGCATGAATCTGTTGGGTTAGATTTGATTATTTGTGGAAGTGTTGCCTTGAAACTTCTACCATTTAAATATTTCAAAAACTCCAATATGACAACAGTAATATGGCTTTCAAAATAAAACCAGAGAGAAATTCTAAAGCCTACTGATACTTTCATCACCTCGGTAAAATACATTTTCATGTTCTGTTTTTTTTTTGTTTTTTTTTTCTCTTCCTCCCCTGTTAAAATAACACATCTGTATGCTGTCGCAATAAATTGTGTTTTAATGCATTTACTGTAAATATGAGCATTCTTTCCTGTTCTCGCTCATTAGATTTTAAACCCTCAGCTGAATTTACAGCTTAGCCAGCTGGACTTTTGTTATTGGTGGTTTCCTATGGAAAATCTCTGTATCTATTAGATATTCATCAGCACAGAGGCATTTACAGTACTGTGGCAAAATTAACTCTTTACTGTAGTTAGTGAGACAAAAACAAGCAAACGTCTTTAACTCCGAGTTAATTTCTGTTGTATAAAATTAATAACACATTATTAATTTTAAACCGTACCTTCATTTAAAGCTGCTATTGGTATACTGAATGTTGACAGTCTACTTCTGCCTTCCTGTGCGTTTACAGTCTATTTTTCATGGCCATAATAACCTTAAAGGGTTTTGCCTGAACACAAGACAATGAAGGCTGTGGCAGGAACCAGACGCAAGTCTGACGTATTAAACAAACAAACAAACAAACAATAAATAAATAAACTGTAAAGAAAGAAACAAAAACGTGGCTTCAAAATGACTAAATAAAACGTTGATCATAAAGGCAACACCCAAGCAGGCCCAAAACAGCCACAATTCTGAAATAAAAAGAAAATCATGTAAAAGCAGCGCTCTGAGTGCCGCTGAAACAGAGCTGGAACGATGGCCTATTTAAGAATAGGGATGTGGCATCCAGGTCCTTACGTAACGTTACATATTTTTTTAAATTGTTAATTCCTCCAGGCCTTGTACTGTGTGCATTAGCACATAAAAGAGAACAAGTTGTTTTGTACAACAAGTTTTTTTCTGCCATAAGTTAATTTTTAAAAACATTTAATAATGCATAAATAAAGGATGACCCATAAATCTATGGGAGCACCACTTGGGTTTTGATGCAGATGTGTGGCCACCTCTGGATGTAGAAACGGCTTAGTCACTGGCTTTTAGGGATGCGCAGTTGAGTTGTGTCAGATACAGTTTGTAAGCATAATATAAAATGAAATAATAATACAGTTAATAATTCCATATGTGATTGCTGAGTTTTCAACATCATCTGTCATTTCCTGGTCCAAAGCAGCCTTTTCATTAACATGCGGTGAGCGTGCAGAGCGGCCCGACCTGCCTCTTCTCCAGAAACATCCATTTGAAAAGGCATTTCCCTGTAGCACAGCTCAACGCCCACCCAGTGATTTCATCATATAAAAGTTTTCCAAAAAATGGGGAGAGGTGGCATCACATTTCACTTGCAAATTTCTTGAAAACCCAAGAAGTGAGAGCAGTGATTTATTCGTGTGCTTTTGTGGTGATGTTGTACTACATACGTATGTTCACAAACGGTGGTGAGGCAAGGCTGTACAGTTTATCAGTGGGTGCAAATGTAACTGGGGAAAATGAATAAAGGTTGTTATTATCATTTTGTATCTCCACGCCTCGATTCCCAATAAACAGCAGCATACTGAGAACCTACTGTGCATCTCAGTGAAGTCAGAGATTAAAATTTGGGAATTTTCTGTGCTAAAAGTAATATAGTAAATTTCTCCATACCAATCCCTACCGCCTGTTTATGATTCCCTTTTCTTTGAAATTTGTTTAGTGACTGCAATACATTTTTGCAATAATCCTCTTTTAATTAACATTAAAAGTAAGATTTTGGAATGAGGTGAAACTTACAGTGCTTAAGGTCAGGGACCCACTTCCTGCTGCCCTTCAGCGGCGTATTTGCTAAATTGCTTAGTACTAACTTTACTATACTCGCATGGCGCATGAGTCTCTGCTGCGGCTCTGCTCGAGTATAAAATTAATTTGTTGCCGATAATTTTTGAACTTCACCTTTCAGATGATCCTGAGGGTTCCTTTACGCCACCAGAGTTTGACAGGACTGGCAACACCTTTGAAGTAAGTGAGTACTTCTCGTCGCTCATTTCCTTGACTGCTCAACACCTTAGGGTGGATTTGGTATCTCCGCTGCTGAATGTCTGACTGTGACTGTGGCCCGTACGACTGTTTCTCTTTTAATTTTCCAAACTTTGAATGTGTGGAATGTGTTAGGCTGAAAAATTACACAGAATTTCCGGGATTTAAGTTGTGGTCTCAAAAATATGCTTCCTCGGAATATGGACGAGACTTTGTCATTCGCTATCGGTTTCTGGAACTTTCTGCCTACTTGTACCAAGTCGGTCTGCATATAGAGTAAAGGAAATCAATGTCACATAGCATTTATTTCAAAACATGCTCCAAAATCGATAGTACAGCTTCTCTACATGAAGGTGTGGAGTACAAAAGGTGTGATGTGTAAGGAGATTCACTCTCTCACTCTTGCTCTCTCACGCCCTCTCTCTTACACTCTCTCGCATTCTCCCTCTTACACTCTTTTGCACTCTTATGCTCTCGCATTTTCTCGCCCTCTCTCTCTCATTCTCTCTCAGTCTGCTTTCCAATTCAGTTAAAACATATGGTTTCATGGAATTGATTCCTTCTTTCCCACATCCATCATCTGTTTGAAAGTATTAGAAAGTCCAGTGTGTCTTTTTGTACTGCAAGTCAAGCAAATTCTTTCATTTGTTGTTATCTTATTTTCTTGCTCTAATGAAACCGCATGAGCAGAACCATTTGGACTCTCCAGAGGGGACATTTTTGTGTTTCTGCTTTTTCAGTGTAAAGCAGCACCAATGCGCTCGCTGGTAATTGCGATTGTGCGACAGTTTTTTTTTTTTTTTTTTTTTAAATTTTTATTTACTGTACAACCATTTCTCATTTTAAAAGTGGTTCTCTCACTTGAACTTCTCTGCCTGGAAGACATGAACTCATTTGTCTCTAAAAAGGTAACGTGGACATTTACACTGACATTTATTCAGGGAAAAAAGCATAAGCTTGTAGGATCTTTAATGCTCAGTATACATTTCAGATGCGCTCCAGCTTTCTCCTAAGCACTTTTTCTGTTCATCATTTTCTTGTCTCCTCTGGTTATTATTACGGCTTGCCAGGTGGAAAAGCAGCAATGTAGATGGAAGAATAATAATTCATTTGTTAGATGAATCCTGGAAATGATTGTATGCCACAGGTGACAAGTTTGGCCCTCATAGAGCATAGAGGTTGCTGCTTCTCCTTTGCCATGGCCTCGTATTGCTTTATTGACTATTTAATGGCTTGATAAACAGCCTCTGGACCGAAGGCATTACAATGTAAGTTGGCACTGACCATGAATCCAGCTTTGGGACATTTTTAAATGGCAGTAGACTCAGTGCTCTGTAGTGCTGTGCTGCTTGTCTTTGTTAAAAAAGGATTTAGTTGTCTACCATTAAGGTCAAAGTGAGTTCATCATGATGTTCATTTAAAAGACGGGGACATTCTTTTAGCTTCCTAAAATGATGCATATTTAAATGTTGTCTGTTTAAACTGCTAATGCTAATGTAAGAAGTGGACAAGTTACTGAGTGCTGAAGGTGTCACATTAACACCAACTGCTGGAGATCATTAAATAGCCTACAAGGTATTAACTGCTGGCAAGGTGACTGTCTGGCTGTCTGGGAAAGAATAGGATTATTAAAAATCAATTTTCATGTGTTGTGAAAGCGAGAGAGAGACTGCAAAACAACAGCCCAGAGAACATGCACTGGATGAAAAATAAAGGTGCCGATTCTGAACCTCTGAATTTTGGGATCAGCCTGACTACCTGATTCCTCTGGTGACCCTCAGCATCTCTTCTTCCAGATTCTCTCAACCTTCCCAGTAAACCTCAGTCTCTTTTAGCGAACGGGCCGCTGTTAAGAAATCCTTATAAAGCTTGAGGATTATCTTTATTTTACAGAAGTGTTTCTAATCTTTCACTCCGTTGTAATGTATGCTGCTGACGCACATGTGAATATCCTCCTTTTTTAAATGATATTTATGGAAGATTTGCTTCTGACGTTTTGGCCTCAGTTGAAATATTTGAAGCTTTGTGGTGTTGTGCAACCTTGTCCCCGGTGGACCGGTGAACCCGGGATCCGAAAAGCTTCGCCTTGCTGAGGATGAGCACCTGAGATCTGCACTGTGAAGTTCCCACTGTCCATGAGAGTAGGCAGGGTCATGGCCTGTGGTTTCTGGAGACGTTCAAAGGCCTGCAGTTCCATTGAGGGTACAAATAGCTGGGCATGACCTGAATCTTACCTCAAAGTTGTGTAAAAAGAACTGCATCTGGCCAGCAAGGAACGTGGAAAAACTACTCAGAGTAACGACCTGGATGCAAAACATCAGCTGTGAAAAAAACTGCCAGCTTCCAGTAGATGTACTCAAACTTTTGAATGGGACTCTGTATAATAAAAGTCAGCTGCTATTTTTGAGGCGCTCCAGGTAGTGGGGAGGGTGAATCTCGGAGTTTGCAGTCCAAGTGGAATTTTTCTAATTAACTTTTCCCTCCTCCCAAATCAGAGCCATGAGTGGTAAATAATCTGTCTGAGCCTCAGACTGAGGTCTGAGATGCAGAGGCTTGTGGAAGGTTTCCAGCAGCATTCGCCTGCCGAGCCCCCTGAGGATCCTTTTGCTCTACTCCGATCCATCTGGTTTTATTGAGCAATTTTTTGTGAGCTTATTTTAATTAGAAGAAAGGAGCATTTTAGGTAGAGAATAGCAAATGAACTTTGGGACTGTTTTGCAGGAGGGCAGTGATGAATGTAGTGGGAAGTAATCGATGACAGGTCATGCTGGAAAGGATGAGGCAGCCCTGTTCTATTTGAGATGCATTACCCCCCCCCCCCCAGTGTCCGTCATGCAATGGTGGCATCGACTCCACGTTGGCCAAACCTGTTTTGCTTGAATTGCATTGATAACTCAGAAATCCAGATACATCTACCTTTTGTACAAGGAATCTGCGCTACGTCTATGTTTGTTTCCATAAAGTCTTATTCCAGATGTTCAACCCAATATTAGAATCTGGCTCTTTTAATGCCATCTTGCAGTACTGTAAAAAATAACCGGATAACTGCATTACAAAAATTTTTTTGTCGTTTAGTCGAGTTCGATTCTAACTTCATGCTTGCACAGTCTTCCTAGTGCAGGCTGCCTCTTCGAGGTCTTTTAAGGTCATATGCAGTGCTTCCATAATGCTGTCTATCAATCTTAACTTCTGTCATCCCCTTCCCCTCCTGCCTTAAGTTTTTCTCAGTCTTCTCCTGTCATCTCATTATGTGACCAAAGTATCTGAGCTTTTGTTTCAAAGTCATGCCTTCCAGTGAGTGCTCTGGTTCTGTTTCTTCAAGCATTGATTTGTTAGACCTTATTGCTGTACAAGGAACTCTAAGCAGTTTTCTCCAACACCAAAGCTCAAATGCATCTGTTCTTCTGTGTTCAACCTTAGCAACAGTCCAGCTGTTACAGCCATGCATCACTGCTGGAAACACCACAGCCTTGACCATATGAACCTTTGTTTACACCATGATGTCTCTGTTCTCTAGTATCTGGTCCAGATTTGCTATTTTTTTGCTGAAACAAAATCTGGTACTGCTTCTACTTCCTCTCTGTCCATTAGCAAACACTTCATAGTACCAGTTGCCATAATCTTGGTTTTCCTGATGCTGGGCAGCAAGCCAGCCTTTGCACTTTTTCCCTTCACTTTCATTAAAAGTCCCCTCAAAACTTCCTCACTTTCAGCCATTAGAGTTGTATCATCCATACATCGGAGGTTATTAATGTTTCTTCCGGCGATCCTAATTCCAGTGCCTGAGTCTGCAAGACAAGCATTTCTCAAGACCTATTCATATGCAAACTAAATAAGGAGGTTGATAGTATACCACCTTGTCCTACTCTCTTCTCAGTCTTGGACCACTTGGTTGTTCTGTGTGCGGTTCCAACTGTTGCTTCTTGATCTGCAAACAGGTGCCTGGTGTGCCTATCTCTTTAAGGCCGTTGCCATAATTTGCTATGGTGTACACATTTGAAGACTTTAGAATACTCAGTAAACACTTTTTAGTGTGTAATATAATAAACTTACACTTAAATGGTGCGTTTTCATTGAATCTGATGCGACCCTGTAAAGTAGAAGCTAAGTATTTTTGCCACCATCGATCTGTATGCAAAATTGTGCAAAGTTCATTATTCCATAAAACTCATACACAGGTCCTTAGTGCTTGATGGTTTTATGCTTTTATGCTTGGTTTATGAAGGGCAGCACAGTGGGTAGCACTGGTGCCTTACAGGTATGGAAGAATTTAAAAATCTGAAGTTTTTCTGTTTTATACTGCTGAGTACTGGCCCAGTTTAAGCACAACAATGAACTTACAGAACAAAACCGTGTCTTTCCAACATGCGTTCACTTGCGCTGCTGTAAACTCCCTCCTTCTTTTCAGCTACAGGAAACAGTTGGCCTATTGTCCGCTACACAATGCTCCATGGTTTGGATTCTCAAACTCAGCTTCATTCTACCTAATATCACACTCCCCCCTTCACACGCCCCTGTCCAAATTTTTTCTGAAAAGCTCAGTCTTTTTCCTTTGCTATCAGGTGGCTTTTGGAAAACATTTATAAATAATCTGATTATACAATGCGTGCTTTTTGTTATTTTTACAAATTCTACATGCCTGTACTGTACTGTTTATATAATGTATTTCCCTGTATTTTCCTGTACGTTCCCCATTGTATGTTTCTATTGCTCAGTATAAAAATGACAAGAGAAAGCTTTAGAAAGCGGCAGCTCGTTCCCTCATGGGGTTCTGGCCATCAGAACATGAGTCAGATGGATAATGCAGCGTCCTTAGGCCACCTGTCTAAGGGAGCCACTGAGAGCTGAAAATGGTCTGCAACACTTTCTGTGTTTTGAATGGGTATGTGTGACTTATTAATGAGTGTAATGTCAATGTAGTGGGAGAGAGGGAGGATTATGGCTGCTGTGATTGAAAGATTTCCAGTTGAAAATCTTTCTTTGTGCACAACAGAAAAGTTGTGTTGGATCAGCTTAACAAATGCAGCCCTGTGTCTCATCACTGTGTCCTTTATACTCTTATTTTTGTCCTTGCTGCGAATGAGCTGTCTAAGCCCTGCAGTCTGGACCGGGAGGGGGGGGTACGTCTACATTGTTTGGTTTCACAGTCGAGGCTTAATGTGCTATTTTGCTTTTTTCAAACCAGGGTACTGGGGGTGATTCCCTCTATTCCCTTCTGTCGCTGACTTTGTACCAACATCTTCTTAGTTTAATGCTGTTATACTGGTCATTATACTGTAGTTGCACACAGGATGCAGGATGAATATTATTATTATTTTATTTCATTTTTATTTATTTATTCAGCTGATGCTGTCCTCCATAACAACCTTCAGTTAGGTTCATATACAGGCCTCTCTCATTTTACGCTCGTAATTTTTTCCTTGAAAACCAAATGTTTGTATGTTGACACCCAATTCCCCATTATTTCTTAAGGTAAAAATACTCTGCAGTACTTTGCTGTACTGTGAGATTGTTTCTATTTATGCTCAACAATGCAGGTCTGGTGCTCCAAGTAAGACACAAATTCCGGGTGCGAAGGTCGCCCTCCAACGTAACTTTGGGCTCTGCAACTAATCGCTGTCACACAAACTAGAAACTCTCTGGTGAGAATCTGTAAAGATGAGGTGAAAGACGGAGTCATGAGGAGAGTAAAAACATCCTTGCTGTTTTTATAGCTGGGTCATTTTTACTGTGAAAGGTTTACTTTGCTCAAGGACAGCAGGCAGAGGGGTTCAAACTGGTAACTTAAATGATTGCAGAGTGACAGCTGTTACTACGCCACCCTGGAAGATGGTGTAAGCTGTCGCACACAGGTTGCTGGGGTATAGTCATTTTTGTCTTCCCAGATACTTTGCGTACTTCAGGGAGTTGAGAAGTGAGTCAAAGTGTGACTGTTCTGTGCACTGAGTGCTGTGGGAGGTTCGGTGCTAACAGTAAGGTGGGGGTGCCCTGTATGCCAGAGGGTATCTGATGATAAGACTTGGCCTGAATGCACGGTTTGCTCATCAGTATAGACCGCATGTCTTGCAGGGCCACATTTTCTCTCTGGGCTCGACCCTGGCAGCCTCCCTGGACTTTGTCATGGAGCCTGAGCTGCGGCCAGAGCTGGACACAGAAGTGAGGACCCTGCTGGATCTGATGCAGCAGGAGAGCCCAGAAGACAGACCCAGCATCGCAGTAAGGAGCTCACGAAACCTCTTATAAATCCTTCTAATGTGAAGTTGTTATATTAATAACAATCCAACTTGCTGCATCATCATTGAATTTAACACATGGTTCCAAGTTATTCATTCAAGTATCTGCCCAAGTACTTCAGCGACATCAGTGTTTATTTTACAGTGTTTTATAAGTCGAGCGATCATAAGCTATAGTAAAATGGCCGTAAATGCTGTATAAATAATTACAGTCTTTGCCACCTTGCAGTGTTAGTGTGCAATTTTTTTTTTTTTTCATAGAACATCATGGCTTTGGCAAAGGGGAAGCTAATGAACGTTTCATCTTCAAACATTTGCCGGAAACTGTCTGCCATCGGTCGCCGGGTCCTTTCCATTGAGTCTGTGAGCACTTTTCAAGGTAGGTGTCTTTCATTCTTATTAAAAAAAAAAACTGCAGGTAAAATCAAATCAGTGTCATTCAAGTTGCAGGGGTGCATGTATTGCCTTGGGTGTCTGGTGGTAAAAATGTGCAGTAAGAGCTTTGTTACTTGCTAAGATCAGTCTGTTGGCCTGAAAGGGCCAAGAAGAACGTCATAAAAATGCGAATCTGACTCTGTTCACTCTGGAATGTTACTGCGGTAAAATGTCGCAACACTGTGAGATACAAAGCACTTTTCCTATTAATCACAGATGGCTTGGAAAGTTCTGGTGGAGTTCATGAACAGCAGCCAAGAGCCAGGAGGCGGCTTTCTGATGAAAACTCGGCCGACGGAGGGTCCACCTCCGAGGACCTGGCCACGGGCATGAGCTCCCCGGGGATTATGCCACAGGCAACAGCAGAGGAGCGGCGCTTTCAACTGCAGCTGGACAGCAAGTCCCAGAACAGCTCCCCCGTCAGGAGGAGGGTGCAGGAGAGGGCCGAGCGAAACAGGGGAGTCCTCAGTCGTTCCAGCTCCGTCCCCGACTCCAACAACCCCCCTCCGCTCCTGTCCCACCCGACAAACCTGAACACACCCGTGGCCGACCTCACAGAGATAGGATCTGAGGAACTGCCTGTCGATGCCATCATCAGGCATGCGAGGACTCAGAGGAGCAGCTGCAGCCTACTGACTCATTACTCGAACCTTGAGCAGCTCGACTGTTCAGCTGAAAATGAGCCACTGGAATGTCCTTCTGACAGGAACAGGAGCACAACCTCATCTCTATGTTGGCGTGCGCAGAACGTGGATGGGTCGCACTACAGCGAGTCCCCGAACGAGGAAAACCCCCGAGAATCTGTGTTTGATGGCACCGTGGTACAAAGCATGTACAGCCCCAACAACCATATGACCAAAAGCATGCTGTGCCTCAGCGAGGAAGCTCAGGATGAAGTAGGTCTCCGCAAACCTGTCCCTGTATGCACATCAAACCAAGCTCATTATTTCTGCAAGTGGTTTTTAAGGTCTTCATTTCTGATGATACCTACATACCCGCTGCATTACTGTTTAATGTTCTGTTTAAAGAGTGTCATAAGTCAGAGTTGGATCATGTTTACCAGCTATTTCAGGATAGTCTGACTTGTAAAATTTTGTTGGAATAAAAGGAAAAGTAGATGTAGTGAATTATCAGAATGCATTTTATAATTTAGAACAGAAAGTAGTTGAAAGACTTGGACTGGGACTGCATAGATGGGAGATGAATGAGATTTTTGGGTCGACCGTGATTGCTTTGTGTGTGTTTTCCCACTAGATGTGATGCGAATTTGGATCTGTGTGTGTGCTTCTTCCCCAGTTAATTTTGCGTTTTAGGTGCAAACAGCAAATGGTGACAAGTGTGTTTATTTTCCCAGTAGATGCAATGTCAGCAGTGCATCTGTTTCCCAGGGGGATCTCTTTTCCACAGCGAATGTGTTTTTTTTTTTTGTTTTTTTTTTCCCCAGCAAGTGCTCATCAGTCTGTCTGTTTCCAGGTTGATCTTGTTTGACCGCTCAATGTATGTTTGTTTCTCAGTTAAATCTTTCCCACTGGATTTTATGTGACCAGAGGGTTGTGTGTGTTTTTTTTTTTTTTTTTGTGTGTGTGTGTGTGTGTGTGTGTGTGTGTGTGTGTGTGTGTACGGTGAACACGTGTGTTTGTTTCCCATTGGGCCTCATACGAGTGGTGAACACTGTGTTGTTCATCTGTGCATCGATGTGTGTGTATCTTCAGTGGATCGCTCTGAAGGAACTGCTGTGTCGAAGTGACCAGCCATTGACCGTGACCGAGCTGTGGGCCCTGTGCTACACCTGTCTGTCCACGCTGCAGACATACATCGACTACCCAGGTGGGCTTTTCATTCCAGTGTGTCTCTCCACCCGTGCGCCATCAGCACTGCTGAGTCATTCAGCCCGGTCTGCTGGTATCTCAATGGGTGTGGATGTGTGTTAAATCAATAAAATGTGTCATTTTTTTCTTTTGCCAAAACAGCATATTTATGTCTGGATTCTGTGTATGTCAGCTTTGAAGGAGAGATGCTCTTCCTGAAACCCAAAAACACAGGTGCAGTGAACAGCAATTAATGTGCACCATGGCTATGGTCTTTATTGGTACAGACCTACACCTTGAAAAAATGTCTTTTTCTCAACCTCACATTTAAATTAAAGTGCATATTGCATGTTTAATCTTTATTTCACACAAGCTGTATTTGCCTTCACTTGATGCCTGAGTCATATCTGTTTTCCTTTACCTAATTTACAGCATCCTATGATGCGTTTTATCTGGCACCAGAATTCCAGGAGCACGGAATAGTTACGGAAAAGGTAAATGTGGCTTTAATGTATTTTAATTACCTCACGGATGCTTTATTTTTATACCTGTAGCCATAATATGGAGTGATGTGGGTGGATAATGTCTGCACTTTATAGGTCTGTGTTTATGGGGTGGCTGCTATCCTTTGGGCCACAGCCAAGTTCAACTTGTCACCCAGTGAGAAGTTAGCAATGCCAAGAAAGCTGAAGCGGCTGCTGCTCGACATGGCCAAGCGGATTCCCATTGAGAGGCCTTCAATTGTGGCTGCCAAAAAGGTGTGTGCACTTTACCTGGCGTTTCCTGTTTCTCTCATTCCATCTCTCAGAACTGTGGAGTTTGGCAGCATTTATAATTCCTCTATTTGGGGGGCACCTGCACACTGGCAAACCTTACAAAGACAGCTGAGACTGGAAGTCTGTTGATAACTCGATTTGTTTGTAGGTCAAGTTACAGTCAATAAAAGGTTAATAATGTCCCATTGATAAGATTTTGCCAAAACAGGAGATAAAGCTATAATAAATAAAAAAACAAAAATCACTGAGTTTTATTTCACTGTTTTTCTATTAACCTCAGTCAACATTAAAAGTGAAACTGTAGATTGTTTCATAGTACAAAGTCTTTTTTTGAGTTTATACCCGAAGATTTGCACAAGAAACTGTAATTTATGCGTAGGTGAAATCAGCAACACATATGGTGAACAGACCCCGACGAAGGGGTTTCTTCTGCATATAGCAGATACCAGATAGTGGGCCTGCAAGCAAACATCTGCTAGAAATCTCATAGTTTTTTGACACCTGTAATAACAATGAACCCTAAAACAAAAAAAAGTGCTGAAAGTTTAAAAAGCAAAATCACATTCATACCTGGGAGTGTTGCAATGGAAAGAATTCTCTAGATAACCAGTAGAAATGACTCTATGATTTGACTTACTGTTCATTGACTGCAAATGGTAGTTTGTGAATAGACCAGCCGAGTTTCAGGGTTTCAGTGATTGCAGTAACTGCCTGGCAGTGCAGTGTTCTTGTTGTTGTTGTTGTTGTTATTATTATTATTATTATTATTATTGGTAATGATACTGATTTTCAAAATGAACACCTTCAAAGACCTGCACCTATCATTCCTACAAAACCTGCATTTGTCATTTCTTCATTACCTGTCTGCCATTCCTTCCCAGAGCTGCCGGGATTATCTGCTGCGCCAGTGTACGACTCCTGAAGAAGTTTGGGCACAGCTCATCAGCAGACTTCGCCAGGTTAGTGTTTCCAGCTCAAGCAGGTTGCTGTGTATCAATTTCCATTTACACAAAAAATATTGGTTTCATATATTACATTCATTAGGCAGCATTAACCAATTGCACTTTATTACATTTATAAATAAAATTTATTTCACGGCATAAATAAAATTTATTTATCAGTAAATAAAACTCAAAATACACTTACAATGAATAGCAGAGATGCGTAGCTCCTACATGCCAGTTTGCTGCGGCCAGTGGGACGTTTATGGTTTTTACCTCAGACATCTACTGCCACCTTCAGTTAAAGCAGGGAAATCAGGGCTCTGGTGCCAAAACGTGAAGGTCCACGTGTGCTCGTCGTGATCTTGCTGTACTTTATCTGCAGTCCCACCAAAGGAATGTGAACTGTGCCTCTCCAGAGGTTTTGGACACTAATAAAAAGTTTAACTCCAAAGACCCCCCATGCAGCGAGATCGGTGAGTTTCAAACAGTCTTCACTTCGATGGTTTCACAATGCAGCTTAAATAGAGCGGAAATTACCTTTTGCATTCTGAATGTGTACATTCAGGTGATTGTTCAGTTGCAGTTAAAACTACTTTTCAATCATAATGGAATCAGAGTTAAAGTCTGTGTTGCTCTGTTGGATTCTGGCTACATTTGTCCTATTATGAGCCAGACTGGGGTAATCAGGGTAAAGGGATGTGCACATTCTTCAAAGTGCTTGATAAGGCAAACTTAACAGAATCTATCAGTTCTCAGTAGCAACTGGGCTGTTGTGGCGTATTTTGAGGGACATTGTGAGGTATTACAGCAGCAGTCCTTTTACAGCTGAAATTAGATAGCAAGCGCAAGTTATAGTTAATACTGCAGCATTGCATATACTGACTGATCTGCTGCTGTATATGTTACGTAATAATACATAATAAAAAAATAAAAGCTAAATAATGATAATAAAGATAAATAATGAAACAGATTAAAACAGATTTTTTACCACTGCTCAGATGTTTATCTCAAGATGACTTCATAGTCACAGTATAGCTGTGTCAACTTGAAATATCTTTTATTAACTTCCATAATGTTAATTTTAAAGCCAAACTGACTTTGCAGGTCAGTAATTTCCTCCGCAAATATTGTATGTATGTATGTATGTATTTATTTATTTTATTTTTATAAAATACTAATATAGTTGTATAAGTGGAGGGTAACTGCATATTGGGAACCATGCACAGTGTTTGCCTGTGCATGTGATCTCAGCACTTTAGCTTCCTTTTCAGTTCTGGACAGTACAATATGAGCAAATAAGCAAATAAATGTGTCGCATGTCAGCTATGTTTCTTCCATTTACAGCTTCCTCCTTGTTCATGCTGTTGACGTGTTTGTTGTTAATTTGCGGCCATGATAAAGGGTTCATTCCCATGACCGGGCGGTACAAGCTGTCTCCTGTTCAAGGACCCGTCCCACAGCAGTACCCTGTCCCTGCTGCCCCCCAGCTCCCTGATGCCTTCACCTCCTCTGCCACACACTTCACTCCCATCGTCCTCACCCAGGGGGAGACTGGTGAGGGGGCTGTCATGACGCAGGACCTTGGATCTAAGGGGTAGGCACCATTTCTCTTCTGGTTTCATCCACCACAGTCTCTGTCTAGTGAAAGCAGAGTATTTTTCACATTTCCCATCAGTCGCTGTATACTCATGACCTTGGCTGCTTTACATTAGTATAATGTAACTTTCAACATAAGTACTTTCCCTGTGGATGGAAAAATATCCTTTTAACTTAAATGTATGAAACAGTGTGCATGGCAAGATTTGTTATAAGGTAGCATTATGGTATTTTTGTAGGGGAGTTATTTTGAGTGAGCTGAAGTGATTGTTGAAGTTATTGCTAAATAAAGTTAGGTGATGCAGCACAGTGGCATAGCATGTGGCGCTGGTGCCTCCTGAGTTGTGGTTTTGGACATGGGTCAGATGGGGATCAGTGTATGTAGGGTTTGCTTTTTCTCTTTCTTCACATGGTTTGGTTTCTGGTTTCCTCCTACACTCCAAACATATATTCTGAAACGATTACTCTAAACTACCATTGTGTGTGTATGTAAGTGTGTGTGATTCCCCTATGATCAATTAGCATCTTATCCATGGTGTACCCCGATGTTAAGATTTGCATTGGGTCTGACGAGGATGGACAGGATTAGAAATGAGTATATTAGAGCGTCAGCCCAGGTTAGACGGTTTGGAGACAAAGTCAGCGAGGCGAGATTGCGTTGGTTTGGACATGTGCAGAGGAGAGATTCTGGATATATCAGGAGAAGGATGCTAGGGATGGAGCTGCCAGACAAGAGGAAGAGAGGAAGGCCTAAGAGGAGATTTATGAATGTGGTGAAGGAAGACATGCAGATGGTGGGTGTGACGGAGGAAGATGTAGGGGACAGGAAGAAGTGGAAACAATTGATCCGCTGTGGCGACCCCTAACGGGAGCAGCCGAAAGCAGAAGAAGAAGATTCATGGTGTACCCTACCTCATACTCTATATTTCCAGGAAAGGCTTCTGAGAGACATCTGCAACCCTGGAGTGTTTGAATATTGGTAATAAAGTCCATTGTTGTATGTCATTCTGGAGTTATCCATTAAATCTGAATTCTTAATCTTTATTTTACTGAAGGAAATGTGACAATCAGCAGCTGAAACCCACAGACCTGATGGACACAGAAGACACACCTGTGACAGGAGTGGCAAAAGTGCCAGAAGAGGTGACATCTGTTGCTACACAAGAGGTTGTTGGTTCACGAGACTGTTCTTCCACCTCGTCCAGTGGGAAGACTCTGATGAACAGCCCAGCCCCTGGCTCTCCTGGGCACACAGACTGTGAGGGCCCAAGTCCTCCTCACTGCAGTGCTACATCTTCCTCCTCTTCCTCCTCTGTGCTCTCATCCAGCCAGATGAACCACAACATGGTCAGCAACTACCTCCTGAGACAGGATCCTCAAACGGGGCTCCTCACCTTGTTCCCCGTGCAGATTGCCATCTCAGAGTCCATTCCTGGGCTGAACCTCAACATCGCTCCTGTAACAGCCCCTTGGGGGCCTGTTGAGGACCAGCCAGTTGTTCTTACCTCAGGATCTCCTGAAGGCATCAGTATGCTGGAACCAGACATCTCTCTGGCTCCACTGAGTCCTCCCAAGATGGACAGTGGGCAACCTGGAAAGAGAGACGGTCAAGGACTAGAGAGCTCATGGAGCTGCACTCAGCTCCGTGGAGACCAACCCCTGTCACCCCAGGTCCACCCCTCTCTACAGGCGGTCATGGCCCTCCTTAGGGCTGAATTTACCTTCAGCTGTCTGGAGAGCAGTGTGGAGGACATCAGAATAGGTTAATGTCGTGTCACATGGAAAGGTCATCACTTTTCTGTTATAAGTGAAGGGTTCATAAGTGCAGCAATAATGAAACTGCCCTCCCTTAGTCATGTCCTCTTGACAGAGCTCATGTAGTGCAGAGCTTTTTAGCACTCAACCTATCAAATGTCCAAAGTATCTCATGTACTGCTTGCTTTGGCTGGTGTTCTGGTAATTATTAGTACTTCTTCACAGAGAAACTCTACACAGATTCACCAAGATATACATATATTGAGATAATTTTTCATGCCAAACGTCTTTTAGTTATTCGTTAGATTTGAACAGATTATGTTAAAAATGGTTTTTGAAGGCAATGTCACTTTGAAAAGTTGCTTGGTTTTTGGTGACCTAGAACTTAAATTTCCTTAATACTCCTTTTTTCACTTCTCTTCCAAAAGGGGAATATATTTTCTCTTTAAGGGACATCCAGTTTGACACATTTTGCAGCGCAGTTTGTGAAAAATTCTGCACTCTTCACTGGAACCAGAAATTGCTGGAAGCTCTTTACATCGTGGTCAACGCCAAAGACGCCTCCCTGTACGTATGTATTCTTGAGCCTCCATCATTAACTACTATGGGGCTTCAGTATTCCAGGCTAATTTTTCCAGAAGATTCAGGGTAGTTTTGTGAAACTAAATTTGACTGTGGAGGAAGAATGTTAAAAAAAAAACCTTTGGAGATGTCACCCATTTGCAGCCCCCTCTTCTCCATGCTCTTGCGATTAGTTCACAGCTTGATGGGTATTGATAAGCCTATTGCAGTACCATCGCTAGCCAATGACTAGGGACCAGGGTCTGTCACCATGATGTGCTCAGCTCCTTCTGAGGAGTGTCATGAGGTTGTCAGGGCAACCGTACTTTGGCTTTGTGACATTGGTCAGAATTGTTGCATAAAGGATCTTTGAAATTGTTGACACGAATGCTTCCACCCCTACCTTAGAGAGCACCCCCCTTTCCCAGGAACAGTGCTGTATGCTGCAGGAATACCAAACAAGTAGCACAACAGGGCCTCAGCTTCTTATCTAATAACCTTGTAATGTCCCGAATGGTCAATTTTGGTTGTTTATGCAGAAGGCTGTGTTAGTGAGCTGAATGAGACACAAACAGCTTAGCGCTTTTTCATGGTATCGTCACCAAGGGCAAACAGACTGCAGCAAGTTTTATCATAAGGTGGTGCTTGTGAACGTGCAAGACAAAACCAACACGCTGACCTCACAATTAAAAAATTCATTCTGGGCCACAGATGGGATGAATGAGGTGTCAAGTCACACAGCACACACTAGCTGCTTCAGTAACCCCCCCGTCTCACCAGCTCATAATCAGCATTCATAAAGACGCCATTTCAACACCCTGTTCTGTGCGTCTGGGTGCATCCTCTACAGGAGTGGTCTCTATGGTAACAGTTGTGTTTGTTTGTTCTGATAAGAGCTCCTGTATTGCCATGGGATGGCACTGTTTTCACACACTTTTTGGATGACATATCATGCATCTTGGCTCCCAGGTGGAAGCAATGCTACACATGCTGGCATGCGTGTATATGTGCGCACTAGTTTCCCTATAGTATTTTTATTATAAACCAGTCCCTTTGTATACTGTGTCCATAACAGATTTTCAAGGTGTATGCAGTGTGGCAGATGAAACTTTTAGTAGTAGTAGTAGTAGTAGTAGTAGTAGTAAATAATAACAATAATAATAATAATAATAATGCCATTTCTCTGAAATTCCCCCAGATACATGTGATGCGACTGATATGTTGGTGAGGTGCCGTATGTTCTATCAAACAATGTTTTGCTGCAGATTCTCCCATGACCCATCATCCAGGTCATTAAAACTAGCAGAAAGGGCCATGGTATCACCCCAGGCCAAGGAGCACATTTCCACGTCTCGACCGCTGATGCCAGGTCATTCTGAGGCTCCATCCAGGACTCCCACTGCCATTGAGTCTGGGATATCCTGTACACCCGCACGGCCTGAGGAGGCTGAGGAGTCTGTGCGAGATCACTCCACAGGTGGGTGAGAGTCTCATACATCCTGATCAGTAGCAAGCAGAGTGTGTTCTGGCTTTCTGTATATATGTTTTCAAGACCTTAATTTACATACTATGTTATTTTTAGTCCAAAAAACAAAGTGAATAAACTGAAATCTAATTTATTTCTGTCCTTGATTTGCATTAATTAAAATAGAAAGTAGAATACTGTAATTTTTCAGACACCAAGAATGCTGCACAGTCCCTTCTGAAGTAGGGGTTGCCTTCATGTAAAATTTAAGAGGGAGGGTTTTTATGACAGATGTTTCTACAAATGCACCCAGGTGTCTTATTTAAGTTTGCAGTCATCAGCTCTTGATCGTGATGCTTTAGTTTTTACATCCAGCTGAGGTGTGTGTGAACTTGGGAAGGCTGATAGGCACTACAGGCAACCAGCAGCAAAGCCTGAGGTCATGATGCTCCTCCCCTCAGTAGGAGATGGTTGTCATAGTAACAGATAGCAGAAGCACTGAAACCCTTCCTCTCATGCTCCACACATACATACCGAAGTGTTGAAGGCCAACTGAGAGTTTATTGCACTCCCTTTTGTCCTGCTTTTCCTTGCACAGCTTCAAACGTTCCCTCCCTAACTGCTCCTGCCAAAGAGTCAAGAGGCAGTGAGGTGGCCTGTGGATACGTGAGCACCAGTGAGAGTCCAATAGGGGGTGCTGCTGAGTCCTCAAGCAATGCTGAGCATCCGTGGCACTTTGAGAGAGACCACTGTGACCAGCGAAGTCCCGACTTCCCTGAGGAGATGGAAGACAGTGACTCCCTGGTATCAGAGCGGGCGCAGGAAGACGACCACACCTTGTCTCCTTCTGGAGGGTTCCACGAGTCCAGCTGCCACCCCGGCTGGGCTCTGGCCTTCTGTGGGGGAGACTACTTCTCGGAGGAGGTGCTAAAGTACACGGAGAAGCTTGGGCAGCACAGTGAGGAGCCAAGCACAGAGGCCAAGAAGCAGGTGGGCTCATTGTTGTGGAGCTCAAATAGATTCTCAATCAACTTAAAAATGCGTTTTTACATGGAGTTTGATACTTTATGTGTTTGTAGTTTTTATTACTTTTACTATCTTTACTAATTCTGATTTCCAACATACATTTAACGCTAACTACTTTAAGGGTGAGTGTGTGTTAGAGCCAGATTTTACCCAGGTATGTTGGATTAGAGAACCTCCATTGTTTAGGCTTCAGCATTCAAAACTTGGGCATTCTTGCATTTGGACTTTAGCCAATTTTCATGTAGAGAAACCGTTGAAGGTGTGAAAAGTTCACCTGCACCCAGCCCTTGGCATCCTTACTGTTACAACATCCAGTGTATCATTTGAATGCCTGAAGATGACAATGCGTGTGTTTCCAGACAATTGTGGGCCAATTTCAGCTTTGTAGGTTTTTAGGAAATGGGTATTTTTTTCACATAATCACGTACTTCTATTGGTCACTGAAGTGATATTTGTCTGCATAGAACAGTAATGCTTAACTATTTTAAAAAGCCCATTCAACCTTCACTTTGAAACGGAACCTGTGAATTCATTTAGAAAATAAAGGCAATTAGGGAATTTGCTGACAGCGAGGTTATAAAAAGATGGAGAGACGATTTGATACGTCCAGCGCTGATGGATTATTGATGAGTCTCTCGGCTGTGGATGCTGTGGTCATGTTAGAGTGGGTAGAGTTTATTGCTACTTTGCTTGCCTGTTCAGAGCAGGCTGTGAGAGGTCATCGCTCTCAGATGTCTGGCTGTACATCAAAGGGACCATTGATTTCTGTAACCATAGTGAAGGATGCAATGGGCCAAAATGCCACAGTAAAAAATGATTTTGCTTGAAAAGAAAATATATGGTAGCATTTATTGCAGCTGCAGATAGAAAATTGTTGCATTATGTTTTTTGTGCATTGGTCCTTTTTTCCGTACATTTATTCTACATTAATTGATGGCCTTTGACTCACATGCATTTTACAGAGTAAATATTTCTCTCTATATTTGTATTTTATAGGAGCTCCATCAGCAACTCATGATAGAGAGAAGAAATCTTAAAAAGACAAAAAATTTTTACCAAAAGTTGCTACATCAAGAAAAGAAAAATAAAGGTAAATTAGTAAGTGACAAAAGTGCAATAGGAAAGCACAACAGTAAGGATTCCCATGGCAACACCAACCTCATCCACACACTGTGTGTGTTTTTCAGGTTCGGATGCCAGAATCATGCTGTCTAAGCTGCAGGTTCAGCTGGAGGAAATGAGGGGCAAAGTGGAATTCCTGGCTTCAGTGAAGAAGTATCTGGAGGTGAGCGCAGCACAAATGTGTGACCTCCCACTGCACTGGTGCCAAGTGTTTGCAAGGATGGATTCCCCCATTCACTGATAGATGGCTTATTTCCAGGTAACCATTGTTTAGCCAACAACTATGATGAAAAGAAGCTCGGTTTTACTCTGATGACCCACTCAAAAGAGCTGCCGAAATGGCAGTTTATAGCCTGACAATCATATACAATAAATAGATAGTAGAAACAAAATAGAAAATGGCAGAGGTTGTACTAAAGTATGGTATGTCATGGCACTTCTCTACCATTTGCAATGTGGTCCATTAATGTGTACTGTCAAGTGTCTGAATTACAAATGGCTGTAACATGGCCTGTGCCTGGATACCTCAGGTCCTGTGTTTGGATCAGTGGGGTCTCGACACCCCACTCCTGCCTTCACTGGCCAGCTGTGGATCTGCCCCACTGGAACTGTTGCCCTGCGAAGACTCGTCCATGATCAGCCTGCAGCCATCGCCAGTCTGTGGGAGGAGAAGCTCTCTGCAGGCGGGAACACCACTTGGTCTCCTGTCCTACCTCTACAGCAGGTGTGTGTGTGTGTGTGTATGTGTGTCTGTGCTTGTTCAAATGTACTGAATGATAATACATTTACTACCCTGTAGTACCAAGACGACAGAAACATCTTAAAGCATGTAAATGGCAGATTTCACCCAATAAAAATCTTTCCTGCCACCATCAGGAAAGCACCATCTTAAAGGTTACTGTCAGACCTCAGTTAGGGGTCCGTGCATGATCATAAAACACACCTTTCTCAATGGTCTTAGACAAGTGCTTGTGAACACCGGAGGGGAGTTTAATCTCAGACGTTTACATGAAGTTGAAAGTCGCAGTATTGCTATGTGCATCTATCCTATCACAACATAACGAAATTGTTAGCAAGAAAACAATGGTCATCAACCATTTGCTTTGAATTTGAATTACAAATGAGGAATATATAGGTACTAACAAAATGACAATGAGAAACAGTCAGCCAGCTGCAAATGATACCGTTTTAAGAAGTATAGAGGATGTGATTATATTCTATAGTTAAACCAAATAAATAGAACTGCTCATTTTAAAGTATTTAAACCGCATTTCTTGTATTATGTATTGTAACGAATGCCGGTCTGGGCTCGGATGGAGGGAATGAGGACATCACGCCGGTCTCCATAACACACAACCTTTTATTGAACACTGGCGTCTCAAGGGAAGGTAACAACCAGGCAGGACGAAGGAAAAGCTGTCCCTGTGCACCCACACTGTAGCTGACCAGCAACCCCAGCCTCCTTCTCTTTCACACCCCAACTCTATTCCTGCGCTCAACAGTTTCCCACCACGCCCCCCCCCCCCCCATTTCCCAGGGTGCACTTCGGCAGCAACACGCATACAACGAACAGATAAATGGTACTTAGCTGCAACGCCCGACACTACAGTATTCTTAGTATTATTATGTATGTAATTGTTGTCCTTGAGCTGATTATTTACTCATTGTGACAAGGCTGCTTTGAGGACATTAAGAGGGCTGATGCCGCCTTTTGCTCTCAACGTGAACGTCAAATGTACTGCAGACAGCGAGATGAGAGGTTTTAGATGGGGTGACGGGGAACCTGGGCATCACAGGATGCATGTTTGTGCAGGTGTGTGTGTGTGTGTGTGTGTGTGTGTGTGTGTGTGTGTGTGTGTGTGTGTGTGTGTGTGTGTGAGTGCCTTCCGTGTGCCACGCTTACTTATGTAATATTGAAATCAGAAATATGACTTGAATATTATTGTTTTATTAAATTGTATCTTTTTGTTGTTATGTTTTTCTCTCATCACCATATTGGTTACTTTATTACTGCACACCAACTTCTTTCTTACAGAAATGCATACCTTGAAGGCTACGTCCAGCAGTTCCTGTATACCTACCGCTACTTCTGCTCTCCCCAAGATTTTCTACAGTTTCTGATGGATAAATTCAGTAGTTCTGCTGGGTGGGTATAATCTCATTCTCTTTTCTATTTAATACTGGTGTTTTCTACATTCCAGCAGGGCTGTGATCAGTTGTGACGGGGTCCATTTATACTTAGCCAGGAACTTTCTGCTGATCGGACAAAGGTCTACCACCGAACACTGGATCTGCTGCAAGCCTGGCTGGAAGACTGTGGGCACCTGGATTTCCCCACACAGTCAACCCTCCAGCAGACCTTGGAAAACTTCCTCACATCCCAGGTTCTCATGATACCTCAACAGTGCATTTAGGCACTGACCAGTGCAGTAACTGTCCCTGAGATGGGCAGACTACATCATTCAGTTATCCTTCCTTTATTAAAACATCATTTAGAACAGTGAGAGAATTCCCACTGTACTTAGCTCAGGACACTGCAATGTTTTCAAACTTGCACAATAAGCATTGTGTTCACAAATATTTTGTTTCTATGACTGTATTAAATTTCAGTTTTTACAAAAGTCTGATATCAAGGAGTAATTTTTAAAAAAATTTTTCTAATGTGTGGTGTCTTGTTGGGAAAGTATTGGTACTGAGTTTGGATCATCAGGCTGACGTCCTGTTGTGCCTGTGCTTAGACACATTGATAATTTACCCTGCTTTGCTGCTTGTCCTTAAGTCATTTTATTTGTTTAGTCATTTATTTAGTCCTGTTTCATTACTTTAGTCCAGCCCCTGTTCAGTAATGGCAGACTGCTACTGGTTTACAGGTGGCCCCCATGGACAGTCGAGGAGAAGACCTGCTGGAGATGCTTCAGAGCTCCCCAAGGAGCAGGATGGTCCACAACGTTCCTGGTCGCTCCATTAGTCGGAGCAGCACTCCAGAGGATGAGGACACCCAGTCAGTACACACACTGTGCAGGCAGTCATCTGCAGAGGATTCTGGGAAAAAGGTGGCTATTACAGATGGTCCTTCACTTGTGTTCTGATAATCTCATTGTAAGGTGATATCACTGTAATTCACAAATCGCTGTAATACTGTATTATATAAACCATAAGGATATATAAACAGCCAGCATCGTAAATGCTGTGCTATATATTAGGGCTTTATCATTTTTTAATGTAATTTCACAGTCTCTAATAATAATAATAATAATAATAATAATAATAATAATAGTGATATTAATAACAATAACATGGGATTGTAGTTATATTTTCATAAACTATTATTTTCACTTTATTTCACTTTTTGTTTTCAGAACCACCTCCAAAAATGTTTATTCAATAAAATGTTGATTCCAAATGACTAGAAGTACATTTTGAAGTCGGTGGCTGTAAAAAAAAAAAAAAAAAAGGAAAACTGAAAAAAAATTAATAATGAGGAATTAGAAGATGCTATTATGGTTTCTGCAAGAGAGAAGTGAAGGTGAACCTACTTAAGCGGAATTACACTTTGTTTTGTCTAGTCGGGAGTTTTCTCGTGTAGGTTTGGGCCCCAGTTAGTTTGGATAATTGATGTTCTGCTGTATGTAGAAAGCTTTTTTTAAAAAAAAAAAAAAAAGTGTGTGTGTGTGTGTGTGTGTGTGTGTAAAGAGTTTTCAGTGGAGGATCTCTAGAGTCGTGGAGCCCCAGGCAATCCAGGCAAAAGAGAGGACTTACAGCATTGCTGCAGCTCTGCCACGACCCTGCTACACATCCCTTGTGCTCAGCGTGTCCAGCCCCTGCCTGAAGAGTGAGGAGCAGCCACCATTGTTCCACAGCCCCCAGCACAGCGCCCAGCACTGTGCCCAGCAGCTCACCCTGCTCCAGCAGGTACCTTCCCCCGGCCCAGTTACCCAGAAACACTCAGCACACCACCCCGCCGAAGCTTAAGCAAACACTTGGTGTTCATGAAGCTCCTTAGAGAAATCAAAGATTTGGAGACAATTTGCAGAAGGGCTGGGGCCTGGAGGCTTGGGGTATCCATGGGGGCTAAAAGAGCAGCTGTTCCTTTTGCCCTGCCTGGTTGTTACTTTTCCTGCTGCCCAGTAGCAATAAAGGCTGCATTATGGAGATCACTGTGGATTCCTTATTTTCTCCACCAAGCCCAGACCAGCACTTGTCACAATACTATACAACTACTCACTCACATTGACTTTTATCTTAGAACCACAAAGGGAGTCAAATCACTGCTGCAATGACTAAGAACTGAAAGGAAATTCTACTGCAATGAGGAGGTTAATCTGTTCTTCTGTGCTGAATGTTTCTGAACTTCACTGCTATGTTTAATGTGTTTTGTTGTGTGTGTTTGCAATGCAGGAAATGTATCAGGGCTGCCATCCCATTCACTTTCTCAACTCCAGAGCACAGGGGGTCAGAGACAAAGTGACATGTGTCACAAAGTGAGTACGCGCCGTGAACAAGGCGGCCCTGAAGTGTGAATGCGCTAGAAGTGCTCTGTCCTTGTTGAAAATTGGGGTTGATCTATCATAAATTCAGTTTACATCCTAAGGTGTAACAGTCAGGAATGATTAAAACTAAGACTTACAAAAGTGATTTAATTATTTTATATAAGTGATGCAGCACCCTACCTGGCTAGCTCAGTTGGTAGAGCATGTGACTCGTAATTTCAGGGTCATGGGTTCGAGCCCCACATTGGGGCATCGATACAAATCCAGCCACAAGGGGGTGCACCTCTGTTCCGGTCCCAAGCCTGGACAAAATGGAGGGTTGTGTCAGGAAGGGTATCCGGCGTAAAAAATCTGCCAAACCAAATATGCGGATGAGCCGATCCACTGTGGCGACCCCTAACGGGAGCAGCCGAAAGTTGGTTATATAAGTGATACAGCAGCTTGTGTCATGATTAGAGCTGTTAGGTTGCACTCAAAACACTTGTAAATAAGCATGCAAACCTAAAATTATAATTCATTTCATCAGCTAAATTATTTACAAAATACCGATAATTAAATGAACTAACTGGTGGCGGGTGTCTGACGTCACTGAATCTCTGTAAAATAGAATAACAAATGCAAGTTTTGAACTGTGGCTCAGCAAGTAGTGCTGCCACCTCATGGCACCCGGGGTGGTTGAGCTTCAGTTTCTGTGTGAGTTTCCTCGCACAGTCCAAAGTTATGTGTTTCAGGTTAATTTGTCACTCCTAATTGGTTGATTGGTCACCATTTGTTGTTGTCTTTGCCTCACAGAGCCCTGGCATGTGATGTGCTGCTAGTGGAGAGCAGCAGCCTCTTTGCTCAGGATGCAACGATGCAGGAGCGGCGCCTGGTGCAGCTGCTGAAGTATGATGAGCATGTGAGCAACTGGGTCTCTGCTGAAACTGTCATCTGTGACTCCATCAAGGTAACACACACTATGATATAATCATGAGCCACCATACTTAATCATGCAGTTTGGTGTTCAGGGAATACTTACCATTTTAATTGTTGAAAGGGTATTTTGGACAAAGTTGGTTTCGGCTCACAGCGCAAACCCTTTGAACTATGTAACGTACAGTGCAATCTGAGGTATTTATTGGGCAACTGAATGCAAGATTCCTTTGTTACAGACCCAGGCTGGCTTGCTTTCAAAATTTCTCACAATTGCCAAGTATTGTTACAAATCAAGAAATTTTGCAACAGCCATGCAGATCCTTGGAGGATTGGAGAATGTGATTGTCCGACAGTTACCAGTAAGTCTACAGAAACTTAATTTTTCAAAAAAAAAAAAAAAACATTACACTTCAGTCACAGTTCATTGTTTTAATGTAATTCCTTGTGATGAAACTCACCTTTTTCCCTGGTAGTACTGTGCTCTTCATCACAGTGCCTCATCTCTCAAAGTAGCTCAAGGTTCAGTCCACAGGGACCAGCTTCAGAGCGGCTAGCATCTCATGCGCACCTCACTGCTATATAAACCTTTCCTGACAGGCCTGGAAACACCTGTCAACTAAAGCCACTGAAGTCCTGGAGGAACTCAAAGCAGTGCAAGTAAGCAGAGAATCCACCAAACCATTTAACTCGTTGGTTGTTCAGTGACTTGGGTATGAATTGGTAACTTCAGGCTTTAAATGGGCATTGTATATTTTTTAGAAAATTCTAACAATTATTTGTGGCTTTTTAAATGCAAAAAGTCTTCAAAGTAATTCAGTAGCTGCTGGAATGTACTGTATTGAAAAAAAACAACCCAAACATTTTTTATTTTTTAGAACTAATTCACACTTTAAATAATGCAAAATGTACCTGTTAATGTTTGTATTAATTCAATATATGCACTAAGTCTCCAAAAGTAATGTCCATCCTATTATGTTCCTACAAATTTTGAAATAACTTGTAATAAGATCTTGGATGGTTTGATTTGAGATTTGATTTGAGACCACATTGCACCATTGATGTGCTGTACCATGATACTTACCCTGAATTGTTCTGTATACAGAAGTATAAATGGGAAAATATTCATGTAGCTGGGGTTTAAATTTCTGGCCATACAATAAAATGGAAAATACACTGCTTTCTTAAGTTATGAATACATTTGGGACCTGAACTCTGTAACTTGATTTGTTTGCAACTCCAGTGTCACTTTTACTGGGCACAAGCTGTAAACACTGTGGAAGGGAACTGGACTGAATTGATTTAATTTTCCTATTCTCTTTGGCTTTATTGTACTATCAAGTAATGGCTGACTGCAGAAGCATGGGTCGCTTTTTTAATGAAGTAAAATGGTAGAGAAAATGCAATTAAAATTTATAAATGAATGAAGAATTTTTTTGTCTTTAAAATTTTGCACCATGAGGAGGCAGCATGTACTGTTAATGAAGGTGAAGGCGTAAATATAAGTAAGTAATAAGCAAATAGTTATGAGCATAATCTGGATGACTTCATTGTTTCAGGTGTTTCTGAAGAGTGACAACCTGTGTCTCACAGAGGGAGAGCAGTTCAAGAGACAGCCCACCCTTCCTGCCACCCACATACTTGCCATGCACATCCAGCAGCTGGAAATAGGGGCTTTCACTCTTGCTAGTGGGGCTTTCAAGTGGCCTAAACTGAGGTAAATTGTCATTAACATTCGTACAGATAAAAATCACCTGCTGATGTGTTATCATAGTGGCCAGTGAGGTGTATCTTATATAAGTGACACCTGGAGATGGGGTAGCCAGCAAATGGCCAACACACAAATTACTACTGCAGTATCTTAAGTTATAAATTGTTGGCTAGCATTTATCTGACAACAAGATGTACTACAGTGAAAGGCAGTTATACTGTATGCCCATGCAAAGCAGTGAAGGTGCACACCGCAACCCCATTTAGATTCACCAGTTCACCCGAAACACATGTGTTTGGCTGGGAGATCGAAGGGAGCCACACAAATGCATGGAAAATATGCAAACTGCATACAGACTGTCATGGATGTAAACCAAGATCTGAAACTCCAGTCCAGAATCTGTGAGCATGCAGGGCTATACCCTGCCACAAAAAATACAGTTGTAGATGACGTGGCCTTAACTGATGGATGTTAAATCGCCAACAGCAGGGGGCGGTTTCAGGAGCTGCTTAACCTTGCAGTTGTTGTGTTGTATTAGTTTTAGGTGTATTTGCATGCTGTGATATAAACAGATGGTGTGGAACAAGGAACTAGAGTGTACAGCAGCGATGCAAGTGGTCTCTTCAGAATCACATTTCCCAAAGTAGCTTCTCAAATGAAGGTACGGCCTGTGCAATATGTCTCTTCTTTTCTCTTTAACAAAGGAATATAGCAAAGGTGGTAAGCCAGGTTCACGCCTTCCAGGAGAACAGGTTCACGTACACCTCTGACCGAGAACTACAGGGATACTTGCGACATCGCATATCCCGCCTGAGCGACTGCGACGTCACTCTTCTAGCTGCCGAGAATGACGCCAACTTCCCCCAGGTCCTCAATGACCGCCACTCTAAGAAGATCCAAGACACTTTACGTAGGATGAAGGCCACCTTTCAGTGACATCCAACAAATGCAGCTGCAGTCCAGGCATTTCTGTGGAAACACCGCACATACACACAAAACTGCTTTATTTTTCTTTTTCTGGTCTTACAGTTATGCACTTAATGGTTTATGTGCTGAAATGCAAAAAATGTCTATAAGTTGTCTGATGTGAAGCCATACATTTTATAGCTGCACACTACATGCTAAATTAACTTGTTTAGATAATTTTATGTCTCTCATATCAATACGATGCACAATAATTCAGAAAGAAGCCTTGATTTTTTGCTACTTTATTGTGTGCCGGCATTAGGATTTGTTTGCCCTTGTGGGACATCTTGTCAGTTGAAAACAAGAGCCTGCAACAGGCTAATTTATGTCATTTCAAATGCCAAGGATTAAGCAAAAACGCAATAAATTTATTATGCAGTAGCTGGAATTCCTCTAATTCCAATTCCCTTTGTGTTCAGGATCAGGATTAGATAAGAGTAAGTTAAGGCAGGGACAGTCTGGATGCCGTTATAAGAAAGTTATTTTACTAAGCTCTGTGAAATTAAAAAAAGCAAAATCTACAAAACATTCTGAAATAATAACCAGCACAGCAGCAGCAAAAAAAAAATAAATAAAAAAAAAAAACTCCCAACACATCAGAAAGCTTAAAAAGACCGTCTGTGGTTAACAGCTCCTACATTTTAAAAGTGAATAAATGAACAAAGGATGCCAGTAAGCTAGAACATGAAGGGCAATTTTTATATTATTAAATCTGCTTGTATGAAATAAAAGTAATTGTGGTGAAAGGGAAGATAACCGTATTATTTAGTTTATAGTTTGCTGATGTAAAAAAAGTTCTATTTTTTAGCATTTGTTAGAGTGCAAAATATAGTTTTAATATGAGCAAAAGGACAGCTTAATTGTTTGGATGGAAGGCACTTTGTTAGGTTGGCAGGAATAATCGCTCAGCATTAATGTGTAAGAACAAACAAGATGCACAATGATTAATTTTCATTAAGTAAAATAATTGACATACTTCATGGTTTGCAGTTAAGCTCACAGGCCTCATAAAAGTTGATGAAGAACCAAACAGGGATGTTTAACTGAATTTTGGAGGTCACCTCTGGCAGCATGCAGCTCTGGGAAACGCTTGCATACCATCTTAATTTTGTATAATTTTATGTGGTGCAAAAATTTGTATGGCAAATTCTCTGTAACAAATGGCACTTTTAATGATCCATTTTCCAGTTTGTACAGCTGATACTGAACTGAACCAAAAGAAGTAAAGAGTTTTAAAACTAAAGGTCTTAAGTGCTGTTTTGCTCTTGGAGGAGTTTGCCGCTCTATCTATCTATCTATCTATCTATCTATCTATCTGTATGCATATAACAATGATGCATAACACACATCCAAATTTCCTGATTTATTTTCACTTTTATAAGTGACTTGAGAGCGCATCTACCAAAACTGACAAAGTGTTTGGCACCCGAGTCACGGTTCCCCTCAAAACTGCGCTTCTTTGTTCTGCTGTCAAGCTGGTTGTCAAACAGGCGCGAAGGCAGCGAGGATCGCAGTTCCCAGCGGCTCTCCGTGTGCGGATGTGGCGACTCCGAGCGCAGGAAATAAGACAAACAGCCCTCCTTGGAAGATGCGCGCCCCGTCGGCTAACCCCACCCTCCCCTCCAGTCCCTATTGTTCCCCCGGGGGGGGGGAGATCAGGACCCTTTAAACCTTCAAAGCGTTGCGGATAAAGGACGTAATTGGGGGACAAAAAAGTCACATCTTCGAGTCTGGAGATCATTGATAAACTGAGTTATTCAGCAACTCTCGTTGTTTCGCTTAAACGAGCCATTTAGCGCCACTCATACATAGCGGTGCCAAGATGAACGCGCTCACACGGAACCGCACGGACACAAACGTGTCAGAACAAATAAATCTCTAATACCGCCGCTATTTTTCTGCTTTATGTTTGATTTTCATTTCTCTTTTTAAACTTTGTGTCCTTTCTCTGCGTTAAGTGTTTTAAGTTGGAATAAAAAGCGCGTTTAAGGCTGCACCTCTATTTTTGAAGAATTTTACGTTTTCTACTTTTTCCTTTAAATCAAACGCTGCTGGGGCTGCTGTTCTAATCCGTGCGACAGCTTTGATCTGCGGTGTGTAAACAGCATGGACAGTGGACAGCATGTGGACAGAATGTGGACAGCATGTCAGCAATAGAAAATTACAGCCAGTAAAAAATCACCTGTACTTTACTGGCCTCTTTGTTCAAATTGGTGCAGTAACTGCACTCTGTGCTCCCTTTGCAGCTCAGCTGTGTGTCCTACTGCACCGTTTCATACACAGATGTTCTTCCACATCAAGTGGTACAAGGGTTTTCAAAAATTTGGTGTCAACCCTGGCACTGAAATAGCCTCATCTGCAGGAAAAAGGCCTCGGCTGACAGGCAGATTGGTGTGACCACCTTCAGGTCCTCTCAACCCACAGTGGATTAACAAACTGCTTTCAGTTGTGTAGTACATTTGTTATGGTTTGTTTACCTTCTGATGCATTCAAATGTATCAGCTAAAGAGCTTCTCAGACTTGGTGGAGCCTGGTCTCCCCAGCTTTGCAGGACATCTGCAGCTTTAAACAATGAACCCATTACCTGGAATCACTGAAACCCATCAGGTGGTGCTACCCCTTTGCATGTGTTAATTCTGTGGGCCCGGCCACTACATAAAAAGCTCCAGGTGCTTTAGAGTCACAGGAGAGCACCACTTGGGAATCATCTCAGTAGATCTTGGCAGCTTTCGCCAGAAATCTCTGACAGAAATGGTTAAAAACTTAACTGCTGAATGGATGGCCCAGAGTTACTGCAGGCCCTGCGAAGACCAGGACTGCAAACCTGTGGGAAACTCATCCAAACTGCAGAACACGGATGTTCTTGGTGCACTGCAGCCTTCATCTCCACCACCTTCTCACAGAATCCATCTTAAAGCCAAAACCAAGAGCACAAAGGAGCCAAAAGTGACAGAGAAAGTGGCAGATGAGGAAAGCAGCGCAGATATTTCGTGTCCCCTGCAGAGTGCTTCCCCAAGCTGTAAGTACCAAAATTAATTCAGTATATTTAAATTATCTTTTTAATCCTCTAAAGGGGGAACAGCTAAGTTTTATTTTACTTATTTATTATAATGTCAATCCCTCGTGCGATTGTTGTAACAACAATGGCTGCATCTTTTGATCGCGCCCTTGTTCTGGGTTCCAGGTAGCGTGGTCAGCCGCTCCTTCACTGAGGACGAAGAAGGCGAGGAAGAGAGCCAGAGCCGTGGTCACCGCAGGGTCCGCACCAAGTTCACATCCGATCAGATCCACAAGCTAGAGAAGATCTTCCTGAAGTACAGGTACCTGAGCGCAAGGGAGAGAACGAAAACTGCGGCCAATCTCCAGCTTTCCGAGACGCAGGTAAGGAGTGACAGTGCAGTTATGCACACGTTTTCTTACATTTTTTTTCCCCTGAGTTCGGACTGTGTTGAAGAAGCTGCCACTCTTTGTTCCAGGTTAGAACCTGGTTTCAGAACCGGAGGATGAAGCTGAAGCGCGAGGCGCAGGACCTGAGCGCCCGACTCCTTTCACCTGGGCTCGCGCTCCACTTTCAGCACCATAGCGACTGTGGACAGCGTCTCCCGCTCGCACCCGCCCAAACGGGGCTGTTCGTGGCCCAGAGGCCCGTGGTTCCCCTGCAGCACCTGGTGCCCTACTGGACCGCGATACCCCCGCTGTTACTGGAGCCATTCTACCCCCATGTGTAAAACGCAGCGCGCCAAACAAGACTTCCTGTATATAAAAGAAATGCTCTATTCATCTAAATTATTGCAAATAAATGCATTTATTACTCCTGTACAAAATTATTTTTTTTTGTGTTTGTGTTTCTTTGTGGAGGACGGGAAAATCAAAGCCGCTATGCACTGCCCCCCCCCCCCCAAACTTCCTTAAAATGGACAAGTATAAAAAGGGGGTTATTTTATTAGAGGAAAAAGAGATTTTAGTTGAGTCCGCTATCAAATTTCTGCGGCATCCAGAAAAAAAATGAATGTGCGCCGCAAGCAGGGCCACAATAACGTAAACTGCGTCTGCACTCAGGAAATTGAAATTACATATTAACTCCTGCAGAGTACGTGTTACACATTAATAACTGGCGGATTAATGTCAAAAAAGAAAAACACGGCCACTTCCCGTTTCCAGCCGCCGCATTTGTGGTGTCCCTGCTTCGTGCGCCCTCAGCTAAGCGGTTCTGAAGGTGCAGCGGTTCCGAGGCCCCGGGTCCGAATCGCCACTGCGCGTTGCAGCGATGCGGCGAGAATACACAGCTCTGTATACAAGTGTGTGTCCGCGTGTTGCCTTGGACAATTTTGATGGCAATAAAAGGTGAATTCATGTGTATTTGTGTGTGTTTTAAGCTCTCCCGCGGCCCCCTGCGGCGCTTTCATATGCATCTCAGCAGCTCCTGTTTGCGCTCGTTGCTTCTCTTCAAAGGCTCCCCAACCCAGGGATCATGGGCTACAATTAGTCGAAATTAGGGCTCTCATTGACGAGTTTACACTCAGCAAACAGGCTCAGCAGCTCCGGCTCCACGGTGTCTGCCTCCTGTTTACGGACCAACGACCCCATGTGGGTCTGAAGTTCACGCAGAAACTCAATTACTCGACGTGAACGGAGTTCCTCCGCCTCGATAAACCGCTGCGCGTGCACCGCAAGACAGCGAAGCCCTCTCCCTCAACGATTTATTTCGACTGTCAGCAGTCACTGCTTTTCCCTGTCGTGGGCACATTTTAATCTTAAAATCATTCCAGAAAATTCATTAATACGCGCAACACATGCGGCCGCACGATTACCGCATCTCCTGCACTTCTTTGTGTGTGTGTGTGTGTGTGTGTGTGTGTCCGGGTCATGAAAATGCGTTTTGATTTTTATTCCATTTTATTGCAGTGTTCTATGATTTCGGATTTTATTGTATTTGAATGTTTGTTGTTTTAGTTTATGGGTTGGCTGGAAGCTTTGGTATTTTTGCGCGATGCGCACCTTTTTAGACTCGACTTACGTCCTTTTTTTAAAGTGTGCTGTGGTCTTAAAGTGCCGAAGTTTTGTTATTCGAAGACATGTTTGATCTTTTAACGATGACGCTCTGTTGCCAGAACTGTGGACGTGTACTGATGGAGAATTTTTTTGTTCTGTATTTGGTCCATTTTATCATTTATAGGATTGATAACCATGGACGTACAACCTAGAGAAGGGCCGACTGCAGCTCACAAAACGTGGTTGTATTTCACGGTAGCTGCTGCTCTAAAGCTGCTTCTAAACCTGTCAGGTTGCCACCATATGCAGAGCTGGCGCCAGTGGTCTAGCGGAGATCAAACGGGATTCTGTCACTTTCACGCCGGTTGCGGTCGCCTCCGCGGCCAGAGGGCAATACCCGGCTCGCGCATGCGCACAAACAAGCGATTTTACCAAAACAAGCAAAAAACAAACAAACAAACAAAAAAGAAGTCCCCCAAATTAATTTACAAATGTATGAAAAATCTCACCTGGCTCACAGATCCCAATGACACAGTGTTTGCCAAGTGAGTCAGGCGCTACAATGCCTACACTTTTTTTTATTATGTGAGTGTAGCCGCTGGTAATGAGAAAAATAATGCAATGTCATAACGTAGCGGTATAGTAGTGTTATTAACAGTGCAATAAATGATAAAACATGCCAAACAGAGTAAATATCCACAATTCTACTTCTGTCAACAGACCATTATAATTAACAGACCACACAAATCTCTTCGAATAACAAAACTTTGTCACTTTAAGGCCACGACGCACTTCTCTACAAAGCTGGACTTAAAAAAGGGCGTCTCACACCATCACACGAAATTACCTCACAAGCTCAAATAACCGAATGATAAACTACTATATTACAGATATAAGTATCAGGATGATCGCACAACTTTGTTTATTTATTCATGTGTAAAGTGTACTCATTTAAAAGTAAATCGGTGACTTATTTACGTGTGCGGTCTTATATCGGGGTGCAGTTTTCAGGCGGTACCGACATAAAGCGGAGCTGTGCTGCCACGGATGTAAAACCCCGGGACAAAAGGGGACCCAGACGGCCTGTTCTCGCAGACATAAAGGCGCCTGGATTTAACACGTTTACTGCGTGTTCCGAAACTTCTCTTATCGCATCAACTATCCTCAGTTTAAAAAACCATTAAGCATTTATCGCACCACTGTGATCCCCTTACATATGCAAATGGAGGGAGGCAAGAGCCTATTTAGGGACGGGTTTGTGGCCGTTTCAGGCCCTGAAGGAACCATTCGGCTCGCAGGCTCCATTCATTCACGTGTAGAAGAAAGACCATGGCACACATCTACTCTGTGGAATGGATGTCGCAGAGCATCCACTCTCCTGCGGCTCAGGCGAACCTGGTGGAAAAAATGGACGCCACTGCTGGATTTTTAAGGCCTTACAACCCTTGCGCGGTTCAGCCTCCAACGCAGCTCTCCTGCAGGACCAGATCTCCAGAACCACGGGTATCTCCGACTGAAAAGAAGCCCGCTGCGGAAGAGCCATCCACTCCCCTCCCACCTTCTCCCACGAGTAAGTTTTTTTTTTTTTTTTACAGAACAGCAGCGATGAAGTTGGCACACGACTGTCACTGCGCCGTGAGGGTTTACCGTGTGTCGTGGTTTCTTGCAGACAGCTGCGGCTACACATCTGGTTCTGAGAGCGAGGTCGCGGACGCCGAAGGAGAAGCGGCTCCACATCGCAGGATGAGGACCAAGTTCACTTCAGAGCAGATATACAAGCTGGAAAAAACTTTCAACAAGCACAGATACCTTGGGGCGACGCAGAGAAGAAAAATGGCGGAAAAGTTACACCTGTCCGAAACTCAGGTTAGCGCTATTATTATTATTATTATTATTATTATTATTATTATTATTATTATTATTATTATAGTGGCAGTGACTAATACTATTCGACACCCTTGACCAACGCCACAGTTACTCATTTACAAAGCACTGTTCTTGCTGACGGCTCTAGTCGTTACGCCAGCTGTTGCCCTGTGCTGTAGGTAGAAGGGCCAAAACATACATAAACCATTTGAATTTGTTCATTAACGTACTTTTATGAATTTGCGCACAGGTCAAGACGTGGTTCCAGAACCGGAGGATGAAGCTGAAGCGCGAGGTGCAGGACATGCGCACAAGATACTGGAGCGCCGCGCTCCCTCACGTGGCGCTGCAGCGCGCCCTCGAGCTGCGAGCGCCGGCCGCGCATGCGCTCTACGCGCCTCTGGGCCCGCCGCTCTTCGGACCTCCGCTGACCCCGCGGCACGCGCGCCCCTCGCTCTTTCCTCCGTGTTTTTATTGACGCCGAGGAGCATTGCGGACGAATAACTCACCTGCGGCATGTTTTAATGTCCAGTGTCTAAAGAAAGCACTACAGAAATTAATTTAACTTATGCAGATGTATAATTTATGTGTCAGTGTTTAAATGCGGCTGTGTCCACTGCCGTAAAAATATTCAGGTGCTCACGTGTATTATTGTACCGTATTAAGGTATTCGGAATTGTTTTGCTGTAACAAACACGGGCGAGTGAACCTGCGAGTCAATAAATCGTTTTGAACGTCAACGACTGGCATATTTTTTCCTTTTTCCCCTTGGGGGTGCAGTTCATGTTAACTTGTTTCACTTGGCCACATGTCAGTACTGGAGAAGTTAAAGTCAGTTCTGAACGGACTGCTGAAGCAGTAAAGCATGAGGCAACCTGTGATCCTCTGCAGCAGAACTGGTTAATAATAAAACTGACTGAGCAGTTGTGAATTGAGGATCAGTGATCGCTTTCTTGTTGAGAATTTGCATGTGAAAAGGTATCAAAGAAGAGAGGGAAGATCCAGCCCACTGATCCCCTGATCCTTATTGTCTTTAAACTCACATTTGACACCATGAAGCCTTAAGAGAAGTGATTCAATTGTCCCTTATAAAGACAACAATTCACACGAGTGAAACAGGCCTGATCAGGGTCACTGAACTCTGACAACTTATCTTTTGTTAAGATATGCCACTTCAATTTGATGCTTTTCTTATTCAACACAGTGTTTGCACAAAGGCTACTGTAGGAAATAACAAATTTTCCACAGTATTTAAATGATCTCATGGATAACAGAGGGTGGGCTTTGCTGCTGTGAATAACAGAGGGTCGCTTTTCTTCAGTCTTAGGCCAGTGTTTCATGAAATATGCTTCTTTTTGTGGGTGAAAATGTCTTTCTAGAAAACATTTATTACGAATACCAGACTAGAAGTGATCCACATTCGGTACATTTGTGCGACACGGATTTATATGCCATTTAACTGGTGGTGACGCTGGTAAACTGAAAACAGGATGGGAGGTAAAGGGATCATAGAGACAGAGGTGGGGTAGGTGTGGCGTTGAATAAATCTCAGCATTCACCTTTATATTTTTAAGTGGCTGTTTTAATGTATATTTCACAAATTTGTCCCTGAAAATTCATCACAGAAGAGATAAGGCCACACTCACTGATCCCCAGATCCTTATTGTCTTCTATCTTTTGGTCTCAGTTGTTTGATGGTTTGGGAATTACAAGTGATTCAACTGTCCCTCATGTTGAGACACATTCACAGCAATGAAACAGCTTTAATTACATTCTTGAGCTTCTTTTTTACCTCAGTGAAATTTAAAATCTTATCTTTAGTTACACGGAGTCACTTAAACTTGCTTTTCTTACTGAACATATGCTGTTTGCGTAAATAGTCACTGACAGAAACGGCAGGGTATTTCATGAATCAAAAGTACAGCACAAATACTGGTTTGCTCTTAAACATAGAAGAAAAGCAAGCGGCTAATATTTCTTCAGTCTTATGCAAATATTTCAGGAAGAAAAAATTTATTTCCATTTTAAAGACCTCTGGTTGAGATCTGGAATGCATGGTTTACATAATTTACCATAAAATGCAAGCTTACAGCGACGCCTTCCATTCTTTTTATTTTTAAATTGTTTACCCGTATTACATGCAAATAGCAGCATTCTCTGAAAGTCATGTTTAATGTGGCGGTGTTTTAGAGGTGTGTGCGGGTCGGGGCTGTAGAAAAGAACAAGCAGTGTATTGGGATTCGCAGCACGGTTAAGAGAGGATCACAGTTGCAATCGGGTGTTCTGAGAAGATTGGCGCTTTAAAGCACATCTGAAAAGCGATAAGGAGAAGATAGCCGATCCCCTGATCTTTATTGTCTGTCAGGTGGACTGGTAAACTTTTCACTGTGTGGATTCAATTGTCCCTCCTGTTAGGACACAGGTTCACACCCGCTCATGCCGACTGCATTCCTCTTGCCGAAATCTTATCTTGTGTTTTTACACAGTGGTTGCAGCAGGAAAGAACTGATCTCATGCTTTAACATCATGAACAACACAGGGCACAAAAGACCAACGATAGCAACAACTATCATGAAAATAACACTTTTGGGGACAGGGAAACATTACTGGCTAGCACATGATGACAATGGTCTTTTTCAGACTGATATCTACAGAAAAATATTAGGCTTGAAAAAATATAATAAAGCTTAAATGAAGGAAACAAGGCAAACTGATCCTCCCTGGTGGAATTTAAAGAGGTAGAATTCCCATCAGTGCCATTTTAATTACCTCAACATGGCGATCAAACTGTCATCTCACCGGCTGGTACTCCCATTTCTTCTCTTTCTTAGAAGTAAAACCAAAAGCATTTCGTACAAACAGCATGGTCATAGTCATTATTATTATTATTATTATTATTATTATTATTATTATTATTATTATTACTCACATTTAATAATAATAATAATAATAAATATATTCCATTCATGTGTGGAGATGCAGCTGCATACAGATACATCCTGGATGGGACCACCATACAGTTACAGGGTAACCACACAACAGTCATGTTATTAGATTGGATTCACCTGTAAGCCTGTACAACTTTATACTGATGAGAATGACAAGACAAGGAACTGCAGAGGCGATTGGAAATGTAAAGCAATAACAAAATAACTCATATTATGGTTAAGACTTAATTTAAGACAATTTTATGTGCTCAACACGCTTTAATAATTGTATTTCAAAACTACATTCCAAATTGTGCACACGAGTACCAAAGTTTCTAGCTTTTAATAGTGTTAATTTGGAAATGGTTTTGAATTTATGCCTGCTTCAATATGTAAAATTAGGGACAATTAAAAGTGTACAATAAATTTATAAAGCTTTAAAATTTTGTTTGCTAAAATATTGAAGCACTGAATTTAAATGTTTTGAATGCTATTTTAATATTTTAATTATTTTAATTAGAAATAAACTTCCTGCATAAGTATAGTATAAATAAAAAAAAAACAAACATGCATTACTGCAAGTAAATAAGGAACAACTGCTCATGCTTTCAAATATTTTTTTAATATGAAATAATTCAGAAAATGTAAAATACATTGTATTAGTGCATTTTTTTAATGTAAACAAGCTGAAATGCATTAAAATTATTATTATGAAAGCCGCAAATGCTGCAGTTTTAATTGCTCTTCCCAACATCAGCTACAACATTTTTAAAAGGCACTTTTTAAATAAGCTGTTTAACACTTCTAATTCCCTTTCCTTTAGAAAAGACACAATTGTGTTTTATGTTTGAACATTATGTTGTTCTAAATGTAAACTTGAAAAGCAAATGCATAGATTTTGACTCAGTAAAATTAAAACTGCAATAACTGCGGTAAAGAAACCCAGAGAAGCAAAGCAGAAAAGTAGCATAAACAGAGGGCACGCAGCCTGTGGAGCCCCAGGGTTGTGCTGGGGGGCTTTGGGGCTTTACCTCTGCAGCCCCATTTTCCCATGCCCTATGCCTCTTTAATGGTACTTCTCAAAGAGGTATATGCATAGGAAAAAGGAACAGCGAGCACAGAAACACAGTCTACGGGGTTTGGTGCCGTCCAGTCCAGTCGCAGTCCTGCGAGGAGAGAACAACTATCAACAACATACCCCTTCAGAAAAATAATAATTTTACCAACATCTGGACGAAAGAGAAGCACATGAATTATTTTTCGGATTCCATCTTTTCAAGGTAAAAAAAGCAAAAGTATGACATTTGGTATGAATTTGTACTGAAAACAACTGGAAAAGAATATATCAAGCAAAAGCCAACTCTGCTGAAAAGTTCAGTTCCTCAACCATGACATGATTTTCTGAGTATTAAATCATTTGAACAGTCTGATCAAAATTATTCCAATAAATTTTAAAACAGTGGGTTAAGATCAGGCTCACCTGGGCGCATGCCGGGGAATCTTCTCAGAGATCACTGTTCCCCATGAGCATTTATTAGCAGCTGGAGACCTTGAAGATGTTTGAAGAAGACAGAGTAGCTAAATCCACACAACTCCCCCTTTGGCAGGAGGCCCTGTCAACACCTGCATCACAAAGTTATACACAACTTTAAAAAAGAAAAAAGTAAAACAAGAAATGACTGTAGATGAAGAGGCAGCAGCAAACGCTAGCAGCTGTTATATTACCACTGTGAGGCGTGATGCATTATCTGTTTTCCTGCCCTCAGACGTCATTGGCGTGGGGGAGCAAGGAGGGGACCCAGGACTCCTCGTTCCTGCTGGCTGAGGACTTCTTATCTCCCAGGGCCTCTCTCCCAGAAGATAGATTCCTGCTTACTGGGGACTCAAGGTCCTGCACAGGGCACCCAGGCTCCGACGGATGCCAGCAGAGCAGATCATGCGTCAAGGACAAGACTGAGCTCCACATGGCCTGGAGCTCCAGTGTGTGTTTTAACTGTTTGCTTATCCTCTTTGAAGACAGTCAGTGGGTCTAACTGTGTGTGTGCCTCCCTGACAGACTTATGGACATGTGGAAACCAGGCTCCTTCATTCTTCCTATAGCTGTTGTTTCATGTTCTCTGCAGGTGTTGTTATTCATCTAAAAGTGCCATGGAGATCCTGCTCTCATCCAGCTTATGTGCTTTCACATCCAAAATAAGGTGTTTGAGTATTTAACATGAATTACCTCAGCATAAATACCCATCGTGAGCTACCTCAGACATAGAAACAGAACACTAGATGGCAGTGCTTTCCTGCAGTTTTATCAGTCTGTGTCTGTTAACACCCCAGTAGAGTTATGGCCTTTTGTATAGCATAGTCCACAGAAATCAGTATTACTGTAAGATTATTTGTTTTCAGTCTTAACTGGATGCTTTTGCAGCTTCTTAACTAAATATTAAAAGTTTATCCCATGGCCCATTGTTCAGTATCTGTTTCATATGAGACATAGCAGAGAATTGTAATGGCATAACTGAAGTGGTGACATTTCATGGTCATCTGTCATGCTGCCTTTTTGTTGTTCATTCTTGTGAGCAATACAGTTACACCCTTTCTGAAGCTTTGTTTTCCAGGAAATCCTCCACAAAAGCTTAGCATTAATTCACAGGATTATTTTCTTCAACAAAGTCCCCGTGCTCTATTTACAGGTACACAAACCCCAATAATGAATATATATTCAAACATAAAACTTTCACAGATGAACCGCAGGGCTAAGAATAACACTCTTTCCTTACTTTGCTCCTTTTCTTTCCTTCCTCATTTGCCTCTGAAATGAGCAACTCTGTACGGTGCACTATTTACACTTTCAATCATCCCCAACTACATCAGCAAATATTCATCTTTCATTTAAAGTTCATTTAAAGTTCAAAGATAAAATATGTTCAAAAGATAAAATATTCAGTAATATAACAATTCACACAATAGTCACTGTTTTCTTAATTCAGAAAACTGCTGCTTTAAATGGACTTTTCCTGCGGTACTTAAAGAACTCCAACTCCCACAATTCTGCTCTCCCAACTTAGCTATTAGCTTCCTTTGAACCCAAAGTGTTGGTTCTTTCTTGAAAGCAGTACATTTTTATCCTCATATTTACAGTTGCAATATGCATAACCTGTAACATAACTGCATTTTTTTTTTTGCATTCTTATTCTTAAGCCACGTGACCTTTTAAATGTGTGGAGCAGCTGGGTCTCCATTAATCCATAACCCATTTGTATTGTATTTTGCAATGTAAAAATAAAATGCTTTTTCATTTCTAATCCAAGAATAAAAAAATGTAGAAGTCAACAGATGAAAACATGTACAGTACATGTTTAAACTGTATATTTAAATACATTTTTTGTTGGAGCTTATGAAAAGCCTAAGAGTGTGAAACAGGATGACAAGATCAAAATAATGCATGGTACGCATATAAAAAACACATTTAATTATGTTGACCCAGACTGGTGGGTGAAAAGTAATGGTTTAAGATTTGAAAAAGTTTTTCTTTCAGTGGAGGAACTTGAAAGTGTCCAAGGCCAGATTTATGGTGCACACCTGGGCCTAAATGTAAGGGAAAGGGTTGTGTCTTAGCTAACCCAGAACCCGGGGTCTATATAATCTCTGTGTAAACTGTGTTGTGTGGGAGGGGAGGGAGGTCATGGTGGCAGTTATGACCCACAAAGTCTGACAATAACACACACTCCCCGTTTGCAGATAGAAAGCAACCAGCACTTCGTTTGCCGGGGTTACAGCCTGTTGTCCCAAATAGATTTGTCTGCCTCCAGCTCAGACAACCAAATATCAACCAAAACAGATCATTACTGTACCACAGAAAATCTGCTCAGTCCACCATCTCCTCATCGACACTGTACCACATATGCTGGTGAACTGGATGTTTCTTCCAAAAATAAAATTATACATTCTTTATAGCGACCGGTGTTTGCTGTTTCTGTAAAGGTTAAGTTCCATTCCCAGAAGCGAAGGTCCTCATGGCACCTCAGTCTGCCTTTTCTTGGGCATTGCTGTACTACCCTAACCCTACAATACCTCACGCCCCATTGGGCACTCTTACCTTCATCACCGTGACCTCATTTGCCTGTTTTATTTGTAAAAATTCAAAAGCACAAACTTTTAAGATCATTTCAGCTAATTTTGATGATTCCTTTAGGTTTTTTTGTTTGTTTGTTTGTTGAATCATCCCTACTGGTTTGACAGCCTGGAGTCCAGCAATTCCAAGAGAGACTTCATACCACTGTGACTGTAACCGAGATTAAGAGGTTAATAATGATGAATTAATCAATTAATTCGCAAGGGGAGAAAATAAAAATAAATTAATTAATTGACTGATTGATTTTTATTTTCACCCCTTGCAAATTACGCTGACCTACAAAATTTGCATGGAAAGTGCCATATAAATAAAGTTATTTTACATTTGGATGGTGTATGTGCGACTTTTCCTAGGTGTTTCCTCCCACTGTGTATTTCAGGTGAACTTGTGACTCAACTGTAACCCGTGTCCCACAGAGGGGTCCCCTGTTTTAGGCCCTAGAGTGGATTGGCTGCAGACCACTGTGGCCCTGAACTTTATCGGCCGGTTTAGAAAAATGGATGGTTGTCTCCCCACAAACTTCTTCCACAGCAAGACAGCCTCTTCAGCTTAATAAATGTCTTTCATCACACTCATGTCCATTTGGAATCCATCCTTTTATGTGTCAGTCTCAGGGAAAGTGTCACAATTGGGATGGAGGAGGCATCTGCAAGACACAGGCGAACACAGGGCAAAGAACAAGAGCAAAACACAGAGCATAGAACCAGGGCACGCCGCCGGGGCACGGCGGGGAAAGAAACTACAACGAGAGACTAAGGCATGCTACCGGGGCATCACGGAGAGAGCAAACCAGGATTGCCGTGGTGGGTGAGAATACAGGGTTGCTAGAACCAGGTCGCCGCAGGGGGCAAGTCGCAAGTGCAGAAACCAGGGTCCGTCACGGGGGCATCGCGTGGAGAGCAGAGCATCGAGAATCAGGGCACGCCGCGGGGAGACAGAGACCAGAGAACCAGCAAGGACTGAACACGGCAAAGGTCAGGGGAAGACTGAGCGCAGGGGGGAAGAACCGGCGGCGCCTTTAAACAGTCTGCAATCAGTGGCCCCGCCCATCACTGCCGGGGTGGGGCAGGGCAACTGCGCATGCAAGGGTCGGCTAAGCCGAGAGCGCGGCAGTGTCCCCCCCCGCGAGGATAAACGTGCACGCGGGAGTCAGCAAGACACCTCACCTTCCAGCTTCCTCTCCATGACCCTAAAGGGCCCTGATCCCCCTTTACTGTGTGGTGGAGCCAAACATGCATATTTTTCCAACACTTCATTGCTTAGTTCATAAATTCTTCCTCTGTCGTAGCTTCTATAATCAAAATATCATTTATAAACCCGGACGTTCCTACTAGAGCCACTCGGGACTTATGGTTACAACCTTCCGTTTACAAATCTTGATCCACGGTGCCTGCTTCTCCTCACACTCGGCCAGAAGTGTTTCCAGGGAACCAAACACTGCTATTGGCACATTTCTCTGGGATCAGACACACAAGGGCGCCTATTTGCGGTGTTGAATACTTCTCCTCGAACCAGTGGGGTGCACGCTAATATTATACCTCAGCCCATTATTTTCCAAAAGAACTTATAAATTAGACAGTCAAAGCCACATTTGCATTTGCTCACTCCCTGCTGCTGTAAAACACCACTTCCTGCTGTTCTTCACTAACCATCACAATGCCACAGGTACAGAGGATAAGGAAATGATGAACAAGCTTTAGGAGGGCTGTGACATCTCATGGTTAAATTTAATTCTGCGCTGTACTGTACAGGGAAGTTAACAAAGAGTGTTTCGATGAAACCGTACACGATGGCTTCAACACTGGTGCCAAGTCAATTAGAACATCTCAAGCCAATGTAGGTCTAGCTTGAGCAGCCAGTCTGGTTGTTGGCTTATTGATTTGGAAATTGAGGCCCAGAAGGACATCTCACCACGTGGCCTTATATGGTCTCTCTTCTCTCTCTGTCCACGTTTATCACTGTCCCAGGGTTTCAGCTGAGTGCTGTTTCTGTGCAAGATGCAAAGCTAGCAGTTAAAGTTTTTGGATTTTAAATCTGTCCCCCATTCGGATTCTTTTGCACTAAATGGATTATCTATGTTAATTTACACCAGAGCTGTTGCACTGCAGTGCCAAAGGCCCGAGTCTAAAGGCTTTTCAGTATCTTCATATGACAAAAAGGAGAAAATGGCAAAACACTTACAGTCAGATAAGAATTGATTGATTTGTATAAAAAGCTGCTCATGAAAGTCTCTCACTGTTAGTGTTTACATACCAGCGCTGCATTTGAGGCAGATTTTATCCGTCCATTATCACTCGCTATCAATGCAGGGTCACTGTGGTCTGGAACCCATCCGGAAGGAGCAGGACACAAGGCAGTACACACACAGGCTCTAATGCCACATCCACTCGCACACGGACAAAGGACAATTTATTGTCACCTCAACCAGAAAAATCTTCTCTTTGGACTGCGGAAGGGAACCTACACATGGCGAGGACATGAAACTTTACACAGAGTTGGGTTTTAACATTTGAACCATCAGCTCAAGAACTGTGAGGCACCAACATTACCTGCTGCTCCAAGGTGTATGCCAATGCATTTTATTTGACATACACTACATGTCCAAAAGTATGTGGACCCCCCCCCCCCCTTCTTACAACTGAGCTTAAATCTTAGAACTTAAACTATGTGCTTCCAGGTTTGTGGCCACAGTCTGAGGAAGTTCCTTTCCTGCTCAAACATGACTATGCCCCACTGTGCATAAAGCAGGCTCCATAAACACTGGGTTTGCCCAGGTTGGTGTGGAAGAACTTGAGTGGCTGCTCAGAGCCCTGACCTCAACCCCACTGAACCCCTTTGGGATGAAGTGGAACGGTAACCACGAGCCAGGCCTTCTCGCTCAACTTCACTGATGCTCTTGTGGCCAAATGAAGACAAATTCCCAAAATCTGGTGGAAAGCCTGTGGGGGCTGTTAGAGCAGCAAAGGGGGGAACAACAATTTACACAATTCGGATACAATAGTTCTGTAGGCAACCTTAAACATAACCCAATAATAAAAAAGTGCTGAAATACATAGAAGAAACATGAAGGCCCTTAATGCCCATGTGTTTGGAATGGGCAGTTCAACTAGCACATATGGGGGTGATGCTCAGATGTCCACATACTTTTGGCCATACAGTGTATAATAGATTTAAGGACATCATGTGTTTATATGCTTATGCTGGCATCAAATCTTCATCAAGTTTGTGCTGGTGGTAAAGTTTCTATGGAAACAGCTTTGCCAAAATAAAATTCCTTGACATTTTCATTTCAGGCTGAATATTTTGCCATGGCAGATGGCTCACACACCTACTCTCCTGAAATCAATTAGAACTTAGAAGGATAAAGCATTTGCTTTAAAAGCTTCACTAAACGTTGGCTGTCTGTGCTCGGTTCATGAACCTTCAGATATTGATGAAGTTGCAGTTTATTGAAGGATTTGCACGGCACACATGGAAGAGCCTTGCATCCAGATCTTGCCACACGAAAACAGATTAACAGATGTGAAATCCAAATTTTGCATTTCTTTAGCAAGTTTTTGTATGTGCTGTATTTATAAACTGGTCTGTTGTTCGCTTTATGTAACTTTTAATGCTTTCGGGTTTTGCAGTACTTGTAAATAAAGTTACGCAACTGCTGAAGTGTGAAGATGTAAACAGTGCTTGAGTCATTGTTTTTAAACCATAAAAAACATTTCCCTCTGTCCATTTGTCCATCCAAAGCAGACAGGCATTATGAGAAGGTATCTGTGTTAGTCACTTCATCCTGGTTACTGTAGACCGCAGCCTATCCTGTAATCATTGGACGCGCACACACACACACACACACACACACACACACACACACACAAAACACTGTATCTACCCCACCGAGACTGTTGCTGAAGTGAATTTCCGTGTATCAGTAAACCATGTGATATATTTTCCATATAATTTTGTCTAATTTATGTTTTATGGGATGGTGTGGGGGCCCAGCAAGCAGTACCACTGCATTTGGCTGCCTGGTCTCTTTGGGTGTGGGTTTCAGTTTTGCTCAATGTGTATGGCGTTTGCATGTTCTCCCCATGTTCTCTGCACAGGCTTCCTCTAAGTGTTCTGGTTTCCTTCCGCCTTCCATTGGCCAAAGGCATGTGTTTCAAGTTAACTGAACACTCAAGTTAACTGAACTGCCCATATTGTGTGTGTATGTGAGTGTGTATGTGTGGGAGGGGGGATTTTTCAACTTTTTCTACACGTGTTGTGACTTTCTACTGTAGTGGTCTTTGTGTAGATGGTTCATACTGAAGGGCACGTGAGTCCCAGGACTCCAGGTGTGACTTCTGCTCTGATGAAAGGAGGCCAAAGCAGGGACATGTGCTCAGACTCAGACAAACACACACACACAGTGAGAGCCTGAGGGGATCATTTTAATCATCAGAGTTCCACTGGTGCCTTCTCAGGGTCACCGGTGTTAGCAGCAGCAACGTCACCCCTCTGCGTACACTGGGCATTTCTGAGCCTCACTGGGAGAGATGCTGTGTAAAAGAACTGCTTCTGAAACGGACTCATACATTATGAGCAGGTACCTGTGTGAAGGAGGGATGTCAGTAACACCTGGTATAAATTCTTCAGACCCAATTTTTTACAGTCTTTTTCAGGCCACTCCCTGACTGCCGCCTTATTTTGCAGTCGGCCTGTTCCAGTTCGGGTGCAAGCAGGATTTGTCATTCTGTTGGTGGAACGGTGTCATTGTGAACTCAATGTGCAAAATAGCAAATAACTGGCATTCCCACAATATGCTGATACGCTGCTGGAGATAGCGGCGGGACATGATGGTCGTGGTGGGAGGACAGCGTGTGTCAGCTTGCCCTCAACTTCAGCCTGGATCTCAAGGTCAGCAGCTCATGTGTTTTCTCCCGCTCGGCTGCACACCCCCCCAAGGCTGACAGCAGACTTAATGCTTAATACAAGGCCATGCTTTCTATTTTCCTACTTTTTTACTTCATGAATATTGTCTACTGTACTGCTCGTGGCTGCCGGTTTAGCCTTCATGTTTCTTCTGTGTATTTCAGCACTTTTTTATTATTGGGTTACGTTTAAGGTTCCCTACAGAACTATTGTATCCGAATTGCGTAAAACTGGCTTTCTTTCTCCCTCTGTATTAATTTATGAAGTTTTATGTGGATATTTAAATAGCTGCACTCTAACCAAGCATCACTTTAATTTTGCATCAAATGGCTATGGGCAGCTCATGTTTGGGGCTGTTGTCATGGTCGCAGCTGACGTCTTATTACAGAACAGCCTGAGTTTAAATCCTGCCATATGCTGCGGTAACCTTGGCCATAGGGATGCAGTTGAGTAAAACTGCAATGGTATGTTTGGGGGGGTGTATAAATAGTTAAATATTTGAAGTAGCTTAGTGTACAAACCTAACACTGTAATTTATTATATACAAAGCATCAGCAAAATTATTAAAAATAATACACATTTTTAATAATCTCATGAAAATTTTAATCAGGTGTCTGCATAATTTGGCTATATAATGTATGTATATACACATGTATAGAATTAAAAATGTTTCAGATATGTGAATAGTTACATCTATATGAATTCAGTGAATGTTATATTTAAATAAACAGCCGTATCACCTTAAAACTGGCCGTGCATAACATTAATTTCCCCCAAACTGTGAAAGTTTTATTATCATGTAATATTGTTTTTCAGAGTATTAACCCTTTTATCTCCTGAAATGTTCAGAGATATGCAGTGACAGCCAGGTGCTCCTAACCTTGTCTTCTCTTAGGTTCGTGAGGTCACGTATTGGGGATTTCTGCGCGCTGCTCTTCCACAAATGGTTCCCAGCATGTTCATACCATCCGCAGTTTTCCTCACCTTGAAACTGGGATTCTGATGCTGAAAATGTTCAGCCCATGTGCTCACTAAAGGTCAGACACCCATTTATTTGTTTTTAAAACTATGCTTGTGTTTTGTCTTCATGACTGTCTGGAACCAAACATACCATTTTGTTGATGCACGAGACCAAGTTTTGTGTCGCCTTTTTTCTGCTTCCTCCCCTCCTCGTTTGTTTTTCTTCCTGTTTTTCACTTTGAAAGCAGGGGACTCATTTTGCATCCATGTTCTTGAGTAAGGAAAACCCAAAGGTAGATTTTGAGGGGGGCAAGTCTGTCATCACCACTAACTTGTTGCTGACCTGAGGTGGACCTGAAGGTACAGGTGAAAATCCCAGCTTGAAGGAGCTTGAGCCCCAGTTGCTTAATACACCAACCTGATCTCACAATATAGCTAAGGTATCACCTGTACTGCTTTGTGTATCACTGCACCAGCTGCCGTGATGCCTGCCCATGGACAGAGTGTATGGGACTTCCTGGACATCTTTAGCAGCTTTGTGAGCCACTTCTGTCACATAGCTGGTTAACTATAAGAAGTCCATTTAAATTGCTATGTTTAGAATCTACTTTAGCCCAGCACATCTTCATGCGATAGTTCCAGGGTCACCTTAGCTTCATTAGCAAACTGATCCAGGTACTTCAGAGCAAAACAGGGTAAAGGTTTATGGTAGTAGCAGTCACTGAACTGCTGTGAAGGTCTCCAGTACGAAGTCATGTTTGTCTCTCTTGGTCCACATTGACAGTTATTTTTGACAAATATGGACTGAGATAACTAAAGGGGATTTATTGTTATTTAACTCCTTCTTAAAGCAGAACCCAATTTTTTTAAGGTGAAGAGGTTTGATGTAGGCAGATTAATCTTAAATACGCTACAGGCAAATGTTTATATTCTTATGGTGTCCTTCTGAAATCCCGTCTATATTCAGTATATGGATAATCAAAATGTTCATTGTTTTAAACAAGAAATGATAACTTGGGATCCTACGACAATTTCCTTGAATTTTTGTCAGTCTGAACGGTTTTTGTGTTTTCTTGCACGGTGGGGCTTGTCCACACCTGTGAATGTTGTAACTTCTTGCCTTTGTCTTGTGCATATGGAGGTATTTGGAGCTTCTGCCTCTGTGCTGTTGTGACACAGTGCTGTCCCGCTCGTCGATAAAAACAAACAAGCAGCCAGATTTTGTAAATGATTTTTGCTTAACAACCCTGCGCAACACTGAAGACGGTGCTGCTTCCCTCGTGAGATCTGGCTCAGGCCACGATGGAGAGAATTTGTGTCTATTTGCAGTGAGAAAAGGACAATCTGACTACCGGGGACAGAGATTAGGAGTCATATCTGGCCTTCCACTCCTGAGAAAGGGAGTAAGGGGTTGACAGATATGTTGCTGAAGGATAATATTCAGTCTGAGAAGGGGTGCCTGATGAAAAACTGGTGGGGGCGATCTGAATGGCAGACATTTTTTCTTTTTTTTTTGAATTTTTCTTAGCTCTCGGTTTGTTTGGGTTCAAGGCCAGGGTGTTGCTGCACAAACCAGTTATCCAAACAAACGTGTTGACATGACAACCTGCCCTGGAATCAGGCGAGTGAGAGCAGTCAGAGGAAAATGGGCACCAAGGCCCAGCGTGTTCCCATATGGGACAGAACTCCTTCAGCTTCTCCTGTGTCCTCTTTTGTTTCAGAGACATCTGTGCTGCCCAGTTTCAAACAGCGAGATGCCAGGAAGAATTAAAAGAGCCTTGTCAGGCTAGGCTGCCTGCTGTGTCTCCTGCTTGCCTGGGATGAAGGTCTTGAAGGTCCTCTCTCCTCTCTGTCCCAGCCGTTGGCACTGCTTACAGAAACAAGATGGCTCCCCATCATAGGCAAATGTGTTTCGGGGACCTACGAGCCACCAGGCTCATGTAGTCACAAACAGGTCAGTGGGGTGGCTGTGCGTGTATGTGCGTGTGCGGGGGCGCATGTGTGTGTGTGCATGTGTGTGCACATGTTTGTTTCCTCCAGTCAGTGTTCTTCTTGCTTGCCATCAGGGGCAAAGTTGTCTGTGCGCACCGTGACATTTGATCTGCAACTCAGGGAAGGCATCAGACACATCCTGCAGGGTCTTGACGCAAACCTCACCCTCCTGGTCTCGGTCTCACCGTTGACTTAGTTTAGCCTGAAGAAAAAATGAAGGAACCCAGCTCATCACCGCCAGCTTTGCCATCATCGCTAACTTTCACAAGTGACTCCCTGTTCTGCAAGCTTTTGAAAATTTTGAAAGTTTCTTTTCATGCAGAAATGATAAATGAGCATGAGGTAATCCTCAGGATTAGGACCGGAGCCCTAAGAAGCCATGCTGGTTCTTCACAGCATGCTTCACACAGAGATGCAGTGCTGGTAATCCTGAGGGCAGCAAACTTTGCTTAGACAAGTTCTTGTAGGCAACTAAGAAGTTGCCTCTCTGGGGTCTGACAGCAAAGTGTCCCAAACCCCAGCGTGAAGTAGTCTGAAAACTGATTTGATTTGACCGTAAAGAGCTGTAAATGTAAGTGGCTCTACAGGTGCTCCTTTACACCTAGACTGAAGGTACCTGTGAGGCTCCGCGGAAAATTCTGGCTACGGCTACTGTTACAGTCATGAGGCAGAGTGCTCAGCTGCTGATTTTTCTGGCTTCATTCCTAGGTGCTGCTGGGGTACCTTTGAGTGAGGCATTTACTCCAAACTGCCCCAGGAAAACTCACCCAAGCCATGTAAACTTGATGTAACTGCTTTAAGCTGTAAGATGCTTTGGAGAAAAGCATCAGCTAAATGAAATAATGAATAAATAAATGAATAGTTAAAACGTGCCTCACCTTAAGTAAAAATGGATACGAAGCAGTAAATTAAACATATAAATGCACCAAGGCAGAATTTCTTGGCCGTGGGAAGTGGAGCGGCTAAAATATTCAAGGTGGAATGTCAGGAAGGGCAGCCAGCTATTTATCTGCTCAAGGTTTTGAAATGCCAACGTTTCTGGATTGTTTCTGAAGTCTGTCGAGCATCAAATGTACGTGTGTGCTTTCCCTCTACTTCCTCCGCACGGATGAAACGAAATTGTGCTCTTTTAGCCACTGCCTGTCTGGAGATCTAAATGCCTGTGATATTGCTTCTCCCACAGTGCTGGATCGCGGTGAAGAGGCCTCCTGAAGTGGTGCTGCGGCCCAGGAGGAGCCACTGTGTTCATTGCCCCCCATAACCTTCGGGCAAAAAGAAGGAGAGGAGCTGCATTCCTTTAAAAGGCTGCCTGGTGGTGTTTTAGGCAGCCTGGTGTTTCATCCAACTGATGGTCACCATTCCTCATGCCTCACAGAATAAATCTCTGGTTTTTCTTGTTCTGTGCACAGGTGCATGGATGGAACCCAAACACTTAGTTTTCTGCAGATTTGGAAAATCTGTCTTTGCTCCTCTATTTGTTGTGCTTTAATAACCACCTCAGCGAAAGAGATTCAAAAAACATATATTTTTCCTTATCACACATATGACCAAAATAGCAGTTCCGAGGGTTAATGTTTGTCCAACATAATGCGCCACCTTAAGAAGTCAACACTGATATTGAAGGTAAAGTTTAAAATCCTGGAAAGGTGAATGCTGTTTGATTTCTGTCCAAGGTACTTAACCCAGGCAGCTCTCATAAATATTAATCTCTATGAATCTATAATAGTGTAATATTAAAAAGTTAAGAGAAGTAAGTTGCTTTGACATTCAAAGTAACTTCTAAACTTAAACAAAAATCACAAAAGCCCTTTATTTCCTGATGTTCATTGAGGCCAATTTGCTGTAAACAGTATCGATGCTGACGTGAAAATGATGATAGATGTATGTTGAACTGGAACCTCAACACAGTAAATTCTCAGGGATGCCGTATTTCTGATTTGTACGTGGAGGCAAACAGATGTGGGCCAAATAATAGCTAAGCGCTAAATGCGAAATGGAACCAACGGAGCTGTGACGCGTTGTGCGGCAGAGCTAAAATAGTTGGCAGCATGAGGGCCAAAGCAACAGAATGTTCGTAACCTGAGGGTTATGAAAAGGAAACGGCGGATAACAGGTGGACGTTCGGAAGCTTGAACAGTTTGAGCATGGCAGAAAAGCGGTATATTTACAGTGAATTACAAGCTGTAAATATTGACTTGTTTAGGTCAAAGTACAAATGACTACAGTGCCTGCAAAGGGAATGTAATGGGATACAGGACACTCTGTGTGTGCGTGTGTGTGCGTGCGTGTGTCATACAGAAACCTCACTTAGGGTGAGAAGTACCTGTGGAACACATTTCAAGTGTGTTGCTTAAGAAACAAAGCTGTATATAAAGAACAAACAAACCAACAGACAAACAAATTCAGCTTTGCAGACACAGGTGTGAAGTATTTGTCCACTGCCCTGGGCTCTGCTTTATGAGCCAGGATTTTCAACATGGCCCCCAGATCATTGCCATCCTGATGCATGAGCATGTACATCTCTAGGGCCACCAGGTGGAGCAGTGGTTAAAGCCACTGCACTGTAAGGATGCAGGTTTGAACCTCACCTTCTGCTGCAGCACTTTGCGCAAAGCCATTACTACGAATCACATCTGCAGTTGTTACCCAGATGTGTGAATGAGAAGAACTGTACTCAGATCAGGATCATAAACTGATAAGTTGGACAAAAGCAGATGCTAAATAGCTCAGGGTGGTGGAACCCATGTACTCCACATGAAATATTACAGGGAATGCGGGTGATGTTGGAATATAAAACCGTACAAATGAATTAAAGGAGAACTTGGGCTGAAATCTGTGGTCTTCCTGTGGTTTTAACTGCTTTACTCTGACACCTTTGTCTGAGTCCAATCACAGAAAGCCATGGGACATATGGGACAGTGGTTGCAAAAAAAAAAAAAAATCTTTGAGTGCCACTTTTTTCTTTTAACTTCTGTGTAAATATCATTTTTGTCCCCACATGCATTCTTCACTGGGGTAAAAGTGGAAGAGGGCAGCAAAGTTTTGTGTTCTGTGCACATATTACACAGTTGCACCTGTAAATCCCTGTCCTCTGGGGCCGGTTGGGCCCTGTGCACAGGTATCCAACTCAGACCTCCTGTGATATTCATATGCACTGCATATATGAATATTGATCGGCATGGGGGGACATGCTGTGTGGGACCACATACCTGCACACCTCCACCGCTCTGCTTTTTTTTTGTCTCACCAGCTGAAGGAAGAGAGGAAAAAGAGAACCGTAACATCTCTCTATCCCTCTTTCTCTCTCTCTCTCTCTCTCGTTCTCTCTCTCCATGTGTGTGTGTACGCGTGTCAGCTGAGACAGCCAGGAAGACAACAGTAGGCATTTTTCAACATTATTACTAAACTAGTGAAAGATTATTTTGATGAGATTTTCCTCTTTCATCTTGCAGACTCATCGCTGCCTTCAAAGTTGTCAGCATCCTTTTCTCTCAATGTTTCCAGAGTTTACACTGGGCAGTGCTCCACATTTTTGTTTCTGCTACATGTCTTCTTGCTTTCATTAAATGCAGTTTATGACATTGTTTCATCCCATTGGTGGGTTGTATTTTGAAACGAATAACCATTAAATTTGGCCTTTTTACTGTTAACTTTTAAAAGTTAACAACCTGCACCGCTCCAGCCTCGCCAGCAGAGGGCAAGTGCGGTTCAGTAGAGGAAGCGTACATGTATAACAAGCGGTACAGCGCAGTAAAATATAAAAGTAAAAAGCAATCCAGTGGTAGATTTACAGAGACGGAGTGCTTGCTTGGCAACTTAAGGCCAACTGCCTTGGTTTCAGCCCTTTATCGATATTGATTTTAACATGATATGATTGTCATCACTTCCATGAGCCACTTTTGCAGACATGGCTGTGTGATCCAAGGCCATGCACATTTTTGTCACATTTTCACCCACATTGCATTGGTAGGGGATGCACAGGACACAAACCCTGTGTAGACTGCTCTCCACAATCCAGACTGCTAGGAGGAGTTGTTCCATTCTGGCATGCACCCTACACACTGACATGCAGACATACAAAGTGTGTGCTGTGCCCTAAACTAACCCCTGCATGCCATGCTCTTAATACAGTAAAGTTTATTGTATGAACATTAGTTGCTCTGAGCACGATTCATGTTGTACGGAGATGGATTTATTTGCCCTGTAGGCACTTGCGTCAAAACCGAGAAGCCAGCAAATGCATGGATTGAAGTTCCCGCAGCTGCACATATGGCAGGATTTCTGACATCTGCGGCCAGCATCTGCAGCTGAGGATGCAGGTGAAAGCTTTTGGTTTGAACCTTCAAACACTGGCAACAGCAAAGCCAGCTCATACTTGGATGTCTTCCTCTGTCGCCCTGCACATCTTACACCTGCCTCACACTCGTTGCAGAGAAGTAAGGATCTGCTGAAGTGTGCTTGGCAGTGGAGCATCATGCCCTGGTGCTGTTGCTGAAGAATTTTATTATTGAAGAAAAGACCACAAGCCAAACTTTTCTAATTTATATTTTAAATATACAGCACAACCAGGAGTTTACCACAGTTCCTCTGGCATGTGATGGTACATAGCTCCCCCCCCTTACTTTGGATTTTCTCAAGTGACCACCACCGAGAGAGGCTTTTATTGGCTTCATGGAAGGCAACCCCCATTAGCAGATCGGATCAATGAACACTAAGTATCCTTTAGACAGACCAACCAAAATAGGTATATGAAAGAGGAAGTCCCACCCACACTCTGGAAAACTTAGACAAAGAAGTAACTTGAGGGCCACACTGGTCATTTACGATCAGTGGGGGTTAGTGAACCACACCATATAAGGGAAAGAATTTCAGCCCAGAAACATGAAAGAAAATGACCGACCTCCCTCCCCCAAAGATTAATACAACTAAAACACAGAAAAAAACAATTCCTTAAAAAAAAATTCTTCCACATTATCAAAGCTTATCCAAGTCTGGGCTGTAGAGATTATGAACAAATAAAATATGCCAATCATGTCTTGATGATGAAGGCAGTGATGCAATGGAGCCACATTTTATTTAGGGATGCATCTAAACAACGGCCCCCATGTCGCCATAATACACTGCATGCAGAATCCTTCTGAGATATGAAAAAATAAATAGGAGCCGTGACAGGTTTATGAACCACAAAATAAAGACCCTCATAAAATACATCTTTAGGCAGGTTCCACACGTGCAGCGTGTTTTAATGCGACGCCATCATTCATTTTGCAGACAGACCCCATTTTTAACCGACCGCAAATCTTTCCGTGTTGCCGCAATAATGACCGTACCGTGAAGACGGGAACATATTGTTTGGCTTCAGCACAGGTGTGAGTGCACCACAACGGCAGGTGGGAGGAGACGTGCTGATTTCTAGCATCTAATGGGACTTCTGTCTTCCTCCTGGGCATCGCCATGCTGAGAAGGTGCCGGAACAGGCAGCTTAGGCTGCATCCGCACCCATGCTGGAGATGCAGCCTTCGAGGGGCTTCCTGAGGTGTCGGGTGCGAGGACCAGCAGAGGGGAAAGGAAACCAGCGTTTTTCACAGACGGCACGTGAGGAACATTTGCAGGGTTCAGCGATCCATTGAACTGGATTTGTATTTTGCTGATTTTTGTGACCCATGCGGCCATGAGCAAAGCCAGCCAAGTGCACAAACATCACAAAACCGGAACAAGTCCTCCTCTTCAGCACCATCGGTTTTGACGAGGACTGAGCGATGACCGTGCGTGCATGCCTTTCACCACCAGCTTTCCTCCTAATTTAAATTATTTTCTTGACTGTTTCTTAACTTTTTTCCTGCTGCAGCTGTTTCATCAACAGTCCAATTCTTATAGTTTTTCTCTCGAAACCCTGGCAAGCAGTGTGGAAATAGGAGTCAATAATTCTAAGGCAGTGATTATTTTTTGGAAAGTTTGACAGAGAGACTCGAGGCTCAGCTTTTGTCATTCTCAGGAAAACCGCTCAGCTTTGTGTGAGCTCATGTAAGCTTTGTGGGCTGCAGGTTTGTGTATAAATACCTGCTCTGTGTGTGTGTGTGTGTGTGTGTGTGTGTGTGTGTGTGTGTGTGAGTCTGAGGTGGACCTCTGGGTGTGAAAGCCTCTCAGCTGTGAACAGGGTTCTCACTTTGCTTGAGTTATGTCTCTCCAACACAAAAGTCAGGTTTAATTGGAGACGGAAATGAGCAGCTCCTCCAAGTTCTCGCTGCAGGCCAGCTTGAGTTAGGGTTGTGGTGGTGCTCACCCGATGTGAGGCAGGGGGGTTTAGGAGATGCTGGTCACTGTGCTGTGGCCGTCGCCCATTGAGGAGACTGAGTCCAGACAGCAGAGGCATAAAAGTGCAAACTCGCAGATAAATAAAAAAACTTTCCAAAAAAGTGACTATTTACCCATCTGACGGTGTTACCCAGTCTGCTGGTGCTCTATGGAAATGAGCAGCTGGGTCTATTCTGTCACTGCATGCAGAGGATGGGAGAAGCAGGCCACAAACAGAAGTGTTTGTCAGATATTTCCCAAATGTAAATACAGCACTGCACACACTGACTGGCACTTGGTATGAGCTTGCAGTGAAAATGTTAACAAATTTTATTTTGTGTTTAATGTAAGACATTTATTTCATCACAACTTCACACCCACCGTCCTCTTATTAACAAACATAAATGTGATTTAGTGTTTTTCCATCTGACGGCTGATGGAAACCGACTCAGGTAATCGTTTCCAATTCTAAGCACAAGTGCATTCGACTGGAGGGAGGAATGAAAAAACAATTTCTGCGCAGTAAAACGGGGAAACATTTATGCATGCATTCATTGTGAGACGCTGCCCAGAACATCACAACTTTATCCAGGCATCCAGTATCCAGTACAGACTTGGAGAAGCTGTTATGGAGTGCGCATTCTGGGACGCGCGTGGTGCAAATGTTGGCGTTGTTTTTGTCCAGGTTGTCAGCTGGGTGACACCTGATCCAGGGAAAAACAAAAGAAAAAGTAAAAAAGCGAACCAAGAAAGGCTACATGAACAGAGCTGCTGTTCTTCATTACTAATTTTGTGAATGGATTGCGGACAAAACAGAATTAACTGAATTAAAGGCAGCCAAATCCACTAAAACTGATATTTGCACACTCCAGAGGCCGCTGCTGTGCATGCAGAAACTTACTGTGTTTGCGAATTACTGCAGAGAATTTACTACAGTATATCATGGTAACTTGCCGTGGAAAGAGGTGAAAACTTGTTAATAATAATAATAATAATCGCATGCTGTGCTGAACGAAGGCACCTGATCACCGTATGATGGTGCGAGAAACTCTCGCTAGCGGATCGGTGGATGGACCTTCAGCCAGATGTCCCACAAATGCTGGCTTTCTCAGGCCTGCCCGGAAGATGTATCTACATTACTATCAGGGCTCCGGCTCCTTCCGAATGCTCAGCTGCATTCAAGCTTTAGAGAGGAAAAATATTAATTACAGTGGAAAAGCCTTCACATTCATCTTAATTTAGGGTTTCCAGATAATTAGCTGTGGTTCCAGATCCTTTGCCGTTTCTCAGGTTATCTTATTGCAGTATAAATTTGTGGCACAGAGGAAGCGGCACGTGACCATGCGGAGCTGTAAAAGTGACCTGGACCTTCTGTCCTGCTTGTCCAGAGAGGAGCAGATGGACAGCCTGCATCCATGCTCTTCGCTAAGCCCCCTCTGTGGGTGGGTATGAGTTTCAAACAAATCGATACTCCCTCCTCCATCCATGCCATTGGGCTGTAGTTAAGCCAACGTAAAGTTGATAGTAAATATTGCTTCTTCATCGCGGGGGCCATTATAGCCCAAGATTATTTGTCAGCTTGTGGCGGTTTGAGCAATTAGACTTTGTTCTGCTGCGCTCGGCTGTCTTCAAGAAACCTCGGTGCCTTCGTGTTGAGGCTCACTGTTCTGAGCCAAGTCACCGCAACTGGTCATAGGGTTCAGTCCCTGCTCAGCCCGCAGACTGCATGTTTGGAGTTTGCATGTTTCCTCAGGTTTGTGTGGATTTCCTCCCACAGTCTAAAGGTTATTGAAAACTCTGTCGCAGATGTTCACCCCTCGGTATTCCTCATGTGATCCAGGTTCTGTGATGTTCTCTGCATATAAGTGATTCAGGTACAGGGAGAGGATGCAGTCTAGTCCTGCTACTTAGCTGATTTCGAACTCTCCAGGTTCAGGAGCTAAAGCTCTGGGTTGATTTATGCTAAATACTACATTCACTTAAATATAGAAAATACTGACCTGATGCTCAAATGTCACTGACGTACGCCATGACAAGAATCCATACCATCTTAATAATATTCAGTAACAGCTGTAGATTTAATAGTAAAGTTATGGGGGAATGTACGTGTCTCCAAATGTTTGTGCTTTTCATTTGCCAGGATTGCATTGCTTTGGTTTGCTTTAGTGGAAAAAATAATGATTGGGTGGCGTTACTGTTTGTTCATTTAGCGGTGGCGTTTCTTCCAAGGCGACTTATGAAGTTTGTACAGTTTGCAATTTGCAGTGATTTACCTGTTTGTACAACCGGTTCATTTTGGTAGAACCAAGTCACAGAATTCAAGGAATTCAAACCCAGATCTTTAGACTGCAGAACAGCAACTCGGCCTACTGTGCAACCTCTTACAGAGATACTGCTGCTACGGCCCAAAATCTACCAGATGGACGACAGAGCTCCTGAGCAACTTGTCCAGAAATGGTGTCTGAGTTTGATTCAGAGGGGCGTTGATGCAACATAATGCAACAACAGTGCCCTGCCATTTTTGGCAAATCTTTGTTTTGTGGCCAAGTTTTGTTGGCTGACCTTCATGTGCCTGTCCCCTTGGGGCATGTTGGACACGATAGTTGTCTGTGCAGGGAGATACTCCAGTTCCCCAAATGGCACTGCCTTCCCTGGCTCAACATTCAAAGTTCACAGCCTGACCAACACCCTCTGGCTGACAGAAGTTTGTGGCTTCCACTCACTGACCTCACTGTTACCTAAAGCATCGTTGGAGACAAGTAAATCGAGATATGAATCTGTTGTTAAACCACAGAAGAAGCATTGGACGAGTACAGCAGGCATCTTGGGACACAAGGTTTCCACAACGCCTGGAACAAAGAGGTTATTCCAAGGCCAAGGGGTGAAATGTTCACGGGCCGTGGAATCGACTTGGATGAATTATTTACAGTTGACACGCAAACGTCAGAAACAATCAGGTGAAGCGTGTGTGAAACCCTTTAATGGGGGCGGAAGAGGACCAGCCAAGATTTGTGAGATTGAGTCATAATCACAAATGTCAATGCTGTCATCATCATCATCATCATCATCAGCATCAGCATCAGCATGCTGGAAGTAACTAGGAGCTTGTTTGCAAGTGGAAGATGTCTTCTGATCCAAAGAGATGCGAAAAGTGAGAGGTTTCCTGTTTACTTTGAAGAAGGGCAAATATTTGGGGAGAAGCGGGGCGAGAAGTTCACGCCAGGTTTGTTCCTCCACAGAAATGTTATGCCATGTGCTGTGTTGTTTGTAAATTTGCAGTGTTTTCTGTGTGTTGGGGCTGTTTTGGCTGCCACATTGTTTTTGCATCACAGTAATGAATTAGGGCCTCCTGGCTGGTGTTGGTGGTGTTTGTCCATCCGAAGTGGGATGCTGCAGACACCTTTTTATAAGGAATGCAAATGGAAGTGGGTGGACTTGGGGCCAAGCATTTTGGGGAAGGTGTTTCCATCACTATGTTACTCCCTTACTCCTACAGCGCATGATCTTTTGCATTCCCAAAATGTGCACCTGATGTCCCCTCTATTATGCAGCAGACCACTTTCATCGTTCTTCTCTCTTCATTGTGTCAAGTTTCCTCACCTAAATGAGAGCTCATGAATGTGGTAACGGTGCAGGACACCTTGCATAATGATGGCAGCCTGAGAGAAGGTTGTGCTGGAGGTCAAATAAAGGCCGGGAAGAAAACCCTCTCTCTGTTTTCTAGGGAGCATTCATTTACAGTGAAGTCCTGAATGCTGCAGAGGAACCTGAAAGAGCAGAATAATGTTCTGTCATTTACTGCATAACCTGGTCCTGCCACTATACTGCTCAAGGAGGGATCTGGAAAAGCTGACAGTTCGGAAGGCACAGCGGTACTGTGGCAGTGTAACATACCACTCCTCCTGCGGGTTCATGTGAGCGTGTTGCTGTCTTTGCTCATTTCAGTGTGACTGCATGTTCTTAAGTTGCATCAAATTTCATGCCAGGCGCAGTCACTCAGAAGTTTGATTATGCCTACAAATTCGCTTTAAAGTCTGCTGTGTAGGGCTGTTTCACTGAAATGTTCAACACTTTCATTTTTCCATTAATTATCATGCACTTCAAAGATATGAAAGAAACTGATTTCATGCAGGTGTACTCAAACTTTTGACCAGCAGGGTACTTCTGTCCGATGCCTACAGTAACTCTATCAGCCCCTCCTTAGCAGGGGAGTCACAGCCGCTCCTCTCATATAAAGCACCACTTGGGCACAACCCAGCTTCATTTTGGCCCAAAGCAGGAAGAGATTTTAAAGATCAGTGTGTAAGCTGCAGAGTAACAGGGTTGGCACGACACCCCAGGCAGAGCACTTCTTCTCCCACTGGAGCACTCTGTATATTTTTGCTTTTTTATCTGTCCCCTCAGTGCACAACTCCAGTCCATAATGGCTTCTGTGAGAAGACCTATCATGGCTTGTTGTGTTTTGATGGCCTTTACTTACACAGACCAGGGTGGATTAGAAAATCCAATGGCGGCGAAGCGAGCCTCCACGGTTCATGACGTCTGTGCAGATACAAAGTGTTGTATCACAAAATAATCCCACAATCAGAGTCCTTTCAGGGGCAGAGATATTTTCCCCAGGGGAACCCGGTACTACATGGTGCTAAAATAAGGCTTTACTTCACAAGGGACCATCCACAAACTGCTGTGCAATTATGTTTGTGGGAAAATATAAAAAAAGCATTTAATTTCATGTCCTACATTTACTTTCCTTAGAAAACATGACAATTAATATTTTGTTTAGCTGATGGCTTTCAGCAAAATAACTTGCAGTGTTAACCAATTTATAATGCATCTGAGTAATTTTTATCACTTTTGTTCATGGTAAGCCCCTTGATCAAGGGTATTGTTGCAGGAGATTATAGCCCCCCCCACACACACACAGCAATGGCCCCACGTTGGCTGCTGGGGCAAACAGGTGCAAAGGACGTTCCACAGAGCAGAAGTTCGGGTGAAGGCCTGGAGCCCTTAGCTACCTTTCCCAGTGGATGCTGGGGGCCACTTCTTTCCCCTGCTAGCTTGTTCTCCATCTGTGTCTCCCACACACTTGTTCACTCGCTCTGCAATCACTCCCTCATCCCTCCATCTCCAACTGTTTATACTGCAGTGCTAACCCCTCCAGCTCCATCGTCTCCCTGCTGCTTGCCTCCTAATTTTCTCCAAAACACAACGGCGCTGCACCTCAGCCTCTCAGTGAGGAAAAAACTCAGCACACAAAATACCGGTTTGCATACACAGAGGCAGCAAGATGGAAAAAAAACATTGCTGAAGTCACAGTTTTGTTTTTCTGCAGCGAAAATGTGACAGCAAAATTAAAACATGAAGAACTGCTGCTGGTTTTACTATGTGTCATATGCATCACGCATGTTGTCTATTGAAGAAAAGCACACAATTACTGATAGCAAGAGGAAAAGGTGTTAGCAACTGTGGTGCCGCTTGCTGTTGTGTTGTGGACATGCGATTGAAAGGTCCAGGTGCAGGTGTAGGAATGAAACATGCTAGGGCACACGTATGTGAACGCAGCCAGCGGTCACAAAGAGCCACATGGAGGCCCGCAAGATGATGAGGGAACCTCTAAGATGGTCACACAATTGCCGAGCCCTCCACAGGGCCTTTCAAAGCCCATCCATTCCCATCGCTCCCTTTCCATTATTGATCAGCAGATGTTCACAGACTGCTGACACGAGCAGTCAGATACTGGCTACATAACATTTGAAATTGGTTATATGCTGTGTAAAGAAGAGCTTTTTGTACAAGTGGAGAGCCTGGGAGCTGCCTGCAAAGCAAGTCAGTACAAATAAGCAATTGGGATGCAGTTGAAGCAACTTGCAAAAGTGCAAGCTGTGTCGCAGCGGGTCATAAGGAAGTGACTGGTGGCCCCATGTGCTAACAGGAGCATCAGATCCTGTGCATGACACTACTAAATTTTAACAGTATTTGCAGATGGATTCTACCACAAATAACTTTTATTACCATTTATGAAAACTGCCAGATATGGGCCATTCATCAGAGTAAAAGAACATAAATAACTCATAACTTGGCATATGACCTCCTGCCTTACGCGCAATTTTAGTCGCCAATGTAGCGGTTAGTGTTGCTGCCTCGTGACTAGAAGGTCTTGGGTTCAAGTCTCTGTGCTGCTGCAGAGCTCTCGATCAAGGGAGACCCTTTGCTCAAGCTGTTGTATGAAATAAGGAAATAAAATGGCCACATGATGCACAAAGAAATGCACTTAAGTGCACAGAAGCCCCTTTGTATTAAAACATAGATTTTCCTAATCTTGTACAAGAACCTGCTTTATGAGGGCTGGGTGTTCTTACCCGGAAAAGTAAAACAGTAGTAATACTGTGGTGTAAAAAGGGTAAATCGTTGTATGTCGCCATGGACAAACGTGTCACTAAAATAATTTTGTAAATTATGCAGATGTACCTAAGCCAGTGGTTCATTGGTATCCTGGGGCATGTGAAGTATTTTCTATTTTTGGAGTTGTGCAACATTTGATTCCTTGCTTGATCTATTTAAATAACTGATAATGTTAGAAGCAAATTCATATCAGGTATTTGTATTTTGGGTCCATAAAATATTAAGACACAATGCTGGGCTGAATACAAGATCTTTTCGCATCTGACAATGACACAGAAACGTATAGATGTGAGAGACAGAGAAGAGACACAATGCTTGGCCAAAAGTATGTGAACCCCCGTTCTAATGACTGAGCTGAGCTGTGTCGGCTGCACCCACAGAGCAATTCCATATTAATGCCTATTGCTTTGGAATGGGAAGTTCAACAAGCACGCATGCAGGTGAAACTCAGGTATCCCACACACTTTTGGCCATACAGCGTACTTCTTAGATGTTCATGCATTTCCAGAAGGTAAATAATGTGGCTATTAGTATGACATAAGAACAGGTAATGAGTATCTTGGGCAGCAGGTTCACAGTTAACCTCTTGTCACTTCAGGACCCACGTAAAAATTACTCAACTGTATAAATGACTAAGAGTCACTCCTTACTGCAGTATTTCAAGTTGTTTTGGAGAAAAATGTCAGCAAATATAGCAAATAAAGGAAAATATTTATCGTCCTTACCTCACTCGCAGATGTTCTTGGTAGAGGATTTGTTTCATGAAGAGTTCTCTAATATTCGCAGAACACTGCTACTCAGATGAGCTCTAAGAAAACCGTCATGATCAGGACACAGTGGCCTTCATAGCCCCAGTATCGCAACTAAGCAGCGCTTTTGGGGTTTTCCTTCAAACAAATGAGACATTATGATGCCTTTCTGTTACCCATACATGATTGACTGGCTGCATCTTTGATGGATAAAGGGTATCCAGGCCTCAGTTCCAAGTGTTTAATTCTTTTTTGTACATGAATGTGCAACATAAAAACATGCATCTGTACATTTATTTGCATATTTTTGCTGTATTCCCAGATTCAAGTGCTGTACATCTGAGAGGGAACTGCTGAAAGAGTATAAATCCTGACTGCACTAGCAGGAGAAACCGCGCAGAAGGTTGTGGTGTCTTTCAGACTTTATTCTGCTGAGTTGTGATTTCATTTCATCTGCTGTAGGCACCAATTCCAGTGTCCAAACCTATTAGAGTTCTGTTATACCAAAATGCAGCTTTAGGGAAACCATTTTCCTGCATTAATATTGCTTGCTAGTGCTATGATTCAAAAGCTTATGTTAATGTATTTCACACATCCTTGTTTAATGTGATTTAAAATAAGCAGAGGGGAAACAAAAAAAACAGGCCAATAATTACATTTAAAGCAGAACCATTTATTAGGTACAAGAATATCAAAGAAAAAAGTTCATGAATTTCACAAAATTGTTTGCAGTTATCTGAATCATTTCACGTACAGTAAAGAGGATTAATGCTCAAACTTTGATTCCTGTATTTTTTCCCTATATAAAACTGTTCACGAAAGCAATTTAAAGGCATTTTTCAAAGTAGGATCAGATGGGATCGACTGTAAAGTGCTTCCACCCTTTGCAACCCACTGGGATGTTCAAACCCCAAGGCCATCCCATGTCCTACAACCAGGTTGATCCAGAACTCCGTCTTACTCAGGAAGTCTGGGTATTCTAGGCCTCTTATGTCCCAGTCCCCAGCATGTCCACTAACGCCAGTTGAAGGAGCGCTTGACCATCCTGAAGAAGTTGAGGTTGTGCTCCTGAAAGTAAGAACGCAGCTGCTGAAGGACAGTACTATTGACCACAGGGTGGGGGCGCCCTTTGGACTCATGTAGGCAGCGCTCGCGCCCGTCGCTGCGGATGCAGTAGAACCCCTTGGTCTGGTTGAAGTAGAAGTTAGAAGACTCTATCCTGGGTGGGAGGTTGAGGAACCTCTCCACCTTCTGCAGCTCAGGCAGTGGGTCTCGAATTAGCATGTCCCCATCCACCAGGTGGATCTGCTCCAGGGGGAAGTGGTGCAGCCAGTTGCGCATGTGCACGTCGTACAGGCTGCGTTGGATGGCTTTGTAACGGGTGTTGAGCGCCCCGTTGCGGATCAGGACATCCTCAATGAGCTGCACAGGCTTGTGGTTCTCCAGGCGGTTGTAGTAGACTTGGGTGTAGTCAGAAATTACGCGTTCTGTGGGGTCCCGAAGGATGAGCAGCAGCTTTATGGAGCTGTTCATCGCTCGAATGCGCTCGGGTGCCAGGGCAGAAGTAAAGTAGCCCGGCGTCTTCTCCACAGTAGTCTGGTATTCCTGGGAAACCGGCATCAGCTGTCGGTACCACTCAAGACCCTTGGCATAGTTCTGGTCCCAGTCGAAAAAGTGCACCTCAGTGGTAGCCACGGCAATCTCCGGGTGGATGTCCAGCATCTCCAGCAGAGCTCGCGTGCCACCTTTGCGGACCCCAATGATGATGCTCTGGGGAATGCGCCGGCTTGACCCCACTTTCGTGTCATTGACCACCTCTCCTGCTTGCAAGTTCGGTTGGCCCCATGGGGCCTGCACACCTCCCGGGAGGTTCTCCAAGGATGTGGCGCATGTCATGAGAACTAGAAGGAGCACAGACACCAGCAGGCACAACATGGGGATGGCAAGAGACATGAAGAAAGAGGGACAAGACTGAAGTGGCAGAGCTGAGCTGATGGGTCTTGAAAACCAACTAGGACGCTGGTACCGATGCAGACTCGGTGTGATCAGACCCAGCAGTCAGGGAGCACAGAGCTGCTGTCTGCCACAGTAATTGAAGAGGTGCAGGAGATGGAAGAACAGAGATTAGTCCTGGAACCATCTGCACAGAGACGGGGGGGGGAAAGATAAAATTAAAAAAAAAAAAAACCCTCACTTTTTGCATTCTCCCCAACTCTGTTCTGTGTTACAGTCCAATTTAATGCCAATCGCCAATCCACCCCAAGTGCAGAACCCTGTGTTTACATGGTTCTGCTGTGTCTGAAGCATCGCTGTCAGTTAAGGCCAGAAGATCTCCAACATCCTGTTCTAGTGGAAGCTGGCTGACTCCCTCTGATAACCCATGATGGTGCACTGATCACTTTATTGAAGATCTTATCCAAATGCTTCCAAGAGACAAAACGTGCCAGAGCTTCCGACAAAGTCACAATGAGTAAAACAATATTTGATTTATATTTAATTAAGACTGTACCATAGATAATTTCTTCATCTTTCTGAGATGGTAGCAATACATTAACTGTGCAGGAAAAAAGCTCTGGTGTCACTGCATTTTCATCACTTTAAATCAGTCCACAAACATTGCTAGGCCTCCAGCAGTCAAGTGGCTGACACCATACACAATGCATGAAGGAAGCAGTTGGAACAGCTCCAAATCACAAATTTCAGCAGCTTAAGTTTGCAAATAAAAAAAGAGTTGTTTTTTTGACAAGGTTGGCGTTTCCGAGCACCTTCGTGGAAAAGATAGCTAGATATTTCCTCCTCTAAGGAGAAATCCTCACCACTCATCAGTATGCTATGACTGGTTATCCTGAAATTCCTCAAAGAATAAAACAAACCAGTCAACTGACTTAATATATACATAGAATATATATATATTTTGTACATTATTATTAATAGCTATGGTATATCTATATGCAGAAAAGGTCAAACTTAGCTGTACAGTTGTTCATTTTCATTTCTTCTCCATTATAACTGTACTAATAGCCTTGCAGTCCATCCACACACCATCACTTAATTCCGGACGTGTAGGTTTAGTCACATCTCCTACAGAAACTTCATTGCAGCAAGACTATGATCAACCAGGCAGAAAGAGGCAGATCACTGCCTTTAATGGGCCTTCAAGTCCATTTCCTAGATCAGGAAGTCAAGTCGCATTAAGATTAAAAACAAAAGCATTTCTATCTCAGAGAGAAAAGAAACCAAACCCTTCAAGGTACAACTTCACCACCTGCACTTTAACCCATGTTGCTGTGCCTTGAATTTAGGCTTAAATGACCACACTTGGGTTCACTTCCCCTTAATGAGCTCTCATGTACCTGTTTGTCAAGGTGATGTGGGTGTGGCTTAAGCTGACACTTCTTAAAGGCATATTTATATATATGCAAATATGTGTCAAATCAATTTGCTAAATAAAGGATGGGCATATTTCAGGTGAAAAGAAGCATGTATTTCATTTGATGGGAAAGGTCTCTGAATATTCAGTCAGCATCACACCACTCCCCCTTAAATGTAGAAGTGCTCCTCCTAAAAAGTGGAATTAAACAAACAGTCAGGTCGGATGAAATTATTATTTATAGTTTGTAAATGTTCTGAGAAAATCCCTAAAGGTCATTCTCATTTTTCATTATATTTTATCTAACCTTTTTTAATCAAAAGTGTTTTAATCATATTTTTCACGGCAACCAACGGGCCATTGGAATGTCGAAAAGGTCCTTTTAATGAGTCCCCAGCCTAATTATTAACAGAATACATTTAAATGGCAATTCACAAGCGACTCAGGTGACGTGAACCAGGCTGAGAAGGAGGACCAGCGGGAGATGAAGATAGAGATGCTGAGTCCAGTCTGGAAGCCTTGGGGGTTCTGGAGACACAGACAGCCAGCAATTTCCAATGAAAAGCTGGTGATGAAAACTTACATTACGGGAGAGGGGGGTTCTGTTTCCCCTGAACACCGTATCACCTAATATGCTTCATATTCCATCTCAAAGATGAAATGTTTAATATGCTCTTTTGTAGTACAGTTCATTATTGTGTTTATCTTCTATTTCTCCCATTTCCATTAAAATTATAATCCACATACAGACTTTGTCTTTTATGATTTATGTGCACCTTTTAAAAAATGGGATGTTCACAGTTACCTCTGTGTACCATAATCTGCCATACAGCCTAGGACATAACTTTATTAAGAATGCAGTGTACGTGTGTGCTAACAAAGTTGAATGCATCGATCTGCTATTTGCTTTTTAAAAAACGGTTTGAATTCCAGCGCCCAGTTTAATTTTTTAAAATATTATCAGCTGAGGTGAGTGTCCCCGCTGGTATTATTTGCTAAAAAGCTTCCCCGTGGTTCCTTTCAGTGGGTCAGGACGTGCACAGTGTTTTACTTTGAGGACTAAAGGAACTGCAAGACACGCAACCAGGAATGACCAGCTATGGACTTAACCCTCAGGATGGACCCTTACCTCCTAACTGTCTGCCAGAAGCAACCAGACTTCACCCACAGCTGAGGCCCTGACCCTGGATGAGCAAATTCTTCCTTTTAGCTTATAGATGCAGTATCTACAAGGTGTGAAATAAGAGGTTTATCACCGAAACCTTCAATGCAATTTTAGTGCTTATTATACTTTCTGAACACAAATTAAAACAAAGGCTTGGAATCCAAGGCATAGTATATTATTTTATAATTATATATAAAAAATAATTAATACTCCTCCATTACTGTTAACCGCTTAAGCCAGGGTCGCTGCAGTCCACAGCCTCTCCCAGAACGGCAAGGTTCTAAACCAGGAAGCTACCCTTGGATGGGGATGCCAGTCCATCACAGGGTGGCCACACACTATGGGTAATTAACCTGAAACACATGTCCTTGGACTACGTGAAGCAAAACAAAACCACCTGGAAGAAACTGATACAGGTAGAACAAACGCACAAGCTGCGTTCATTTTTGGAACCACACAGGTTAATACGGCACCCTTATTGATCTGGGCTGAGGTGATCAGTAGTCACGGAAGCTGGTCTCCCCTGTATCGATTGAGACAACATGAAAGATATTCCTGTTTCCCTACTTTCAGCTGTGAAATTTTCTCTGTTTAAAACTCAGAAGCATAAGAATTACATATGACAATTGGAGGGTGGTTACAAATGTACAACAAACTATAATAAGATTGTACAACAGACCATAATGGCATCACAAATTCCCAAGAGTTTGTAATTTTTCTACTAGTTGCAGCCTCCCTCACCACCCACCACTTTACATTTTTTAAACATTTATTGATTTTAGAGTATTTTCAAAATAATTTGTACCGTCCAGTGTAGTGGTTTCAGACTTCATTAGAAGGACAGAGATCAGCAAATGAGTGAAGTACTCCCAAAAGTGTGTAAACTGTTTATATCCGGGCAGCCAGCCGCATGCTTCCTTTCTTCCCTTTGCTATTAATACCTGTCACAGGCTTTGGTCAAAAGGCCTTTAGTGTCTGTGCTATCTGTGTTTTATCTCCCCAATTTGCCAATTAAGAAGAAGGAAAATTAAGGAATGAAGGCACCTAGAGAAGAAGAGGGGGGAGAGGAAGGTGGAGGTCTGTGGTAGGATGAGGTTGGTTGGTTTTGAATCTGCATAAATACTTATTGCTATGAAGCTGCTGCCAGAAGAGGGTGAGGCTGTTTATTTTGATCAGTTTTTACCATGATAAGGAAGCTGAGGTAGAACAGTGTACTTTTCTTTGTTGGGGCAGTTGGTTATCACCAAGAGAAGAATGATTCTTGTTTGTTTTGTTGGCTTTGCTCACCCTTGAAGAAAGGGGTTGAAAACCGAGTAGTAATAATAATAATAATAATAATAATAATAATACAAAAAATGTTTTTGTGTTAGGTCATTCCTGGCTGGGTTGAATCTTTCCTCAGTCTCTGAGTTACATCCCAATGTTAGACTGTGCCATAACAGAACTGTACTTGTGGAGCAGTAAGACAAGCATTTCCTTTTTCCTTATACTGAACATAAAGTGACAGAAGTGCATTCATGTACATTATCCATCATACAGTGCACGATTTGTCGCATCCAGAGGCAATTATCACAATCCCTAATCAAACTGCTGCAAAAGCAAATTGTAATGACTTTTTTATGGGCAAATATTTATCTTCTGGATTTATTCCATATGGTTTTTTTGTTTAAACTTAGTAAATGTTTATTATACAAAAATGTGTCTCTTGAACCCTTGTCCCAGTCCCCCCTGTTGCAATCCACTAGATAGCTTGCACACTGATCCTCTGCGATCAATTGAATGCTGGCGTGTTTTCTAGAAAACTCTATGAACAGCTAATGCAATAAAATACAATATCTGGAGTGGTTAGAGAGGCTAAATCAATAGCAAATTGCTGAAAGCAGAGGTTTTGCTACTAAAACACTGCAAGACCTTGGATAAGCAAGCTGGCGATGATCTTATTCTTTTCGGTTTGTTCATGAATGCGTCTTCCGTCTTCGAATGACGGATGTGAAGCCTCCTTTTGACGTCTTATCTCTCAGTTTTCAATGCTTTAAGACGCCTTTGTTTTTGATGAATGTGAAAGATGGTGCTCATATTTCCATTTGCACTTATTGTTATTGCTCATATTGATCTTCATCAGCGGCCAGACAAAGCCATGCTGTAGGTGTAAATGCTTCAAAGGAAGCCAGACGGATCCAAAGAATTAGCTAATTCCTCCGAATGGGATGCATGAAAGCCACAACTATGAGAAGTCTGTACATCCACGTTCTATCTTTAACTGGAATACCTTTGGCGGGTTTTGTTTTGCAAAAAACGCGGCACCCTTTAAGTGCCATTTGTGTGGAGTAACATTAAATTTGTAAAAGATTGTTATAATTTCCTGTAGCCATGTTGTGTCACTGGTCTGTTTTTAATAGTGCACATATTTTCTGGTTTTAAGTGTGTGAGGGTATATTTTTATTAAAAATCAGCACAGAGGAATACGACAGCAAATGAACTGAAGGCAAACGGTTAGTTTCTTGTATAGCTAAGCGTCTAGAATCTTAAGGTAGAACTTACTAAAGATTTTAATTTAACAGAACTTAAGATTTTTTTTTTTTTTTTTTAATTTGAACAGGGTAACTGCTCTTCTGGAGGGTAAAGGTCAAGTTCCACTTCTGGGCCTTGCTAATACAATTCTTTGTTCCTTTACACCTTCTGTCACTACCACACTACCCTTTGCAGCCTTCTCTTTATGCTGTTATAACTAAGGAGCATCATTTTAGTATGCAAGACAATCCCTTTCTCTCTCTCTTTTGCTCTCATGGACAAATGACCCATGCAGATGCATGGCCACAGCCCTCCTATTCATCTACAGGCCCTGCTGCATTCCACAAGTCCTCCAACATCCCTCAGCAGCTTTCAGCTTCCAGTACCTTTCCGCAGGCTAGACCTCCATTCAGGTGTTCACAAGGCTGTAAAGCAAGACCACCACAGAGCAAAGCTTGGAAAGAATAGAGCAGAACTCAGTGAAGCAACAAATTCATCCATTCAACATTAGCTCGCCCAGTGCTCACAAGAGAACATAAAGAATGAGACGAGACAAAACACGATCCCTGTTTAAAAGCTTTCATTCCTTCTGTAATGAAAGTCATTTAGAGAGTAATTACCCTTAACAAGGCTGCTACACTATATTACCAACTATATTGTGTAGAACTATCAGCCTCAATTGGTTTCTTATTAAAAGTGGGACCTGTGGCCTTAAATGGTTCGCACTACATGTTGCTTTAACCCACATTCCCCACATGCAGTTCAAGTGCACAAACATTTTTATTTCAGTGTTCTGTGGACAAAAAAAAAAAAAAAAAAAACGATTTCATAGTTCTTACTCAAATCCTGATCCACGTTAAACCATAAAAATTGCACCCATTTACGTACCTTGAAGGCAGGGGGTTAAGTCACTGTTTTTCTGCCCAGCAGGCTGCTGCTTCAAAGCCCAGGGGGGCAGTGCTGGAGTACAAGTGAATACAGCTCTGTAGTCAGAAATGCATCTGTAAATATTTTTGGGCAAAAACATCTGCTAAGGAGATAAACAATGTGCCAGAGTCTCTGCAGTCCCAGCGCTCTCTTTCGATCGTGTGGCTCTGCAGAGAAAGAGGACTCTTACAGAGGGTCAGTCTATGGTATGGATTTATTGGCTCCTGTTGCAGTGATAAAACAGGCCACGCTGGTTTTAATTAATTTTACAGAAGGTACGAAAATGTAATTACCAGTGCAATGCCACTGTCATGGTCACACAGTGCATTGGGCTCAGCATTATTTTTGTTCTCCACATATATAATGGTCTCTTTTTTTTTTTTTAACAAGAAATCATGGTTATTGCTTCTGTGAAATAGGGGAATTTGCGGAACACGTTTCTTGACCGTTCTAAAATAGATCATTGAAACTCCTGAGCTGTGAATGCTTTTGTGCTCGGGGTGCCTGACTGATTGAAGAGCTGGAGCCCAGGAGAGGGTACGACGACCTTGAGGCAGATTGGAGAGCTCGACGTTCCCATCCAGAGGGACAGGGCCACTTGCGTTTAGCGGAAGTGCCAACGTCAGGACTTGGTCTGTGCCTCTGCTGTGTGGAGGCAATTGAAACGGGCATTTTGGGGCTGGCTGTACCGGAGTCAACTGACGCTACGTTAGGCTGAAATCTAGTAGCACACAATCAAGCGCAACCAAATACTCAAGCCCCATACGTGACCACACACAAACCTACATCTGTCCAGAATGTCCAGATTAAAACTTACAGTTGTTTTGTCCATGAATGGGCCAGAAAACACACAACACGAGGTTATGTATACAGCAGTCCCTCGGTATCCAACCTCTCGGCATCAGAAATTTCTCTAACAGCTCTTAAAAAGTAATACCTAAATATCAGTATCCATACAGACACTTTGTTGTAGCTAATGGTTACCCAAAGCTTTTCAAAGCAATAATTTAAATGTGAATAAAAAATCTAAATAAAAATAAGCCCCAAATAAATACTATGAATTACAGTGCAGTGTACTGTAATAAAATGTATGCATTGTTATAAACTGCATTGTATGGTGTTATGAATTTATCTGAAGTCCTGAAGGTGCACACATGCACCTTGGTGTCTTAGCTGTTTCCGCTGGTTTGTTCAGCGTCGCCGCATTGATTTAAGCTGAATATTTCGCAGAGCCAACCTCTGATTCACTACATTTCATAAACACACAATAAAAGCGGGTAGCCTTGCTTGTTTAAATCATCTGGAATGTTTTCCACTAAATTCAATTTCATAAATAAGCCTATATATTTGTTTAAATGGCAGTGGTGGCACCAACATGTGAGATGTACTGTAAATGTGTGGTACCTGTACTGTATATTGTACCATGCAATATAAACATGCAAATTAATGCAAAAATTGTGTTTCCTAATTAGGTAATTGGTTTTTTCAGGCTGCAGTCATGAATCATTCTAGGTATTTCCGGATGAGCTGGGAACACTTTACAAATTTTATTTTTTACCCCAATTTAAAATAATGGGACACAGGCATTCAGCACTTGAAAAATTTGGTAAGCGATACATTTTCAGGGGGAAATTACATTTAGATACCAGGGACTACGCTGCTGTTACAGGCCACGAATACAGTGCATTATCGGCTACTTTAACAAGGAGAATATGAAGACAACCCATCTCCTTAAATTTACTTATTTTTAGATCCACTGAGAAACAGCAGCAGGTCTTTAATTGTGGTGATTAAGTGGAGATTCTGATTTTAGAATGAAACTGCCGTCCTGCAGCGCTTCGCTGGCAGGAAGAAAAGAGGGAAACTGTATCTATGGTAACTATTTTTGGAAGGAATGAGTAAGACAGTGACCTAATCATCACCTTTGTGTCACGAAAAGCGTTCATTACTTCTGGCAAGACTTTAGCAAAAGACCGGTAATCTGCCATTAACAGGTGCGGCCGCGTGTACGCATGCAACTTGGATTAGACAATAACTCTAGTGTGGAAAAGAAGATTATTTTTCTACATGCAGTGGTGACGTTTGTGATCTCTGAGGTTTGAAGCTGACTTTATTGTCTACTGCAAGGGTCTGACTGAACTTCCAAAAATATCGCACTGAAATTAGATGTGTCCTACTTTGGATCCCCACCCCCACTTCCTGCTGAAAACTGAAAACTGCAAACTGCGTGCATTGTTATGTGTGTGTTTTCGTGTGTGTGCAGGGTTCATGTGTGTATTCTGGCAGTACTGGTTTTAGAAGGACTGGGGATACAGATGCTTCGGAAGAACTTTGAAGCCAACACTTCATCACCACAGGACACTTCCATTCGACCAATCATAGAAGCCAAGTGCCAAGCTTTGGGTTTGACCCGTTCTTGGGATGGGGAGAGCACATGATCATTTGTTTGGGAACATGGTGCAGATGCATCAAGGGTTCTGCGGAACCAAGGCTGCCACGGGGGTCTCAGCATGGCGGAGGGGTCTGGGGAGATGAAGCGCTTGTACGACAGGCACCGGTTCTCAAGGACGTGCACTTAAAAAGTCAAAGCCTTCAATCTCGACACAATGTGCCCACTTGAAATGTCACCTCCAAACCCATCAAAATAACAAAAATAACAAGAAGACTCCTCTAGAGGCGACAAAGAATGGACAGAGAAAACAACTTTCTTCTTTGAAACTAAGAGACTAAAAAGGTTGAGCAAATGGAGGTGCACTGTGGAGGATGTTTACAACATGTTCATAATTGGGATTAAAATGTTTTTCCCGCATTTGGTGTTGAATGGAAGACTCAGCGCAAATACTAAGGTAGTGGGCAGCAGAAGAGAACAATAATAAGTAGGGCAACTAATGGTGCTCCTGGCTAGAGAGAAAAGCAATAATTTCAAGTATGATGTCCTCTCAGTCCTGCATGCCTACACAAACGGCTAATAACACAGTTATAAAGCAGCGCTGAAGATGCATTACAATGTCATTAGATGTCAGTGAGGGACACGGGATCTCAAGGGGACAAAATGTCCAGCAGACACAATAAACACTTCTTCCCTTGTTGGAAACAAACATGAAAAGAACTGAGTCATTGTGTGAATCTGCCTTACAGAAAAGCTCTCGTGGTGCCATAAACAGTGGAATATTTATTTGCTACCCTGATATTTTACATTGGCTGTTGAAAATGTCAGTTTTATATTAAAATTTGTGATTTGTTGTAATTATATCCCCCTTACACGTCGGCTGCAATTTTATGCATGAATCGTTGAAAAAAGTACATTCAAGCATTTAAATTTTGATTTTAATTATAATTAATTTCTGTAAAGAGCCTTTTAAATACAAAATGAGCTTCAAGTAAACCACCATGGCTACGTTGAGGATAAATGCAAGTCAACGTACACCGTATGGTCAAAAGTATGTGGACACCTGAGCATCACCCACATGTGTGTTTACCGAACCTCTTACTCCAAACCCATGGGCATTAAGATGGAGTCTGCCCCTCCTTTGCTGCTCTAACAGCCCCCACTCTTTTGGGAAGGCTTTCCACCAGATTTTATGAATTTGTGTCTATTTGGCCACCACAGTTTCAGTGAGGTCAGGCAAGATTGCCTGGTTAGCAGTTGACGTTCCGGTTCATCCCAAAGGGGTTCAGTGGGGTTCAGGTCAGGGCTCCATGCAGCTACTTAAGTTGTTCCACACCAAACTGGGCAAACCTTGTGTTTATGGATCTTGCGTTGTCCATTGGGGGGCCCACAGTCATGCTGGAGCAGAAAAGGAGCTTCTGCCCTAAACTGTGGCGACAACACTGGAAGCACGCAACTGTGTAGAATGTGTTTGTATGCTGCGTGGGTGCAGCTCACCCCAGCTCAATCATTAGAAGGGGGGGGAGGGTCCACATACTTTTGACCATACAGTGTAATTCTATTCCAGAGGTGACACTGAACATAAAAGTAATACATGGACAAGCAAACAACTGTTAAAAGCCCAGAGGTGAGCATTTATACATTTTCTTGAATATTATTGCATTGACTATGTGAAGAAGAAAGACAACATGAATGATCTCACCCTCTTAATCTGCATCTTGGTGGTTATTCAGCTAGCACTTCCAAAGCTGTTCTACACCTCATCTGGTTTCTTCATTAAATGGGCTTTGCAGGTCATTTGCTTAGATTTACATTTATTTTTTTAACTGACACTCCTCTCCTAAAAATATCGCACTAAGCGACTTACGATGTGGAACCCATTTATATGTATAATTTCTACTGGAGCTTTGGACTTTTTGGGTGCGAACCTATAAGTTCTACATTTTACATTTATTCATTTTTTTTTTGATCAAGACAACTTGCAAATTACTAGTTCTGAGCATTCATCTATTTGTAACGATGGAGCCGTTTATACAGCAAGGGATTCTTACTGTGTAATTTCAAGGTAAACATTTTGATCAAAGGTATGTGCAGCAGGAGGGGGATTTGAGACCTTCTGACTAGAAGATAACAGCTCAGACCTCAGATCTCACCTGCCGCAGCTCTTCAGCTGCTGTAGGGAAGCACGTTGACTTAACTGCGACAGAGTCACGAGGATTTTATTCAAGCAGATTGGCATGGACAGGATTTGTACTTTGCTAACGTGAGGAAGTCATAAAGAGAGTCAGGCTGGGACACCAAAACTCCTACATCTACACTCTCCTTTAACTGCTACAGGATCTAAAGTGATGAATATTTTACAGTGCAATGTGGAGGCAGAGAACTTGACCACAAGCCATTCCAGACAGAAATCTCATTTCACAATTAAATTTGAAGTAAATCTGTTGAGGGGAAAGTGTAAGGACTGCAGCAGTTTTCATCTTCAAGTGATTTGTGGTATTTTTTCCTCAAGTTGCTGATTCCTCCAAGCAACTACTGCTTCTGGAACATAAGGTGCAAAAAAAGTAAGCCCATAATGTCAAAATGGACCTGCTATGAATACGGTTCTGCTTTGATAAACACACCTGAGAGCTGCCTTATATGAACCTGTCAGTGGAATTTTTATTTTTTCCTTAGCTGATTTATCCACAGGAACATAAAACTGTACACGAGAGCACAGGTGGGTTTTCGGGAGCATCATGTTCAAAGGTTCTAGCGAGAGCCTCTCTTGGGACTCAAACAAGTAAATTTCAGGCATGTTTTCACCACAGATTTCCTTCAGGATCAATAAAGTTTATGTCTATCGGGTCTTTGGTGCATATGGCTCAGTTGTGAGCCACCTCTGCCATTTTCCATCATTTACACCGGGCACTGTTTCTCGACACAGTATGCTCGCCACCCCAGTACAACACTCAAAAGCATGGTAATTTCAATGGTAAATATGTATTTAGAAAATGCTCTGCTACATAAGCACCGTCTGTGACTGGAAGTCTACTGCCAAGTCTGGATCACTGATTTGGAAGCTGGACTGCCATCCGGTTGGGTTCCAAACTGTTTTGCTGAGCACAGGGAAACTCCTGCCCAGATGCCCAGGAGGCCACTCGAAGGCCACAGGTGGAAACAGGTAAACATAGTGTTTACAGATTTTTTTGGCTGAAGACTTTGAATTTGTCAGAGTTACACAGAAACATATTCATCTTTTGGGGCGGGAAAAAAAGGCTCAGGACATGGAGACAGACCTGAGGATGAGATCATTATCATCCAAACTTATTGAAGCATCGCTTCCCAAATCTGATAAGCTTTGGTTCCGGATTCAATCCCGGACAGACCTATTAAGAAGCCTAATGTGTGCGCGCAAGTGTGTTTGGAAGATAGGTTAACGGCCAATGATTTTTTTACTCCCGGTGCACAGCTATGTGGGAATTTGTTAGTCACCTTTCCATGTAGATTTACATGCAAGACGGGGCTTCAGTAATGAGACAAACCACAAGATTCTAGCTTCATTAACGTTTACTTTTTACAAATTTGTGAGTTTGTAAATTTGGGAACGTGAAGGTAGTAGAACCAAACTATCTATAGTTGTGTTGAGAATGAAAGCTGGATAGAAAAAATATCAAAATTAATATCGTTTTAATTTTAATTAAGCAATAAAAATCCCGGAAGTAAACAAACACACTTATACTTTGTGGCTAAGTGTTTGTGTGCATGCACGTGTGCTTATATATATTATTCAGGGCTTCGCTATATGTATAAGCGTAACTTTGCTTTGCTCCATGCAAATAATAGAAACATCAGGAAAAAGGAATACGTGAAGCTGAAGAAACACAAGGGAATGACAGAAGAACTGGAGAGAATGTGGAAGGTGAAAACCATAGTAGCCCCGATGGTGACAAGAGCACTTGGGGCCATGACCCCTAAGCTGGAAAAGCAGCTCTATCAAATGCCATCACTCTCAGGGCAGAAGAGCACCAACCTAGGAGCGGTAAAAATACTGCACTGTACCTCAAAGTCTGAGAGAAAGAGACCACCCACAGCATAAAATGGGGTAAGACATTGTATGTAAATATATTACACAATGAGCAAAGAAGAGCAGCTGACACAGATGCAAGAGATGTGACATGAAGGGACTTGGCAGCATCGGTGCCAGCAACACCTGCTCCAATGAATGAGCTCGGCCACACAAGGCGCCTTTTAAATACCAGAATACCACACCTGACCTGCACCACATCTGCACCTCAGCCTATTGTCATCTCACGTGACAGTGTTTCTCAACAGCAGAAGCCACGAGGACATCAGACGCATCCACGAGTATGAGGTGATGCTGCTTTGTTTGTTGCTGCTTGACAAAAAGTGTTCGCTCAACACTCTCCTTCACCAAGGGAATCCCTCAACAGTTTTTGAATGGGTCCTTTTCTCATGCAAACTGTAGGGCTGCGGCCACTGCCTTCAGACTCAAGGGGTCATAAATTTGAACCACATGTTCTACTGTTATACCCTTGAGCAGGACAGCGACCCTAAACTGTTATATTTGGAAAAATTGGCAGCTGTGCTATATGTCTATCGGTTACAGGATTCCTGCACTGTGATCCTAATGCAGCTCATATTTACACAAACAGGAGATGTAATTCAGGTTGTTAAGCAGCTCATGAAAGATGCGTTCATTATTCATTTGCCAAAGGCTCCAGAACCTGAATAAGGAGAGAACGCTGAGTAAAATGTTGATATAAACTACCATTCCACACGCTTTCCATAAACAGACAACCTTGTCACGTCTTTTTAATGAGCCTATTATTGTTTTTATTCCAACTGTATTTTGTAAGATGTTTCACTTGAACATTTGCCTGCTTTAAAATGCTCCTCCTTATAATAAAAACTGTTACCAACTTTATGTTTCTCATTTGTCTTGGACCTCACCTTCTTGAGAAAATACTCAAACCTGTTTTTTTTTTTTTTTTTAATACCACAGATTTAATTCAAGGACGAAAATGGGAAAAAAAAGTGCCACTACAGTGCTAACAGTCAACAGTATTCAATAATCCTGCAGTGAAGTGAAGCCGGCTGTTCCAGCCTGGCTCTGGTTATGGATGTGAGACTGAGGAGGGAGGCTTTTTCACGCCACACCTGCGAGTGGTGGGCATCCTCTTCTCTGTCTGCGCCACTGAATTATTCACATCGCCGTAGCTCTCTTGCCAAGCCAACCGTATACTGCTTCTCTGCCAGCTGGCCGGGGGACCCCCAGTAGCTTCCTGTACTCGCATAATAATGGAAACAAACCAGGACTGTGCATACTACCTAAGAGCAGAGCAGCTCTATGTTTACTCTGTTCCTACCGCAAGTACAGTTTTTGGCTTTTGCAGTCAGCGATTCGGTCTCCTTCAAAGTGGAGAAATTCAGGCATATTGTCCTTCAGCTTAGGATGTGGAAAATGTCATGCTACTCATTTCTTTATACTGTGTGTGTGTGTGTGTGTGTGTGTGTGTGTGTGTGTGTGTGTGTGTGTAAGAAATTATAATTCAACAATGTGTGCTAGAAAAGTTTTCCGAAAGTGAACTGGAATAAATGTGGAAATTATTTTTTATGCAAGATGGTCATTATGTTCTAGTTAGACAATAATATGTCTCACTGTGTCTCTATTTGAAGTGTGATTTTTGGAGGTGTTATGTTGAGCCATGTCCACAAAATGTTGAGTGACCCACTTCCATGTTGGGAACACTGCAAGTGGTTAGCCAACCGCATTCAGAAACACTGATTTAACTGACTGCCAGGAGCGGAGTTTAACACTGCGAGAGAGTGGTAGTTCTAGGCTATTCCATACATTTCGCACTTTCAGGCCTGGACACCTCACCTCCTACAGTGCTGCTTCACAACAGCGCCCTTTTATTTTAGGCCTTTGGGCAATTTTTCATAATGTTATCCATATTTGTTACCCATAAAATAGAATGCATTTTGTTTTTACTCTCTATTATAAAAGGTATGACTAATCTGTTTTGCATTATCTTGTGCGTGCACAGCTGTCAAGGTCTATTTATGTAAAATACTATATTAATGGCCTCTTATAGCGCTGTTTCAGTAAGTGCTCCATTTGTCAAGAATGCATCCTGAGCACTAATCGAGGTTTTACTCTATAATCATATTTCTTGCCAGATAGTCTCACTACCTTCCTCTTCCATGACCTGTTTTCTACATCATGGTGGTTCGTAGTCTATAGCACCGCTGTTTTACTGTAAGAAAATCACATTAACAATAAAATAGAATTGCTGCAGCTATGCTAATGCTACACAATGCTGCATTTGAAACATACAGAACTAAACATACCCTAAACATACCCTGATCAGATCATACAGCCTGATCAGTTCCTTCAACTGTTTAGGGGGAGGTGTCTGGATATGGCAAAAGTATGGAAAAATCAAATGCATAATTTGTTTTTTTACCACATCGCTGTACTGCAATGCAGTTTGTTTTACTGTAACACTTTCATAAACTAATGTAATGTGCAATGAATAAGTAATGTGCCTAATAGGAATTAAAGTCAGGACTGTAACTGAAATATGAATTGAAGAACAGTGAATTACATACCAAAGGCGGAGAAAATCAGAATACTATTACAGAGGGACTAAGGGGGCCCTGTGGAACATTTATCAAACTAACAAAGAGCTGGTTTGATGAGTTTTGTTTGACAAAAAAAAATGTTTACATCATTATTTTATCCACCGGTAAAATTATTTTCTCTGAAAAAAAGTAAAAATTAGTAACATTTATATTTTCTCATATCATGCTTAAAAATAGATTTTTTTTCCCCAACATTTACAATTTTTCAGTTTTTTCCAGGAATGTTTTTGCGACAATTCGCAAAATCAATGTCCACAAAAAGCATGCAGAAGGGAACACTTCCACAGTTATGCAGTATCGGCATTTCCACCAAATCCACGCTTCAGCCTCGTTTCTTCATGAGCAGCAACTTCACTATCACAGCCACTATTCACTAAAACACACTGTACATTTAAGTCACTGCTGCACTGCAGAGCAAAAGAACATTTATAATTACCGTGCTTTTAGTAAAAACTGCAAAGGAATATGCTGGATAATGATAAATTGGTAAGAAAGTGAATGTGGAGTTTGGCTGGTGAACTTTCAAGCAGTAGAAGATGAGAGGTTTGCTTCCATGTCACCCTCTGGCAAACCTGCACGATATGCCCAATCCGTTCCTTTGCTTGGGTGATCGCGTACAGAAACAGTGCCCAGCCTGCTTACTGATGCTCCCAGCAAGCCCAAAGCGTGGGGCAGATCTGCCCCCTGAGAGAATCCGAGGAATGCCAACACTTGGCTAGGATCCATCCACCAGTTTCCAGGCTTTTGCACTTCATCTGCACAATCTCCACACGCACCAACAACATAGAAGCTCCTGAACACACGTTGCTGGAACCCCTAGCAGACACCTCTGGTCCCCTATGGATGAAAAACACGCATACGCACATCTGATTTGGACACATATTTGGACAATTATCAGTTTAAATGTTGCTCCACAGGCTACAAGAAGCTGCAACTGATCTTCATGCTGTCTGCACCCAAAAATTGCCAACCTACTAGAGGTTTCTGAAAGTGACATTATTATGTTCATATTATAAACATCCTGCTTTTCCATTTTATCTTCTTACACTTCTTAGAAGCCTTCATGAATAAGTCATCAGGATCTGCTGGCCCTTCGGCTCATCGCTTGTTTCTCCATCTCCCTGTAAACTTGCAGGAAAGGTTTTCTGGAGATAAGAAGCACTAAGGGGATCCAGCTCAATCATGCTCTTTATTCCCTCATTACCCCCCCACCTACATAGCCAAGGAAGTGCATTTAATGCTGAAGATAGATCTCTAATCGGATGGGGAAAAATGAAGACAACAAACCATCTTAACAGCATAACAGTGCTCTGAGAAAGACCACCGAGAGCTTGGTTCCCTGGGATCAACACCATGATAACACAACTGCGGTACAGGTAGGGGATCTGTAATTCTCTGCAAGGTGCACTGTTACACAATGCACCCAGTAGGCTCCCAAATTTCCTGTATCTACTGTAACTCCAATTTTAATAAAGGTGTCCCTCAGTGTATGAATCTTCAAATTTACACCCTAATAAAAATGAATATCCTCACTCGATATGCACACGTTTGAGTTCCAAAGTGACATTGGTATGAGGTCCAGCTAGAATCAAAATTTACACTCAAAAAACAAAGAGGAAATCATTTCCAACACCGTATTATTATCATCACCATCAATTTATTAGTACTGTGTATTATTTTCAACTTTTTTAAACAATATATGGCAATAATTTAGTTATCCATAAAATAATGGTTTTGTCTAAGTTTGTATGAGACAAATGTAAAGAAAACATTGCTACTGTACACTACTGTAAATGCTAGACTTAGTGACTTAGTGAAATAATGCTTAATAAAATTTTTGCCATTTCATCCTTAACTTCTAACCAATAGGAAACATGAAGACGTTTTATTCTCCTAATGACTCCACATTTTGCTTCATCTTTAATGATTTTCACCAGGGCATTTCTAGTCTGTCTGACAGCCATTAGTCGCCAAGCCCGATGTTACGTTGGAGAGAGACCTTTATACCTAGAAGTTGTCTCTTACCAGCTTCTGCCTGGTTTTGCCGGTAGAGCTCAGTGCACTGTACAAGAGTTGTACAGTCGATCTCACAGTACAGAACAGTACTTTTACCTTAAGAAATAATGAGGAATTGGGTTTCGATATACGAACGCTTGGAAAACAAATGGTTTTCAAGAGTGAATTACATGAGGGATGTGTGTACATGAGCTTCCTCAGTACATTGTGTCCATCAAGTAAGTGAGTAGTTTATTGGCCCAGCTGAGTTTTTCCACAGTGTGGACACACAAGTGTGCAATCACCTGTGTCAAAGATATCCTTTACCTTCAACCAACAGGTCACACTCTGCCACAGTTGAGATGACCTAGAAGGGAAGTGCTGACCAAAAACTAGGACTGCAACTAGGGAGGTTGCCCTGTGAAACAGCACTCCCTAGAGGATTAATTAATAACATTCACTCCATAAAATTCATGGAGGGGAAGACCTGTCAATGGTGTACAGGATAACAGGCAGTTGATCCATGGATGCAACTGCAATACAAAATTAGCCATTAGTGTAATTTTTCTTTTAGTGTGAATGTAATAAAACATGTAGGTGCATTTACAACAGATGTATGATTAAATACAAGCATAATATGCATTTCTAGCTAAGTACCTGCGGTAATGAAATTAAATGAAAGCTAATGAAGTATGGCCAAGATAATGATGAAAAATTGGACAACTCAGCTACTTCGACCTACAGCAAAGTCTCCACATATCCTTACAGTGATTATGGTTCATAACAGGGTACTGAGCTGCTAGAGCAACTGCCATCAGAACCAAAGCACAAACAAGAATGCAGATCTTAGATCAATTATAAATACAACATATCAAAATGGATGAAAATATGTGATAATGCAATAAAGTTCCCCAAAATAAAAGATCTCTGTGACAAGTGAAATGTTTTCTTCAGCAAGGTGACAAATAAAATTAAAATTGAAAAGTAAATGTGAAGCTAAATGCTGTAAACTGTGTCAAAGTGATCTCCGCAGTGTTAACAGCTTTTGTAAGTCTTTTGCTAAAGGATTGCAATGCTTCCAAGTGGTGAAAGAAGGGAAAGAGTTCAGCGGCTTGGCTCTCTAGTTTTAAACTTGATGAAGTTTTAATGAGGGAAGCAGGGATGTTTAAACAGACTCGAGATGATGACAATCAAATATTCCCTCTTCTCTGAATGACAGTCCTACAAAAGAATGGCCAATTTAATTAATCATTCCACAAGCTTCAGAGGAGTCATCTTTTCCTTGATAATATAATTTCAGTTTTAAAGATTTGGTTATAAATAGCTTAGGACTGTTGTAAAACTGCTGGGTTAACAGTAACCTGCTGCTGATTCAATATGGGACACATGCAGCGGTGTTGCAGAACAGCATTTTTAGTCTCATTCCACTATAATTACGTATTTTACTATAATGTGCTTGGTCATTTCCCTGTTCTGTTTTCACACAGCCTGGGTTATACAAATCACTGCAATATTTTCTTTTTTTTTTTTTATTTTCTATGATCTCCACCAGTGGTAAAGAACATTGCCCATCATGCACTATTATCTCTATCACAAAATGAGATGGGCACTGGTACTGTGTCACAAACCCAGCAAGAATTTGGGATTTTAAAGTGTAGGAGGACAGATAAACTAGCATACAAATTTTATCAACACAGTACTTATTTAATTCTTTTAAAGAACTCAAGTTAAAATTATAATATTAGGAACACAAGGTATTGTGCTTCAACCATGACTTCGCGTTTCATACATTATTATTAGCTCACATCAGTCTGAATTTCTAAACTTCATGCGTATTTTTTGGGTGTTTTGTTCACTATGCCATATTTTTTACAAGGTGGGTGCAGAGTTTAATTTATAAATAATAGTGAAGCAAATAAAGAGTCTGACAACTATTATTAATTAATTTATTATTATTATTATTATTATTATTATTATTATTATTACTGTCATGCTTGGCATGGAGATGGATCAGCCGTGCCACACCACTTCTAAATCCTTCTCATTGGCAAAAGTTTAGCTAGAAATCGAAGCTGTGATCACAAGTTGTGTGCAAAATGTACAGGGATTCATGTTCAGAGATTCATGTTCAGAGATTCAGCACCAACAAGAAGTTGCGTCCGTTCGCGCTTGTCTTTGTCAAGTCCCTCACTGTCATTGTGTCACTCCATGTCACCTGCTTGGCATCACTGTCTTCATTACAGCCCCGTTCACCAGTAAATTCCACACAAGGATTCACCACTACAATGCGTCACGGTACTTTTACAGCAATTATTATTACACATTGTGGACTGCAATTTCAGGAAGAGTAATCTTTGTGAATTAATACAGTTAGACACACCAGTGTGGGTTGTGTTCTGAAACTAAGTGCTTTTATCGCTCCACTAATGACAGAGATTCCCCAAGATGAGTACAGATGTGGCACAGGTGTGAATATTTCAATGAGAAGTACATCTGTTTCGACACCTGGGGGTCAATCGGCCCATTTTCCCTGTGGTAAAAGCTAAGCTGTCTAAGCAACACAGCGCAGATAATCGGAATGCAGGATCAACAAGGAATACAAAACACTGATAGCAGTGCCAAGAAGCCAGTGAGCCATTTTTATGGGCGTTGTGTTTAAAAAGTCTCAGGAAATTCTGCTCCTGGTTTTTGACCTTTGAAAGTCTAACCCCTGTGGGAGAGGGGGCACCTTAGAGAGCCATAGTCAGCTGGGCTGAATGGGAGGGTCACATCCATCCATCCATCATTAGCAAGTGCTTGTCCTAATGCAGGGCTGCAGAGGTCCAGAGTCCATACAGGGCATGAGGCAGGAAGGGACACTAATCCACTGAAGGACAGGATGCAGCACATTTAAATGCAAATAATTTCTATTTACAGATTTTCTGTGGCTTAATTCAAATGGTAAAACTGCAGTTTCAGGTTCCCTGCAAGTCCTTCCAAGCAATCCACACCTAATGAATAGTGAATCTAAGGGGCACTTTTTAGTCAGAATAACTGTGACAGATGAGTGACACAGAACACCTCGCTGCCTCATCGGTCCTGCGGTGGTCCACAACCTGTCAGTCTACCAACCATAACTGCATTTAAGGTGGCGACGGGAACCTGCGGCTGCCAGCTTCAGTGCAGGACAAATTAGGACAAATGCATAAGGAAATCATGCGAGCGACTCCCATTCTGCTCCATAAGGTTACGGCACCCAGGGAAAAATAATAAATAAGTAAAACAGGAAGCACAAACAAGACGCTGGAGACAAATCATGTAATTGGTCCAAATTGCATTTGAGCGGTGCATGTTTTGGCAGCCTGTCCCTTAATAGCTGCGCAGTCTGCTTTCAGACAGAGGGAATAAATGCACCGCAGCCCTACTGATGTACATTGAGAATTCACTCTTTTTCTCAGCAAAGCACCGCTGTAGTTGCTGAACATCACAGGCTTTGTTGCCCCGATGCTGCTTGAGCTTCTCTGACAAAGTGATGTCTGTCCTGATTCTGCAAGGGCTGCACACATGTGAGTTTGTATGAAATATCATTTGGATGGGAGGTTAGATCACCCAGCTTTTGTAGATACAAGCGGGCTGCAGGTAGAAAGCGGTCCAATCAGCAGATTATTTATGACTGCAAAAGCTATTTTATGGTACTTTAAAAAAAAAAAAAAAATCATGTTTTTAGGTTTCTTTTTTTGCTTATACATTTAAACATGTGCTGCAGTAAGTCCAACTCGCACGAGCTGAGTTTACTAAATAGCCTTGCTTGCTTCGCTAATTTCTATCTTTTCACTACCCGCATAGTTTAAGTGAAAAATAGTGTGTTGCACATGAAACACAATAAGCAACAGTTTAATCCCAGCTTCTCTATGTCTATTGTGGTCGGGTGAAGGTTGAAAAAAAATATGCGTTTAGTCACATCATTTAAAGGCAAGATGCAGGAATAGCAGTTTAAGGATCAGCACAGCCCTCGGATATGCTCTTCTGCTATATCCAACACAAAAGGCCAGAGTACACGCAAAATTATCTGAACTGACTTCAGTTACATTTGAGACCAACACAGAAAATACTGTATGAACTAAAGTTAAAACTAAAAGATAAACATTTATTTGTGAACAATTGGTTGCAAATGAATGACTAACCTTTTGGTTAGGCAAGTTCACCCAAACCAACTTTGCTTTTAACAGGGCAACTGTCTGCAGCCCAAGTAACTAAGCCTGTGTTTTTGTGTTGGAAAACTTTGTGGTTATAAATAAACAAGGTGGTTTAACCAACATATATTGAGGAATCACAACACAGTCTGAGACTGGAGAATCTATCAGCAATAAAAAAACTTAAATTTAAACTGCAGATTCTCCTTTTGTATCATAATAGTGAACTAAATAGTTTCATTTTATAAAATAACATGCTGAAAGCTGGACATCACTATGCAATACTTCAACACCCATATTAAAATGTTATTTTAATATGGGGTAATAGGGTCGTTTGTTCATACAGAATACCGACTGAAGACGTACAAATATCATTTTCTGGGCGATTAGTCTCTTGGTCTGGTCTTTAAGGTCCACTGAGGGTCACCCCTCCTCCTTTCAATATATCTCACATGGTGTTGTTTGTCTCTGTTCTCTGTATAGCTTACAGCTACAGTCTCTGAATACTCAGTTACTAGGGGAAAAAGCTCCTTTTAAACTTGTGAGCATCATCACACAAAGTGAAGTTACCTGGCAAGAGCTCTTTCTAGATTGCCAAAGAAACAGTCAGGGGTCTTTTCCTTCCATATGGTCTTTTGGTTTTGTCTGCCAGAAGATCCAGCAATGCAGCGCTTCTGAAACTCAAGTTCAGGTGTCTCCTATGCCATCGTCAGGTAACTAAATTTCTATATCCTGGTAGAAGGGAATTAAGCCGCACAGGGAATCTCAGATGGACGCATTGGTTCTCCAAATGGCACCAGAAACCTTTTGGTAGGCTGTGTGATCCACAGGTGGAAAAGGGTCTGATGATAAGAACACACAACTTCCCCACCATTCAAACCAGAGGGTCCTTGTTGGGCTTCCTGAACCGGCACAGCAATAACTAATGTGGAAATGATGATTATAAACATAAAAATCAAATGTCAGTCATTAAATTGCTGGGGAAATTTTACTTGAGCTGCACCAGATGGACCCACCTGGACGATGGCAGAACATTTATTGACATTCTACACTGAGGTAAAGCAGCCACAGAGAGGGAGGGCTTGTACAGTACTGCCCTGTGTATCTCCAACTGACTAAAACGAATACATTCTATTTTATGCCGCTTGTAAATTATATGACAGGGTTATCAAAAGTCCTATTTGACCACTGATGATACAAGGTTGATAGTAACTTCTACATATATCTTCCAAGGAGAGCACCAAGACATCAGGGTCAAAGTATATATTCAGTTTCCCAGAAGTATACACTATTTATCCCAGAAACATCAGCGTTAATGATTCTTCAGAGCAAATGGTAACCACTATCATTGGTATTTATTGGAGAACTGCGCGGAGAGCCTTTAATCTAGTAAATTACCACAGTCCACAGAGGACATCACAAAATCCAATCGATTTCCTTATTTATCCAATCTGCTTATTTAGCTCAAGTAATACATCAGGAGGCAGAGAAAACAGCTGTTAAAACAGTAATCCAAACAATATTTTATTTTAGGAATGTAAAATACTAGTTATCATTACTGCTATTACTATTGCTGTTCCTGCAGTAGCTGTTGTTCAGTTGTCGGTGCCTCCGAAAATTTGCAATGTGAAGTCTGTGCACACATTGTTACAGAATAATTAGAAGACGATCGGTAAGTTGAAATAAAGCGCATTGCATTAAGTATAATTACAACTGCATCAAAATGAAGATTAAAAATTAATATCAGGGTTAAAAATTAAATACCAAAATTAATACCAGAGTTACTCCCTGGTGTATGAGCGACACAAAGGGCATGATTTTGAATCATGTTTAATTGGACATTTTGTGTAATCGGACATTATTAACACTACGTCAATGGTACTTAAATTGAAAAAATAATAGAACTGTAACAATTAAATGCAAAGCAAATACAGTCAAGAGATGCTTAAAATTTTAGATTTAGAATAGATTTATATTTTAGAAAATTTTAGATTGTAAAGCATACAGTAAACCACTTAGTAAAAAGCAGGTAAAGTATGTGTGCATGCGCGCGCACACACACACACACACACACACACCTGCAACATGGGAACTCATTAACTGCCAATGCACACAAAACCACAACACAACATGTAAACATGGGACTGAATAATCCATGAATGATATTTTATGAGAATTGTAAATTATATGACAGGGTTATCAAAAGTCTGAGTAAAGCAGACCAACAGTAAAAACTTAATGCCAGTTAAGCTCCTCCCCCTCTGCCCTTCTAATATAAAAGCTGTAACACCCTGAATGGAACAAAGTCCAAGCCTGTCACCAGGTAGCATGGATCATGTATGTAGTTAACTTGTCAAACAGGGAAGGTTTTAATAAGCTTTCCTGGGACACACGTTTTAGATCCACTTCTGGCTTTTGAGGAGAGACAGAATCAATAGCATCTCCCCATATGAGTCCCGGCTCACTGTGAGCCACCTTTGTGGAATGCTCAGAAATACAGGTACAAACCCACAACAAAGCATTTCAGCACTTATAAATAATGGAACCCAGCACAAGCATGCAAATGTGCACATTAGCCTAGTTATGTCCCACACTGTAACTGACAGTAACTTATCTATTATGTATGAGCACATGATAGGAAGACGGGGTTTCTGACAGCTCAGCGGTAAGGCTTATTTCACAGTTGGGACAAGACCATTAAAGAAAGAATCCTGGAACCGGTAGCCAGAAATTTTAACAATCTCTCTCCCCGTAAGAAAAATTTAAATCTCAGTAGAGAAGGATTTTTAGCAATATGCTAGAGTACATGAGGTAAGAGCTGGAGAAATTAAACAGGATCGCATAAGAACTGCACATGACTTCCAAAATATAAAGAGAAGATGTATGCAAGGCATTCATCTTAGCTAAGATTTATCTACAGTCTCATTAGTCTGCTTGGCTGTCGTCTGAAGAAGCTCAGGACAAACAATAACCCCCATCCAGGGTTGGATACGATGCATCATTTTTTCATCATTTTGCCAAAAGATCATAGCTGCTCTGCAACTGTATGGGTAAACATGGAAGAGCAAAAGGCAGGGTTTCGCATGATGGATGAATATGAAAGAATTTATATAGTTACTAATGACAAATCTTAGCGGAAAACTGCATGTTTTCTTCTCATTTGGCAGTTTGCCTTTAACCATGTGGGTTGTAATTTATGACAATGGCAGAAACTCAAGAAGAATAATAAACGTAATTAGAATTGTGGTATTAAGCCATGGTGATTGTATCTGGCATGCAAAGGGCTAAAAATACAGAAGTCATCCCGATGCTGAACGCATCCCCTGACAACATTTTCGGGGTATTTTTCTTCTAGAGAAACAGAATAAATTTACATCTTTAAAAATGCAGCATTTCTTTAGATGATTTCTTTTCTTCTTCTTTGCTTACAATCTCATGAAAAATTAATTATCTTCCCATGTGGCACTTTTTAATTTTTTTTTTTTTTGTTAATGAAAAAATATCAATCCGACGAGAGGGGCGTCTGAAACGCTGCAGAAAAAAAAAAAAAAAAAAAAAAAAAAAATATATATATATATATATATATATATATATATATATATATATATATAAAAATAGAAAATGTGTTATTTTTAAAAATACAGACAAACAGGGAATATAGTAAATGTATTAATAAGTCATGCTTAAGTCAGAACAAAGTCAGTGGACTGTTTTGTGTTTTCTTTGAATCCACAGACCAAATTTTGCACAAAGCAAAAGCCAAAAAGTTACTTTATACTCAATGGTGGGGAATCTGGAAACAGCAGTAAAATAATTTAGTGGCGATGGTGGAACATGTTAGTTGGATGAATGCCAGTAAACTTCATGTTCAAAACCCTCCTTACAGTATATTATGCTGCCTCCAGGCCTTAAAAATATTTCACCCAAAATCACAAGCGGTGCTACAGTCCGGAGACCAACTGCAAACAAACTGTGAGCCCCACCCTTCAAATCCCTCATTTCAAAGTCCAGTTCAGTGTGACAACATCAAGGTGTCCATGGTAGGAAGCCTTAAAGCCACCATTGAGTAAAGGACTCACCAACCATCCCTCACTTAGCGAGACAGAGAACAGAATCTAAAGACAGAGCATTGCAAGTTAAGCATTTTACACACGAGTGTGTTTGTGTAACTGGCTAACATCCGGACAGCACACTTGTCCGACAACCAAGACCCAAGAAAAGCGGACACTTAAGATGACATGAAATGTTTTTCGGTTTTTAGCTGGACAGCTCGGGCACAAATTGATGTGACGTACTGGGCACTAAAAGTAGTAGTTTCCTCTTTTGTGCTTAGTCCTGTGATTGTAAGCATGCACATTATTTAAAAATACAACGATAAAACATTATTGCACAATAACTTTTGCACAAGGCTTCTCATTTTACAGAAAGAAATCACAGTATAGAGTTGTTATATAGATATGTATAATAAAACAAGGCTTTTGGAAATCAGTCTGGCAACAGGCCGCATGTCACCTCATTTCTGCTGTGCTCTTTAGAAATACAAACTACTGGATTTATTCATTCATTTGTTCATTCATTCATTCATTCATTTTTAACTGCCACCAGCCAAATTACCACTATGGTAGTTTTTTTCTACTAGAATTTTCAAAATACAGTCACATTTACAGCTACAATTCCTATTCAACATTAGGAACAGTAAGTTAGACCACTTGCTTTCACCACAAGCATCACTGCAGTTGGACACTTACTATGCATCCGACTCCCGTATATAAATACAAAATTATGCATTAATAAGTAAAATCATACACTCCTGAAAAGAAAGGAAAAACTCAGTATATTCTATTGCAGTTTGGCTGCAGTGTCCCAGCACGATTCTAGTTGCCACATGATTTTCACAGATGACTGTCTCACTCACACACACACACACACACACACACTGAAGCTCATGATGATGCTCTGTATCAGCCCTTGCATGAATAGAGGGGCCACAAAAAAAGGTTAGAATTTCATGTTCCATCGGTCTTCGATCTGTGCCCAAACGACATTTTTCTCCAGCAATCTCTTCAGAAGAGACCAGGCACATGTTCGTCTGCCTCTGGTCTGTCACCTCCTGCCGGATCGTAAAAGTTGCTCGTAAAAGGCACGGAGCAAACAGGGTGCTGGGGATCGAACATTGCCTGCGTAATCAATCATTCGTTCAATCACCTGTCAATCGATGATTAATACCAACCAGGAAACACGTGCCTTCCATAGCAATTGCTTCAATTTGGGAAGTGACATACCGTCAAAATTGTACATTTTTACGCAACATACACATCTACGGAAAGTGCCCGTTACTGTTGAAATGAAGCAAGTAGAAAGCAGACGAATCTGCCGCTCGGTTTTGACGACTTTATTACCTTGTGGCCCCGTCAGAAGCCCCAAGTGCGTGAAGAACCGCGACCAGAACGCGCAGCCCGTGTGGACCGTAACTGTAAGCGAAGCGCGCCGCACAACCCGTGTTATTAACGTCCACAAAAGAAGACCAGACGGAATGCAGAGGGGCGCCTCACCGTTCCTCGGGGTTGCGTGGAAGCTGCGCTCCGCCGAACTCATCGCTCCTGGAGGAGATGCTCAGCTGCACGGTCACGCTGACGGTGAGGAGACGAAGCCGCCCGGAAAGCCGGGCTGCTCAGCGTCGGACCGCGGTCGCCCGCATCGGGAACGCGCATCGGTCTCTCTCACTGCGAGACAGCGAGCGGGCGGGCGGACGGGAGGGGGGGATGAGGGTCTGGCGCTCCTTTTCTGGCGCGGGCGTCGCGAGCGCGTCCACCACTTCGGCGCCCGATGGAGGGCGGAGTCTCTGCAGACAAACAAACAAGTAAACACACACACGCAACCGTGCGCTGAGCAGAAACACACAGAAATGTGAAAGTTCGTGACCGTCCAGCCAAGTAGCCCGCGGTTACACGTTGTGCCCCGCTGTAATTTTACTCGAGTAAAAATAAAATGTTCTCACTATCAGTTTGTGAGGAGCCCTGCACTCGTACTTTAATGCGCTTCGCATTCCGTTTTCCTAGGGAAAAAGCCGTTCCAGCGCTTGCGCGTAAATCGCACTTTTCCACTGCGTGTTGCTGTGCTGGGAATCAGTGAGGGTCGTTCAGTCTGAGCACTTTTATTGCTGTTAGTGGTCGTATTACTACCGTTTTCAGTATAACTCGCAATGCCAGGTTTGTGCAACAAATGACAATTATTCGCCCATTGATATAGCAGGGTAATTTTTACTGTATAAGTTCATGGTAAGTGTCTTCCTCAAGGGTACTAGAACCAGGAACCTTCAGACAGCAAGACAGCAGTCCTCAACGTTACTGTGCTGGCCACCAGTTTGGTTTTACTTCAAATGAGGTATTTTTGTTCATTTGTCGACAAGGGGTGTAAACGGCCGTGCGGGCGGATTTACCCACGATGATTTTAATTCAGGTGATGAAGAGGATAGAGCTGTAGTCTTTGGACCTGAAGGACACAGGTTTGCGAAGGACCTTCTGTGGGACCCTAGAGCCGGGTGCTAAGCCTGTACTGCTCCCACTCCACATGTAAACCACGTACCACTGAAAGTTATTTTGGAGAAAAAGCATCATCTGAGTAAATAAATGTTTTGTTCTAGGAAATTTAAGGTGGATAAGTTCATTTGAAGTAGAAGACTTGAACATTTGGGCGGTAACGCAGCCTCGCTCGAGCTGCTTGGTCACAGCAAAGCCGACAGTCGAGGGGAAATGGACACACGGGTGTCCTCCACGTGTACCCTGGAAAAGCCTGCGGGGCCATGCAGCTACAGCATTGTGTGCGTGCGCACATGCGTCTCGCTTTGAGCTGCAGACACATAAACTGGTTGCAAAGGGGTTAAATCACACAAAAAGATAAATAAGCAAATAAATGCATAAAAAGCCATCGAGCTACCAGTAGACGTCTTTGTGGGAAACACAAAGAGGAACCCCCTGCTTCCTGTATTTTCTCGCTTTCTTTATTCCTCAAACTGTCAGAAGCTTTGAGCTGAGCTCGCGCTGCTTTAGATATGTGTCCTGAAAACAAACCCCACGCTGAGCTACAAGGTGCCAGAGGATGATCTCAGGAGACACGTGGGACATTAGCTTGGCGTCAGTGCAGGCAAAAGCACAAACGAATGATATTCAAATGACAGGAGGCAAAGTCCCTCAGCGGCCTGGAAAACACACTTAGCAGAACAATCGATAAGGCAGCCACGTTCGCTCTCATTGAATAGTTATAATGTCAGGATGCAATCGTTACTTGGGGATGACCACAAAACTTTTGGAAAGTTATGAGACAGAGAGGTGCCTCTTCCCAGCCAACTCAACCTCTTTACACAAACCATCCACCGGCCAATTAAACAGAAGCACGTGCCAATAAAAAGTTATATATCGGCAAAAGTAACCAGAAACAATTCCGAAATAGGCCAAAACAGCGAAATATTTCAAAATGTTTTACTTATCGATTTGTATGTTGCTATGTAATGCGTTTTGTCCAGATTGTGTCGATGTGACCCCTCAAACGTAAGGACTTTCATGTGAAAATGGGCCGTAATGGAAAACTCAGCAGAAGATGTATTGCTGAGCTTCTGTCAGCAGAATCCTGAAATGCTCTCTGAGGTTAAGCTCAGCTTCTCAGGCTGTGCCGGTTTTCCACAAACGGCAACTTTTAATTGTCTCGCTGAATTAATTATTTGGACGGTAAAACACTTGACCTGTGGTTTCAATTATAAATCAAGCAGTAATTAAAACTTCTTTCTCGGATTTCGGCAACAGCGATGCATTGTGTTTATCTGCAATATCACAGGAGATAGATAACTGTATTCATCCTGGGAAAAGTAAAGTATACCTTACAGGCTGGATTATGTTCTGCAGGACACTTTTTTTCAATTTCAGAAAAAGCAGTGCATCATGGGAGGGTTATGGACTAAGCTGCGGTATTTCCTTCAAATTGAAGCATTCCTTTTCGAGAAAAGATGTTATTATGGAAGCACCCAAACCTTTGTTGAGGACTTGAGCAGGGTTGGTGCAGATACTTTTGACGATTTTTCAAGAACATGGGAATAAACAGTTGCTCTCAGGTCGTTGTACAGCTGTGGTACTGACAGCCTTTGAAATTCCTTTGACATTTCCAAGGTGCTCATGACCCATCTTGAATTTCTGGAGGACAGCAGGACTGTCATTTTTCCGTTGTGAAACTGGTTTACAGTTAAGGTTCACAACCTGAGGAGTAACAGCCATTCCCCTGGTCTTCTCATAGTTTCCTCTGTTTTCTGGGATGGGCTGATGCAGGCAGGGCTTTGTAACATTTTAACAAGTCTTTGAATTCTTAGCAGTCCTTTGAATGTCGAACGTTTACCAAGGTTTTCATCTCATCCTGATCTCCTCTGGTTAAAAGCACCGGCTTTCTTAATACACAAGATTATTGATAAGAAAATATTTAAATAAATGATCAGTTTCATATGTCTGGAATAAACAGGTCTGGAAAAAAACAATTTTTGGTTTATGCATACATTTAAGAGAGAGAGAGGGAATGGATTTAGCCATAATAGAATTAACTTTCAAGTTTTTGCACAGTTACTGCGGATTCATCAAAATTCTTAGAAGGCTGTAGTTTTTTTAATTAAATATCCTAAAACATAAATTTTTCATAGAATAATAAGTGAATGAGAAGAATAAGTGAGCTTTTTCAGTGCTCCTCCCAGTTATTCCAATTGATTGGGGTCTTAATGAAATTTCATTTGTTCTTAACCATAAGATTCTGCACCTTTTTTGTACATTGTTGTCCACTGCTTGACTGTAAAACCACAATCGATTCATTGGGGGTAAAATTTTCAGACACAAGGACCCCTGCATTCATTTATGTCCAGCATTCGGTTTTAAGTTTGTCAAAAACTTAAAATTTCAGGCAATCTTAGCTATGTTTTAAAATGGCAGTTCAATGAGAAATAAAGATTTTTCCTGCATTGATTTTTTTTTTTTTTGTCAAAAATTATTTTGACGAAAAAAAGCTTGCACAACAAAATTCAGAAAATATCAAATATTTTCTGAATTTTGTTGTGCAAGCTTACAGTCGTTTGATTTTGTTTTGGCCTCCACATTTTTGGGAGTATTAAGTACAACATAAACATTTAAGAAACATCTCTGTGGGAAAACATCATGCTGCTTAGTACAGCCCTTGTAGGTGGGGACTTGGACACCCTGGTGTGAATTCTTGACAAGTCCTTAGAAAACTAGATGGCTCTCTGAGGGAAAATCCTTTGTCTTGGCAAATCGATTAACAAATCTGTTTGCACATTTTGCCAACTGGAGATGATTTTTGGACACTGGGTGTTGATGGATGAGCCTCATTTCATGAGCAAGTTTGCGAGGTAGATTTGTGTTTGTTATTTTTATACCCTGGATGGAAGACCGTATCTGTCATGAGCTTCTTTGTGGAATCAATTAAAATACAATTGTCTGTTGTCCTTAGTTTATCTCCAATATATTTTAGAACATTTTTTTCCATTAGTGCTGGAGTTAGGTTTCATTAAGTGACGGGATACGTTAGATGTTTGCCTGGGATGTGAGCAGGTCTTGCTGAAGACAGTGACTGCAGTTTCTTTTCAATATTTTAAACTTCCCCAATTAATTAACTGGTTTCTTTTCTACAAATTGTCAAAATTGATGATTTCAATAGCTCTGCTTTTATATCCTTCTACCCTTAACTCGATGGGGGAAATGAAAAATGATGTACACATTTGTTTGGATAAAAAAATTGGTTAATCCAATGAATTAAGAAAAGTTAACCGCAAAGAATCACTGAAAATTAGTGCAGTTGGCTACTGGCAGAAACCATTGTTACGAGTCCCTGATCTCCATCTGTGGCTTATGTCCATTTTTAATGCAAAATATAATGCAATGGAGCTTTTGTTGCAGAATATCAGCACAAAATTATATTCCTCCTGACTCCCCAAAAAACAGGAAAAATATTTTTCTCCTGACACTGTGGCTTTACTTTTATTTACCGAGCTGTTGTTTTTCTCCAAAGTGGCTTACAACGTTAACCTACTTAGAATGATTTACTACAGATGGCCAGTTTTGATTGTATCTGTTCAGAGAAAATGTAAGGGGATTCACATGGGTTCTTCAGGTACAGCAGCTCCAGCCTCTGCATCACCTGCTACCCTCAGAGAGGAATCATGTGACCGAATGAAGGCATTGCGCTCAGAACCCAAGACGACAGCCCGCAAAGGGACTTATTTTTCCTAATTTGCTCAACAAAGAATTAAATATTTGCTCAACAAATATCGCCTTTTTTTTACCACTGATAAATATATGTCTACAGAAATTAGAATAATGAATTAAATGGCATGCAGTTTCATACAGGTTTATCTGGAAGAGGAGCTGGTGCATCCGAGCCATGGAAGAGGGACAGGGTCAAATGTGTCTCGAGGCAAGCACTGTGTTTCACTCCTGAATCACCATAAACCAAATCGAGAGAGGGAGAGGGAGGACTTGGTGGCCCGTGCTTTTGCTGGAATAAACCGTATGTCCTGCCACAGGTTAGGCAGGCGCTAGTGTTGAGAAACAAAGAGAGGCCACACAGAGGGCACATCTATATTTCAGCAGCTCAGCGCAGCCAGAGGAAAAACAGCCAAGAGGACTGCATGTGTAAAAAATGTATGTTGTTGGAAGGGGTGAAGTTGTCACAGCAGATGTACTTTTCTTACCATCAAGAAGGCCACAAGGCTCATAACTGATGGTTTACTGGGCCCTGCAGTCCGTACACAGGATGTAATAAATAGGTAATTCCTAAACAAAACCCCAGCGGTAAGTTTTATGTGGCTCTTCTCAAACCCTATAGAGAAGGCCGTTTACAATATGTGAGAACACACCATAATGAATGAAATGGATTTAAAAAGCCATGGTGCTTAAAACCTTATGGTAAATGCACTATTTTAGCCATACAAATTTTGAGATTTATTCTTTTCTCAAGGCCAGTCCAGGAATAATGAATCATTTCACTTCAGGCACAGACATGCATTTCGGTATCAAGTGGACAAGACAAGACGTTCAGCATTTGCAGTAAAAATGGATAATTTCACTGGGAAACCTTTGCAGAAAATTGTGTTGATCTTGGCACTTCCCAATTATCCTGTTTCTCAGCAGGTAAAAAGCACATCTGAAAGTGGCCTGGAGCCTCTAATGATAATCATTACATTTAATGCCGCACATTTCATTCATTCTGCTAATGTACTTAACTAGACCAAGGTGGCCATTGCAGCTAAAATGCAATACATTAAGTGAAATAAATTAATAAACACTCTCATGTAGTTGGCAGAACCACGGCTATGTAAGTGAACTGTTGGGAAAGAAGTCGTAGATTAAAAATAATTTCATGCAATTTAAATTCTTTGACAGGGAGTAACCGGATTGCAAAGTGCAAATAACCCTCAAGTTTTTTGTTAATATTCATAATCACTTTCTTTTAACATTTAAAATGTTTATTTTTTAAGTATTCTTGGGCTCACAGTGGATTTCAGTAATAAGAATAAAGGAAAAAATGCAACTTCTCACAGATGTTACTCTCGAACTTTTGTTTTTAATACTTGTAGAGAAATGTCTACAATGGAAATCAAGTTTGTGGAATTGAAAGGTGTTGAGTCCCCTTTTCTGCTGCTTTTTTCTCTAAATCAGAGAGGCAGCCCTGGCACCACCCAGTCCCAAAATTGGGAACGCTTAAGATGATGAATTTTTCATCAAGCAGGCAACGTCAGACGCAGTTTCATAATACCTTACGGAATACACCTGAATATTTTAATAGAAGAAATGCAATATTGAATAAAAAAGGAGGTTTTGGCTGATAAGCAGATTCTATCTCGAGGGAAGGTTGTGACAATGATATTTTTTGTTATGGTAACTGGCAGATTTGAAAAGATTTAAATCATGATCACAGGTGCTTTGTCTTATTATAAACAATTGCTTAGGCCAAGTTGCAATTGCTTATGGAATCTCACTGTTTTAAAAGGGGAATCTCTGTACTGATAGTGTCAATAATTGAGCTAAATTTAAAGTTTAATTTTGAAAAGACGTCAGCGATGAAGATACTGCTGACAGCCTGATGAGCTGGATATCATTTATGTTTTTCTCTCCAATATGTGCACTATACCCTGAAATATGACTACAATGAAAACTAATTTTATCTATAGGTAGCAGGCAGCACTGCAGACTCTCACCCACAAATTTCAGCAATGTGTTCTTGTTATATCTGTAGCCCTTTTATATGGAATCACATTCAGACAAATCATTAGCACCAATTTTCTCTGCCGAGCTACAAACATGTAAGGAATACAAAGCAAGGCAAAGCAATAGGTGTAACCTTTCAGGGCGCAAGAAGTAACTGTATTTTTGTCTGCTCAATTTTTCACACATTTACGCTCATTTGGATGTTTTAACACAAATCTCAAATGGGACATTTGTTTATGCATTTTGTCTTTATGGGAGTGTGCAGAGGGCAGCCCAGCGACACAGCAGGCACAACTGGTGCCTCCCAGCACCTGCCGTATGGGTTCAGGGACAGGTCTGAGTCCAGGTGAGGTTTTTTGGAGTTTGCATGTTCTCCTCACATGGGTTTCCTCCCACAGTCCAAATGCATGTTTTAGGTGAATTGCTGACTCTGCGTTGCCCAAAGAGTGTGTTTAAATGACTGTGACTGTGTATGTGACTGGACTACATTGGACTGGAGTTTTGTCCGCTGTGTACTGCGGCTTACCTGCCCTGTGGTTCTGGAATAGGCCTGTAGACCAAAATTGGACCATTTTCATGGGGTCTCCTGAATTTAAGATTATTTCAGATTATGTTTCAGGAATATACAGTATGCTATTACATTGTATTAAAAACAAAAGTAATTTATTTGCTAGCTTATGTTTTGACATAAAACACGTTGAAGCAAAACTACGTTTCTTGGTCTCAGAGGAGGGGAAAAAAGGAAAAACAAATGTTTGTTCCATATTTACACAGCTCCCCACATCTAGAAAATAAATGTGAGAAGTTGATGCAACTCACAGAAGCAGTTGAGTACCTGTGCCACATAAAAAAAATACAAAATTTATCAACATTTTTAATGAAAAAACTGTGTATTTAACAAATGCTTCTATTATAAAATATACTATCCCCTAACTGGAAAAATTTCCAAAGTCCATCCCAAACTCACTGGCTGGGAAGGGGGCATCACCTTCAACTAAATCATAGCTGCATAATTTAAATAATTCAGTGATGCAAATTATGTTACGCAGCCAGCAAAACATACAGTTCTAACACATACGGTACTAAAGCATTTCGGGACAGGACTTTTGCTACCAGATGAGGATTTCATGAGCACTGGCACAGAAACCGGAATTGCATAATAAATGTAAAAACGTGCCAGTTTTGGCTCAGGACTGCTGATGATGGAGATTTTGAGGGTTTCGGCCAGTTCTCACTTTTTTAAAGGAAATATTTTGCTTATGGTGGTGCATGTTTAATTCTGCATATTTCTACTGTGTTTGGACATGAACTCTGCTTTTCCCAGCTGTGAGTTTCATCAATTTTACATTCAAATTGTAGTGTCATCAAACCGCTGCCCTGGTAATGGCCCAAGAGAGTCGCAGTTACCCTGCAAACTGTAACATCTCACACTACTTAGTAGTAGCATTCACACACTTCTCTGCTATATTTGAAACTGTATTTTTTATCAGATAACAAAACTGCATCGCGCCACACTGGTGCTGAACCCACCAGGGCGTATGGCAGGGGGTTGTATCAGCAGCAGGCCACCAGGGAGAGGTGGGGGGCTGGATAATGAGATCATTAGTGTGACAATGATGAGCCGGGTCCAGGTCCCAGAGAAGCAGCCAGAGATCCGTTTTCTTGCATTATTTTAATTACGTCAGCGATGAATCTGAAAATATCATGACTGCATGCATTAATCTGACCAAAATGTCAATGTGCATGGAAATCACACTGTATCTGTCTAGTGCGTCAAGCATTTGACCTGCTCCAGTCACTATGATCACAAGGCTTTTCAGTACAAATGAAACTACTTCAGCATGAAGCATTTTACAACTGCCGACATTTTTTAAATAGCCCTTGTGTTACAAAAAAAATAAACTTAAAAATTAATACCAGTGCAGACTAATAAGTTTGAGTGATGTGATTTGTTCTAGTTCATATACTTTGACCATATATATTTATCATTTGAATAACTAAGATGATAGCTAAGTAGAAGTAAATTATGTTTTGGCATTTTTTTAGCCACAGTGCCAGGAAGGAGAGTTCAGCTTCTGCCACAACCTCATCCTCTATGCTTCCAAAACTAGTCACTGATGAAAAAAACTGAATGGATTAGCAGAACCCTACCTGGTCAGCCTCTTCTTGAACAGTGATGGAAGGATGGATAGGTGGATGCATGTGTACTGTGGTTTTGAACAATCAGAGATGTTGTATTAGCTGTTACCTAGTGCTGCCTTGGCCAAAAAGGTGTAGCGGTTGAAAGGTGAACAGTAATAACACATTATATACCACCAAACAATGTTTTCCTTAAAGTGGTTGTATTTAGTACATAAGCTTTGTAATGCTGTTAGATAAGCAGACACCATAGAGAGTGATGCAGATGCTGATGGAAATGAAAAAGGTGGAAATAAGAAAAGAAAATATATCATCAAGCTTTATTATTCTTACATCAGTAATGTGTGCTGTGCTCTGTGTGTGCTATTTATAATTTATTATTTCAATTTTGCATTTTATTTTGCTCACATAAAACAGCTACTGGCTCTTGTGAGTGAACATGCTGATGGCACTGACAACAATGTGCACACTGGCTATAGTGACATGACACGGTAACAACAAGTTATATATCACCAAATTTTATTATCTTTAAACTTGTTGAATTTGTTTTCACATTTGTGTGTGTACAGTGTGTGGGGATTGATATGCAGACAGTAATAGCAAATTGTATGTCACCAAATTTTATTATGTTCTACTTTGTGTGTTTAAGTCCATCAGTATGTTTGCACAGCACTTGTATGTGTGTGAGAAAAAGTGCATCTGTGTGTGGAATTTATTTGCTTACATTCAACCTGTGATGTTGCTATGCACTGCATCTCACATCACAACTCCCACCTCTCCAAGCCTTGTCAGAGACCAAATTTAAAATATTTAAAGCAACAAGTAATCTTTTTGGAGTTTAATGAACCTGACTCTGCAAAAACCTCACTTATGGGGAGAAGTACTTGAGTGCTAGATTGTCTGTAGCTTGAACAACAAAGCTGTGCATAGAGAACAAACAGACACACAAACAAACAGATCAACAGAGATTAAGCTTTATAAATACAGAGGTACAAATAAATATTTAGCTCCGGATTGCCAAGAACGTGATCAGGATTCAGCAATTGATAATAGTGATGGATGGATGGATGGATAGATAAACATTTGTTTAAGTGGCTCTTAAAATGAATCACCTAAATCCTATGTATTAAATCACTTATGGAAAACATTCCCAAGTCCTCAGCATAGTAGCCTGGTAGGGTCCCTGAACAATGTCCTCCTTTAGTTGGAGTGTCCCTGATTTTGGACTGCTGGTACCTCTATAATGAGGAGCAATCGGCGACGTAATCACACGCTCTCACTGGGAAGTGAGCCCAGCTGTACGCCGAGTTGTCCTACCGCCTCACTGCCAGGCAACCTCCCCCACCAAATACAATCATGCGATATTCATGCCAAAAGTGGCAATAATTTTCTAGGGCAGAATTCATTTGGGTGCAGAGTTGGTTGCATCATTTTGCTTTCAAAACTTAAATTACATAATATTTTATGCACAATGGTAAATAAATTTATAGATTTTAGGTTATTGAAATATTACATTGCAATATTGCATAAAATGTGAACTTTTCAAAATATGGTGAACTGTATTAGGTTTGAAAATCTGATAATGCAAATTGTTTTGTTCTACATGCACAGCACTTTAAAAAAATATTCGGATTCCTTGACAAAATCACATATTGCACTGGATAACAAAGTGATGCTTTAATATTTGTTTCCATGTGATATATTAATTCAAAATAATAAAACTCAAAATCAGCATTTAGAAGCCAGCACAAGATTTGGATTACAAGAAAAAAACTGTAGTATGCTGTGTACAAGTACAGCTAGAAAACAGATTAAACACTTTACACAGCTCAACAGTTAAACTTATAATGAAAACTACTTGGGTCGGTAGAATGTGAAAACTTTACACTCCTAAAGGTAACCTAAGGGTTGTCAGTTCAAATGTCCAGAAGGGCTCCATTCACCAAGGCAACTGACCTCAGCTGCTCCTAATGGATGTCCTCATTAAATAGTAATGAGTAAAAAAAAACTCTTAACAAATTGCTAATGATTAAAAATTATTGATTTAAAAAAAAAAAATTCTAACATTTGAAGCATACAGAACTCCTGCTTTATTATAAAGGGGAATAATGAGGACTTTAAACAACCCAGGTCCACCATGGGGGGCAGGAACTGGGTTCTTATTCCTGTGGGGTCACAAATATATGAGCCAGAGTGAATGTTTCATGTTCTAATCTTCAACAATTTTACAGGCCACCTTTTTATGATTTATTATCATTTGTTTCTTGGCAAGCTGGCTGTATCATATGACAATGATTATTTTTCATTCATCCTTGCTGCTAGTTTCGCTCCATTATGAATTCAAAAGGGTCAAATATTATATGAGATTATATGAGTCTAAAAGCCACACCTCATCAGAAAGGTATTATTAATTAATTATTATATTGCTGACATCTATGGACCGTATCTACGGTATATATGGTTCTTGATGTGCATTTGCCTGGTGGCTTGAAACAGCAGCACAGATGGTCCCCAAGTTATGACAATGCCACTTATGATTTTCCCACTTTACAAATGTGCAATAGCAATGTGCATTCAATAGAAACCGTACTTTGAATAATTTTTTTTTTCTTGGGCAAGCGATATGGCAGTGGCAGTGATCTGCTTCTCCCAGCCTGCCATGCGGTCGCTAGTTTACAAAACGGACAGTTTACAGTGTTCTGTGTTGCCAGGGGTTTTTGATAACCCCCTGTGTCTACTGGTGAGAAGAAGTGGAAAAAGAAACTCAAGATAACTGCTTAGTATGAAGTCCGTAAGCCCGTCATGACTTTTAAGGTAGGCTAGGCTATGAACTTCAGTAGGTATTAAGGTGTGGGTTGGTGGAAACAGTCACGAGAAACCATGGTAATAAGTTTAAGTTCTGTTAAACTCTTTACTGAGTTGTTTCCGACAAAGACTGTTGCCGTTTGCCGCGAGCTAGCGCTAAACATGAGCGACTGGCAGTAAACAAAAACGGAACACAATTGCCACAATTCAAAATAAACAAAATACAAGGTCTTAACAAGACAGAGGTTGCAGGAGAGTTCAGAAGGGGCAGCGGAAACTGAGCACTGACAGGAATCCCAGGTAGGAACTAAATTCTGCCCACGATTGGCTCCTATGCCATCAGTCATCCAGTCAGTGCTCAGTCTAAAGACAGGGGAAAGAGACTGCCTGCGTTCCATTGCTGAAATGCCCACAGGCATGACAGACAGTTAGGTGTATTAAATGCATTTTTGCCTTACAATGGATTTATTGCAACGTAAGTTGGGGACTCTATAGCGCACAGCATTTTTGGCAGGATAGGGCAAAAAATGCTCACATATGGTTTATCGATTCCATTTGGAGGCTTGTGGTTTCTTCTGTTAATTTTCTTACAGGATGAAGTGTTATACATTGTGTTTTATTTTCAAAAGATGAACAGAAAGACTGAACAAACTGCTAACATTTTCCTCATGGCTACAAGAATCAGGGAAGCAGCAAACTAGGGAAATGAGGAGCTGTGGAGTAGGAGAGCTCAGCCCAGATGATCTGTGAGCTCTCAGGATGTAATGAAAACGTTGAGCACTTCCAGTTCCTCACTTTAGGTTCCTCATTAACAATTGAAAAAGCCATGATTGAAGGAAAATGACATCCACTCAAAATGGGCCTTTTTCCATGCTTCCACATCATTTTTTTAGGGAACCCAAGCTTCGCATTATAAAAGGGAAAGAAAACATCACTTTAAATTTGAATAAACCTAGAATTACAGGTAACAATAATAATAATAAAAAAAAAAAAACATTTAATAGGATACGGGCACAAAATAAAAGGTTGGGGCTGTGAATACATTTTTTATCAACTTAAGATGTCTGAACACAGCACCATAAGTTGTTTACTTTAGAGCTCATCTGTAAAGAAAGAACTTAAATATATATCATATATTTTAAGCAAGGTATAATTCAATCTGCACATAAACAAGCAGATGCATCTCATTGCGTTTAAATGTGGCAACAAATAATGACTCCCACTTCCCTCAATGCCATATTAATGCACGTTAATTCATGCACCTGTTTATAATTCCTGATAATAAGTAATTAATTGGAAATCCTTGCAGAACTGTTGTCAGCACTGACACAGATACAGAGGCTTTGGTCTGTTGATTTCAGCATGGATGTGTTGGCACATAAGTTTTAGTGCGTGAAGTAGAACGTTACTGTTAAAATCAAAGATCAAATCAAATAGAAAGGATTTAAAACAAAGCTATAATGCTGGAAAGGTGAGTTATCTTCTAAATTTATGCTGGAGTTTCAAACAATCCTCGGGGTGCCAGCGTTTGTTGGTTTTCTTATAGTTTAATTGTTGAAATGAAGCCATTAGTTGAAGAGGAACTGAGGTGGTCTGGTGTTCCAGGTGTGACTCACCTGATAATTGAAAGAACCTAAAGAGTGCAGTTCTCCTGGTGCTGTGGGTTGGCTGTCAGAAGAAATATAATGGTTGTGTTTTTGCCCACTGTCTGACCTTAACTGCTTTGTTGAAGTAATTATTTGACTATTATGGCTGCCTGCCTTGGCATAATTTAAATATCTTGTGGCACTTTTAGGACTTGGACCTTTTGAAGACTGAGTTTCTATGTCTGCAAAGTTGGGGTTTTGCTTTGGTCCACAATAAGTGGTGTTTGGCTTGGTTTAAATTGTGACCTAGACTCTCTGGTTCTGGAATAGTAGAGAGGATTCTGGGCCTCGGAAAGGACTACATTTATAGTGGCTGTGTGTTTCAGTGTTCCGAAAAGTATATTTGGCCTTGAGTTTTTTTTTTTTTTTTTTTTTTTTATATCCACAATTTATTATGGTTGTCATAATGGTGATTGGCCCCTTTTTTTTTTTTTTTTTTTTTTTGGGTCAGTTCATCCATTCATTGACTCCTTGTTCAGTGCAGGTAGGGGACACCTGGGACAGGCTGCTCATCTGTGACAGGGAAATTGCACTCACACACATTTGTTGAAGACCCAAACCACAGCCCAGATGTTGAAAGACACCACCTGCTCTCACCTCCATTAACTTCTTGTTGTGGTCATGATGGGCTGAAGCCTACTGAGGATGTGCTGGCCTCTGAGCTAAGGCGGGGGAGACCCATGCTAATATAGGTAATTTGGTCACCAGCTGGCTGGAAAAACATTGCTTTGGACTGTGGGAGAAGACTGGACTACCCTGATAAAATGCATGGAAATGCAAGAACATGCAAACTCTACCCAGTTGGGGTTGAGTTCAAACCAATGCTAGACAGCACAGTTACCTGTACTGCCTCTGCCACCTTGTGAAAGGTACTAGTGCAACCCAATACTCATCTGCACTCCTCCAAGCCCAGCTCAAGTTCTTCTCACCCTGAGAGAACCATTTCATTATTTTACACTATTGTATCACATATTCTCTTCATCGGGGTATAAATGTCAGTAGTCTTGTAAGAACGTTGCCTAGATATCTCCAAAATCTGATAAATAGGGTTTCTGTACAGGAAGGGACATCATCCACTAAAATGATGTAGTTCACACTTCAGCAGCAGCTGTGAAATGGTTTTCTATTTCAATAGCTTTTTTTTTTTTATAGTTACAAAACTCTCCAGTCCAAAAAAATTCCATATTTTCCCTGTTCAAAGAAAGTAATTATGGAGACTGCATCTGCAAGAGCAGCTTTGTGTGTGTGTGTACGCATACTTAGTTAAGCCTTTTCACACTGTGCCAGTGTGTGGAAATGTCTATTTGCAGGCAAGGCTGGTGAGCTGCAGTGTGGAGGTTGTGAAGCCCCAGATGGGTGTGTGTTTGGGAGGGGTGGATTTATGGCAAAAGACAGCAAGTGAAAGAGGAAGAGTGGAGATTTGTCACCACCTTTTATTAACCTTTATTTATCTGAAGTATTTGTATATAGAAACATGCAATGTGTTGAGAAGCAACTTCCCCCCCCCCCATTTAGTCAACAGGTGCCCTTACTGTCTGATCACCTCTGTTAAAGGTACAGTAGTAACTACTTTTCAGACTCTGCTGAGGACCCCAGTTAAAGCCCTGCTTACGCCCCATATCACTTCAGGTCCATCTATTTTCTGGCACATGGCATACAAACAGGGGTCATGGACAGTGAGCATTAAGTAAATTGTTTGCCAATGTTATTTGAATATGCAAGTATTTCTATAGTAATTTTAATTCCTGGATATCTGTGTATGTGACTGAATAGCCTTTTCACTACAATTACTATAACCTGGCTTTTACAAATAACTAGATGGCTGGATAAACTGTTCTTCACGATAAATTTTTTTACAACTGGACTTGTATTATAAAATGGATGATTGCATTTATTTCATACTGGATGGGCCATAGATTATTCTGTAAACTCATTTATTTATTTATTTTAATAGGAGGACACATTTACTGCCTACTCATCTCCTTCCCTTGCTGCTCTGTTCTGTTTTCCACTCTGAAGTTCTCTCCTCCTGCCTGGATTAAAAGTTTTTTTTTTTTTTTTGTTTTTTTTGTTTAAATCTTGCCTGTTCAGAAGTTCTTCCTAGCTCTTTCATTCAAATCCTGTCTAACTTTTGTCAACTAACTGTGGGGGGGGGGTCATTAATTAAATTTTAGAAATTAAACACTAGGTGCGAATATCAGGAGCTGGAACACAGTGGGAGCAAGTAAGGTTACCACGGAAACACGGTGTAATTAGACGTATTTGCTGTAATGACACACACCTGGGGCTCATGGAGAGCGGCGAGTGGCACTGAATGGCACCGCTGTGGCACGGTCTGCGTTTCTTACTGGGTACAGAAAGTGCCCGTGAAGATGTGGAAGACTGAACCTGTAGCACCCACCTGCTGAATGATTTTGAATCTCATTTTTGGCATCGACAGCATTGATTGCTGCTTCTGTTATTACCACCTTGTTGACAGGTCTTCATAGATGGCAGCAGATGGCAGCAGATCTGGAGACCGAGTATTTAAAGCAGAAATATGACAAATCATCACCAGAAATGGTGCAGTTGTGTGTGGAAGGTTAAATTAAAGGTGTCAATTATATGCTAGATGGCCAAAAGTGCATGTGGTCCCCCTTCTACTCATTGAGTTCAGCTGTTTCAGCTGCACCCACACAGCACACAAATGCATTATGGACAACTGTGTTTGCAGCTTTGTGGCCACAGTTTAGGGAAGAAGCTCCTTTCCTACTCAAACATGGCTGTGCCCCCCTGCCATCCACAGAGCAAGCTCCATAAACACAGGGTTTGCCCAGGCTGGGGTGGGAGAAGTTGAGTGGCTGCACAGAGTCCTGACTTCAACCCCACTGAATACCTTTGGGATGAACTAGAATGCTGACCATAAGCCAGGCCTTCTTGTCCGACCTCGCCAATGCTCTTGTGCCCAAATGGGTACAAATTTCCAAAATCTGGTAGAAAATTCCCAGAAGAGTGGAGGCTGTTACAGCAACAAAGGGTGGATGGTAACTCCATATTAATGGCCATGGATTTGGAATGGGAGGTTCAACAAGCACACATAAGGGTGATATTCAGGCGTCTGTGTACTTTTGGCTGTAGAGTGCATCTTGCATTTAAGTTAACTTTATTGCTGGTGAGAAACATGGTAGGAGGAAGCAGAATGATCAAGATGTGAACTGATGGAGGTCTGAGTGAGTCCAGAAGGACTGAGAAATTGCTTGCACCCAACATTTGCACCATTGCTGTTAATGCTGAAGTTTGATGCTAGCCAGTAGATTTTGATTTACAGTACATTTACTGCTCCTATAGTCAGAGGAGAAACATCTTCCAAGCTTATTATAGCAGTTTGAATATTATATCTATATGGTTATTTACTGTGGATAAAGTAATAGAACCAACTTTGTCACCTTCTCTCAAAGACTCTAGAGAAAGAGCCTAAAGGATCAAAGTAACATCAAGGCAGTGTAAGGTGCTGCTGATGCTCAAAGAATCATGGACTTCCAGAACTTGAAGCTGGACTGGGAAACACTGAGGGCTGCATGATGGAATCTGCTTCAGCCTGAGAAAAGCCATCACGCAGCAGCAGAGGTAGGAACCAGGCTTCCTCTAACATAAGTCTGTCATCTTGAAACATGGAAAAACATGGATGGGGGGGAATGAAAAGTTGTAAGAAAGTCATTTTACATGGAATTTAAGTCCTGCCTGCTCAATAATCTGAGTTGTAAATATGTGCTAAAATATGCTTGGGATCGTATTATCTGCAGGTTAAGAAGGTAATAATCCTTGCGAGGGGCCCTGAAGTCATTCCCAGGGTTCTTTGGGGAGCACAAAACATCTAAACAAACTTATAACTACCATATATCAGCACTTGGTTTAACTTTGTGTTGGTTACAGTATTACTGTTGCACAGGTGAGCAAACCCCACCACAAGTAACAAAATGCTGGGGCTGACAAATATGGATAAATTCTCATTAGTGCTCCTACACATTTGGCATGTGTGGAAACACATTTGACTTCTGGAAAGGGGTGTTCACACTTATTTCTAACCTAAAAACATGCTAAGCAAGATGTTTACTAGCTGCCAGAGTTCACCTTTATTAGTTTGGTTTGATCTGGATGCTGATGGGAGCGAACATTTTGGGTACTGAAACATCTACAGGAGCAGGCAGCACCATGGAAGCAGAGATGTGGGAAATTAGGGTTTGGGGAAAATGGGCTGAGCCGTTAGCTTAAGCTTATAAGAAGTGTGTGTGTGTGTTACTGTTGAATTTCACTGTATGCCACATAGATGGTTTCTGAGCAGTGTGACCTCTACAAATTCTCCAGACTGGGGAATGGATGCTTGAGGGGTCAAAGGAGGTTATTTTGCTTTGTCAGCAATATTGCTGAATTAAGATTTATTAAAAGTATTGAATTTTGAAAATGTGTGTTCATTCCCTACTTAATAATAAAACCAGATTGCAGGAAGTAGGAGGGATCTCTGTCCTGCATCCATGGATGGCGGGGATGGGATTTTACGTGTATATTTGTTTCCGTTGCTGGAGGTTGACTGCTCGCTGTTTTTCTTTTCTGCTTCACTGGGTCACTTTTTTGGCCTTTTTGTGTTGTTTCTGTTAATATGACGGGCTGTGCTTGCAGGGTTCCATCATTATTTTACTTATCGTAATGTGCTGAGTTTTCCAGTTGAATTTATTATTGCAAATGTCACATTAATAAAGAAAATGATTTCAACATTCTTAGAGGAAAGGGAAAAAAAATATCTACCGCATTACAGTGAGAAACCTGCTCAATGGACCATTCAGGGTTTAAAAGGGGACAACTGATCAAGTTTACTTTTCTTCCTTTAGCTTTGGCAGTGCAGCTGCTGCCATTTTAAGCAAGAAGAATACCTGAGTATCCAAAGTCCAAGTCACAGAATCTCCCTTTTGCTGGTATATCTTTGTTGGATGTTTCCAGTGGGCTGTAGATGTGAATGTCCAGATGCTTTGATTTTTTTTTTTTTTTTTTTTTTTTTTTTAAATTGCATTAATTCCATTAATGAAATGGGATCCAAGCTTCCTTTAAAAATTCAAAGCCGATCCCCAGAATCCGCAGCAGAACCTCCCACCCCAATCATGAGGTTGAATCAAGTGTCGTCTTTTCTTAAAAAAAGTTAATATAACCTGAATATGTTTTGGAAGATCAGGCCACCTTACTGGAAGCAATTAGACTCGGAAAAAACTGTACCCCCCCCCCCCCCCCCGCCGTTGCATCTGCATTTTCACGATACACCGATCCCATCTTTGTTTCTGTGACCCACTTTTGTTCTGTTCTGTTTAACAGTCTGTAAAAGTGGGGGGACATTAAAAAGGCATCAGTTATCATTTACTGGCATCCTGTATGTAGAAAACTACAAATGAACTATTTATCCTTGACCGCTCGTGCGCTGTTTATATTTAAAAAAAAAAAAAAAAAAACAAATGCAGGATTGTGCAGAAGGTGTTTGCTCGTGAAATAGCACTTAAGTTCCCAAAAGCTTTTATTAGCTCTTAGCAATAATGCTTTTTATGGGTCCAGTTTAGCACTGCCATTAAGAGCAAGAGTTTGCATCTGAGCTTTGCATGAATTATTCCTGAGAGCAAGACATCCAGCTGCTGAATGTAAAATCATCATAAATGACCTCCTTAATGACTGCTGTTGTATTAACTTTGTCATTTCTTTGATATTTTTGTCTCAGATATATTACACCATTTTGAAGATATTTGCACCGACACTATTTTAGTACCTGTGTTTTACATATAGGGTAACAGTCAAAATCTGAATACACCTATTGAAACCTGTTATCCTAATGCCTTATGTTTGTGATACTTTGAGGCTTTGCATCTGCATTTTCACAATACTGAGGCTTTTTGAGGAGTCCAGCAGAACAGATTTAGATTTAAGTAAATTCAGGAGAAAACTTTTTTTTTAATTTTATTTTAAAAAACACTTTGCAGTATGAGTATTGAAATCTTTGACTGGTACTGCACATTATATGACAGGGTTCTCAAAATTCTTGTTTGACCACTGATGATGCAAAGTTGACTTCTACATCTATTTTATGAGGAGAACAAAGGCATCAGGGTCAAGGTATAAAGATTACAGACCCTGGAATGGAAGCGATGGTGAGTGGGATTGGTATCTTGAAGGGGGAGTCAGAGGGGAGTGAAGGAGGGTAAAGTGCTGCAGGTTTATTCTTGCGGGTGGCAAAGGATAACTACAGCTCAGGACCTCAGGATACATCAAGGTAAGAAAAAGTGCTTGCAGGAAAGCGTGCAAGGGGGTCATGCTGAACAGTACTTTTTGAGAAGTCAACTGAAGTCCAGTGACTGGTAGAAAGCCACAGCTTGCAGGATATCAACAATACCCTGGTTATGGAGGAGGAGAGTACAAGCACTGGAGAGGGTGATATAGATGGGGCCCAGATGAACAAGGAAAAGAGCTGTGAGTTGAAGTGTAGAGTTGGGGGGCCTAGGGCAAATGAGAAGATGGTGTGGCAGAGGGTGGAATGGCAGGTGATTAAAATTGGGTGTTAAGGAGATACAAACCATTGCATGGTGGCTAAGATAGGGTTACTGTGGTGTCAATAGGCGAGGATGAAGGTTAGGAAGTGGGATCCCCTTTGAAGCGCTAGTCCTTTTATTACCACTCTGTGTTTGATATGAATCGTACAGAGGTCATTGTATGAGGTCATTGTCGACCATTCAGTACGTTTTTGGAACTCTCTGGCTGCCAAAACAACTGTTTTAACCAAATGGCAGTTTCCTCAAACAAATGAGTGAGGAAAAATAAGGATGAAATGCATTAGAATAGCATCAAAGCCGTACATATGCTATAAAAACCTGCGTGATTGCTCCCCACCCCAGACGGTCACGTCGATAGGAAGTGCATTAAGATGGGGCCACCGGTTCACCCATTCATGTGTGTGTTGGACAGGCGATGACAGCAGGACATCTGGTTGTCTTCCTGCCCGTCCACGGAGGATTGAGTAACACCTGCGGGTTCACTATCCTGGTCGAACTCTACCTAACACAAATGTGCAAACCTGCTTGACAGAAGCCTCAATTTGTGAACTGCCAACAAATTGCTCATTAATGTCTCTACAAAAGTTCTGGACGTCCGCCTGGTGGACACCAGGACACGGGGATAATTAGGGCATCGCCAAGGATGGCGGGAGGCTGCCGAGCAGCAGAGGAAAAAACTCGCTTCATCAGAACAAACTATTATGGTTTCATCAATTATTCATGCTGCCCTGAAAAGAAACTTTTATACATGCACATTCATATTAGAATTCTACATTTGCACACAAGTACCCAACAACTCAGCTTTAGCACTGATTTATTATGCATTAAAAATATTATTCAACCTACCTTCAAGATTTTAAGGTGAACCTGTATGTAAAAGCAATTTGGCAGAGAAACGGGTGGTCAAATAGGCTGTGAATTACTCAGAATATCAAAACAGAAGGGAAGACGGTGGCAAGCAGGGCTTTTTGTTTTTTGCCCCAGATGCGCTGTCTTCCTTTATTTGAATTGAACCACACTTCCTTTACAGATCTTGGCTGTTGTACAATAAGTCCACAGCTGTGTGTGTGACAAAATGCCCTCCAGTTCCAATATTACCATTTATAATATGAAATTTCCAACCCCTCCTTTGTTCTTCTAACCTAAAAATATTTGATTTTTTTTATGGTTTGTCACATCAATTTAATCTTTTAATGCTTTAAAGAAGCGAAAGAAAGGTGATTTTGCATGTTACTATATTAAAAACAAATTTAATCTCTAATTCCTCATATCGTTTCTGCTTATGCTAATATTCCGTACGTCTACTATTGTTTACGTTGTTTGCGCTGTCTTTGAACACTGGGGGTTTTGAGCAGTGCTGAGACTGCACGTGTGCTCTCAGCGAGAATCACACAACTTTTTTCCATTTTTAATTTTCTGCAGCTTTTGTTCATCTGCCGAGGTTAATCGGAAGCCACGTTTAACATAGCAAATTATGGTTTCCGTTTCTCGGATTTAATGAAATGTCGCTTATTTTTGCATAAGCTGAAGTGGTTAAATATGAGACTCGAGGGTATAAACCAGGACCCCACCTGGCTGATCTGTAAATATTTTTCTTTTGCTGCCTACAGGTCATAACCCTTTCCTGTAAGCGTGTGGATTTCGGGATCAGACTGAAAATGTGGATTATTTGGATCGCAAAAGGCGTCAGTAATTGATATTCCGCGTGTGTGTTTTAAACGGAACCATGAAATGAATGAGATTAGAAGTCTGCTAATACTTTGTCTGCATCATCTCTCATCCCAGGAACAATAATGGGGGGGGGGGGACATTCACTTTTAATCAAGGGAACATTTTCAAAACGCGCAAAATAAAAGGCCGCTTTTGAACAAGTTAATACATCATTAAGATGTGAGGTGCTTTGTGGGTGCTCTTTGTGAATCACACGGCATTTGTCTAAGGGGTTTCCAGCGCCGGGTCCGCCGGAGCATGGATGACAGAATGGTAATCGTCAGAACATCGATGAGACCATACGGCCGCCTGCACCTGTCTCTCCCCGTGGCGCACGGTCTCGCTAGAATGGCGTGCCTCTCCGCAGCCGCCGAGTCCCCCGCAATAAATCTCCAAATGATCCAAAACTTAGCAGAAAGGCTTCTTTCGCACACCATTAACCAGAGCGCCAACATAAATCACATCGGAAAGAACTCGGGCCCCAGCCACATGCTTCTTGGGGCTTTCAAAGCCTGACACGTTTGCTCAGAAAACTGGCAATTATCACCAAAGAGGATTCCTATTAAGTTGGGTGCCGTCCGGATGTTTCAGGCCTTTAGTGCACGAGGCTGTAATTTTTGTTTGTTTATTTGTGTTTTAATTTTAGCTCCGTATTGTCACGTCATTCTTTCAGAGGCAACATGGAATATATTTGTTTTGTTTTGTCTCCTTTGAACAATTTGTTGTACATCTGTGCTTATTTATTTGCCAGACATTTTTATCCTAAATGATGTCCACATAAACAGCGGTCAGTAAATGCAATGAAGCAAGGGTAATAAATAAACCAAATTGATCAGCATGGTTGAACAGATCAGCGCCAGGTGGGGTTGAGGTTAGGCTCACTGCCTTGTAGTGTGGAGGTGCCCAGTTTGAATCTCCCTCCCACTGTGGTGCCCTTGACCAGTTTGATATCCTCAATTGATACAGATGCAATGCTCTATTGATGGGTAAATCGCTGTATTAATGGGTAAATCACTGTAAAGTGGCTATTTTACAAACCTACCTCTGCATGTCACCTTGGCCCACAGTGTCAGTTAAATAAAAACTAATGATAAAGAATTCAGTGAAATCTTACACTTGAGTGGGACTTCAAGACCTTCCCTGAGGTTATGGAGGCCATGAGGATCAGTCACTTACATTTACAGGTTATCCAGTTGCCTGAAGTGCACAAATTTAAAGCATCATCTGGCATTGAGGTGCTGTATGATGGAGAGAATGGAGCTTCGCAGTAAGATCAGACAATGTCCTCCTTATCTTCTTAGGGATGAGCTCCTAACCATTTCTTCAACAGGTTGAGAGGGCAGCTGTTGCCGTGGGGCACAAACTAGCAGTCATGAGCGTATTTTACCAATCGCAGGGCCTCTTTATAGAGTAACAAGATGTTTTTCTGCTCGTGAAGCCTTCACTCTGTGTCATATATTCTCAAAGAGAATCCATCACAGCGGCGTTTCACACAATCAGGACTTTAGGACAGCAGGATGGCTAATGAGGTTGAATATCCTTGTGGACCCATTTATGTCAACATGTTCTCAAATTTAGTTCAGTCAGTTATAAATATCTGAATATGGCTTTTTATTCCTCTCCCAAAATGAAAAATGCACAATTTCCACACAAGGAGAAACTCGTATTTCTCATAATTAGCACATGTGGATGTTAGACACCCATTCATCTCCCAACTATGCAGAAGTTTGGGTTTTTTCACTTCTCTGTCTGGAGTTTCCTGCGTTTTACAGCCTGCGGTGGCATGAAAGTACACGTGAAATTACCACTCAGTGTGTCGCTAAAAGGAAATATTGCAATAGCAGCAAACTGCGCGACTTTAACCAAATTGCAGAAGGTGCCCCAGCTGCGGAGTCGGCCGGAAGAATTAAAAGAGGATGGCTCGGACCGCTACGCCACCTGCTGTCTCCTGGAAGACATCTAGGCTGCATCCTCGGGAGAGCTGGCTCATCAGAACTGTGTGTGAAGTTGACAAATTCCGCTGGCCTTAAAAATTAGGGTTGAGTCGTAAAGGCCAGGACATCCCGCTCAGCAGTGAGTTATGGAGCAGCCATGGAAGAAGGTTCCGGAGTCTTTTAAAAATACATAATTTTGCACTTTCGGTGATCCACCGCTTGCATTAGGAGAAAGCAAGACCAAGGTGACCGAATAAACCTCACCGCTTTTGTGTTCTGCTCATTAAAATGCACCTTTCTTAATTCCCCATTATTGCTGCTATTGCGAATTTTGAGGTCCGTGAAATAATTGCATTTTACTCGCGTTGCCATTAAGTCCACCCGAAAATCACAAGCAATTTGTCTTTAGTGTTGCTTCTAATTGGGCTAAAGCAGTCGTCCAGGACCTGCCTGCGCCGAAATTTAATTAGCGTAGCTACTTTAAAACATCCAGTTGACACCGATGTTAGAATGATTTCATAAAGTGTAGTTAAAAAAAAAAAAAAAAAGGATGGCACTGCCAAAAATGAAGCTGCGATAATAGCAAAAGCTCAAGTGGTTCACCAGTGCGGTGCCTTCAACGTGCTTGTTTTGTTTTGCCGTAAACTGCCAATTTGTCATCATTACAGCGCTGCTGCCCATCACATCCATGTTAGGCTTTTAGCATTAATTTACCAACTTGTTTGATTTTGCTCTCTTTGGCACTTATTGCCAAGGGGTTGCACTGCACAGGCACACAGTGTGACCTTTGACACCTTAACACACTGCTTCTTGAGTCAGTTAGACCCAACCACCCCTCCTGGAGTATAGGTTATCAACAAGAGACCTCCCGAGTCCACTATCCTGTGCCTTTGCTTCTAGCTGACTCCAGGTAAGGCCCATCTTCTTCATGTCTGCCTCGAGATCCCATTGCCAGGTGTTTCTCGGGCAACCTCTTTTTCTCTTCCTTTGGGGGTTCCACATTAGGGCCTGTATAGTGGTACCGGACGCTGGTTTTCTTAGCGTGTGTGGATCCATCTCCATCTTTTCCTTCCGACTTTGGTTCCTTCTGGTTATTGCTGCGTCTTCTGCTACTGCTGGACATTGCAGATCTAATCTGACCAGTGGATAAGGAGGATTCTTCTGAAATAGTTGTTAATTAATGTCTGCACTTTGTTGATGGCTGTTATTCTCCATGTCTGTATGACATAAAGCAGCACTGACTTCACATTGGAGTGTAACAGTTGGATTTTTGAGCGCTGAAAGTCCAGATGTTCTTGAGCTGTAGAAAGGCTGCTCTGATCTCACCAATCCTTGCTTTGATTTCTATGTCTGTGCCGCCCTGCTTATTGATGATGCTCCCCAAATAGATAAACTCCAGTTCTTCCAATGCCTTATCCTCAAGTGTGACTGGTTCAGCACGGTTTGCATTCACTCTCATAATCTTGGTCTTCTCCTTGTTGATATTGAAGCCTGTTTGTGAAGAGATGTCTCCAAGAACTGTGGTCTTTTCCTGTATCTGCTGGCAGTTGTGAGACAGCAGTGCCAGATCATCTGTGAAATCCAGGTCCATTTCAAAAAGACATCCAAATTTCTGCAGTGTTTGCATGCTTCACATTTCCATGGTGGGGCTAATTGTTAATACAGATTGTCGCCAGCTTATGATGGGGTTCTGTTCCGATAAACCATTGTAAGCCAAAAATGCATTTAATCCACCCAATTTACCGTCATGCCTGCGGCCACTTCAGCAACAGAACAGATAGTCTCTCCACTCCTGACTGAGCATTGATTGGCTGACTGATTGACATAGGAAGCAATCGTGGACGGGATTTAGTTCCTACCTGGACTTCCTGTCAGTGCTCAGTTTCTGTTTCCCTTTGTAAACTCTCCTGCAACCGCTGTCTTGCTAAGACCTTGTATTTTATTTATTCTGAATTGTGGTAATGTTCTGTTTTTGTTCACTGCCAATCACTAATGTTTAGTGTTAGCTTCCAACTAATGGCAACACTTTTCAACAACTCAATAGAGTTAAATGAATCTTAAGCTTATTACCGTGGTCTTGTGATTGCTTCCACCAACCCATGCCATAACACCTAGCAAAAATCATAGCCTAACCTACCTTAAAAGTCATTACAGGCTTTCTGCTTTCATGCTGTTTTCAGGAGACACAGACACAGATGGGCATTTTGTAGACATGATGGATGCACAAAACGCAACGTAGATACAGGAGGGATATCCAAAAAAAATGCCAGCAACACAAAACACCGTAGAGTATCGTTTGTATACATTAGCAACCGTATGACAGACTGGGAGATGTGGATCACTGCCACTGCCCAGCATCATGAGAGAATATCATACTGCATATTGGTTGCCTGGGAAAAAATCAAAATTTAAAATTCCGAGTACGGTTTCTACTGAATGTGCATTGGTATCGCAGCATCGTAAAGTTGCAAAATCTTAAGTCAGGCCATCGTAACTTGGGGACCATCCCTATTACACAGTGGCAGAAGAATAGCAGTCAATACGCAGTACATTTAAAATAAATGAGAGCAGTTGCTGTGTGTAATGCACCTGATAGTAAGAGGGGATTCTCAAAAATGGCAAAGTGTGTTCAGGCAGTATGTGCTGAGCTGTGGATTAGACCGAGAAATCGCCAAGTTTTCTTCACCGTTGTGTGGCTCAGACGCTGTATGCGACTCTTTCATGCTTCGTCTCTGAATAATAAATGCCCTCCACGAATGTGTGCATCCACAGTGTGCGGCGATACACACCCATACACACTCAATAAAACCCAGCCGCTTATTAGGAGGGCTGAATTATTCATGTTTTTTTGAAGTTTTAATGATTTGCGCATTATGCCAGATGGGGGGGTTGGGGTGGGCGTTCTGGTCCATGTCAAGGTTTCAATCCACGTGTGTTATCGAGATGCGCAGAGAATTTAAAACAGAGCTTTTGGGAAAGGATTGTGGAGAGTTGTTGGAGGTGGAGCCCCATGCACATTCAGATGAGAAATCCAGCGCTATCAACTGCAGACAAATTCATCCTCAATCCTGTAGCCATTTTTTAATCCCCCCTTCGAGTCGAGAGCTTCCTATAATGTGAACCACTGTTAATGGCGCTCATTTCAGACACAAGGGAGAGAAAACTTAACGCAAACATCCGAGTGCATTAACAGAGGCAGAAGGGCACTTCACCTCAAAGTGGTGGCAGAAGGTCTCAAAACACTTGATCTTCTCCAAGCCATTTAAACATTTGCCCAAGGAGCCGAGCGGCATTCCCAAGCACGCAACTGGAACCGCTAGACCAGGAAGTGGAAGGCCTGCACACAAATTCTGTTTAACTGTCTGATTGGGGGAAAAAGATTTAATGGCTTTTTCATAAAATGTGACACTTGCATAGCAAACCAAGATTATGTGTCAGAATACAGCATTCGTACTCAGCCACATCACAGCGTTTAATACTAAATAAATTCTGCTTGTTTTTCAGATAAACTACACTCATAATCAACATATTTATGTGATGGATATTAATTTTAATAAATGTTTAAAAAAAAAAAATCCTTTGACTTCATCAGTAGACGCCCGCTGGCTGAGCCTCTATATACTCTATACCCAAAATATCAATAGCATTTCACAATGTCAGCAGTCTTGGGTTTTTGGGGAATCTTGTGCATCAGACACCATGTCCGTTGTGTATTTTTGTTTATTAACTTAATCATGACCTGTGCACATCTACAACAATAATATTGTAATATTGTGAAATGTGTGAGATTATTTTTGAGTTTGCGACCTCTCCTCATGTCTGTGTTTAAAGCTTTTCAGTCACGGTCTCTGTGGTAAAGTTAGGATCCGAGCAGTAACAACAATCCCTGCCAAAGCCAAGCGCTGAGAAATGCATCAAGCTCTACACAATGTTTCGCTTGAGCTTTTGTTGCCATCCAGACACACTTCAGAGTGAGCTCTTGTTACAGTAGATTCGTGGAGTGATGTTGGATGGGCTCAGGTCTGGTACCGTATTATCCTGCTCCCCTAGCTGGGAGTTTACCAGACCACTGTAATGAAAAAGTTTGTATTGATTCATGAGCACCTTTATAAAAGCTTGCTGTCTTGAAGAAGGTAGCAGGACCCTTATATTACAAGTGACAGTTCTCTTTGGATTTTATATTTATAATTCCTTTCTCACCCATTTTTCCCCTGTGGGTAGTAACTTTCCTCAGACTTGGGCTTCCTACCTGAGGCATGATATTTCGAGGGTTTTGCTGTTCCAAGGATGGTGCTCTTCTGCTCTGCTGGACAGAGATGTTCTCACTCCTGAGATCTGATTACTATTCCATCTCTGGGATTGCAATCCCAGGTGTTCCTATCACCAGTGGAGCAACTTTGGTTTTCACCTTTGACATTCCCCCGGTTCTTCTTTCAGTCCCTGGTGTTTCTCCAGCTTCTCCTATTCCTTTTGCCTGAAATTTCTATTGGTCGGAATCACCACATCTATCATCAGTGATGTTTCCCTTTAACTAGAAACAAGAAACTGATAGCAAAAGAGACATATGTGTGGGTGTGTGTGTGTGGGGGGGGCAATGATTCATAGGACAACAGAAAGAGTGGCTGCTTTCTCTTGGGTCAGAGTAAGTGGTCAGAACACATCTGTATATGCACTTTCTTGTTTTGAGGGAAAGTGTCCTCATCACGTAGATAAAAAAGAGCATCAACTGGGACATCAAGGCATGTGTGTTTGTTCATTGTAACCAGGCATGTTGTGTACAGGTATGGGTTGTGTACAGGGCTGTGTTTTACCTTTATTGACCTTGACCTGTTACAAACTGTGTCCCATGAAAAACTGCATGTACATAGTGTGTGTGTGTGTGTGTGTGTGTGTGTGTGTGTGTGGGAGAGATGGTCATGATCTATGTGCAGTGCAGGACATGCAGTCAGATTCAGTGATATTATCATGTAGGCCTAAATGTTTAAAAGGGATGAACCTGAAGTGACAGAACCGCTGTCGTCGTAAAGATCGAGCACGACTTCTTTTCTCTGCAGATGCAAATTAAATTGATGTAAAATTAAAAAAAGGAACATTATATATTAATGGAGAGACATAATCTCCTTTTAATGACGGCAACATCATTCTCGGTAAAAATTAAACATGTAAGGTTTCATAGTCACATATATGTGCCATCTGTTCGGCTTATAGTCATTCAGACTGTTTGTTTGTCATGTGCAAAATTCCTATAAAGAGCTAATTAGACAGAAGCCCACAGTTCCTTGTTTTATGTCTTTCAAATTTTGGATTCCAACTAAAATTCCAAACCCAGCAGCATGGATGCAATGTGTTTGTTTCTGTCTTGCTCCCATGGACAAATTCTCCAAATTTCTGCAGCAAAATCGTGATTTAAATCCCAACGCGCTGCTTCAGGTTAAAAACAGTCTTTTGCGTCCGATTGATAACTTTATTCCGGAAAAGACAGGATTACTTCAGGGCTTTTTAACCGCTCCAGATGGAAACTCGATTAAGATTAATTCAAGCTAAGCAAGCAATTTTGGAAAGCGAGAAACAATTTCTTCCCACATCGCTGACCACACAAAGAAATGAATGCAGGGCTGCGCGACGTGACTGGTTTGAAAGTGCGCAGTGGTCCTCTCGCTTTTTTATGCTCCTACACTTGCTCCAGCATCGATTCTGCTGCCTTCTCGGTGTACAAATCCGTAGCAACATACAGACAACACAAAGTTCACATGGGAACATCTCAGCAATAATAAATTATGCCCCGGAGAAATTTATGTACGACTCAAATCTGGTCCACATAATTTTTTGTGCGGCATTTATTCATTCGGTGCACGCACGCTTTCTTCTTATTTATGAAAGTAAAGGTCATCGGTTATGTGAAAGATGCATCATCCATTGCTTATTAGAGATTTTCTGCCTTGAGGTAGATCATTTATCACCATTTTCACTAAACACAGGATGTGTACTGATAAGTGTTAAACCATCTGGGAACAAAGTCCCAAATGGCTGCATTTGCAATAATGCAATAATCGGAGGTAAATTTCTTGGCCTCGCAATAATCTGACACGAATCCTTGGAACTGTTATTACCCTTCGTGAGGCGTTAAAGCGGCGTAACCAGGGAAGGTCAGTGGAAACATAAAAACATCAAATCTAATTCGGCTTTCATTGCTATAATTTTAAACTTTCCGAGCACATCGGTTTCCGTGGCGAATTGATGCTAAGCGAAAGGCTTGGTCTTCTAGACGAACGTGGATTCATATACATGTTGGCTATTGATGCAACCACTGCAAGGGGCATCTGGGTGACCCTGAACGACAGATTTCAAGACGGGAAGCAAGTGACCCTGCCTGGTGAGTACAGCCAGCGCCTTAAGGCGTTGCATGTGTTGCGCTCATACAGATGAAGTTTGAATCAAGCGAGATAGAAGTTTTTACCTCAGTGCAGTGTTTAAAGAAAATGATTGTGACATGGAGAGAGGAGGGATGGCCTGAGCTAGGAGGCAGCTCCACAAGCAGCGGTCTGTCCAATTGCTGCACGGCCACCACCTGCAGTTCCCCCCATTATTAGACAGTGGGGCAGTTGGGGTGGACTGGCCAGATCTTTTATCTTTCTTTCTTTGCTCCAGGTCCCCCAGACCAGCAGAGAGAAATGCAGCTACACTGACCTATGTGGGCCTACCTAACGGTAGGAGTCCTTTTTAGATGAAACCCCAAGGGCTGGGGAACCATGGAGGTTCAATTTATCCAAAAAGTTCTTTGTTTGCATTTTTGTTGTACTTTAGAATTCCAAATTTTCACTGGCATAACAAACCTCTGCCTTAAGGAAGCCAGGTCTGGACCAGGACCAGTTTGGTGAGCCAAGCCCTCGTCCTGGTCCTGGTCCAGACCTGGGTTCCTTATTGCAGTGGAGGGTGATCTCAAATACTTTCTGATTGCCTTCATTCCCCTCCTATGCACCATAGATGTTCACTGGAGCAAAGTCTCATCTCTTCACATCTTCTCGCTGCTTGTCGGCGCAGCCCAGCCCCCGTTTCATTGCCACTGCTGACCATGCAAATGACTGGCAAAACACGCCGATGTCTACAGAGAAGGGAAACTCGCTGCCTTAAAAAAAGCAGACGGAAGCATGGAGGCACGATGGTGTCGGACATCAGGAAACCTCCCGGTCTGAGTCCATCTGACAAAGAGGAAAGGAAAGAGCGCATCTTTATTAATTTGTGCCAATTATAGACAGAAAACTGCACTTAGACTTTGATTCCTTCATCCAGGTCCTCGAATTAAAGGCATTTTTCTAAGACGGCCACTAATCGAACCCAGCATTTAAATGTTTCAAACTCTGCTAAACAGCTACGCTACTGCCGAGAGTTGAAGTCCCTTTAAGTGAAATGCCAGCTTTGAGGGTTTTTTGCCTTTTCTTACAGAGAAAGATCGTTTTTCATTCCATTACGTTATCGGCGGTGCAGATGTGGAGTCGTGCGGCGATCAATAGGTTCGTATAATCTCTGTTAGAGGCTGCTCCTCGTAATGAGACTCGAACAGCACATTTCTCATTTTGTTTTGCTTTGAAAAATAACAAGGTTGTTAGTCTCAAAGGTTACATTGATTAACATCTCTTTCTCCATCCCTGGATGAGTTGTTATTCTTAGTAATGGAACTTGCCTGCAAACAAAATTGATTTGCGGAGGGAAAAAGAAAGGGGGGGGGTGTCTTTCAAATTCATCAAGAGTAAAATCTAACCGAATGCGGTGCCGGTGCATAATCGCGTGAATAAAAGGATCTCGAGCAGCCATCGGCTTGCATGGAAAAGCATCTCTTCATCTCTGGTGAGTTCGGGGTTTCGCTAAGATCTGCAGACGTGTAAAGCGACGTGGATGTTGGAGCGACAGGAGCCGGATCGAGTCTTGACGGAACACAATCGCCGTTTAGACACAAATCCGCAGCGTGCGTACTTCTCCACAGTGGCTCTTGCTGGGTTCAGGTTGGGACGTCGAGTCCCTCATTCGTCTTCGCAGCGCCCCTGTCCACCTGGCCTCGCTGGTTGCTGTACAAGTGGACTGTAACTGTGTCTTCATTTTGCCATATAACGTGGTGAAAGGAGCTGCCGTTGGGCCAAGACCCCAGTCAGCAGGCCTGGTCAACACAGGGGTGGGTTATAATAAAAACTTTCTGGCAGAAATTCAAAAGCCAAGTTATGAGACCATTAGTTCTGCCTGGAAAAAACACGGATAATTAATAAAGCGCTGAACACTGTAAATTTTTGAAGCAAATCACTCCAAGCTTGGTTCCTCAAATGAGCGCCGTGCTGGGGAGCACTAGGAGGGGAAAAAAAAAAGTTAAGGCCAGTGTTCGAGAGAGCGGAGCGTACGAAAAACTGCTTTAATTTGACAGGGTTCCAAAATAATAATAATAAAAAAATTGCTAATAGCGAAAAGGAAACATGAATTTATTTATTTAAACTGCCAACCAGCATAATTATGTATTTAATCATAGCCGAGAAGCAGACACTACGGTGCTTGTCTCAGGGGCTAAAGATTTTCAAGGTTCTAACATCAGGGGAGAAATACCAAATGAAGGATGACAACCGGAAAGGAATTAAGACCTTGATCTTTTTAATATATTTATTTGTTGGTGGCTTTCGACATACAGCTCCTGGGAATTATGCAGTCCTTCCTCTTAGATACTTTGAACCTGGCGTGTAAGTAAGACTCCCCTTTCCTACTCACGTCCTCCATTTGATCCTGAACCTAAAAGCTGAGCAAATCCATACAGCATGCACGACGCTGATTCGGATGCTGACGATGTTATTTACAAAAAAGGCTGCTCTCTGCGTCTGGATGTGAACTTCTTGTTTTTTTTTTTCCCTTTTTTTTGCCTTTTACGATTATTGAGGATGAAAGATTGAGTGGGAGACAAAGCAAATACCCTTATTCGATTACCAGAGAATCCCTGGTGGAGGAATTTATTTCTACTCGCTAATCCAGATGATGTGGGTGTTGGATAATGCCAGGAAATATTAAAAAGAAAAGGGGAAATGATATTTTTAATATATCATACCTATCAGTCCTAGGAATGCAGTGGATCATTTCAGCTCGTCATGTACAAGAAACAGGAGATTTAGATCGGTTATATGCTGCACAGCTCCATCTTAAGCCCTTTCCTATCCCAGAACAAAGTGCTGGGTACAATTGTTACACAGACCTCCATGAAAATATAATTACAACTTTTAACTCATAATTCATCTCCATTAATTTAGTCTTGCCTTGCTGAGATCAGGGCAGGGTAAAATCAGGGCTGCAGCTGTCCATTCACCAAAATAAGAAGGTATCTGCATTACCCCTCACCTCTCTAAGGATGGTCACTTGCATTTTGCCGCGCTCCTGTTGCCATCACTCTCATGAAAAAGGTGGCAAAGGCTAATGCGACCCACAAAATGAAATACTGAGCTTCTTTCTCCATTTGTCAAATAATTTTTCTACTGAATAAGAAACAAGCTAAACCCATCAAATTCATACTTTAAATGTACAAAGAGTTTAGCACAGTTCCTCCGGCCTGCAAAAGAAACGACCCCCACCAAGAGAAGCTTTTAGTGGCCTCGTGGAAAGTAGCGCCCATTAGCAGATCAGGCCAATGAACATTAAGTATCCTTTAGACTGACCAACCAAAACAGGAATATGAAAAGGAAGTCCCACCCTCACTCTGGCAGGAAAACAGAGAAGTAACTCGAGGGCTACGGAAGTTACTTATAATCAATGGGCGGTTAAACAGACTGTACCACAAGATATAAGGGAACGAATTTTAGCCAGATTCTGAGGGCGAAGATGTTAAACTCACCTTTTCCAGAGTAACAAGCCACTCAGATGAAAAAAATATAAAGCAATTCCTTAAAAAATGATTCTTTCATACCATGTTGGACCAAAGTTCTCTTAACTGGAACATGTCCAACCCACCAGTTCTAGTTCCCGGACTCAACCAGGGCTCTGCTCAAACTGAATTTCTACACAATTTCCTCCCTGCCTCTCAGGCACTTTGCCTTGCCAAGGTGCTCGCATCCGCAGGCCGCATGCTCTCCCGTTTCTGCTTCTGGGACTTTTCTTACTGCACAGAGATAAATGAAAGCCACAGAAGGTCATCGGCTTATCAAAGATGCCATTTATGCTATCAATCCAGTGCATTATCAACTGCTGGAGTGTGGCCGGGCTCCCGGGGGAGAAAGCGACGCGATCTTTCCCAATATTTTCTTTGTCACCATTGTTTGAAATGTCATAGCTTTTGCAATTAAAGCACACGCCGGGGGTGATAATGTGGAGTGCGCACAGAGTAAACTTCTATTGCGCAAGAGCCATTCTGACTTTACGCATTCCTGGCCAGGCTGCAGACGGACACATCTGCAAACACGAGCCGAGGTTCTGCTTGTTTGAGAACTTTGGCTCATGAACTAAGATTTCGTCATACTCGCCAAAAATATTTGACAAGAGGGGCACATTTGACTGCAGTTGGTATAAAGCAGGATAACTTTTCATGAGAACGCTAACATTACCGCAACTTTGTGTGCAAACTGAGTTCACGCGATAGACAGGTTGGGAAGTAAAGAAATGGAAGGTAGATGCTGGGTGAAAACAGAAGCCTGGAGGAAAGTGCAGTTTTCTTTTATATAAGTGACATTTTGTATCTTTTTTTTAATTTTTTTTTTTTTTATTTCTTTTCTTGCTAATGAGCTGACTGGCTGTTGGCATGGGTAATAATTTGGAGGATATATATAGATGTACAGTATACAGATCCAGAAATCCATTACATATTGCTGAATGTGGCTGAGCTTTAAGCTCCAAAAAGTGGTGTGAAAAGCTTTAGACCCCCGGAAAGTGATCAACACTGCCTGGATTTTATTATATTTATACATATATTTACTATATTATATGTTCTGTCAGTATATTTATTGTGAAAGTATAAGCCATAACACTTGGTGTTCCTTGTACTTATTTTTGCATGGGTGGTGTCTTGTTGAATGTCCTTGCTGTCTCACAGCTCCTGGACACGGGTTCAACCCACACTTCAAAGACTCCTTTCAAGTGATTCTGAATTGCCCATTCTGTGGTTGTTTTTTCTGTGTGTGTGTGTGTGTGTGTGTGTGTGTGTGTGTGTGTGTGAGAGAGAGAGACTGAGTGAGGATTTTCCATTGCTCTGGTGTATAGAGGAGTGAATGAATATACTGTATAAAAAACTAATTTGGACTAAAAAAAGTATTGGCTAAGCACAATGCACAACATGGCCAAAAGTAGGTGGACTCCCTTTCTAATGAATAAGCTGAGCTGTTTCACCCCCCATCCACAAAGTGAGCTCTATAAACACATAGTTTGTGTTTGCCCAGGTTGGGGTGGAAGAACTTAAGTGGCTGCACGGAGCCTGACCTCAATCCTACCGAACACCTTTGGGATGAGCTGGAATGCCAACCATGAGCCAGGCCTTCTTGCCCAGCCTCACCGATGCTCTTGTGGCCAAATAGGCACAAATTCCAAAAATCTGGTGCAAAACTTTCCCAGAAGAATGGGGGCTGTTATAGCAGTAAGGAGGGGGGGGGACTCCATATGAATGCCCATGGGTTTGGAATGGGAGGTTCAACAAGTACAGATGGGGGTGTTACTCCAGCGTCCACGTACTTTTGGCCATGCAGCGTACATAGTACTTCACACAATATGTTGCTTTAGAGAAAAAGAATGCACTAAATAAATAAATTACAATGCAACCTGTTTACATGCTGTATACTTGCACTGGACCCCCTTGTCATACACAGTACAAAAGCCATATATCAATCACGGTTGCTGGATACAAGTGTTCAGAGTCCTTCAAATTCTCTGTTGAGCTCAACCCTCACCTTCAACAGCCATCGTGTATTTTCCACATAATGAGCTGAAGTATCGTGGTCTCACAAATGAAGATACCTTATTGTGCCATGAGTAGGGTAAGGATATATTATCTCCTCTTCTGAGAGAATGAAAGAACTGGGCCTTCAAAACATACCAAGGTTTGTTTTGATATAGATCATAGAAAATGGGTACACACTCTGGGTGACCACTTTTTTGCTTGAAAATCCTTACAATCATAAAAATAGTAATACCTTATAAACCTTATTTTCACCTTAAAGCTTCTCAATTGCTCACCCGGAAACGGCATGGGAGTGGGCAACACTGGAAGATGCAGGGAGGAGATCACATCCATCGAGGTAGCCCCCTCTTCGGGCTGCAGATGCAAGATGGAGAAGCTGCTTAAGGAATTTTTCTGTGTTATCTCAGCGGCTGATGTTTGTTTTTATAGTCAGCAGTGCGGTAAAAAGGCAAAAACTAATACTAATGTGCACAGAACAGCGCGTTTCAGAGGAGCCTCATTACTGTGTGCTGCGTATGGGAGTGATGTAGTGGAGCTGGATTCCATTACTAATGCATAGCAATGCTGCAGGCGCACTTATAAGAGGGAGACAGAAAATTCAATTCATACAATTATAATGTTTAAGAGTAATTTACTTTCTGGTGCAACTAAAAAAATGTAGGCAAATATGATGAATGAAGCCTGCTGTTTTGTGCAGTGTGTAGGAATAAAAAGGTTTAATTTTGCCCCTGGACTGCTACATTTCATTCTCATTTTTCATATTTTGAAGTATTTTTGCTACTACAAATGTTATTTAAAACATCTGATCTTCCGCACACTTCGCTTCAAATAAAATCAGCCTGACTGATGCCACACAAACTCTGTGCTCTGTATATTATTCCATGGCATAAAGGGAAGTGGTTTCTGAAAATGTTCTTGTTCGCTGTGTTTGTGTGTTTTTCTAAAAATATCAAAAAAATGCCTTATCAGCATTACCATCGTTACCATATTCCTTTACTACATCTCCAAAGTTACTTAAACAGTAGATATTACAACAGTAGAGATGGCAGACCTAGGAAAGGGGCAGAGGGGATTCATACCCAAAAACACTCTTTGCCCACACTGTCTTACCCCAGTTAAAAAAAAACATTCATTAATGCATTGTCCAATTTTATGCTTTTTAGACTTAGCAGTACAGTTGAGTCTCCCTCATTGCAGCTTCGATTTTTCGCAGCTTGACAACAAGCAATTTAAGAAGACATAAAAAAGTTTAGTAAGTCATAAAAGCACAAAATATATGTACAATATTAATGTGTTTTATTGTTTAATACCATCACTTTGCTCGCCTAGGGGGGGACAAAAAAATTTTACGCAGAAAGTCAACTGTACTTCAAATTATTTTTTAAACCTGAATTTTCCTTTCCAAGTGATTGTACTTTTGAGATACCGCTACCTGAAGGTTCTCCAAAGTGTTGTTAATTTTATCTCTTCACACCCTTGTTGAGAGATATTATGGAAAGGAATGTGGTGGGTCACAGCACCCTCTCTCCATCTCTGTCCTTAACACCCAGCCCCCACGATGAGGATCTTTCTAGATTTGATCCCATTCTGCAGGGGACTGGGAAATATGCAGAAAAACCCCAAAGAACAAAGGATTTTTTTCTCCTTATGAAAAGAAAGCATTGGGCTCAGTATGTCATACCTGTGCAGGTTTGGAAACTTTCATTCTTCCATCCCCTGTATTAATTTCCCTCAATATGGGTGGCAGAGTGTGAAATGTAGGCCCTGCCCTTGTTCTCTCAGCCAGCTTCGCAGCCTTCACTCCCCTAGACTTCTGTATTGTAGCCGGCACAACAGGTTCAATAAATCACTGTCCGCCACCACAATACATAAAAGTTTACTCAGACTAGGATGAAATTCATAGTTCTGACCCCAGCTATTTTTGGCTTTTTCTGCTTTTGTCTTTTTTGTGCAAGAGAATGAAAACCGATTATAGGCAGGACAAACCAGTATTGTTCCCGTTGTTTCTGTGAATGTTTTCTATACAGATAGTCCGCGAGTTACGATGTTCTGACTTACAGTTTTTCGACCTCACAATGGTGCAATAGCAACATACATTGAATGGAAACCATACTTTGAATTTAGAATTTTTCCCTGGCAAGCAATGCGTGGTACGATAATCTCTTGTGATGCTGGGCAGCGGCAGGGATCCTTATCTCCTGGTCTGCCATGTAGTTGCTAGTGTACACAACCGATATTCTGCAGTGTTCTGTGTTGCCAATGTTTTTTTGGATCCCTCCTTTAGCTACGTTGTGTTTTGGGCAACCATCATGTCTGCAAAACGTCGATTTGTGTCTCCTGGTACTGATAAGAAGAAGAAGAAAAGTAAGGCAATTACTCTTGAAGAGGTGTTATGGCATGGGTTGGTGGAAGCAACTGTGAGACACCATGATAAATTTAAGTTCTGTTAAACTCTTTACCGAGTGTTGTTTCCAACAAAGAGTGTTACCATCAGGCGGGAATTAGCACTAAACATCAGTGATTGGCAGTAAACAAAAACAGGACACACCAAAATTCAAAATAAACAAAATGCAAGGTCTTAGAGAGACAGTGACTGCAGGAGAGTTCACAAGGGGCAGTGGATACTGAGCGCTGACAGGAAGTCCGAGTAGGAACTAAATTCCATCCACGATTGGTTCCTATGCCAATCAGTGCACAGTCTGAAGACCGCCTATATTCCGTTGCTGAAGCATGAATGGTAGGTTGGGTTTATTAAATGCATTTTCAGTTCATAATAGTTTTGACTTATGGGTTTATCGGAATGTAACCCCATCATAAGATGGGGACTATCTGTATTAAAAACAGCACCTGAGCTGCTGTAGGTGACGTACAGGTGTCAGTGGCTGTATCCCGAGCTGTTAACTCATTTCATCACGTACAGGCCATGTATTTATTTGTAGATCTTCCTGAAAAAAACATTTTCCATTTCCATCATCCAAGCATCTGAGCATCTTTGTTTCATGAGGCTGACGCTGCTTGGGATGGGATTTCAAACACCGGTGGACTTCATGTGCTGTACTGGCTTTACTGTGTGGTTATGCAACATCCCAGTCAGTGTCAGAGTCAGTACACACACACACACACACACACACACACACACACACACACACACACACTTTCATATTTGCTTACTTTCTGATCCCAGCTGTCAAATAACCGATGTCTCAGATCCTTCTTTGTTGTCCTTGTCAAAATTCTGGCCACCGTTTTTCCTGACTGGTGACATCACTGCTTTGATGGGAATGAGTTCTGATCCCGCTGCCTCTCCTCATCACCCTCAGCCTCCATACTAACAATTAACAGAGCTGCTAAACAACCTTTCATTTCACAGGATGCTGCCAACAGTGCTGGGCATGTAAGCAGGGAAAGCAAAGGCTGTGATCGGCAACCAATTATGGCTCAGAAGTTTTATCATTCCGAGCCAACTGATAGGGAATCGCTTTAAACTCCTCATACCGTGCAGACACCTTTCACAGAGCAGGTGAAGATGTATAGTTAAACTTCACATAATTTTCACTGCGAAACTGTAGAACATCACCATTAAGAGGATTCGCTCTGCAATACGACTCAGTTCTGCAAAACAAAAAATACCACCAAATTCAGCTCCAAATTTTGCTGCAGTTTTATTTTAAAATAACAAATTAACATTAGATTATGCACACGGTAACTTGCTTATAATAACAGAATCATTCATTTGCACCTCAGACTCACAGATTTCCTAAAACGTTCAAGGCAGCTTCGGTGTGTCAGCCCGACAGAATACAGGAGAGCACGATAATAAGAGGCTGTGTTTCACTTCAAAATAGAAACGGTAATTAATGCCATTAGGGAAGCTTATTAGTGGCTCGGAATTGGACTACAATGAACAATTTAAGTCAAGCAACAGGACGGTTGTTTTTACTTGAAGACTTCGGCTTACTGAGCCGCGGTTCATTAGGCGGTGCTGACCATTGTTCCGTGAAACTTATAATTTTATTTTACTTTATTCAGTCGACATGCTGATGCTTTTCGGTAATATGACCAGCCAGACGCCTGCTGCTCAAGTACAATAGGCAACAATTATTCGGCAAGGTCTCAGCTTAACCGAAGGCTGCGTTTAACACTGTGTTGTCTTGTTATTCTGCAAAGAGCCCATTAAAGGTCTCCAAACTTTGTTTATGGAGTTTTGAGTGGATTGAACACCGAGTCGTGCAAATTAATGCCGCTTTCTCAGGTGGTAAAGCGAAGAGACAGCTGCACAGATTGATTTAGTCGTTCACTGCAAATAGAGCAAAATTGCATGGCGTATTGACAATTTGCATGTGGAAAATAAAATGTCGGTAAGGAATGACTTTGCACAGTTAAATATTACACAACTATTAGCACCACTGTAGAGTAACCCCGATGCATTCCTAGTTGATGCGGGTAGTTCAGTGTTGTATAACTATTTTCATAAAGCCTGGAAGGGAAATTATTTGGGTTATGGCTCTGAGAATGTACCTGCCTACATATGTAATGCTAATAAACGTAAGCTCAATAGTTGCAAGCAACGCCAATAAAGCTTCTTGAGTTTGAAAAGGTACAATAAAGGTGAGCTGGGTCTCAAGATTTCATTGGCAAATTATAGTGCTGACTGAAGAACCTCTGCACTCTGACTGTAAAATAACAGCTCCCCTTCTGCTTCTGAAGGACCTCCAGATCCTGTGATCACCGTTCTCATCATGGAGCTCCATGGTAAAAGCTAAAGGGTTTTCCCGGCTGTGTCCTCAAAGCTCTTGACCTGCTCCATTTAACAGTCTTTTAATAGTGCAATTCATAAGATGGCTACAGCTCAGGTGATCCATCATGATCTTCTTGAAGCACCACACAGCACAAGGTGGTCTGGCGTGAGCCATGGAACAGCTTCGGACTTCTGCTTTGGCAAAATTGAAGCCCACTATTATTTTCAGCAGATCTCTTCATTTCTGCCGATCTGGAGACATCATCCAGATGGTCTAAGGTCAGCTGCTCCTCCCACATTATTGACCATCTCAACCTGCTTTTATGACTCATACAGTATGAGAGACATTGCACACCGTGACATTTTTCAATGGGACGCACAGTGTCTGTGGCACAACCCTGAAAACGTGTCAGTCCTCACAATTACGTTTGACAGAAGAGCTGAATGGGAGCCAAACTGTGATGACGAAACCTACGCCTCATTATTCACTGCTCAAATCCCATGTTTGCCGGTTTAGATTCGACTGAAACGGCTGCCTGGGGTTTGCCGATTCAGTCGCACGGTGATATTACAGCACTTTCGCATTCTCTGCATCACACAAAGGGAGAAAATTATGAAAGAGAGGATCCACAGCTCTGTCTTTGCATTTACCAATAATCCTATTCATTTGATATGCAAATACAATCTCTACTAAAATCAGCAATAACAGAAAATTGATGGAATTATGAAAAAAAGCATGAATATAAAATAAAATAAATTTAAAAAACAACCGCTTTGTAGTCAGGCGTTTCTTTCGCACGGTGCAATGTATTCAAGACCCAGATGAGCAAATATTTCCTCTTCAGTCTTTGCTGACAGGAAGACATTCTGGGGAAACAAGAAACAAACAGCAAAAGTGAGCAGAAGGACAAAATGGTCGCAATTAATCATCCACAGTCGTGAACACAGAAGGATGCGACAGGCTGCTGATCCAGTTGTTTTGGAGTAAAATCTGAGTGCACGATTCAGCCCATGTATCAAAAGTCAAAAGAGTCAAAAGAGTTTATTTGTCACGTACATGGTTACTGAGTATACCATGTAGTGAAATGTGCTCTGATTCAGGATAGGAGACTGTGCAGAAAAATTTACAACAAGTAAAAAAAACAACCAAACACCAAGAAGACAAGATGTATGCACTTTAAGCTTCAGTGGTATCTGAAAATTTTCATCCTTGAACAAAATGTGCAACTTTATCCTTAAAAATACCTGTTTTATCATTAAATGGGGAAAGGATGCTGTGCAGATATTCTGTACCAACACAGCACGACTTTACAACTGCTGCATCCAAACTGAGCCCAGTATTTTCATGTGAATCTCATAGTCAGGAGCTAGAACCGGGACAGCAGGCAGTTTTGGGGTTAAGGACACAGATTTTGAATCTGAAGTTTGCTGCTTTGTGTTTTGGAAGAGAACCTGGTGACTGGCTCAAGTAAACTATTTAACAAAATAAATCTGTACATTTGAATAAGCAGTAAACTAATACGACTTAAAGGCCTCTGAATCCTTCTGGCTCATTCAATGCCACATATGGTTAAGCCCATACGATGGGGTGACGGTTAAGAACAAAGAATCAGATGACTTTGGCAACCAAGACTTCAGCAACAAAACATCTCACTCCTAGTAAAGTGGATCCTCACATCACTTTATTTAAGGAACTCTACTGCATGAGACCCTTTGTGCCCTCACTTTGCGTTCACAATTTGACAAGGTCTCAGCTTAACCGAAGGCTGCGTTTAACATTGCGTTGTCTTGTTATTCTGCAAAAAGTCTCCATACTGTGCTCTGTTTTTCCAAACTTTGTTTATGGAGTTTTAAGTGGACCAAACACAGAGTCATGCAAATTAATGTCCCTTTCTCAGGCAGCAAAGTGAGGCGACGGTAGGACGGAGCAGTTTCTCCACATATGGATAACCCTTACCAATAGTATATCTGTGCCATGTAAATGTCTTTTTGATACCAGGGATGTTTGCATGTTCAGTAAATGCTAAACTGTGTTCTAGAGGAACAATTTCCTTACCAGCAGGGCACACGGAAGCTGTGAGCTGGCAAAGGAGGAATTACGGGAAATGTACTGCCTATATAATCTGAGGAAGAGCCCATCTGAGAATCAGCTGTACAAATATTTATTGTTTAGATTAACTTGAATACTCTGGAATGTGTTCAATAGTGTGTATTTGAAATGTACACTGCCCAGCCAAAAAAAGTCACCACCTGGATTTAACTTAGTGTTATGATCTGGGGCTGCTTCAGTTGGTCAGGTCTAGGTTCAGCAACATTATATGCCCAAAAAATAAGGTCACCTGACTACCTGACAGTGTTGTATAACTATTTTCATAAAGCCTGGATGGGAAATTATTTGGGTCACGGCTCTGAGAATGTATCTGTCTACATACGTAATGCTAATAAATGTAAGCTCAATATTTGCAAGCAATCCCAATAAAGGTTCTTGAGTTTGAAAATGTACAATAAAGGTGAGCTGGGAGTCAAGATTTCATTGGCAAAATATAGCGCTGACTAAAGACCCTCTGCACTCTGACTGTGAAATAACAGCTCCGCTTCTGCTCCTAAAGACACACAGACCCTCCAGATCCTCTGCTCACAGTTCTCATTGTGGAGCTCCATGGCAGAAGCTAAAGGGTTTTCCCGGCTGTGTACTCAAAGCTCATGAATTTTTATCATAAAGCCTGGATGGGGAATTATTTGGGTTATGGCTCTGAGAAGATATCTGCCATATACCGTATATGTGAAGCTACTTTATATGAACACCAGACATTTTATACCCTCCAAGCATAGTGGAGGAGTTTCATGTCGTGAAAAGTGACAGACCCCTCGGCAGGCCTGAAGAACCGCAGTCCTCTCTCCCCAAACTGGCTGAGCCGTGCTAATTCTGAGTGTGAAAGGATAACATTGATCCACATTTTTTCCATTACCACTTTTTTTTTGTATTTTTTTCTTCCTGGCGTGCCAGCATTTGAACTTTCACTCTAATCAGCCGAAAACAACATGTCTGACAAAAAGCAAACGTTGCTGGAGACCCATGTTCTCAGCACAAACCAACCGCACCCAGTGCGCAGAAATGGAAAGGAAGCTCTCATCTTGACAAAACCTGCCTACAAGCCAAAGTAGAGCCGACATGCAAAATAAATAAGAAGAAGACAGAACAGCACTAAGGTTCGCTTCTTGCGCATCCTGAGCTGTAAAAAAGAAAATACTCCCACTTCAAGCACCTCTCCTACCTTGCGGGCACACTATTTACAATGCAGATGAAGACAGGAAACAGCACGGTGGCCCGGTCCGGCGAGCATCCAGCACTGCATGCTGGGAAAATTATCCAGGAGAGGTCTTCCCAGTGTAAATAACTCTTAATCTTTTTTGCCCTGACTGATCGAATCTCACCGCAATGGTCATAGTATAAATATTAATCCAAATTTGATGACCCCGAACACTGACAGATACCGCCACACTGGGATCTTTCCAGAATTGTTTTTTTTTTTACCTCCACTAACAGGCTCTTTAAGCCAGTATGTAATTAAATGGGATTAACTGACCATTTCTGCAGGTCAGCAGCACACATTTCAAATCGGAGGCAGAGAACGAGCCGCTCGGCTTCTCAAATGCACCTTGGTTTTGTCTGCTGCCAAAAGGAATGCAGAACCCATGTTTTAAAAAGAGCGACTTATCTGTTTACGTACTTTCTGGCGGAGGAACCTGGCGATGAAAAGCCTGTGCGTCACCCTGGGGGTAAATAACGCTTCAGGCTTTAATCTGGGACAGATCCACACTGCTGCCCAAATAAGGGATTTTCGTCCTAGTTTAAACCAAAGTGAAGTGTGGAAAGTGCTCAGCCTTCCATTTGCCCAGTAAACACCTTTACAGATGGGCTGCTGTCAAGCTGCGTGCATTCCCATCCTCTGCTACAACAGGTGTTTGTTTGTTAGAGCAGTTCAGAGCTTGCCTGAGGGCACGGCATCTGTATCCCAGTTGGAGCAGAAAGCAGGTCTGTGAGGTGCGGTCCATGACAGAAGCTCTGCTCCGTTTCCAAAAGACTCCACAGGAGGAGCAGCCCTCATCCATCAGACGTGTTTGTCCTCAGGAAGCTCGAAGGGAGCGGGAGCCTTCTTAACACCCAGCGAGAAACACCGCCCACTCAGGTGTTTCATTCCCACTCCCACCCCACCTGCCCTTCACACTCCATCTGCCCCTCCACCACCATCACACGTCCTGACCCTGTCCCTCCCAGGTCTGCGTTTATTCTCCACATTTGCTCCAGTGTTGGATCCAGAGCCGATTACCAGCTAGACCAACATCCCTCAGCATCCTCCCCCCACCCTCAGCATCCTTCTTGAACTGTCTCCCCTTAGTGAGAAAGTTATTAATACCACGAGGTGACGGCAGACCAACACAACCAAGAGTAATGGCCCTCGCAGCAGGGTGTGAGATCGCAGTCCCTCAGCCCCACACCAGACGGTGGGTCTTCGTACTGAGGTTCTACAATGAGAGCCCTGAGTGAGTGCTTCTGAGGGATACAGAATACAATACACTATGTATTACAATTTAATTCATTTATTTTTATGCATCATTTAATAATATGTGGTCACAGGACTATTGTGTACAACACTGAACAAAAAATGGCCTTAAATAAAAACAAATCTAATGAAATAAACAAATTAATTAAAACAGAACCCTGTGCTCCATTCTGCTGTGGGTGGCCATCATGTGGTTTCCTCTAGATTATAGATAAACTCAGAGTGGAAAAAACAGAACTTTTCTTTATTTCATAATCACTTGGTCTACTTTGTATATAACTGGTCTCTTTGGAAGTTGTTAAATAATAAATATATTTACAGATGTGCCGTTGTAATGTCTGTGAAAGTATTTCACACCTCATTAATTTAATGCACACACAGATGCTCTGCCATCTCACTTTTTAGTGTCCTGTTTTTCATTTGCGAAAGTCAGCTCGAGTGAGACGTGGACGGAGCTGTCCTGGTCCCTAAGGACTGGTAACCACGCAACCAGTGTCTAAATTCGTCATGTTTATTTATTTTTTTTGTACTTATTACCCAGTTAGATTTTACACTTGTAAGCTTTTTTTTTTTTCGCTCCAAAGGATTTAATATTGCCAGCATGTCGTTCGGTGGTTCGGATGTTGTTGGGCAAAAGGAACGTTTTATGTTTTTAATAATTATTTAAAACATGCAGTTCTTGCCAAGAAGAGTGACAAAGAGTCCAGACGACACCTTTAACATGGAAGGTGGGAATAAATGGAAGGAAGCCCTTTAGGGGCAGAGATAAAATGCCACCAACATTTTACATATCATAGAATTTACAGATTGACTCCCTTCCTTTTATTCTTTTAGTCACCCCCCCCCCCCACATACACACAACCTTCTCTCATTTACAAGTCTCATGTTAATTTGTTAAAGCCCATTGCATTTCTCTCTGCTTTTTACTTTTTATGTTATACCGCACTCTCTGTCCAACTGTCGTAAGTTTCCTATAACCTTTTATCCAATTACACTCCATTATGTCACAGTCATATATAAACCCACAGCCACATACACCAAAGGCAATTTATTGTCTAGCTCACATGAACAGAATCTACAGTCGTACATGTGATTCTGTCCACGCTGCAGAGTGTTAAGCTCACGAGCTGTTTGGAGGAGCTCTTCACCCGACCTGCTCAGACACCCGATTTGCTGATAAGCACGTGTTCCACCTCTCATGTAAGCATACAGATAGTCAGCGAGTTATGATGTTCCAACTTACAATTTTTTTGACTTTACAATGGTGCAACAGCGATGCACATTCAGTAGAAACCATACTTTGAATTTTGCATTTTGATTTTTTTCCCAGGCAACCAATATGCAGTACGATACTCTTTCATGATGCTGGGCAGTGGCAGCAATCCGCATCGCCCAGTCTGCCATACGGTTGCTAGTGGTTTATAGGAACATAATCCTATTGTAAGTCAGGGATCATCTTTATCTACATTGATTTATACAGCTAGGTGTTCTTCCTGTATTGATTCAGAGTCCATACCTTGATCAAAAGTACTACAGCATGAGCAAGGCTTGAACCAACACCCTGATATAACTTTGTTCTATTTCAAGACCTGGGTCAGCAGCCACTGGAAAGACCCAATAGTTTACTAGCTGAGTCACATGGAAGCCCAGCAGAGTGAATGAGTCTATCACTCAGTTAAAAAATACATTCAAAGTAAGTATGTAGTACAGAAAAGTGAAAATAAAGTCAGAGTTCTTCCCCTAGACTGTTTTCCATTAGCAAGGTGCCTAGCAAGAGCTGCGGAAGTCAGTGTGATTCATTCTCATCACAGTTGTCTCCTTTAAAAGGTTTTTTGCTCATGGTAAACAGCCCTTTTGTTTTAAGGATTTTATTACAAGGGAAATGATAAACTGAATAACATTTTATGTCCTCTCGATGTTAATTTGTCTTTATTGCAGCACCTGAAAATGGCTCACACCAGCAGAATGGTGAGCGACCCTCAGCCCTTCTTCTGTGCCCCCCCCCCAAACCCCAGACTACCGGGAAACTCAGAGGCAGAGAACAGATCTTCAGCGATTGACCCCACATCTTCACTTGGGTTTATAAACCTTTCTGATGGACGATGCTGATTTTCCTTTAGTTCTCCTCAGCTTATGTTGTTTCTCACTATGGAATCATAGCTGATTTACATATTTAATAAGTTATATTTTTCAGACTTCAAAACACTTTCCTTTGCACAACACTGAACTGTTATTCTGCAACTATAATTGTAAGTTGTGACACAGAACAAAGCACATTAGGTTTAAACAGATTTTGGCTTCTTGTCGCTCACCACAAAGTTCAGAATTCTGCCCTAAAAATTTGTACTAATAATAACGGTAATAATGACATAATAAATAGTGTTGTAACGTGGGGATAAGTTCTTTTTTATTATGCCCAAGTTTGCCAAAAGCATGACTGCAAATTTGTGAACAAAAGTAAAAGAAATGTCAAAACTGTTTAAAATGCTAAACTGGTGGCATTTTTTCTTTGCCTACAGAATAAAATGTAGTCCAAAATATTGTGAAAGTGCATCATCTCATTCAACAGCTGCAAAGCGATGCGCGATGGCATGAACAGTGTCACGCAGCCATAATGCACACAATGACGCGGCGTTAAGTTTCGGTGACAAATTGAAAACATGAATATTTTACGCGGCAAAAATTTGTCATGCTTGAACCGATAGAGCAGCGTGGCTAAAAATACCCAAGAACGGAAAGTCTCCTTTACTGCTGGCAGCTGAATGACGAAAACCCCTGGTTTGCACGTCTTTGAGAAATGATCCGAAAAAGAAAGGTCCTTTAATAATTAATGAATGAATTATTGATCCTCTTGTTTATTTATTTATTTATTTATTTATTTATTTTTAATTCTTATTCCTGTGTATTTCCGCTTTGTTCTGGACCTGGAAACCTCATGTAAAAATTCAGCTTCTTTCATCCATCAGTTGAATGTGCAAACGTGTGCAGGGAGAGCTTGGAAGCGGAACCTCCGGGTTGCGCCTGCATCTTAAAAGCACAATTATCAGCATTAAGTGTTCGTAACTGTGACAAGTGACAGGTCCAGGCAACTTAAAATGAGTTTGTCTCCATCCCGTGACTCCAGTACCAAAAGAAAGTCTACAGAAATTAACAGTTTCTAATTAGGTTGTACAGTTTGAAGTCTCTGTTAAATCTAATGATAAGAATGCCGCTCCATCATTTTCACAATAAAATTATAAGCCACTTGCTGGAAAGACAGATGCTGTATAATTCTATTTACCTACTCGGTTAAATCCGAATAAACACGCTAATTTGTTTTAGCCGGGTTTGCAAATGTGACAAGAAGAGACTGGGTGTTAATCCAGGCTGCCGCGCAGAATATATCGCAGGAGTCACATTAGGACTTCATCATACAGAGCTGCTATTAGGCACACAAGCACACACACCCACGCACGTGCAGGCACACACCCCTCTGTAAAATATCGAGAGACTTCCCCATTTAAAGCAGACAAATTGCATGTGAAGTCCTCCGTCAGCCAGGAAACGGCAGCGCTGGCAGGACTGGAGCGTAAGGTCCGAACGTCACGGATAATAATGACATCGATGCTGTTTCTGGCATCGACTTTGGCTTTTGCGGTCAACGGGATATCAGTTCCACCTGTGAAAATGTTGAATATATTGACAGAATCTCAAGTGTGGGAACTGGTTAATGATCTGCGCAAAACTTTTTGTTGTTGCTGTTGTTGTTGCTGCTGCTTAGGAGACCGCTGTACCGAAAGGGACTTAAGTAGCCGAATATTTACGCATTTGAATATCAACTTCACGTGTTGAGTCACGACGGCGGCCGTGTGAGCTGCGTGACTAAGGTGCTCCAATTGTTTATTTGTGCATTTCTGGGAGCTGGTGCCACTCAACAAACACAGTTCCAGCTGCTGGGTAAAGCCGATGCACGGTGGAGCCGTTTCCTTCTCCGTCCTCTATTTTAATGTCTCCTCCCTTAAATGCTCAGCGCTCTAATTCACTTCCTTTTCCAAGAGACTAGATTGCTGGGCTTGATTTGGTGACAATAGCCTGGCCTCTAATTCTCTCTGACTGACAGAAAGCTGTTTAAATTATAGATTCCAAGAATAGATTCCTGTGAGATGCGTGATAATGGGCCGTGCCGGTTGTGTGGCAGCAGCAAAGCAGGCAGGGATGGTAGGGAAATGATGGGCAGAGACACGAGAAGCCGTTTTCTGCATCAAGGAAACGTTTAGACCCAGACAAGAAACCCAGACACATTTCTCAGTCTTGCCTTCTTTTTGTGTCTGTATCCTTGTAAGTCTGGGACTCTCTGGCCGCTTTCTCGTTTTCTTTCTGCAACGCGGTTCACGGGGTTACTGGGGAAAATTATGGGAAAAGAGATGTTATGAAACTTAACTTCAAGCCACAAGGCTGGAGGTTTACATCCTGCAAGCAGCAAGCTCCTGAGAAGGGCTTGGCACTTGAATCTTACCCTGCAGCAAAGGGATGATCTGTTGACAGTTCATTGAAATCTCAGTTTTGAGATTAAAAAATACTGTTTTTCTCCAACATGGACCTCATTGCCTCGCTGTTCCATTCGCACGACACCGTACGTCGCAGCCCGGATGCTCGGCCAGCCTGACCTCCATTGAAGTCGCGCACACAAGATAAGCCGGATAGCCCTGCACATCCAAAAGATCTCGGTGCTAAACTCTGGGAAACAGTGACTCTGTGAACTGATAGCTTTGCGGCCGACTCGACTTGGCCAGATCCCTCGGCTTGGCCCCACTGCAGACCAGCAGCCCTCAAAGCCTCAGCCCACAGCGCTTTAATTTTAAACCACAGATTTCACATGAGTGACCCATATCTCCTCTACTATAATTTACATTACACCTCCATTAACTGTTTCCCTGTCCTCCATGGAATTCAGGCCAATCACAGAATTATTATAGCTCAAAATTAAAATCTATATTTACATTGTCACCAAGTAGCTGGGACTTTGGCCTGGATTTATAGCTCTTGCTCAAGGTGATGGCAGTAAAAGGCGACACACGTAATTGGTTTTCAAGAGGCTTCCCTGCATAGCTGGTGTCTAAACTCCATATCTCGGACATGTTATCAGAGAGTTAGTGTTTTTATTTTACAAGAAGGTCATTTTTCACAGCGTGCCTTAAAACTGGCTTCGCTCCTAAATGGAGCGACAGCCTCAAGAGTAAACAGTTGTATTTTGCAGGCAGATCGTATCTCTGATCAGCCTGGAGGAAAAGTAATCCTGCGTGACTCGGTCGGAGCAACGTGACTGCTATCCTACATTCTGTTCCACGAAACATCTTAAATAAACACCGTCGTATTTGTTTATATCAAAGAAAAGCAATACTGTTAAATTCCCAGAGTATGAATATTGCTCTCAGTACCTGAATGAGCATCAGTTCAGCAACTTTGCCACGAATGAAAAAAGTGCTCGATGAACATCGAGAGACATATTTCAGCTCCTCCTGTCAGTTGTGTGACACCCACCAACCTTCCAGAAGTTACTGCTGACTTTTGTCAGTGTCCGGGTCAACTCAGTCCCTCACACAGCTACATCCCACAGGCTGCTCCAAGTCACCAGTTTCCCTGAAACACGTGTGTTTGAACTATGGGAGGAAACCAGAGCGCAGAGGTAGAACATGCAACTCCTCTAGATTCAAAGTGATGACCGAACCCAAAAGCTGCCTCTGCACCTGCCTTTTATAAAATAAACGTTTCCAAAACCTCAATTTCCAATGACCGCATCCGACTGCTGAAAATCTGTCACTCTAATTGGGGACAATTGTGTTTTTTAACCAATATGTTTGGAACAAACACGTGTTAATAATGAGCTTCTGTGCAGGAAAAGGAAAGCTCTCCAGTGTCCTAACCTTGCTGTCCTGCCCTGGATGAGGTCTGACTGAGCAGGTGATGGTTTCTGACACAGTGCCTGGCAGTCCACACTTCTTGCCTCCAAACAGTGCCTGACAGAGTTTAGTGAACCAAAGTTAACAACTGAACGGGTAGCAGGCAGCCTTTGGAGGGCAGGACAGAGGTGAGTACCAACGCTTATTATAAATGACAGGCATTTCCTGCCACCCCCACAGCCTGTAAGCCTTATGCTCACTGAGAAGTCCACCAACGCTTTGCTGCAGAACATCTCAAATGCAGTGTGTACGTCTGCACTGAGAAACACACCAGGCAAAGGGTTTCCAGTTTGACACCAAGCCCCTAAAAATGGACATAGGTCTGGTTAACCTAAAAAAGCCAAATTAGTTGGAGCAGTCCTGCACAACTCTGTGTGTGTGCACGTGCACGTGCACGCGAATGCATTCCTTAGTACATTCATACCTTGGGATACACTTTGTTTTAGTGCCAAATGTAACCCGTTCACTGGATATTACCATTAATATTATTTGATATTATCATTAATGAAAGCAAAGCAAACATATTTTCTTCATCCAACTGTGTTGTTCCAGTTGTGTGACAGTGTAGTCATAAATTGTCCTAAAAATTTATACACAGAAGCAGATGCTGTTATGGCTCTTACATAAATTATGGTTCACTTTGTGCGCTTGCTAATTATGCAATAGTACGACAGGGTTGGCATTGAGCAGCGTGAGTGGTCATGGTTTTTGTGGAAAATATGGTATAAAACTACTTAAAATTGGAATTTACTGCCTGCTTTTGAAGTTTTGGGCATCTTCAGCAGGCTTCCATTCACCCATGGTTCTTCACCATGAAAGACCTCCAGAAATCAGTAACGGTAGTTTTCGGTTTTAATGTAGTTGCAATTAACTTATGGTAATTTTTTTAACCCCCTGTTTTGCGGGGTGTCGGTTGCCAATGCAAACTTGACGTCAGACGGGAAATCACCACTTCCCACGAAACGTGTGCACCTCCCCGGCTGACCCGGTTGACCTGGCCCTCTCGGGGTCCGGCCTCCGGGGAAGAGATCCTGTCCTCTCCGGTGCTCGATCAACAAACGCTCTGTGCTGATAAATGGAAGCCTCCGTGCACCGGGCATCCATGAGCTAAAGGGGCTGTGAAGACTGTCGTTTGTGATTATCCAAAAGCAGCGGCATGGGGGGGCCTGGAAAGCTTATTTACTTTGAAATCCTAGTGGGTGTCAGCATTTGTAACCTTGACTTTGAAGAAATAACCAGGTTCCTTTATATGAAAATGGAGGGCAAAACATTGGCCCTTTGTGCTCTGATGCTGATAGGATTTGGTGGCTCCGGTTGCACTCGCTATATTTGTGAATTTTCCATATGATTCCAGCTCCTTCCACTGCAGCGCAAAGTAAAATATAAGCTATATATTTGGTGGAAATTAAGGTCTTAAGGTAAAAATAAATGGACACCATCACTAAAAAGCTTTTACTGAATGGCAGTATGCAAAGGCTATGTCCCTTATTCCCTCACCTGTCTGTTTTTCTTGCCACACAGGTGCGCTAAGTAAAAATGGCTGCATGACCAGAATGCATTTTAACTCTATTCTGGCTTTTTTCTCCCAATTCTGTCCAAATGCGCACCGTTGCTGCCAGCTGGGAAAGGTGGGAGGCGGGGGGACATTTCCACAGCACCTCTGACAGCTGCCCTGCTGTTGCCCAGCCGTCTGTCCCCCTGTGGGACGAGTGTCAGAGACGGAAGCAGCGAGGACTTCCCATTGTGCACAGAAACAACGCAACTGGCGGCCGTTCTGCTCCTGGTGTCGGGCCCAAAATATGACCCGTCTTTTCCAGAACTTCCCTCTATGGCAGAAGGAAAAGCAGCTCAAAGCCCAGTCTTAATGCAAATGCAAATAAGTGTGTAATTGCTACCGAGATTTAAGGAAAACAAATAAGATGCTGAGAAGGCTAAAAAGTAAAGAATTTGATCTCTTGCCCCCAATTCAGCAGCACAAATGGCTGAACCCCAAGAAACAATTTGTTTGTTACAGTCGGTTTCACAATAAAGCATCCATTAATGCAGAAAAACAGGGGGGAAAAAAAGATTTCCTTAGGTGAGCAAGTTTGTTCCAACCATAAGAAAAAAATGGTCCAGGCATACAGATCCAATTTGACTCTCTAAGAGTCTATTTGCTTAAAGAATTAAATACGTAGTTCACTTCTTTGGAACAAAATGTTCTTGCTTCTCTATAATCTTCAAATCTCCTCAGTTCTGCAGATACTGAACAAATTTCCTCATCCCCTGTTCAATACTGTCAACCTCTCCTTCAAAAATCTTTTTGACTTTTATAATTACGAACCTGACTGCTATAAAACGTTTCAAAATTATTTAGATTAGAAAGGTTTCATTTAATGGGAAATACTGTACATTTATTTATTTAGGCAGTCCCAGACTTACGATGGGCTTACGTTTCAATAAACCCATTGTTAAGTCGAAAATATCATAAGTTGAAAATGCATTTAATAAACCCAACCTACTGTCCCGCCTTCAGCAACGGAATGTAGGCGGTCTCTCCACCCCGATCGTCAGACTGAGCACTGATTTGGTGACTTATTAGCATAGGAACCAATCACAGACAGGATTTAATTCCTACCTGGACTTCCTGTCAGTGCTCAGTTTCCGCTGCCCCCTCTGAATTCTCTTGCAACCTCTGTCTCTCTAAGGCCATTTATGTTGTTTATTTTGAATTTCGGCATCTTCCATTTTTTTTACTGCCAATCGCTAATATTTAGCACTAGCTCTTGGCTAACGGCAACGCTCTTTGTCGGAAACAGCAGTCAGTAAAGAGTTTAATGGAACTTAAACTTATTACTGTGGTGTCTAGCAATTGCTTCCACCAACCCACGCCATAACACCTAGCGAACATCATAGCCTAGCCTACCTTAAAAGTCATTGGGGGCTTTCCACCTCCATGCTGCTTTCAGGAGACACAGATAGAGATGGGCATTTCATACACATGATGGATGCACAAAATACAACGTAGATACGGGGGAGGGGGTATCCAAAAAACCGCTGACAACACAGAACACCGTAGAGTATCTGTTGTATATACACTAGTTGATCGTTGCTGCTGCCCAGCATCATGAGAGAATATTGTGTATCAGAGAACAATACGCATGCATTTGTTTTCAAACTTTCCTTATTTCTAATAGTTTATGTTTGTTTATGTTTTGTGGCACAAAAACAGCCTAAATTTCTGCACTCAGACTTCAGTTGGCACTAAAACACAACCAGAGTGTAGGAGTGTGAGACCACATTAATTCAACTCGCTTCCACATTTTTTACAGCTTGTGTCTACTGTTCCTCAAGCGCTGGTGATCAATAGTTACCTGACAACCTTTACACATCCTTATGGGAATCAGTAACTCTGAGTTTTTATTTTTATTGCACTTTTATTTTCTATCATTTTAAAATAGTTTTTGTTTTAATGCAGCTTGAAGTTAACACTGTGACGGATTGACTGAGCAAATAATTGAAGTCAATAAAAAAAATTTTATTACATTTTGCCTTTCATTTATTATGAATTTTATTGATTTATAGCCTTACAAATCGTACTCAGCAAATAATCAAGGTAAAATTTTATTGTTAACATTTATTCAAATTTTAAATTTGATTTCTCTCCTTTTATTAATTATTTAGCTAATAAGGAAAACAAAGTGGACAAATGCCAAAGAGCAGTACGCATGCTTTTGTGTTGGTTGAAAATGGGCAGTTTTAACCATTTAAGAGTAGATTTAACTTTAATGTTGCATCAACTTAAATGAATAAATAAAACACAAAAAGCCAGGGATCAGACGACGACGCAAAGCCTCACTCCTGTGTCTCCAAGGACCTTAAATAGGTAAAGCAGTTGATTAAAAAAGGAAATAATGCATTTTTTATACATTACCTATATCTATATATATCTAGCGACTCTAACTCGGCAATAATTCAAAGGATGTCTGCATTAGTTATCATTTATTGTTGGTTACAAAGAGAATCAAGTTCTAAAAAGAATTTCAGCCCAAACTGCGTTTGCGAGCTGAGGATCGATTCTGGGGCCAAGCGTCAATTAACAGCCGAACGAGCCTCTCCAGCAACAGACCGCTAAGTTATTGACGGACCAGCATTACCTGATCGGTCCATTTATTGACCGCAATTCAATTCAATTAAAATGATGAACTAACTGACAGCTAAATCCGAAGCCCCCAGTTTCCTCAGCCAAGTGGCTCTTTACCTTACAAGCGACAAAATAACAGCAAAGGAAACAACTGAATAAACACGCTGCTTGCATTAATGCTGACGGTGTCCGCAGCCTCCCGGGTAAGATCCCAGGCATTAGGAGCTTATTAAGTTTTCACAAATATAATTTACTTTTAGTAAGTTTGCCAGCACGACTTTGTAGATTAGCAGCATGAAGGCTCTTCAACACTCTTCATCGATACTCTTTTAAACCCTGATTAATTGAGGCCATTGACCCGACCGAGAACAAATCCCCCAACTAAGCGGACATAGCAACTCTTTAATTTTGTCGGCTTTAATTTTGTCCATGCATTGCACGTCCGTCCAATATGGGCAGGAGACAGCAAGATGAGACGCGGGAAAGCGGCAGCGGTTAACAGGTAAATGGTGGCTGCATATCAAGCACAGAATAAATGCATTATGATGATCTTAAAAAATAAAATAAGAAATAAAACATAACTATGCAAACTGTATTAGACCATGAACGTGGTTTTGTGAGTCCATTTCTAGTTCTTGAAGTGATGGGTTTTCTAGAAACAACTGTGTACCTGGTGAACGAGGCTGCAGGTGAGAGAATATTAATTGTCTCACAGCGGCAACTGCCCCAGTCAGGAGACATGTTGGTACCAAGGACTTAAACCGCCCAGATCAGGGTGTCATTAATCATAATGTTACACTTTGCTCTGAGGCACTGCCCACTTGCTCTCTCACTCACACACACACACATACATACAGAGGTTTCAAGGGTAACACGGAAGTGCATTTCCCCCCATCCTGGTGTGCGGGACCGGCCGGTCCTGAAGCGCTTCTGCTCTGGGAGGACACTGTCTGTCAGCAAGCGGCGAGCTTCTTCCTACTCCCCATTCATCACCTCACCACACATATTAATTATGAGATACCTTGAGATGTACAGTAAAGGGCACCCTCATCAATGGTTTACCTTCATATTTAAACCACTGACAGGTAGGACAAAGACCTAAAACATAGTGGACCCTGGGAATAATAAATGAATCTCAGCAGCGCGACTAAAAAAAAAGGAAACCTGAGCTTGACTGAGTACATCTTCACGTTCGGCAGCTACGCTGAATGGTACCGGGGTTCGGAACCGTCCTCATAGTCAATATGTGGCTTGAGGCCAAAGTCATTACAGAAAAAAAAAAAAAAAAAAAGATGTATTGTTTGATATCATTTTTTATGCTGAGCAGCAATACTCCACTGTTTAAATGTGTTGCATTATTAATTTAAATATTGCTTGCAAATAGTTTTCTTTATGGCTCCACAGTCGTATTTCCAAAAAAACCTTGAAAATTGTCTTAGAAGGTAAGGCCTTTAAAAAAATAAATGCTCTAACGATTATAGTGCTATTATCTCAGCCGCCGCGGCCATATGTTCAGCCTTGTCCAATTAAACCAATCCGGACCACAAATGAGGAGATAGAGGCGGGGACCACTTGTCTTGTCCTGAGACGGACGATGGATGTCCAGACTCGGTGGTCTTTGCGATTTAAAGCATCGCTCCAGCCAAGAGGCTTAATTGATCTTCATTACTTTAATTAAAGCCCTAATGGTAAATGTGAGCCTCCAAATAGGCCCCAATGTTAAAGGATTCCATTACAAAATAACCTTGTAAGTAATTAGCTGACCTTGAGTCCAACAAATTAGAAGAATGGATGGATGATCTGGGTTTGGGGGGAGGGTTGAGCTATAAAAAGCATTAATCCGAAGCTTTGAAGAGAACTGAACGGCGCGGCGGACTTTTGAGGAGCCAGCGAGGAGCCTGCGGTCTGTGCCTCGCTGGCGGAGGTGGCCCAGGCCACCTTTATGGCCTCACGTTTGAATAAACAGCAATAGAGTGAGCAACTTTTTTGACTGTCAGGCAGCTGTTGCGGAGCTGAGCTGGGGGGCGTGACCCTGACTGCTTCGCAGACGGGCTACGCGGACCTGATTTTGACAGGCTGTCGGCTTATCAACAATCCATATGACCCATCTTATGCTTGAGGCCTGCCCTGGTCTTGCCTGAGAAACCTCCCTATGACTAATGCAAGCCATATGTATATGACCTCCACCCCCCTGTAACCTTGTCACCCAAATACACTGACTCTGCCATTCCACGCAATCCTACATTATGTACTGACTTTGTGCAAAAAAGTGTGGCTGACTTTACACCAAGTGGACACCCATCATGTTCACGTCCTAAGTGAGGCAGTGCTGAAGTAGTATCGCATTTGAAAACAGCACACTGACATCCTTTCCAGGATGTGAACCTACAACCCTACTCATGTCAGCTCGCGAGCCTGTGTTACTCAGAACCCAGTGGTACGTTCATCAGTTTGCACTTGCTCCCTCATTTTCGTCATCTGCTCATCCTTGTGAGGGCCTTAGTGGTCCAGACCCTATCCTAGGTTCCCTGGGCACCATGTTGCTATGGTTACCCATCAGTTTATCACTAGGTAGCTACACATCAAGTACCAGTGCCAAGGAAAAGGTAAAATACACTGCTGTTCCACCCTCCATTGCTGCCCCCCCACCTTGAGTACTGGGCCCAGTGCTGTGATGTCCATTTAGACCACCTTTTCTGTCAGGTGAAGTTCAGCATCCAATCCAAATGATTCAATTTCAGCCCTCGGCAGCTGTAGACATTGTCTGCTATCAGCTGTCTCAAATGACACAAAGGATTATCTCACAGATTCTGGCTCTGGGAGAAAAAACAAATGTCAGTGTTGATGTTGTGTCACTGCAGACAGCCAGGTCCTGTCAGGTCTCTCACAGCACAAACGCCCTGGTCCTTCGGTTGAAAACCTCAGAAAAATGTTGTTAGATTGACGTGTAATACAGACAAGAGTAGGAGCTGCTGAAAATGACTTAAATTGTGGGGGGGGGGACAAGTTATCGTTTTTTCCAATTTTTCTGGAGGAATAAACTGTAAATGGAAACAGGTGGCCTTAAATCTTCCTATTTATTCTGATATTATCCAAGGCATAAAACACTCCAGCAGAAATAATGCAACTCTGTAACTCCACGAGCTGAAGGATTGGCTCCTTTTCTCTTGTGATAAGGAGATGGGTTATTGCCATCGAATGTGCTATAATTTTTGGCAAGAAATTAAAAATATGTTATTATTTCTAATTTAATTTCAAAGGCTTCATTGGACATTATTAAATATATGAATATCTAAAATAATATTAAATTAAATATTAAATATCTCTAGATAACTTTTTTGGAGGGGTTGGGGAAGGGTGACACAGCAAATAGAACTTGAGCTTAACAGGGCTTTGTGTTCAGTCATGAGTTCAAATCCTATTTCCCCCACCCTACCCTGTGTATGAATGGGAATCCTCTGGGTGCTCTGGTTTCTTCCCACAGTCCCAAAATGTGTTTTTGGGGACTCTAAATGGTTTAAAGTGTGAGCAAATGAGAGTGTGTGATAGCTGTGCAGCGGTCTGGTGCCATCTCGGGTGCATCCCACCTTATGCCTCAGGACCAAATGATCAGTTAATGGGGAAATGTTGCTGAGATGCTCCCCCCCTTAAGTGTCCGCTGGAGGCTGTTGGCTAAAAATGTGTGTTCATGACCAAAAAGCAGCAAAGGAGGTGTTTAAAAGAGTTAAGTTGGGAAAATAAGGAGTTTGTTTTTGTGTGTCTAGTGGAAATAGCACACACACACACACACACACACACAATCTTGTCCAGCCCTCTCATCGCTAAGGACACACAGAAAAGCATGCAGTTGTTTGGGCGCCATAGTTAAGCAGCGGCAGTGTGTGGTGCTTGTGACAGCTTGGGTGTTTTTACGCCGAGCAGCGGCTCCATGCGAGCGACCGATAAGGAAGAAAGGCAGAGCAAAGGGATGAAGCTGCCTCTTACCTTTGTCTTATCATACAGCGCATGGTTGTCAAGCAGCATTTTGCGCTCATGCCGGGCGAATCTTCGCAGGTCTCGTTCAAACTGCTGAAGCAAGAACAGAGATCAAACAGGATGGGATGGGTCTGCTTTTTACTCTCAGTGTTAATCTTCAAAAGTTCAGCCCTGGATTGAGCTGTTTAATTTAGTTTATTAACACCACCGCTTTTTTTAACACAGCGATAGCTCATCTTAAAGTCTGTTTTTTAATAAAGGTAAAGCAAATCTCTCAGCACAAGACCGTTGGGTGCCACCAATAGATTCGCGCTGGAGCTCAGCAGCGACAGACCGAAAGTTAACCAAATTACTCATTTGAGGTAAATACACTTTATTTACCTCCCATTTAACTGTCTGTGGTGCCAGTAAAGCAGTAGTGCAGTGAGTGTGGTGCACCACATGCAGGAGGAAGTAAAACAGCGTTTGCTAGCATGTGGACAGATGAAAATGAAGGATTGATGTGGGCAGCACAGGGCATAAAACCAATGAATATGTGGCTGTGGCTGAACAAATGTTACTGCGTGCTTATGCTGCAACGAACAAAACACAGCTTTTGTGATCCTTTCATTTATTTATCTTGAGCTGTTTTAGTTAACAGCCTGATATATGAACATGCTAACTGGTCTACGTCTGCACCTCCCCGTGTGGTCCAGTTTCTGCCATTTAAATGGGAGGCAGCGAGGTGTTTCCAGTGCCACGCTGCTCTTTTGTGCCTGTAGTTCAAAGATTCAACAGGCTGGGACTTTGCTTAGAGGTGAGCATCTGAACACTGTAACTTTCATCTCCAATTCTGTGAACTGGAATTAACAACTTGAAGTACAAAAAACCTAAAGAAATGGGTTAATGACAACTGTGCAGCACATAAACAATGCAGAAAGTTGTCTGTAAATGCCCCTCCTGGCCAGCAAAGATGCTTCTCTCATGTAGCGTGAAGGATTCTTATCTTGGGGACAATCAGTCAGTGGGATGTACAGTAGCAGATGGGATCTCTCAGGGGATCCAGGCTCAAACTTTGCAGCAAGACAACACCAGACAACAGCCTCCCAGCTTTCCACCCACAACCACCTCCGCATGTTTGCCCAGCACGGCTTCACTAGCTTCTGACATCTAATCATAGAATCAGAGCACAGGGGCCCCGCTAGCCAGCCAGAAGTGCCTTCCATGCCCCAGGGAATTGTGGGATAACTCCCTCATGCGCAAAGAGATGTTCAACAATTACTGCTCACACCCAAAAGACCACGTTGACACGATGTCCTCGATGTGGGCAAACAGAGTCATTTCATCGCACCTCCGTATCATTTCTAAAGGCATCCGAACGGCATCTCATAAAAATGTTCCATTTGGCTGCCTTTTCAATTGTTATTTTTCTTCTGTTTTTTTGCCACTCTTCTGTTCACTGGAGCCTTCAAGACAGAAAGCTCAGCTTTGGTCTTGTTTTTTCTTTTTACATGGTGGAGTCCAATTCAAAAGAGAATGATTTCCATTGTTTTCAGAAAAGAATAATGTGTTTTGGGAGCCATGGAATTTGTAAACAGTGGCAGAAAACATTAATGTCCTTTTATCAGGCTGGAAGACGCGAGCGCAGCCTTCACAGCGTTCATAATTCTGCTGCTAGAGTCACTTTCTTACATGCAGAAAACATCTAGAATATAGGTGTCCCTCAAGAATCTTTTCATGCTTTATAGTAAGGTACGGGGGGATTTTCAAGATTCGCTCCATGATGGTAATAATGTGTCTGACATACGAGATTTCAGTCATATTACCTCCAGAGCCAATTTCCAGGAACACATTGCACTCCAAGAGGGAGGATGGCTGTATTTTGTTGCAGCCACTGACAATGAGCTCAGACCAAACTTTTCAGTCCTTCCTTCCATCCCTCCCTTGGTCTCCTTCTGAAGTGCTAAAAAGAGCACCTTTGAGTCCTGTACTGATGGTAGTTCAGTTGGAGTAATACCAGCTTCTTTATCAGATATGCTGTTATACAACATACATTTTGTGTGCAGAACCCCTATATATGGCACATTTCACAAATAAAGACATTCTGCTATGTCAAAAGAGGTTGACAAAGGCTTTCAGTTCTGAAATGTGATGACAATTTATAGCTCACATAGCACCTAAGCCACCACCCTTCCATTCATCTCCTGGTTCTTCCACCTTGGCCTCTTTACTTGTTTTCTCCCCTCAAAGTTTTATTTCAAGGCAGATGGTATGAATATCTGCTACACTGTGTAGCTTAACTCCAAAACTATTTCTGCTTTGCTCTTACGAATCTCTCCCGTGTCGGTAAAGTTTGCTGTACACTCACCTACACTTTTGCTACAGGTTTCTTCCATGTCCTACTTTGAGAAAAAGACGGCACAGTTAAAAGCCACTCGTGACTCCCTGGTCAGTCTCGATCCCACCACCATTTCTCCAGCCTCTGCCTCTCATGTACACCAAACCATGGCTCCTACACCAGCATCACTGTTTTTTATTTCCGTTCATAACTTTCTCTCATTCCGCACAGCCAAATGCAATTCACTCCTTAAAAAGTCCATTTGTGACCTCAGCGCCGTTCAGAAGTAGAGAGCAATGTTCTTCCTTGTCTTTCTTTCCAAAACATGGGAATTAACTGCTGGTAATCAAATCCCTGAATAAACTCCCTCTCTCTGCCTCAAAATAAACTCTTTGACTAAGAAGAGCTACACTGCAGAGCTGTGGCCAAATATCCAGACATCACGAAGCTCTTTGTTCCACTACAGCCATCTCTGTCCTCGTCTCTTCTGGATGTTTCTATAGAATATGACACGGCGCTAACCTTCCTTGCTGAGTGAGCTGTACCTCTCAGATGCATCCTGTCAGGTCGCCTGGTGAGCTCTTTCTTTCACCATGGATCTTAGCTCCTGGGGTCCTACAGGAATCACTGTCTGCTGTGTTCCTGCTTTTTACATTAAATGGCACTCAAATATCCTCTTGCTGTTCCTCTTCCCACTGTCATGCAGCTGACATTCAGCCCTGTGTCTTTCTTGGCATCCCAGTAATGAAATGAGTTTCCACCAAGGCTTTCAAGTTCTCTCCCACTCTTCCCTAAATATATCACAAGGTACCACTGAAGACCAGAAATGACACTGGACTTTTGTCCAGCTTTCACTCTGGTCTTCCAGGTTAAATTATTCATATCGCTTTTATCTGCTTGTGATTTTACTGTAGCTCTACAAGAAAACAACCAGTATAGATACCTACCCTGGAGCCAGTCCAGCCCAGAAGGGCAAAAGCAAAGTGGCTGATAGGTGGGGCCACCAGGTCCACGCGTGCTGCCCTCCAGTCCCGCTGGTCAGCATCATCCATCGGTTTGTCCGCTTCCACCTGAGCCCTCTTAAGCTTCAGCACCAGAAAACACTTCTCATAGTGATCCATGGCCTCAAACTTCCGGCTGGGCAGCTTCCTAAAATCGAAAGTCGACCCCTGGTGCTCGTGGTACAGCAGGATGCCCTTCAAGAACACAGAGAAGCCCAAGCATGTGAGAAGACATTTTCTCTTGTGGAAGATTATACCGTACGAAAGCAGAAGCAAACGTGGAAATAAGGGACTGTGATGTGAAGGACACAACCAAATTACCTCATACTCCAGGCTGCAGTGACCTTGGGATTGTAGTGTTTCACGATGCTTAGCTGACGGATGCTGTTGTACCCTTAGAAGCTCCAAACCATCGTACCAAAGGGTCACATTTCAGTTCTGTTGCGTCATTATTGTGCTTCACTAAACTATTGCTGCACTAAGTAATGTTAAGCACACGGGCTTATGCTTCAAACTTTGTTCGGCGGTCCAAAATTTTAGCTCCAGTTTGTATTCTCTGCTATCCTTGCACACTGCCCAGGGGCAAATTTACTTGTTAAACTGCTAAAGCATTAATAAATTCAGTTATTTAATTAACAGCAAATAGTTTTCTATTGGGAATGCTAATGTTTTTGTTACTTTATCGCAAGCAATGTATTATTTACGGTAATAAAGTTTGGTTAATTATGTTAGATCAGTTACAAATTATACTGCAGCAGTGAGCCTCCCCAAACAGAATTGGTTGCAAGTTCTGATATTCAATGGCTCGTTCATTTTAAATTCTGCATAACATCGAAAAATATTTTTAAATCCTACTAAATAAAATTAAATTTACATTTTGGAATACCTCACAGGCAGGCCTTCTCTAAAATGAAATTACACGTTTTTAAATGACCAGCCAGTTATTTAGTTTTGTGAGGCCCACAAAAAACTTGGAAGAATATGTTTTATTAAAGCTCATGAACTACGTTATAATTTCCTATCTTAATTACAGCACAATGACTCCAAGCCAGGTTTCCAAACTTAGCAAACTCCTCAGCGATAACAAAGACTACTTTAACCTGAGAGGATATTATTATCTAATCATGGAAAATACTTAATTGCCATGGAGTTAAGGTTGCATGAGGAATTTATCTTGGAAACCAGCTGCTTGAAATTCTTCCTGTCTAATTTTGGTGGAGTACTTCACAAACACGATTAATAAATGGACAAAATTGTCACTTTCAAGTTGTGTCTGTTGGAAACTTCTTTCCTGGAAATGTGGCCTGATTTGCTCCTGGAGCAATGGAGTTGTGGGAAAGTGAGACGCTGCTGTCAAGCACAGAGGAATGCAGATAGGTGAATGAGCATAGACCACCTGATGGTTCAAACTGTGACCAGAAATCACTGCACGGTTCAAATTGAGACCACTGGAAGGTAGAAACTATGACCAGAGGCCACCAGAAGGTTGACACTGTGACCAGGGACCACCGGAAGGTTCAAACTGTAACCAGAGACCACTGGAAGGTAGAAACTATGACCAGAGGCCACCAGAAGGTCCAAAGTGATTTCCTCTGAGCCTCAGCCTGGGATGATTATTCTGCTCCTCTATAGCAGCCTGGTCATTAGCATTACAAATCGTCTCTTTAATTCCTGCTCCTGCTCTAATTGTTGAGCTTCTGCGTTCCCTCTGCAAGCCATACATCATAGGAGCTTTTTTTAACAAAGCGGCCATTACACACTGGGCAACACCTCACTCCTTGTTGCATTAAAGCAACCGATTCTGTTTAACACCCGAATGCTGCGCTCGAGTCAGAGAGCCGTTTTTATCCTGTCATCCTATAGCTTTCTCTGAAGGCCACCAGTTCCCCTTTGAGTACAAAAAAAGAAGGATAGAGTTATTAATAAATGACAAGACAGATCTCTGCGCGAGATGCTGGAGGCCCTTGACTGACTGAAACCTTTTCAAAACCGGTCGCCCTGTCTCCTTTCGCGCCTTGACACAAAATTACCATTTACCAGTGTAAAGACGGGATATCTCGGATCCCACGGCTCATGACTGAAGATACGGCTTTCATCCCCAGCTGCGGAGAACATTCCCTTCTGATAAATGTTAGGCCTAAATCAGATAGCAGTCGGAGGGGTTTTCTACAGGAACACCGTACTACCGACAAATCTCGTATCTCTAAAGTGCTGCTTTGCACAAGCGGTACAAAATGCTCACGTCTTCTCCTGCCAAATGCAAGAACCGTTTCACGGACCGAAGAAACTTGGGTTACCGGTACTTTCGACAGCTGTATAAACTGCGAGGAAGAACCCAGGTTTAGCATATTTGTGAAGCAGTTTTATTATTTAAATAATATGTTTTTTTGAATTTTACAGGTGGTACAGCAGTGGATTAAGTGCCATTGTGTGACTAAATGCCTTAAGTTATAAATAACTGTTGGAGCCCAGGGGTAACTAACAGGTAAAGAACGCGATTACTGAAGTGCAGCGACGGTTCCTCTCTCTGCGATGAATCACGTCCGTGCAGCCGGGCGTTAATTTAAGGGAAAAAGGCAAAATGTAATCGGTTCTCCAGCAGGTAATGTTATGCATATTCAGAGCAGGTCCATCTCCTGGAAGCTGTTTGCAGACATCGAATTGCTGGGCCCGCCTTCAAACACTGACACAGCATGGCGGCTAATCCACTCTTGCCTTCGTAAGTGATTTTTATTTTTTATTTTTTTTTCCCCAGGTGAAGTGGAAAGGGAGGTGTGCGAGGCGATTTTGAAAGGTCAGCCTTTTTGTTTACTTTATTTATTTTATTTCGTTTTTTTTTCTTTTTCTTTTTTGAAGCAGTCTCACAAACAGCTGACGAGACTGCGGCCACCAATCCCCACCTGGCCCCCCGAGGACACAGCCAGCCGCGGAGACGGAGAACCGCTCTGACGAAATGCCACATTCACTGCGAGCGTGAAAAGGAGATTTAAACTCCCTTCAAGTTGAAGATTAGCATGCTTAGCAGAATGCATTTGAACTGCATTTCCTTTGACTGGAGCTTTGCTAAATATATTGAGAGTGATTACCGAAAGTGCAGCGAGTCCTTTTCGGCGGCGCCGAAGGCGCATTGCTTATGGGGTTTCCGTTAATTGCTTTGACTGCATATAAGGCCGACATTTTCTTGCCTCCCTTTCTTTGTCGCCGACAACAAATCTGCAAATTAAGCAACGAAAAAATGTGAATTTTTATTTTATACATTCTAGTAAGTGAAAATATGTGGATCGCAACTGAGATTTATGAGCTTCTTTTTTTTTTATTCATATGGCTGCACTGAATAAAAATATCCGGATGACTAGTAATGTAGCTTGATAGCAATTGTGTTTTTAACGCTTAATTTCTTGTTACATATTGAGCAAGATAACACTAAATACCACCATGAAATTGTATTAACAAATTACAGCTGCACACTAGTCAAGCGAAAGGCAAACGCAGACCTATTAAAATTTTGACTGTGCAAACACTGATATGAAAGAATATATTGGATTACTGGTTATGCTGCCTGTTGGCTAGACTCCGCGTTCTCCTCTGCAAGAGTAATCCAGACTCTTGGTTATCTCAATAAATTTAGCTGGTTCATTTTTGTCTTTCTGCTCCATACATTTCTAATTTGCATGTCTTTTCTGCACCACACATTACTTCCTTATCTCACTGTCAACAGTAGTCTTACAGTCCTTGGCATTTTTTTGTGCGTTTTTGTGCATTCTGAGGAATTATTGGGACTGGAGAAAACAAGCCATCAAAATAGTCTTCACTTCAATTCAGCGTCACTAAGGCGACAAAGGAGTGTTTTTGATGCATGCCGGTAAGTTTTTTCTTTTCTTTACCTCGCTGTGTCCATCCCATCATCCCAGTGTGTAGTTTGAAAAGGTAACCTTGCAGTCCAAAAAAAAAATCAGAGTCCATTTACAAGGACATCTGGAGGTTTTTTTAAATATTTTTACCTCCCTACAGGCTTATGAAAAAGGCCTGTGATTTAGGTACAGTTTCTTGAGCTTGGGGGCGAGATCTGGGATGACAAGGTTACCAGACTTAAATTCAACCTCTATTTCCTCCACTTAATCACTGCTTTGGCCCTGTGCCATGGGACCTGTCACATTCCGCAGCATCATCCTGTGACGCCCACCCAGGTGCGCCGGTCCTCGCCTTGACTCCGCTCGCCACCTAGATTCCCAAAAACGGGAAGAGGAGGGACAGCAACAGCATGACTGAGGGTGTTGGGGGGGTGTGGGGTGCATGTTTGTTCGGGGTACGAAGACACGAAGGACAAAGCTAATTATCTGCCGAGCTGGAGATCTGAGGCAAAGACAAAAGCCCATTTAAACGGCATCAGAGTTTATTTTTAACCTAACCGTGACAAAGAGGAGCCCGCAGCCAAGCTCCCGATTCAAATGCTTCATCAACCCCTTCCCTCATTCCTTCCTGCCTACCAACTGAGAGCGCAGCGGGAGCACCGCTGGGAAGGCAAGTGGCAATGAAGGGCATGCATCTCCACCATTAATTCCTCCAGGCTGACCACTGAGATTGATTTTGGGTTCTGATTTTGTGCGGGGCCCTTCGAAGATGAGGTGGCACAAAGGCTCCACCCCAAGTGCTGCAAAAAAAAGCATTTTTGTTCCAGATTTCAATGACAAAACCTTCATAAGAAGCAAGAGATGGTACTGATTTTAGTTATGGGGGTGCCCTAATACTCTTATACAACAGCTCACATGCACGTGGCCCAGCGTGGCCCAGCATGGCCCGTGTCCACTGTACCATTTCAACTGAAACAAGCGCACAGATCAATTCAAAAGGTCTTAATGACACTTGGACATCGAGACTGCAGGTGGCCTGGACTGCTTGAATCGGACTTCAGAGATGCGTGATGTAGGCTGGGTAGAAATTAGCCATTCAGACAAATCTTCAAAACTCAAAGCAAAACCTCTGGGACAGATAAAGTTTAATGTTCCCATGACTGGCGTGTGCAATTACTTCAGAAAAATGACAGATGTCTTTTGAAAGGCCAATATCGACCATATGTAGTAAACGGCTGATTGGTTTCTTTTATTTTTACATGTCAGATAAAAGATTCAAGTCGTGGTCAGTTTGGCCCTAGTTGTGCCAATCCTGTCTAACACACCTGATATTGGAGTCTGTTAATGACACGGCCCAGGAGCCCCTCTTGGCTTTCTATCTCCGGGGTGGTGAGGATGAAGTCCACATCGTGCCCAAACTCTTTACCTCTGGGAAGAAGGGGGGAAAAAATATTAGTTTGACTCACAACAAAATGACAACAGAAAAGCCACCAAATACAAATATCTTCAGTCACAGTGAGATGCATCTTTTAATCGTCATACCGCTGCATTAAGATGCACTCAATATCTATTTCCTATATCCAAACAACTGATTTTTCCTGAATTTTCCTTTTGTTACCACAACTGTCAGTAACTTTTTGAAGAGAATTCTTTTTGTTTTTGGGGTGGGGCATGTCCTATTTTACGTGGCATAATGAATAACATTAAAAACTATAATCTTCTAAAGCAACACTGAAAGCATAAATGGACAAAAAAAGCATCTACACATTCCCGGCTCTGCATCATCTCTGTTTTTTTTTTCTTTTTGGTCTCTGAACGCATATAGATTGTAACAAAGAACTAAAATGTGCATTAATTTATACAGGTGTGATCTAAGTATAATTTCAATAAAATATCCATCACTATTTAATTTTTCAGTCAACATTCAGCTTTTGCCTCATGACCTTTATGAACCCAGTCATCCTTCCTTCACCTCAGCCTGCTGCAGTTCACTCCAAACTTTTAAAAAATATAGGTGGTCCCCAAATTACGATGGTGCAGCTTACGATTTTTTGAATTTCTTTCCAGTAGAAACTGTACTTGGAATTTTAAATTTAGATTTTTTTTCCCCGGCAACCGATTTGCAGTATGATACTGTTATGATGCTGGGCAGTGGAAGCGATCTGCATCTCCCAATCTGCCACACAGTCACTAGTGTACACAAACAATACTCTACAGTGTTCTGTGTTGCCAGCATTTTTTTTGGATACCCCCCGTATCCACATTGTATTTTCTGCATCCATCATGTATGAAATGCCCATTTGTGGCTCTGTCTTCTGAAAGCAGTATGAAACTTTTAAGGTAGGCTAGGCTGTGATGTTCACTAGGTGTTATGGCGTGGGCTGGTGGAAGCAATCACAAGACATCACGGTAATAAGTTTAAGTTCCGTTAAACTCTTTACTGAGTGTTGTTTCCAACAAAGAGTATTGCTGTTAGCTGGGACCTAGTGCTAAATATTAGTGATTGGCAGTAAACAAAAATAGAAGAGGCCGCATTTAAAAATAAACCCAATAAAAGGTGTTAGCAAGACAGAGGTTGCAGGGGAGTTCAGAAGGGGCAGCAGAACTGAGCACTGACAGGAAGTGTGGGTAGGAACTAAATTTTGTCCATGATTAGTTTTTGCGCCAGTCAGTTATCCAATCAGTGCTCAGTCTGAAGACAGGGGGTGCAGAGAGACTGCCTATGCTCCATTATTGAAGCGGCCATAAGCGTGACAGTAGGTTAAGTGTATTAAATGCATTTTCGACTTATGATATTTTTAACTTACAATTGGTTTATCAGAACGTAGCCCCATTGTAAGTCGGGGACCATCTCTGTTAAAAAGGGCCGGAGTTGGTGCTTTTCTGAACGATAGCTGTGCATTAATCCATTCTGTTGTGCCTAATGTACATGCAGCCATTGTGATTTGCTCCAAAATCAGTGTCAGCGGTGCCTGGCTGTCCCCTGCGTTGTACAGTATGCATGCAGGCAAAAAAACATAATTAAAGGTTCTGGTATAACACAAAAAGGATGCAGCTGGAAAAAGAAGCGAGAAGCGTCGGGGTAAACATTGAAATTCCGCTCTGCCTTCTGTCTTTGATATTCAAACCAGGCTGTATGATTTTTAAGAATTCTGAATAATGAGTAGGCCTGGTGATCTCTCTCCGGTCTCACAAACCCCTAGACACATACTTTCCAATCTTACACAAGAGCTTAAAGTTGCTTCTCCAATCCATTTTCAGCCATCCCTGCACCACTGGGGACTTCTTGCAATTTCTCATATATGGAATTTTGATGCAACAAAAAGATTTCTGTGGCGACAGCGGTGAAATTATGTTAGTGGAGGGGTCTCTATTAAAGAGAACACAGAGTACAAACACAGTGGATGCTGAGGATGGTTCTCACTGTGCACCCTACAAACAGGCAGCAGATGTGCTCTCGCTAGGTTCTCCACATTAGCTAAGGTACAGGTCGGTAACTCAGACACCGACAACAGTGTGCAGCGTATTTATCAGCATTGGTACCAGCTCCTTTCAACTGAGACTTTGAATAGGTGCAGGCTATAAAAGCTCATATTCCGCCGCTTCTACATAGAGGACAAAGGATTCTTATATTCCACTACTTCAGCCTCCGCGCAAGGTTCTCTCATTAGCAGGGTTGAGCTAAAAAACAAAGGATTGAAAGGTAAAGAAGTGGCCGTCAACAGCAAGGTCTTCAAAGGTCACCTTTGAGGCCTAGTTTGGGATGCAGGGAACTATCCGGTCAGCATAGGGAATTCAACATGGTGCCGTAATGCACTTTTTCTGTGCTCAGAGATGGCACAATGGCACATCCAGGCAAAGGTCTGGCTAAACCACTGGAACCCTGGAATACCCATTAAATCAGATGAGATTCGGTACATTAGTGGTTCACTTTGGAAGTGTGAAGCCAGGCTTTGGTGCTTTCGATTCCCTGCTGCTCCTCCAGCTTCTTTGGACTGACAACCAATTTCAGGGTGAAAACTCATAGATGGAAAGGGGCCTGGAACCTCAGAAAATGGCACGTGGTGGAGGGACAGAGACATGCAGAGGGTCTGCCAACCAGAACATCCCAAATCATATGGATTGCATTAAAAAAATTAAATCACTGGGATAATTGTGTACATCTTGCCCTGCACTTTACATTTCAGTGACTACAATTTTATTTAAGAAGGCAAATATGTGGCCTGTGAGATTTTATGGCTATGGCACAAACGTCCAGTTTCCACACCAAATGCTAGCAAGGGCTCCAACAGGGCTTTGGAATATGAAGCTGTAAACTTAACTTCCTAGCAAAGAAGTCACATCATTTAGGCTCATACCAGCATAACTCAAGGACATTCTAGGCCACAAGCTGTTCTTGTAGATTTATTCTGCTTTTAAATTATATGGACAAGATACAGCATATTTAAACATATTTATTTTCTTCATGCCTCTTGTGTACAGTTGAAGACGTGCCTTTCGGGAAATAAATTCTGCAAAGCGAGTCAAATTGTCCGCCATGGGGTTTTTTCATCTTTGCTCGTGATTTCTTTAAATACAAAGGCCATGAATATCAAAGTTTCTGGACAAAGGAAAAGAAAGTTAGAGTTACGACTCTGTAGCTTTCCTCCTCTACTTCCTCTAGGTCATCTGCGGTCATAACCACATGACCTCTGCATTGTGGAGAAGAGCTGAAAAATAGGGAATTCAGCCCGCCGGTGCACAGGCCAGCACAGCTGCAATATTGCACAGCCCCATGATTCCACAAAAAGGTGGCAAAAGCAAGGTGAGGCAGAATGTGGTGAACATTGTCAAGTTTCACAGAAGACAAAGTGGAAGGATGTCCTCTCTGTCCCATGTCCATCGAGGAGCTCTCAACCTACAAGGATACTAAGACCCAAGCATTCAAAAACTGTAGGCTGAATGGTATCTCCATGTTAGAAGAGATGAAAGCTGAGTGTAAACACAGATTAGCAACAGCATGTGTTTATGTTTAATGTGTTTGGTCCACGTCTTTGCTGCTGACCAGCGTCTCCGTGGAGAAGTGCTGGTGATGCAATGCAATGACATTTTGTGTGATTTTAAAACATTGATTGCAATTTCATTCAGTCTTCTCTCTTGTCTGACCGATAATCATAAGCAACTTTACTTTGTCTCGTCTCTGTCTACACAGCTCTCTGTTTGTTTGCTGCTCTGTTTGTTTGCTTGTTTGTTTGTTCTTCATGAACAACTTTGCTTTTCAAGGTTAAATGTGAACAAATTCAAGAGGTCAACACAGATTAATGGTTAGAGACAGAGACACACGGCCCCTCAACAGCCAAAGACACCTGACACCCCCCAGCCAGAGGGGTAGACTTTTAATGTTTCAGGGGCCCAAGACAAAGACAGAACTGGGAGAACTTGGGTCCTCATGGATCTCAATGTGCATCCTTTTCGGTACTTAGTCTGCACGCCGCTCAAACCTGTAACAGGTGTGTAGTGATGCTGGTAAAATGCGCACTGCACTAGTGTGTAAAACGCAGTGCATCTAAACTGACCCTGTGAGCTTGATATCTTCACAGTGTTGTTTGTACTGTACGGTCTGTCAGCCGCAGTGACGCAACAACATGAAATCATTCATTACAGCCGGGACTGAAGAGGGGGTCACACAATTACAGGAGGCAGCAGCTATGACACCAATATGGTAAAAGTTTAAGTAAAAATCAATGCAAGTGTAGATGCAAATAACTTTTTTGGGGGACCTAGGCTTTCTGGGGCCCTGGTCACTTGTCTACCTTTGTCTGATGGCCAAGTCCACCCCAGTCAGAGGTACAGTACGTGGTTCATCTCGGTCCTGCACAATCTCAAAGTTTTCAAACAGGAAATTCAGACGCGCTTGGATGAAAGACCTGGAGTGCATTCATTTCGCTGACTCAGCTCCTTTTGCATTTTTAATGAGCAAAACAGGGACCTGCATATTAGAAGAAACACCAGGAGAGCTGCGCCAGGTCTTTGCTGCGCCGACAAACACACACTTAGCCGCACTGTAAATGAGCGGCAAATTATTAACATAAATTCACCAATCACTCCCCAGAGTTCAAGGACTTATTTAAATATGTGCTCTAAGGCAAACATGGACATGGGCTTTGTGTGCACAGCGCTGCTCCCAGATGGGCTGCAGGGGGGAAGCAGCCAGTGCTGGGCTGAGGCCGCCAACTGCCTACATCTGTGTGCGTTTTTCCTCTAAATCAGCCCTCATCAGCAGGAAAATAAAATAGGACGGGGCGTCGAGGAGCCCTTTTAGCAGCAGAGAGACCTGTCACATGTGCAAGGGCCTAAACAGCTGAGAATGGCTATTTAGCATCGGTCCAGGCTGAACTTGATTACTCCTTCTGAGTGCCTTTTCCCAAAAAAAACATTAATGGACTTTTCAGAAAGGAAAGGCGCTGATACTGACTTCACGGGCTTTAAACCCTTCCACCTGCATCAGACTTCCTTGCCTGTTTTTATATACCGCGTGCTCCTTAGGACCGGGGTGAGGGCAGATGGAGTAAATTATTGAGTGTTTCTACACATAACATATAAAAAATAGATGCTAATTTACAAGTGACTGCTGATGAATAATACAATTCCTGGACGTATTCCTTTTAAAGGAGTTTCACAAATAACTCCAGAAGTTGAGGGAGTGGCCAGTAACTCCATTGGCTGCTGTTGTAGCTGGAGACATGGATGGCAGGTAAGGAGTGAGGCTAAGTTTCTGTTATATTTTTATGTGTGGCGGTTTGAAAATTCATATTTGGATAAGGCCACCAGGAACACAATACCTACTTGTATAAAAACCACACACACATCTCAGTAACACTCTTTAGCCTCCTTCTTATCTAAACACACCCTGCTGTTACACCAAGGGGTGGTTAACCGAATGGAGTTTGTAAAGATATGCAAAGAAGGAGGCCAAATCAGGATATAAGGACTTATTACAAAATGAGCAAAATTTTTATTACCAAAACACAAACAAGTCAAACCATTGTAATTTATTTTAGTTATAGAGCACAACCAGGAGTTTAACTGAAAATGTTTAGGATTTTGCTTCTTCTGGCCACAAAGGCCTTTATATAAGATGTTAAAGTGTGACAGGTACAGTAACCCAGACGAATGAGACATAAGTGTCCTCAAACAGATCAGCTGAAGCAGGAATATGACAAGGAAATCCCACCTATACTGTGGCGGAAGAGGTAGCCAAAGAATTCTGAGAACAAAAAAGGTTATTTACGATGTAAGCAGGCCGCAGGATACTGCTTAAAGGAAGAATTTCTTGACCAAAGCATGGCCACCATTTTACAGAATGATGGCTAGAACAAATATTAAATCGAATAACAATGATTCTTCTACATAAAATAGTGCATGTGAAAAAAAAGTGCAAAGCAAAACATAGATTTTGGAAATTTTAATTTGTGCAGATCGAGTTCAGGAAACTTACAGTGAGACAGATACACAGATGTACATTATGTGGCCAAAAGTATGTGGACACCTGCGCATCGTACCCAATTTGTGCTTGTTGAGCCTCCCATTCCAAACTCATGGGTATTAATATGGAGTTGTTCCCATCTTTGCTGCTATAACAGTACCTATTCTTCTGGGAAGGCTTTCCACCAGATCTGTGTAGCCACTTAAGTTCTTCCACACCAACATGGACAAACCATGTGTTTATGGAGCTCGCTTTGTCCATGGGGGGGTCACAGTCATGCTGGAGCAGGAAAGGAGCTTTTTCTTCCCCAGACTGTGGCCACAAAGCTGGAAGCACACAGTTGTCTAGAATGCATTTGTATGCTGTATGGGTGTGGCTGAAACTGCTCTGCTCAGTCATTAGAAGGGGGGAGTTCCACACACTTTAGGCCATATTGTGCAGGTGACAAGGAGAGGTTACAAGAAGGGTCACACAGAGTGGTGCACTCAGTGGCATGGACATGATGAAGCAGTAGATCATACAGATACTGACAGAGATCGAATATAGTAAATTCATTTACACAAGAAACTAGATGACAAAATTGCTGTTACATAAACTCTTCGGAGAGGAATGATCCATCCTCTACGTCCTCTATTCACTGTGAGGTGAAACTCTGTTTAAAAAGGAATTGTACCAAGTTTTCCTTTACAAAAGATGTATGTCTCTGTCTGCCTAGCTTCTCAACAGGTTTACCACCTACAGACCCAGAGAGTTAAGTGTCACTCATGTTTCTCCGTTACCTTTTTTGATAATTCCTAACAACCAAAATTGTTTTAAACCTGGAAATTTCACAGACTCTTCTCAACCACCCTAAAATAAATAACAGTAAAAGAAAATAATATTCTATTTTTCTCCATCAAAATGATCTTATATTGGATTTTTAGCCTGATTTTTTTTTAACACATCAAAAACCTGTATTAAGTTTGCTGGTTTTAAGGCTGGCCTAATAAAAATGTCTGTCTGTGATATTGCATTTCCAAACTGGAACTGCAAAACAATGCAGCCTACCATGTTTGTAATTTATTTTACAAAGGAAATAACAGAATAATTGGAGGTATGTTTGTGAATTATTAATCGGTGGAAGAGTGGGATTTTGAGGCCCCCAATGCACAGCTGCCAGGCCAGCCATCTGCTTGCACTTCAGATAATCGGAGGTTTTTCTGTGAAATGTGATGTGGCTGACAGCAGTTAAAGCCAAAAGCAAACACTAATGTCAAAATGTGAAGAAAGGACAGAACTCACTTATTCAACCACTTTGTCAGCGTAATGAGCCAAAGTGAGCGTCAATATTTGACTGCCATTTCAAAGCTGCTAAACCAGGATAATAAGACCACGTAGCTTCAGTTTGGCAAAATTCCTCCCAAAGTTTGTAATTCTAGTGTTGGTGTTCAGGCATCCTTAGTGTGAACATTCTTACAGAAGAGGGAAAAAAAAAAAAAAAAAATATATATTATATATATATATATATATATATATATATATATATATATATATATATGTATACTTTCTTAGCTATTAGATTTAAACCTTTTTGCTGATTTTTTTCCCTTCTCGAGAACTGTATGGAATAAAAAGTGCCTAATCCTAAAAAATCCACCCTATAAGCCTGAGCTTGTTTTATTCCTTTAGGTTTAAGGAGACACAAGTTCCTGCATTTAGTGTTGATAACATTTGGAGCTAAATGTCTGGATTATTTGTAGTCTGGCTGAAAACCGTATGCTTTTCCTCATCACTGTACAACAGGTTTAGTCAAGGAAGATCGGATCACATTCATTTCTCGGCTGCGGAAAAAATCCATCTGAAACAATGTAATCAGCATTTTGAAAAGATGCTTTTCACAGTACAAACCAAAGCTCTTTCTTAGTCATTGTAAACTGCAGGGGGATGGATAGTGATGGTCACTGTGACCATAGTTTGTGGAGGAAACCTCGCAAGGGGCTCAGTCTTGGTGGTCCAGTCGGTGAAGGTAAAGTCCTAAGTGACCTCATGCCACTTTTCAGGCAGGTAAAGGTTTTAGTGAAATGAGCCTTTGCCAAGCTGCTAATGAAAACAACAGGCAAGTGCAAATCACGTAGGCGGAACGTGATGGTTGGGCGTTTGCCATAGTTTTTCAAACAAACTCCCACCGAGGGTTCAGACCGGGCATGACCACTTGGTGAGTGAGGCCCAGCTGAAGCTCCAGTCTCAAGCAGGGTAGTAGATCATTCAGAGCTGACAAAAATATAGAATGCGGACTGAAACACGAAGGAGCAGACATTGGCTGTCTGCTGATTCCGGGCAGTTAGGCTGGCATTTGAGAAATTCTACTGTGGAACAATTAATATCCTAAACTTATTTTACCAAAAAGCAGCTAATAAAATAAATAAATACTGGGATTTTGCAAGACTAACAATAGCTGCAATCTTATCCTCTTTACTTAGAGCATCAATGAGTACATATTGTAATAAATGCTTTTTTATTTATAGCGTCAACATTTTTCCATTATCTGCAACTAAATAAAAAAAATGGAAAAAAGCTTTAGTGCACAGAAAAGAAGAGCTGGCTTGTTTTGTAGCTAAAAATGTACTGAACGTTCACCATTTTGTACTGTTGGAGGTGTTTCGGAGTTGTTGTTGAAAACAAATGCAGACACAAAAAAGCCTTGGAGACAATGGCCTCCTAATGAGAATATCTGAGAGAAATTACAGGTTTATGGCGAATAAAAATGGTAGCGGTGCAATTAAGATGAAATTTTAGAACTCACAATAACTAATAACAAAAAAAAAAAAAACAAAATCCATCTCCATATTAAAATAAAGAATTTAAAGGTGCATCCTTGTGAACTTGTGACAAAGTCCCATGCAGGTCAAAAGGCCTAAACATCTGTAATTCTTTTTCAGAAACACTGACATTTTTCTCTAATTTAATCATTATTATTTGCTTAGAATCTGATTTATCTCAAAATAAAAGCAATATTTTTAGATACTTTTGCTATAGCAAAACAGAATTAAAAAAAAAATAACTGTCAACTTTTTTCACTCAGACCTTTGGCAACTATGAATATTCTACAAGGAGCTTCACGGTAACAGTTTACAGAGCATTTACAAGGTGCAGGGTATTTTTACCGTGCAGGTTACAGATTAATGCCTAACACAGGGGATCTGGAGCAGGGATACAAACCTACAGCCTTCAAAGTGCAAGGTGACAGCCCTGCCCACTATGCCCCATGTGGTGTTGTTCTAGATAGTAGATAGCACAACATATTGTAGAGATTTAGAGCCAAAAGGACACTGCTTGTTAACTAAAACCACATCTAGCGGAGTTTAAAGTGTGACCTAGTTGTAATATTCACGCATCCGCTTATGCAGCTTAAATCTCTTGGGATTTATTTTAAATCTATCCAGCTGTTATCCTACCAGCACCTTTGGAACCACAGCTGGGGGTTCACACGATCCACTGGCTTTTAACCCCCCACAATACCAGCACCTGAAAAAGTCCACATCACCTGCTGGGGCTGGAGCACCACTGAAAGCTCCTCTCAGCCTTTCAAATAATCAGCAGCGGGTCCGTCTCTCCCACTGCGAAAAGCCGCCTGTCGGCCTCGGCGAGACAGACGGCTCCTGAATTATTAACAAAGATGTGAAGCTTTCCACTGTCACCGGTCCCAGCTGAACTTGTACAGTAGCAGCAAGTCAAACGTTCCTTTAAAGCTCCAGCAATGCACTGCAAAATGGAGTGCGCAGTGAAAAGGTGTCGACGTTCTTGGTCTGCGCTCACTGTTTAATGTGCGTTCATCGTAGACACATTATTCATACTTTTAAATTCGAATATAAAAATGAATATGAATAGTACTACTTTTGGGGCTACTACATGGAAATGAAAGAAATTGTTCTTTGCACAAAAAAAAAGAAGCCTTTCAAGTGCAAATCGTTTTTCAGATCATTTCCGTTGCCAAGAGGAATTTATGTAAAAATTTCTTCTTTTTTTTTTTTATCTCTGGGCAAAGTGAAGTACGGTCTGCAATCCACTTTACCGTAATCTGCAGGGGAGTGGGCAGGAAGGTTGTGATTTGTAAGGAAAGGACATCAGAAGCCTTAACCTGGATAGAGGTCTAAGCAAAGGCACAAGCAGGTGTACAGGAACACCTGAGTTCTGTTCCAAAAGTGCACAATGGCCTTCATTCTCAAACACTCAAACCCTTTTTATTATTACTCTTCAAGCTGATGGTCTCCTCCAAAGTAACTTATTTGAATTAGCAGCATATTTGTAAAGTCACCTTATTTTCATCGATTTACCCATTTATAGACCCGGGTCAATTTTACCACATCAGGAGAGGTACCTTGGTCAGGAGCACTGGATTCTAACCCGAGTTCTTCACATTGAGCTTCAAACTGCAGCCAGTAACCACTAACCCTACAGTCTGCTCCAATACCAACAAACTCACAGATCTTTCCACTGAAATCTCAAAATATGAGTTTATATTGGATCGTAACCATTGAATTAATGTTAAACTATGTGAATAATTTAATGTTTTTGGTGAACGGTACAGTTACAGCCGTGGTTCCATTAGTGTATACGAAATAATAAATCCAAATTAAAGAAAATGATAGACCTAATTTGTGTGCCATAGTTTTAACTTTTGTACATCAAATGTGTAGTAAAACAGGCATAGTGTAAAAAGCAGTATTTTTGCATAAGGTGATGCTGGCCTCTTTTGGCTGTGAGAGTCACAGTGAAGTGTAGTATAAGATAAGCATACCAAGAGTAAATGTATTTTGAATGTCTGTGTCTGAGGACAGTGAGGAAACGTTACCTGCGAAAGCCCCCCGTGAGAGTCACGACAGCATCAGGAACAATCATGCGAACTGTCTTCTCGATGATCTGACCAAGCACGTCAGCTTCAGCCCGGCTGAGCCCTCTCAAAATGTCGCTGTAGTACAGAAACCCTGGCGGCCAGGGGGGACAAAGGGTGTGAATTTCACCGTAATGCTTTGAAATAAAAACTTGTCAGAGTGCAGAGCAGAGATTTTTGTCACTCTCTCCTCCACCAAGTCTTGCTGAGAATATAAAGCAGGCAAAAGCTAAACCCTCAATAAATGACTTACAATTCCTTATTCATCCCAACACAATCTAAACCAGGTTTATACCACAAGACTTACGATCAGTCCATGGCCTGTTGGTCTACCAGAGCCTGTGTTAATGCATCCACAGTGTCTCATAAATCAGCATCAAAAATGCGCAAAGACCTATAAAACGCTGCTGAAAATGAAGGTTCCCCAAAATATAGCATCATATACAGATGGTTCCCAAGTTATGATGGTCCGACTTGTGATTTTTCAACTTTTCGATGATGTGATAACAATGTGCATTTAGTAGAAACTGTACTTTGAGTTTTGAATTCTGATTTTCCCAGGCAAGCAATATGTGGTACGATGCTGGGCAGCGGCAGCGATCCACATCTCCCAATCTGGCACGCAGTCACTAGTATAGACAACCAGTATTCTACAGTGTTCTGTGTTGCCAGCATTTTTTAGATACCTCCCCTTTATCTACCGGTGAGAAGAAGAAGAGGAATACAATTACTGTTGAGGAGAAACTCAAGATAAAGGCCCAGCATGAAGGCGGCAAGACTGTAATGGCCATAATGACATTTAAGGTAGGTTAGGCTATGCTAGGCTATGATGTTCGGTAGGTGTTATGGACATCATGGTAATAAGTTTAAGTTCCTTTAAACGTTTTATTGAGTGTTGTTTCCGACAAAGAGTGCTGCCACTAGCTGGGAGCTAGCACTAAACATTAGCAATTGGCAGTAAACAAAAGCGGAACACAATTGCCACAATTGAAAATAAACAAAATACAAGGACTTAGCAAGACAGAGGTTGCAGGAGAGTTAAGAAGGCGCAACGGAAACTGAGGGCTGACAGGAAGTCCGGGTAGGAATTAAATCCTATCCACGATTGGTTCCCACACCAGTCAGTCACCAATTAGTTATCCAATACACTTTGAAAAACTCTTTGCCTCCCATTTTGTGTGGTTCCATATTTATGGCTATTTCACAGCTGCATAAGGAGCTAGTTTCTCATTTTGCTGCGATGAAGTTAGCATAAGACATATAAAGTTTTGCCCCAGTGTACTAGTATCTGAGCATATTTCTCACTTGTCTCAGATTGTTATTCATGATCTGTTTTATTAGTGGGTTTTACTCAAAGTCCATAATTCGATAATTCACGCCCTGTTAATACACAGAATGCTCACTTCTGACGCATAGCGGACACATTTTTCATTATCGTTCCTGTAAGCCAGGCCCAGAGTTCAGAGTGCAAAAGACATTAATTATCTCAGACCATCTACCAGATGTGCACCTTATTAAATTCTGTCTTCCATCTCTGACATTTCAATTTCTTCACACTGTTTTGGCCCATCACAATAAAGACAGTTAATCCAGGCCATTAACCAGCCACACTTTTACCTGCCTCTCCTGGGCTTAGTACTGCTGGTTCTGTGGATCACTGATTTCTTGTATTTCTTAATCCCTCTGTGTACATTTCCTAAATTTCACTTGGGCTGTGTGGATGAAAGTTTCAGCGACTTCTTCTCAGCATGCCTCCTTTTTTCAACAATTGGTCTTGTGAAAGCAGTTCAATAAATATGGTAGCTTCCGGTGAGAACTAAGCTAGCACCGAGTCATTTCAAGGGACTTAAAAATAAAAAAATGGAAAACGTCATGTTGTTCTTTTTGCGTTTAGCTCATTAATTTTCTTCTAAAACCGTAACTTTTCCAGCTATCCAGTTCTTTACACCCCCCCTCAACACACAAGCTGAGGGGGGTGAACTCAGCCACACGCCTCCCTCAGCAGACCTGCTGTGAGCTACATACTTCTTTTTCGCTTATTGACGCTGAATCAATAATGTGCAAAAACAAAGATTTTATTCTCTATATATTCTCTTCCTAGCACTGTGCTCATCAGATGCTTGAAACTGTTTGCTATCGCACTCTCATCTGAATGTGAAAACACCCAGTTTTTCCGGTGCTGTACTATATTTTACCACCATGGCCCTGTAGCGGCTTCTGAATAGGAATGTCAGATCAAGCAAGGGAAGCACAGATGTAAATGTCTCTCAAGCACACAAATGATGCTAGCAAATAAATCCTAAACAAAATGGATGAAGAAAAACAATATAAAGATAAAAATGCCAACATGGATAGCGCTTGTATTTGCTTGAATGTCCCTAAACTGCTCTCAGCAATGACATTTCCTTCCCTTGTTTCAGTTCCCTGGGAAAGGAAGCTTAAGTGGGCTGAGTGACTGCATCTCTCATGACTAGAGAGGTGTGAGAAGCTGCTGATGCTCAGACGACCAACAAGTGAAATGTCTGCTTGGTGTAACATGTAATTATTTGCTGCTATTTATACATGCCAGACAGAACTATAGCTGCTATGTTTTATGTTTCAAAACAACACATTTGAAGTAGAAACAGTAATAACAGTAATAATAATAACAATAAGAAGAAGAAGACGAAGAAAAAGAAGAAAGTGTGGCACAGTGATTACCACTGCTGCTTTGAATCTAGATGGAGTTTAAATTATATTAGGGTTAAGATTAGAACAAATAAAATCTTAATTTAAAGCAGATTGAATTACATGTTTTGAGTCAAAAGTAAAGCCAGGCCAAATTAAGCTTTAAGCTCCCAAGCATATTTGAATGTTAAAAAATCATAAATATCAATCATTAATATTAACATCAGTGCAACCTATGTGAGCTCTAGCAGTGCCCCAGACGGAGGGTGACTCCTCATATCTCATCTTCTTACCTGCTTTTTGCATTTTGTTCAGCTTGATGGTGGGGTCGGAAAAGACTTCCTCAAACGTGCGGTGTCCCTTCCGGTACCACTTCTCAGCAGTTTTAGGTCCGACACCAAAAACACTCGTAAACAACTGCCAAAAAAAATAGGGAGCACGTGAGCTCAACATTTCATTAGCCGGTCAAACCCCCCCCTCTGCCCACTCGAATAAATGTTGTTTATATTACTTAACCCAAGCATTAGTGCACATCATGAAAGCCTTAATCTACGTTATGTCCCGCACGGATGTCTTCCATGTTCACGATGACCAAGTGGGAGCTAGAAAAAGGAAAGTGTTTCTGTGCCACACTTCCTACATTTTAAAATCAGTATGTGTGCAGGCTGCCCAAATTTTCATCCATGTGAGAAAATTTTTGTGAGATTTCCTTTTCGCCATTTTGAGCATCTCTGTTTCCAGCAAGCTTCTCCATTATTCTTCTCAAACAAGCTCAAGTGAGCTGTGAAACCCACTGACCTTTAATGCTTGGTATTTGTCATCACTCAGTATCTCCTGGACTTTGGAGGATTTACCGCACTCCAGGATGTCCTGCGAAAAACAAATATTTATGCTATTTCCTGAGCAGTTTGGTTATACCGAGAATCTTAGTCGCTCATTCCTGAATTAGAATCAGGTACAGACTCTCACAGCAACTGCTTATAAATAGACTGAATGACATTATCACATTTAGCTTCAATACGGTGAGTTACTGGAAACTAAAATCCTTCAGAAAATGACAAATTATTGTTAATTTTTTAATGGCCACCATAGGCTGGGTACGTTCAAGACAGCAGATGTTGTTCAGTTTTTATTTGGGGTCCTTTTTTCTGTTGTTTAATAGTTAACTTTAGTGCATCATGGTGACAACCTTTACATGGAATTAATAAGACAACAAAAAAATGTGGAAATGTGGACACATTGCACTATCACCGTTTAATAGAATTCTTTTCTTTTCTTTTTCTTTTTTTTGAAGCAAGCCAGTGCTTAGGATAGCAGTGAAATAACTGTCATTCCACCCAGAAATACGTAATTCCTGCAAATTGAAACAAAGGTTCATTTTCCAAGGCAACCTTAATTGTGCAGTTATCAGCAGGAAGCCGGTAGGGCTGCAGACTGATCCTGCTTGTGTTATTACTCTCCTATGAGGATGGCCAAAAGAAACCATTGCATTAGAGGTCTTCCAGTATCAATGACAGCAAAGTAAATATGAGATCGTGAGATATAAACTGCTTCACAGATCTCTGGGACAATGGTCGTTTGCTGACATTGAGCTAAATGGGGAACACAGCACTGAGTTTCATTCGTTTTGACAAAATATGTTTTAGGTATGATCCCCTTTTTCCATACATGCAGGTATGTGTTTTTGTGTTTTTCTGCCCTTGTGGGTCACTGCATGATTGTGCCAGTGCTTCCTGTTAATGTCCTTGTGGTGGAAAGATCTGTGGCTGTAGTGCCGGAGGGGCAGAGAGAGAGGTGTGAGTCCACAGGGTCTCACCAGCAGGACCTGGTGCCATGCAGGATTAGGTGACGGGTCACAGGTGTCAGAGCGGTGGGACAGAAGCGGTGGGACGGCAAGAGATCTGCTGTCCACCAGCCTCTCGGATTAATGTTGAGCCCACAGCTTCAAAGCTGCAAAACTTTTCATACCTTCTTTTCTTAAAGTTTACCTGTACTTTAACCCCACGGGTTCTCGCCTCGTTCTTGGTTTACTTAATGAACCCTGTACTCTTCTCAAACCTGTCCTGTCCTGCAGTGGAGACCCTGCATACCTCACAACAACCCCAGCTTTACCTAACAACTGGCCTCGCCCTATACTCAGTGTTCATAAGGCTCAAAACTGCCCAGGTTATGATGCTATTATGCACGCCTTTTTTCCATTTGCATCCAGCTGCATTGAATAATTTGGTTATTTATAACATATTTGTCTTTCAGTACCCAGCTAAACCCTATGGATTTTTTCAGAATGCCTGTTTGCTTTCCAACATTCAGGTAGTCCACAGCAGTTCTTAAGTGCTTTGCACTGCAGCTCACAGTATATCCCTGTCAGAACTATTTTATGCATTTTGCTTTGTTTCTGTTGCCAAAAATGATGGAGATGGTGAAACCAAACAAGTCTGAAAAAGCCTGTTACTGTTCTTCAAACATTTGTGTATTTCTCACACGTTTTCCACAACCTTTCCTGTCTATGCGTAAGGGCAGAGTTAAGTCAAATCTGCTTAACTAAACGCATAATATAGTGGCCACAGCAATCCCAGGTTAATTTTTTTTTACCAATTCCTTCTCTGTCCTAAAGGCAGACTATCGGTAAGTTTAAACCCAAGGATGCCACCATGATCTGCTACCCGGAAATTCACTTCACAATAGTCTGAGTCACTTTTTGAAGCCACACTCATTTGTGCCCCCACCTTTCAATGCATGGGGATGAGGTCAGTGAGTGACCTGTGCGTAAATCTCTATGACAGCTGCGTGAGTCTGACGTATCTCAATGCAAAGAGGCCCAGACAGCTTGTCAGACGATATAGTAGTTAAAGGCTCGCTTTGTTGGGACAGATGCTACCTCCATGACAGCTTTGGTTTGGTCTCCAAGGCACGGGAGGCCCTCCAGGTCCCCAAAACAGCGCACAGCACCTGACAGGCTTTTCAGCACTGACGTGGCTCGCATGAAGGCCAAGCACTGGCCCTCGTTCTCGTTGAGCTCGGCATGTTCTGCCAGAACCTCAAACGCGTCCTGAAAAATATGACGAAGAAATACAGCCGTGAGTCAAGGGCTGATGCGGATCAAGTTCGGTGGTGGATGGACTGAGCAACGACGATCAGAGTCTCGATGTTGGAAGAGCTTTTTATTTCCACTGGTTCGCAGCAGACCCCTGCTGCTAGAAAGAGCTGTGGAAGTTAAGGGAAAAAAATATGCTCGTGAAATACAATAACAGATATTATACATCTGACTTCTGTCTATTACCTCTGTATGCTGAAATATTCAGCCAAGGAAAACAAATGCAAGTTACAGAAATGCTCTACAAGGTACATCTAAACACTGTGACAGAGGCAGGACGTTAAGACAGGACGTACAGTGGGTGGGATATGAGGGCTTTAGAATGCAGGCTTTAGAAACTTGTTAGAGCTCAGCAGATCTTCAATCCATTCCTGAGGGGATGCAGGGTCAGCACACGGGACTGTGGTGATGGGTTCACCCCTGACATCTGGGAGACATTTAAAATTTCCAGTAAAGCGCCTTCATACGAGATTTTACAGACTACCGTGCTCATCACAACATGCAGTTATCATTGTAAACACTGAAATGGCAAACGCCAAAAAATGGCCAGGGTGACCCAGGTTGGGAAAGACAATAGAATGCAATGCGCTATTTGCGAGCTTCAGATACACGATGGATTCTTTTTCATGAAAAGATGTAGTTTACACTGTTTACCCTTCAGGCCTCTAATACAGCTGGAATCAAAGGCTCCCTGCAGACCCTGGGGGGGCCCCCCTCTGACTAAGGAGGGGCTCCACCTGCATAAAGGAGATGCCTTGGAGACGGTAAACGCCTCACTTGCGAAGCAGCCAAGACACTAAATGGCATTTTCCAGTCAGCTGAAATGTTCCCCTCTGCGGAGTCAATACCTGCCGTGTGTCTGATACGGTGCCTAACATTCCAGCTGTTACACCAGGCTGGGGGGCCCAGAGGAAGCGGCTCCCATCCCTTTGAATAAATCACAGCGCAATTAACCACCGACTGTAATTTCTGGTTTCAAAAAATATGGATTTCTTCCTGCAAAAAAAGTTGCTATTTCTGGAACTGCTCAACATAGCAACCAGAAGGCGTCCATCCCGGTGCAGCCAAATTTGATTTATTATTGTGCAGCTCCAGCCTGTAAGTGTTTAACACCAAATATGTACCATGAAAGCAAAGTAAAAGCAGCAAAAGACACACAAGATGTTTGCTATGCCTTGTTGTCCTATGAATAATAACAAAATTGCATCTAACACAATCAATTACAGATGGTCCATGAGCTACAATGGTCCGACTTACCATTTTTCAAATTTATGATGGTGCGATAGCAATACGCATTCAATAAAAACCATACTTTTGAATTTAGATTTTTTCCCAGGAAAGCAATCTGCATCTCACAGTCTGCCCCTCAGTCCCTAGTGTAGACAACCGATACTCTATGGTGTTCTGTGTTGGCATCGTTTTTTGGATACCCCTCCACCATATCTATGCTGTGTTTTGTGCATCCATCATGTCTACAAAACACCCATCTGTGTCTCCTGAAAGTGGCATGAAAGCAGAAGGCCCGTCATGACATTTAAGCAAGGCTGGGCTAGGGTAGGATGTTTGGTAGGTGCAATGGTGTGGGTTGGTGGAAGCAGTCGCAAGACCACGATAATAAGTTTAAGTTCCGTTAAACTCTTTACTGAGTGTTTCCGACAAAGAGTGTTACATGAGTGAAAATAAAGTACAAGGTCTTAGCAAGCAAGTGGGTGCAGGAGAGTTCCCAAGGGACAGTGGAAACTGAGCATTGACAGGAAGTTCGGGTAGGAACTAAATCTCGTCCACGATTGGTTCCTACGCCAATCAATCAATCAGTCTGAAAATGGCAGCGGAGAAACCGCCTTTGTTCCATTGCTGAAGCAGCCATGGGAGTGACAGTAGGTTGGTTTTATTAAATCCATTTTCGATTTACAATATTTTCGACTTAATGATGGGTTTATGGGAGCATAATCCCATCGTAAGTTGGGGACAGTCTGTACTTTAAATACACCCGCAGTGGGCAGTTAAAAACGTGTCATCAGTTTGCATTACATAAAATCAATCTGGCATAAGAATAAGGAGCTAAAGCATGAAACTACTCTATTTGTATCTGTAGTGTTTAATTCTGTTAAAGAACCGTAAAAAGTATGGCTGCACACAGCAATGTAATCTACCATGCCCAGTCCAGCTTTAGTTAAAAATTTATTTTTCCTTATGCTGCTGCTTCACTTCTGCCACAAATTGCTTGCAAAAACTGTATGGCTTCACTGTGACTGACAGTCTTGTGTGTGGCCATTGCCAGTTAGGGGGCTGCCAGTAATAAATACATAACCTTTGAATTTAAAATGTGATGCAGGAGACAGCACCTTGTAACTTGGTGTAAATTATCAAAATAAAAAATACATTTTGTTTCTTTCAACAAATCCTTGAAACCTTTTTTTGTAGAGAAATACACAATGCATAAACAATACACTGTAATCTCATTTTCAAATAAACAGCATTCCACTACAACTGTAGGAATTTTCCATAGGCCAAGCATTCATGTTACACTGCATGCATTAGAAATATTTTAATATTATAAGCCCGGCTTTAGTTTAGTTGGTAATAAATGGGGCATGATTTTCTCGCTGTCATATTTAATTTATAGGTCCTTGGCATCTGACTAAAGTTTCATAAAGCCAGCAAAGTAAAAACACCCATCCTTGACTGTTTGTATATTAGAAAGACATGCATGACTATAATGTGTGTTTTTTAAAAAATGCGAATCAGTTCACCTTAAACCAGACGGGGTCGCAGGTTCTAAAATTAGGAAGAGAGCTAAAGCCAGCTCGAGTAGCAAAAAGGTATTTCATGGCTGTGTAATAAAACCAATTTTTTTGGTGGGAGATTTGAATTTTCTATGCAAAGCTGTAACTGCATGTTTTTTTTTTTAATATATATATTTTCAGAAAAGTTAATGACTGGCAGATTTCATGTCCCACATTTATGACTTAGTTTTGCCTTTCAGTTATTCACCGTCACATTAATTCATCAGAAACCCAGCTGTTGAGGCCCAGCTCTGCCCCTCAGTCACCTTAGCGGGACCTAGGCTTGCTCGGATCTTACTGGGAGGACCGGTGCGCACCAGCGTCCATGTGAAGTGCGCAGTGAAGGTGACTCCTCATCTGAGCGAGGAGCTCAAATGATCTCCTCGCCGTGGTTGTCCATCTCATCCATCTCACCGCACAGCACCGCGAAAAAACCCAATCCTAATTATAGTCAAATTATTCCCAAAAGAGGATTGCAGATCTTATGAAAATGATACTTCTGCTTGAAATATTTGCTCGGCTCATCAAGCAAAAGTCGGTGTGTTTTCGTATCCGTGCTGATTTTAATTAACTTTACCATCAACACAGGTTTTCGCCGCCTAGCTTAAAGCTTTAACCAAACTGCGTGACGAACGTGTCCCTAGCTGACCCGCACCCATGCCCCGGGCTCATACATCACGTCAAAAGTCTGAGGACACGCACGCCGATGCTCAAGATAGAGGACAAAAGTGCAGTTATCACCGTTGTTGTTTTTACAGTCACTTTTAATCTGTAGATACTGCATACGGGCCGAGTCTTTTATTGGTGCTATTGTGAGTCGATATTCAGCTGAACAATTACAACATTCAAGCACTTTCGTAGATTAAGTTCCTCGTGGGAAACGAAGTGGCCGTGTCCAAATTAACGGTAAATGTGCTGTGCACAAACAACATGCTTAGAAAGTTTGCATATAAAAATCAGTCCATTATTGAAACCAGCAAATATAATTTGTGGCTGCAGTTTATTTTGTTATTGGCACTCCGCAGGTCTTGTCCCTGAGCAGCTGCCTCTGTTATTTGTTTTATAGGAATAGAAATGATAGTAAATCGGATGAAAAAGAACTCATCGCATTGCGCAGTTCGCAGTCTCTTCCCTGCATTCGTCCTGAACGTCAGCAGCTCGGCCGTCTCTTATTCCAAATCACTCAGCTTCATTTTGAGCTCCGATTGGTTGCGTTTAATTGGTTGGCTTTGGCAGGTGCTTATTCGCATGCTGTCAGATCACTCCGCATCCTGGCTTCCCTATCCCGCTTATCCCTTAACACCCCCAGCCCCACACACTGAGACAAAAGCAGTCCATTTAGTGTTCTACATCCAACATGTCCCAAGTTCAGACCTGAGGCTGCACAGTCCCAAGATAAAATATTGGATATTGCTTCCCGGTCCAAAGAGAATTGGCCACAAAAAAATATAATCAAGTTTGGCCATATAGAACCAATTCCCGAAAAAGATGGGAGACAAACCATTACATGTAGAGTCCTCGTTCTTTGCCTTGACAAAAATTTAAAACCTTTTTCCAGTAAAATTACTCCGCAATGTGAAAAGCACTGAAGTGATTTAGAAAAATGTCTCCATTATCGTCACGACGTTGTTTCGCATGTTGCAGGTGAGCGGTCACATTGCCCCCCACCTGCCCCCTCTCTAGCGAGCAAGTTTTTGCTGAAACCATCAGTCAGCTTTTGCTTTGTACACACAGGACACCACAGCCGCACTGTTGCTTTTTGCTTTGGTTGGTTGCTTTGACAGTGAATGTAGAGACACTAAGAACCGCACCCTGACAAGAGAGCAGAGCGCTTGGGTTGCATAGGTTATGAACTAAGAGTAAATGAACCTAAATATCACTTTGCATAGCACAAAACATGGTCATGTCACATTCGGTTTAAATTTGCCAGATCTTTCTTAGTTATAAATGGAAGTATGAACAGTCTTAATTCTTCTGTAACCATTCTGCCAATTCAGGTGCTTCCCCATGGCAAACACACAAGAGTCTGCAAAGATGAAGAAGGCAGCTGGCCTGAGCCACCACAGTTCGCATCCATGCCAGCTGCCCTTTTCACCCCAAATCTCAGCTGGCGTCTTGCAGGAGAGCTGAGGGTTAATTGGAAGAAGGACAAGTCCCTCATCGCTGGAGACCAATAACCTGCAAGTACCCAACAAATTGACCAAGGCTGCATGCTATGAGCATCCGTGAGGCGGATCCCTGCCAATTTTGTAGCCATCCGGTGGAATGAAGCCAATTTGCTCTGCCGCCAGGAGTCCGGATCGCAATCGCCGAGTCATGCGGCTCAAATTCGAGCCACAATCTGAACTGTGCATCTCGGTCTATGCTAAGTAAAGGACTGAATGAGCCTCACATAAATTCATGAGGACAGCAAAACCCGAGCGATAATGAGCCAGATGACTGTTTGTTTTCTGAAGACCGCCGATTATGAGCCCTGTTTTGTAGCGGAGAGGATGTGGGAAAGGCAGCACAACCGGTAGTCAGGCGACGTTGACAAAACAAAAGGAACTTGACAAGGAGGTGACACTTTTACCAAAGCAGATAAAGTGAAGGCGGGAGAGAGCTGCTGCTTCAAGTGTCAGGAAGGAGCCTTTGCTGTGTAGTCCTCAGTTGTGCCTTTAAATTATCCATCCAAAAGGGTGTGACTTTTGCCGTGATGCTCAAAAGAATCTGCTGATGAGAGATGAACCATAACAACAATAAAACCATCACTTCCCGTTGGAGCTTTCGATACCAAAACAGTGCTGAATCTGCACCTGAACCAAGGCCACTTGTCCCCACCGTCTAAAGCTCATTCTTGTCATAGCGCAGTGTGTCTCCTTGTTCTTGACCCAGCCAAGCAATTGCCTCCTCTTATCTGTCTGCATTATTATTACCACTTGTCTCTATTATTCACCTTTCTTTAAAAAAAAAAAAAAAAANGACTGTATGGTGGCGGCATCACAGGCCTCATCTGCTAGAAAGGAAAAAAAAAACAAATGGCAAAAACCAACAAAGTCACCAAAATGACTCCACATAAGTTTTATACAAATAGGTACTGCTTTCGAAAATGATAAAGAGTGTGGAGGACATGATTATTCATACGTTTAACTATGCATAAGTAGGTGTTATGGCATGGGTTGGTGGAAGCAATCACGAGACACCACAGTAATAAGCTTAAGTTTCGTTAAACTCTTTACTGAGTGTTGTTTCCGACAAAGAGTGTTACTGTTAGCCAGGAGCTAGCACTAAACCTTAACGACTGGCAGTAAACAAAAACGGAACACCATTGTCGCAATTCAGAATAAACAAAATAAAAGGTCTTAGTAAGACAGTGATTGCATGAGAGTTCACAAAGGGCAGCAGAAGCTGGGCACTGACAGGAAGTCCGGGAACTAAATCCCGCTCACAATTGGTTCCTATTCCAATCAGTTAACCAATCAGTGCTCAGTCTGACAATGGAGGTGGAGAGACTGCCTACATTCCTTTGCTGAAGTCGCCACAGACAAGACAGTAGGTTAGGTGTAGTAAATGCATTTTCGACTTACGATGAGTTTATCATCATAAATTGGGGACCATCTGTATGGCACTTCATTGTATCAAGTGAGTCTTCTTGTATGGAACGGTGACCATTTTAACAGCCAGATTTCTGTATTTTAATGTTAATTCTGACACATAAATAACAATTCATGCTATAAATAAAATGATAAATGCAACAATTATCATGAATAAATAGTAATCACAATTACACTTCAGAAGAGTTACCAAACAGAAATGGAAGCAATGGCAGCAAAATCAATGAAAATATTTTAAAATAAGAACTAATGGAAAGAGCATACTTGTAGAGTAAAATAGCTACGCCCTTATAAACTATTCATTACATTTCAACTGTTTCCGTGTTTAGACTAATTCTCAGACAAAATTATGCTCAAGTAGCGGGTAGCCAAGGGCACCTTAAGAACTGGGTCTTAAGGAACCTTGTGATTTGAACAGATATAATAAGGTGGTATCTTCAGGTTGCGTAATAATTCACATAACTTCCCGTCTTTTGGAGTGAGACAGAGCTCAGAATATCTACATGAAAAGTGTGTTGTGAAACAGAGAGCTGGAAAGGAGAAGTTCCTGCCTGATTTTGCAGATGCAAACCAAGAATTAAAAACGGTTTGGTACTGTGCTGTGGCCGTAAAGAAAGCGGGACAGCAGAAAGGCTTGGACTCCAGCAGACATGAACATTAACGCACTGACTGAGCAGCTGAGATGATAGGTTACACGCAGGGATTTCTGCATAACCTTCTCTTTCCAGCTTGTCAGGTTGGCTCCCTGTTTGTCCCATGATATCATGATGACCACAAAGTAGGGAAGTAACACAGCAATAAGATCCACAGACTGACTCGTGTTTGCAGTCAGTAAACATATCGGGTCCAGCTCAACCTAGCAGTGCAATCTCTACCCTGAGGCCTATACGCAAAGTTATCGTTGAAGGTGGTGCCATGTGGGCTATAGCGCGCAGCTCAGGAAGTGTGTTACTTTCATGAGGTGCGGCTTGGTTACAGTTCCCATGTGCAGCAGTGCAGGACACACACACTGGCAGCGCAGCACACTGCTGCTATAGGGGCGCTAGTTCGGGCCTCTCGGACAACTGCCAAACAAAGAGCGAGCGGCTTCGGGTCTCACCAACATGGATAAACTGAGCAGGTTCGCCGCTCCAGCAACTGAGAAGATCAGGTGAGGCACTTTTCATTTCAGAGGAGCATTTTTAGATGAGAGATGGCCACTGCATAACTGCTGCAGTGAGGTTGTGATTTGCAAAAAAAAAAAAATTTAATTTTAAAGACACTGTAATATGTATTATGGTGTAAAATGATGCTTATGGTCAGAAAGTTATTAACTGTCCAGTCTTGCTGTAAGCAGTCTTGTTTTATTCTGAAGCAACTCATTTACCCAAATTTAACTTGTTAACATGGTTTAATGTGTTATTCAGAATTGGATGAATTGCAAAGCAGATTATTTAGTGTCCTGAATATTAGAAAAGGTTTTTTGCATACAAAATACATAAGAAAGAACCTAAGTGCATCATTCAAGGTCTAAATGAGTTACTTATTTGTTCAGCTGGTTCTTTTCTCGAAAGTGACTTTCAGTGTGAAGCTGCTTGCAGTGTTTGGCTCATTTTCACAGTAGGCCCGTTTTTAACTCCAGTAATTTCCAGAAAAGCACTTTGCTGACAGCACAAACATAATTTACACCCTAAGGTGTCCTTACAGTACAAACTGGCATCCTCTTCATTGCCTGCTGTTTCTTACTGACTGATAATGAACTGCAGTTACTTAGATATGCAGTTTGTAGTTGTTCTGGCCAAATTTTTACAGCAACAAAGAATTTGTTGAGCGTTTTTTCAACTGTGCACGATGTACACGGTTTGCTAAAGATTTGATGTCTTGTTAAAAGCTTGAACTTTCACACCTTTAGGACCTTCACAGTTTTCTACGAGTTCTTGTTAACCGCATATAAAAATCTGTCTGCAAAACTATTAGAAACTCCTTAAATAATTTCTTTCCTTCATAAGAGGCTGAAGAGGTTAAACCGGTTGAGAAGCAAGGATAAAAGTGCCTGGGGTGCTGTGTAAATACTAAAGTGAGGTGTGACGTAATGGGTGATGTCTGAAGCAACAGAGGGATCAGATAGGGGTGAATCAGTCTCGCTGAGCTGCTGTAATTGTGCATCATAAACACATATCTTTGTATGTCTGTCTGCACACAGCCCTTATGGGGAAATGCTGTTAGACAAAATGCCCTGCGGTAACTTTACCAGCTGCCTTCCCCTTTTCACGAGTTCTTTCCACTGGAAGAGACAAAGACATCAGTGCCAACCTGCAGAGCTATACAACATGAATTTGGATAGAAGTCTCCAGAAAGAGAGTTAAAACAATCACACGCGGCTGCATTTTCTGTTGCTTACTTATTTGAGAGCTCCAAACAGAGCTGCTTGTAATGCTTTGCATGTGTAAAAGCACTTTGCTCAGTGGTACAACAGCAAGAGGCTGAAACTGAATCGGAATCTTCTGAAGGCAGTAGCAGCTCTAACCACCACACCGCCTACTGGTCCCTCCTTTGTAAAGACGTATTTCTGGCTCCACCATCACCACCACCGTATGGTATAAAGTTGGAACCCAGAAGTTTCACTTGTCAGGGCCACAGGGATCTCGATCCAATCCCACAACCACTGGCCGCCATGCTAGGAAGCATGCGATCTGGATGGGACACCATTCCACTGTAGTGCAACCCCACACATACATATTTAGAGGCAATCTCAAGCCACCATTCAATTGTATCACATGTCTGTGGGAGGAAACCAGAATCCCTTGCCGAAACCTACACAGACATAGAGTGAAAACACAAATTCCACCCAGACTGCACCTGACTGAAACCTGTTGTAAACAACCCAGGTGCTGCACCACCTCCCAGCTCTATTGTTTAAACAGATGCGCCATTTCTTAATGAGCAAGCATCTGCTATGCATACATGCTGTACTGTGGTGTGTGCTGCTCTTCTTGGGAGCAGCAGTCCTCAAGGTAAATGTTTTATTTCTGCCAATGAGCATAAAAAAATGAATGAACAAACTGTCTTACAGGCAGCTCCAGAAGATGGTCCAGGATATCAAGAAGAATGATGGAAGCATCATGAACAGACTGAAGCGGTGAGCTTCATTCACTCCTTTTTTAGTCCTTTATTGTTTTATCTCATTTGCTGCATCTGTCAGTCATACCATGAAGGATCCTGGCACAGAACTTCCTTTTCTCCTTGCGTTTCTAGATACTGCAGTAAAAGTGTGGTGAAGAGCCCCATCATACAGTTTCGAAAGAATTTTCATTATAAAGCTGACGTTTACTTGGGCCTCATTCATCGCGAGCACAGTTGAATCCAATTCAAATATAAATCAGTGCTTTTCTCCCATGTTCAGCCTTAGATGAATGCAAGTTACTCCAGCATATGAGTCCCGCCAACATTTTGTCTTTACTGTTTGCTCAAAGCAAGTAAGAACTGAGAGATGAACAAGAGGATCGCGGCGAAGCCACGCAGGTGGTTGCAGCTGTGTTCCGATGTGGAGAAACGCGCACTGCAGTTTCCTTTTTAGAGAACGGAAACTAAAGCAGGACACATCAGACCAAAGGACGTATAATTCCGCTTTTCTTTCTATTCATGTTTGCTTTTTAAAGTACGGCAGCTCAAAATAGGTGTGAGGGAAAAGTCGGCAGACTGAGCACTCTTCTCTCTCACTTCCTCCTGAGCTGCTGGCCGTCTGGGGCGTACAATGGCCTCCCGCTGGTGCCTCTTGGGCCTTCGGAAACACATGGGAAAGGATAAAAAGGAGAAGTGAAATGGGACGCCGCTGCTCCCAAACATCTCTCACTCTGGGAGAAGTATGGGAATCCTACTGCATCCCCTTTAAAATTTAGCAATGAGTTGGGGCCTAGACCTGAGGCTCCTTACAGGATTATAAAGCCTGCTGAGGAGAACAGGCAGTATGAAACACGGTGTACAACGCAGTGCATTATATTTCATTTTAAATTGCATCAGCATCAGTTTTCGGCATTTGCTGTAAAAGTTTTGCCTTATGTCTGTGGTGGCTTCCAGCTATTATGTTGAGCGGTTATATTTGCACATGTTCATGCAGACCAAAAAATAGAAATTCACTCTTCCTTCTTTTCAACACACAGGTTTCAGAATGAGCAAGCAGCTTTTATACGCAAAACTGGGAAAAATACATGGGACCGGTATGAAAAGTCTGGACTTGTCATTGTCACATGGGTTGTCATGTTGCCTAGCGACAAACCCTTGAGTGTCCACGGTGTAGATTTCATCTTGGCCTGATCAGCTCTGACATGGCTTAACTTTGCATGTCTGCTTTCTAACAGCCAGCCATTACTGTCAGATTAACACCTCGGAGTGGAATTCCACATCTAATCTCATTCAAGCTGCACCTTACAGCATCCAGGACTCCATTTGAGTGGGAAATCTTGACAAAGTCCTGCTTTAGAGCCCAGTTTGGAATTTAGCTTAAGTGTTGAACTAAGGATGAAGGAGTTCATATCTGAAAAAGCTGCACCCTAGATTAAGAAGAAATACAGGAAAGGCAAGGGATGAAATGATTCACTTCCAATGAAAAGATGGCACAGAGGGACTTGCCTGCTGTTTAATAGCAATAGCACTGGAGAGATGTAGCTAAAGAGGAAGGACAGGGAGTTTGTTTGGGGGGCTGTGGTGCGTCGAAGTGGCTGAGAGGCTTGTTGAAACCAAGCACTGGACTCCCTAGTGGTGCATGGCAGATGGAAAAATGAGGAAGGAAGTGACTGGATGCTGTTGTTTGGCAGTGACTTCATAGAAGAAGGGCACGTGCCACCACAGGAGTCCAGCAAGGCCAACAGTGGGAGACGATAGGAACGGCCTCCTTGCGTCAGCAGGAGGGATGATTCTTCGGCACAGAAGAAACTGCAGCAGTTAACATCCTCTGTCCAGGACCACATCCAGCTTCTCACTGCTAATGCAATTTAAAGTCCAGGCCTTTATAAATGAAGCGGAAATGGGGGCTGTTAGGTATTATAATATAACTTTCAAATTTAACTGAAAAAAGACACAACATCCTGTTTTTGGGGCTGTGATGCTGTAAAATATTTTCTGCTATTTAAGGACCATGATTTAAGCATGTGCATGCGAACAAGATCATTAACTCACCCGTGTTTTTCATCTTTTCCATGTAAGAAAAATTGTAAATAACCAAACCTGCTCTTGGCATCTGCATGAAACAAGCGTGCGATTTCACGTTCAGCTCATTTTTGCATGAAACGCTCTCTAACAGCCTGATGCTGAGGAGGAATGAGCTCTTTGGTAAACTAACCCATCTCTGGTTCAGCTGTCACAAACACAATCACTTGAAAGACAACGTGTCGGGCTGCTTCTAACCATCTAACAGCACGCGCTTTCACTAAATTTCCACCTTTGGCATTACTGGTTTCATCCACTACTCTTACATCTGTGATCAGACCCTCCATGTTTGCTCACGTATTTACAAGATCTTAAAGGTTCAACAGATGACCAGCAGAGATTTGAGCAGCTTTCCACTCTCAGGTTCTTCTTGGCTGCCATAAATCTGCTGTAGTACATTTTTTTCAGGAATAAAATCTTCTTTTATGTGTTTTTAATCTGTGCATGTGTGAAAATATTTATAGCCCTGGGTACGCATAACTAAAATCTGATCATATCTGACTTACGAGAGGTGGATGGCTGCTCCCATGATACCACTGATGTGTGAATGCCACAAAGCGGGATCAGGTTGCAGTGACTTATTTGCTCTAATTTCTCATTTAATTGCAGATTAAAAAACAAGCCTCCACCAAAAGTACCTGTTAGGGACTACAATCCCGGTAAGTCAAAACCATCAGAATTTCTGAGCCCGGAGTATGAAACGGGTCCTTAAATCTCCTTTCTCAGTCTTCACAGAAGGCCAAAACTTTAGTTTTGATTGTTCTCAATTCAGCCAAAAGGGAAATTGCAATCGATGTTGACTGAAAAATAAAACTAAGTATGAAGCTGAATAGGCAGCACGAGATGTTATCGGGTTTATTATCACGTGTGAAAGGTTGGCTTGGGTGTGTCTGCCGTCAGAATCAACATGAAACTCACAGAACTTTGAAGTAATTTGCTGCCAAATAAATTGTATGATACACTGCCTGGCCAAAAAAAAGTCACAAACTAATATTTCGTTGGACCGCCTTTAACTTTGATTATGGCATGCATTAACCATGGTATCGTGCCGATAAGCTTATGCAATGTCACAACATTTATTTCCGTCCAGAGTTGCATTAATTTTTTTCCGAGATCTTGCATTGATGACGGGAGAGTTGGACCTCTGCGTAAAGTCTTCTCTAGTACATCCCAAAGATTCTCAATGGGGTTAAGGTCTGGACTCTGTGGTAGCCAGTCCATGTGTGAAAATGTCTCTCTCATGCTCCCTGAAGCACTCTTTCATAATTTGACCCTGATGAGTCCTGGCATTGTCATCATTGAATATGCCCATGCCACCACAAAAGAAAAAATCCATTAATGGAAAAATCTGCTCATTCAGTATATTCAGGTAGTCAGCTCACCTCTTTTTTGGGCACATAACGTTGCTGAACCTAGACCTGACCAACTGAAGCAACCCCAGATCATAATATTAAGTTAAATCCAGGTGGTGACTTTTTTTTTTTGGCCAGGCAGTGTATATAAAAATACACTGATATTCATTATGTTTGGCCCTTTGAACCACATTTAATATTTTTGTTTGTACATTCTTCCTGTTCTGATGATTGAAACAAAATATGTGCATGGCTGAAAAAAATCCTTTTTGTCTTGCATACAGACGACGACCAGGAGGGTGACCAGTGGTCGGGCTCTGAGTTTGTAAGTATGAAAGTGTTCTTCTGGAACACACCGCCCACGTTAGGCCCACAGCAAGATGTTGGACCAATATAAAGTGTTTGTTAAATCTAGCAAACAAGAGTAGCTGAAGGAGGAGCTGTTGAGATCGAAAATAGCCTCTGCCCATTCAAAACCAGACTTTTGTCTCATTTGACGGTTATCTTTTTATAAAGAAACACCGTTTTAAAATGGGAACTTCTCTGTTCCTCCTGGTCAGGCTGGGATTGTTATGCTGCATGAAGATGAGGGACACGCATGACTTTCCTGTACACATTTATTGTAAATGAGCGCCTGGGCCTCAGCATGTTGTCCTTGTTGAGCTGTTTGGCCTCCATCCCTTTTATCGCCTTTGCACTCAGCTACCTGTTTATTTAAAAATGAAATAAAGCCACAGTTTCCTCTTCATCTTGCACCCGATCATCTTGTTAAAAACACCACTGAACTGGATGGGTTGGCTGCTGTGAGAGCAATAAGGGGACTGGTTAGGTTTACTGAACTGTGAACCGCACCCCTGGGACCGCCGTTGGGGAATTCAAGCGAGCTGCCGGTCCAGGTGTGCTCTGCTGCCTGTGACCACACACTCGTGCCTATTGGCAGGACAGCGACACGTATGAGGATCCGCAGGAGAACAACGATGACAGCTATGAGCCGCCCCCATCTGAGAAGGAAAAGAGGGTATTCCCACCTGCCCAGTCGACATCATTTTCCAAAGGGGAATACATAGGTAACTTCTCCTCACTGCCTCACACAGGTTTAAACCTACCAGGTACCACCTACACACCCCTGTAATTACCCACAATTCCACACTTAAGTAAGCACAGAGGCACAAACACAGCAGAGTTGCACACATCCTGGTCCTTTTCATAGTAAAGACGTCACCGGTAAAACAGCAGGATCTTCACATGTTTCAGTCACAGCTCTGAAATTACTTGTTTCTTGCATTACTGTGGCGGATAAAATGGCGAACCAGGCCAAACAAAATTAAGTAATGGTAAGTGGTAAACTAGCGGATTTTTTCCCAGTTAAGAATGTCCTCTTTTGAGCTCTTAATGGAAACTGTCTGTTTCACTATGTGTGTTATGCAAATCCAGTGTTTGCACCATTAACCGCTTTTTCCATCCCAGACAGCAGAAACAGGCAGAGCGACAGGCCAGTCCACCCCCCTCGGAAACCCTTCCTTTCACCTGAGAGGCCTCCACCTGTCCAGCCGGACAACAGTGATGTAACCTCACCTGCTTTTCCCGCGTTTTGGGAACACATTCTGACCCTAAAGGCTGCATGTTTGTGTAAACAAATGTACATGATAGAAATGTGCTGGTTTGAGGACGATGTGTAAGGCTTAGCTGGAAACTATGCAGTAAATTAGCAATATCTGCCAGGTTGGAATGATTTACAATTTCTTTTGCATATTCACTGAAACGTGAACCTTTTCCAATTGTGCATTTTTAACTGCTCAATGAAAAGTGAGACCGCTCAGTTTTATACAGAAGCCAAATTGTTACATATACATGTACAAATGGTCCCTAATTTATGATGGGTTTCCATTCTGAAAAACCCATCGCAAGTCAAGAATATTTTAAGTCAAAAATGCATTTGATCACGCCTGTGGCCACTTCAGCAATGGAATGTAGGCAGCTTTCAGACTGAGCGTTGCTTGGCTGACTGATTGGTGTAGGAACCAATTGTGGATGGGATTTAGTTCCTGCTCAACCAATCATGGACGGGATTTAGTTCCTACCCGGACTTTTTGTCGGAAACAACTCAGTGAAGAGTTTAACGGAACTTAAACTTATTACCGTGGTTTCTCAAGATTGCTTCCACCCACCCACGCCAAAACACCTACCAAACATCATAGCCTAGCCTAGCCTACCTTAAAAGTCATTACGGGCTTTCTGCTTTCATGCCACTTTCAGAAGACTCAACATAGATGTGGGGGATATCCAAAAAAACACTGCCAACACAGAACACCGTAGAGTATTGGTTATCTACACTAGTGACCAGCAACAACATTTTATTTGTATAGCACATTTCATACAGTAGTCTGTAGGTCAAAGTGTTTTACAAGGTGAAAGAGACAACAATAAGAAAGAAACAGTAGACAAAAATAATGAGAAAATGGTAGACAGGAATAATGAAAGAAGTCAGACCATGTGGCAGATAGAGAGAAGCGGTTCGATGCCGCTGCCCATTATCACAAGAGAGTATTGTACCAAATACTGTTTGCCTGATTTTTTCTAAATGCGCATTGCTATTGCAACATCAAAAAGTCGAAAAATCCTAAGTCGGACCATTGTATCTTGGAGATCATCTGTATTCCGTATCAAATATATATTATATTATATTATATTATATTATATTATATTATATTATATTATATGTAAGTCGCTTACACATTGTATTTAAATTCTGTGATGATAATTGCTGATCTTTGGTTAAACTGAATTTTATTTACAATTGCATTGACATTAAACGTGTCAGTAGTTGCCATTACCTCTGGGGAGAAGAGCAGGAAATAATTGGTGCTTTTTATCTCTGTTTTCCAGCAAGCCCACATGTAGAGAAGTGACACTGTTTTGAAAACACTGCTTACCATCTCACGTGCTCATCCTTTTCCAGGAGGACTACATTAACCCAGAAGACAAAGATGACAACTATATTGACCCATTGGAGAAGCCGGATTCAGGTAAAGCACTGGGAATGTGAAGGAAAGATAAGAACAATGTTGGAATCATTAATGTTTGCAGAAAAAGGTGCCACTTGATGCTTTTCTAAATGTTAAGGCTCAGATTTACCCTACGGGGGTTGTAGGGTATCAGCAAAATTATAAAATGACTATAGTATAAAATATGTAGTCATTTTATCACTGATAAAATGTGCATTTCAGGTAGGAAATTGTGCTGTCGCACCTCACCATGTCAAGCTAAAGTTACCAAGGAGTACTTCAAAACTGGACATTTTAGCCAGAGAGAATATTACATACTGCATGGCCAAAAGTATGTGGACACCTGAGCTTCATCCCTGTATGTGCTGGTTGAACATCCCATTCCAAACCCATGGGCACTAAGATGGAGTTGCCCCCCCCCCCCCCTTTACTGCTATAGCAGCCCCCACTGTTTTGGGAAGGCTTTCCACCAGATTTTGGGAATTTGTGCCCATTCAGGCCATAAGTACATCAGTGAGGTTGGACGAGAAGGCCTGGCTCGCGGTCACCATTACAGTTCATCCCAAAGGGGTTCAATAGCTTTGAGGTTAGCCACTCAAGTTCTTCCAAACCAGCCTAAGCAAACATGTGCATGGAAGGGGGCACAGTCATACTGGAGCAGGAAAGGAGCTTCTTCCCCAGACTGTGGCCACAAAGCTGGAAGCACACAGTTGTCTAGAACGTGTTTGTATGCTGCGTGGGTGCGGCTGAAACGGCTTAACTCATTGGAAGGGGGGGTCCACATACATTTGGCCATACAGTGTAATGTGTGAAAACTGGAAGTCAAAGGTCAGCAAACAGTGGTCAGGACAGACTGATGCGTCCAGTATTTTGCTGCAGAGAAAATTGTTTGTAGTTTCTGTGTTCAACAAGGGTTTAAGTAGGGATGTCATCGCAGCTTTGGGTTAGCTGACTATAACTGGATGTGTATGAGGATTGGTGTAGTATCCAGGTGTGTGACAACTCCTCTCTGTCATTCTGAACTACAGTCCATCTGCGTATATGTGTGGGTGCATCTTCTGTCTGGTGTCTGTCCACTGTCAATAAGTGCCAACACTGACAAATCCCTGTCTTAGGACTTAGTGACTCCTCCTGAGATGTCACTAAAGTACTCCGGAGAATTGAGAATGACACCAGTGACAGCCAATTTACTCGACAGAAGTTACATATTTAATGTCTTTAATGAAATATTGCCTGTATGGAAAGACACTTCAACACATCAAGCCTTTGTAGAGACCACACCACAGCAGCCAGGAGCTTTAACCCCCAAATATGTACTAAGGCCCTGTTTACATCCACTTACCCAACCAAATTCTAGACTTTGAGCAGATGGTGAGGAAAAATAATCAAAGTCTCGCTTTGCCCTCCTGGGAGTTTAATAATCTGCAGTTCTGAGTAACTAATATTCGGCTGCAGTGAAGCCATTCTGTGTGGAGAGGGAATGAAGCACAGGAATGTTGACCAAGTTCCATCGTAATGTGACGGGCACTAAAGAAAAAACTGGCCTAACACGGTTCTTTACCAGAATCTGCTGGTGAATCAAGGGGATATAGTGAGCTGATGAATTAGTTAGAAATGCCCCATGTGCTTCAAGGAGCTCATGACTCAAAAGCATTGGCATCTGTGGTGGTTGCTTTTTATGGTCGTGATGAAACAGCGCAGATCTGTTTGTGGCTGCTGGGGAAACTTAATACAAGCCTATTCCAGGGTCATGTTTTGAAAGGAAACACTTAAGATTATTTACGGCTTTAATATGTGCTTTGCTTTATTTGCAAGATATAGCAGTAGAGAATGTGTGAGCTACGATCCAGAAAGTGGTCATGTGAAAGAAAACTTTGGGCCACACAGTAGAAAACAGCAAGTATGGAGCTCATCCCTGCCGTCGGCTGGCTTAAGTGCTTCTATTCCAATGATGCCCCGTGTGGCGTTTTCAGTCCTCTAAACTCCCCTCTTTTTCATGGGCATAAATGGTCTCAGTTGCTTCAAAAATAAAATCAGCTACCTTGTAAATGTAGATGGGATTAACCAGCAAACAGCGTTTCAGCTCAGCAGAATCTATGATTGGGATGAGTTTGCATTTGATATTTCGGTTTTGAGAAAGACAGTTTTCTTCCTTCATTGGGAACCCGTTGAGTGCTGTTTTCACCTGCCTTGCTGGTGCTAATGAATCAGCGTCTGGGAGCTGCTGGCCGGGTGGAAATGGCTATCAGTTTTAAATGGGGCAACAACATTCTTGTTGCCCATTGAGATCGGCGGTGCTCCTCTGCTGTGGCTCTGTGACATTTACTTGGTTTTGTGCTGGTAGAGATCAGAATCCGATTTATTTGGCCAAGTATGCATACCCATACAGGGATTTTGTCTTCGGTTCCTAGTGGCTCCTAGTGTACAGTAGACAAACACAACATATATACTGTACATATAAGCAAACATATAAACATACATGCATACAAGTACAAAGATGCATTGCTAGCACTAGAAAATAAGTGTAAATAATGAGAGGTGGAATAATTAATGAAGGATCGTATAAGTAATGAGGGAGGGAACAAGTAAGAGAGAGAAAATAGTGGACAGACTAACAAACAACCAGCTGTTCATGGATGTAACAGGGTGGGGAAACAAAACTGTCTTTGTATCTGGTAGTTTTGGCACACACTGGTCTGTAGCGCCTGCCAGATGGGAGAAGTTCAAAACAGTTGTGGACCAGGTGAGAGGGATCTGTCACGACATTCCCTGCCCATCTACTGATTCGGGAGTAGTGCAGGTCCTCAAGGCAGGGCAGTCTGGAACCAGAGACCGTTTCTGCAGACCTGACTGTACAGTACAGCCTGTTCTTCTCTTGTTTGGTGGCTGAGGTGAGCTCCTTGTTCCACGGCATCCACTTCAGAGGACGCAAAGCTAAAGCTGAAACTCCTGGCCTTTAAGAAGAGTAATTGGCTCAGTAATACAGGTTATAAAAATCATATGTTGAAAAGGTGGTTATTATTTCCATAAATCACTCTGCTCAACAAGCAATACTGTATAACAGTTAGACTAGCAAATACTTACATTTAAAATATTGGAAAAAGTCTCTGAGTGCTTCTAAATCTATTAAATTTAATTCCCAGAAGCACTGCAATGTCCTGCTTTGCATGTTTTGTTGGGTTTTTTTGTGGGCGTCATTTTTTACTTTAAATGTGTTGTTTTTAAAGTTAAAAAATCTGTTTGGAAAAATGTGAATGCACCTTTAGGACATTTTATTGTAAAGTAGGGCCTTTTTGGTTAAAAAAAATGCTTTTTCTGTGCCAAATTGAACATGGAAACAACCACCAACCTTCTTAAAGCACCATGTTCACTGTTATGGATGTGAGAGTACGGTAAATCTCAGCTGTGAATGGGTAAACCTGGCATAGACACGTGTTTTAGTTTTGTTGAACTTTGATTTAATCAGCCTGTGTCGCGAGAGTCGTGATCCCTAAACTGAAGCTGCCAGTGAGCATCAGACAGCCTGCTTGATGTGATGATGTGTTTAGATGCCGACAGCATCTACTGACTTAAAACCTGAAGTTGTGCTGCCTGTTCAAAAGTGAACTTGCAACCTTCAGATTTCTCCTGTTTCTGACCCCCCAGATGCAAAACAGGGGGCAAAGCGAAAGGAGGGAAGCTCCCCCAGCAGAAGAGGAGCCGTGGATCGGACACACAGCCCAGGTGGGTGCATTTGGACTGCGGTCCACTGAGTCTGACTGACTGGACTGGGCAGCCCTGGTCTTAGGTGCAAATGTGGTGAGAAAAAGGGAACCTTACCTGTAAATTTGCAAAGACAGCGCAGGTAAATGAGCAAATGCTCCTCAATTCATGTGCTGTACAAATGAACAAATTATGGTTTTACTAATACAGTGTTTTTACTGAACCATTCTGCAGATCTGTATGAGGTACCAGACCCAGAGGTGAGATCTTGCATAAAAGTAATTTTATTATCACTTTTCTGAGAGAACAAATAAATACAGATGGTCCCTGACTTACGATGGGGTTACACTCCGATAAATCCATTGTAAGTCGAAAATATTGTAAATCGAAAATGCATTTAATACACTTAATCTACTGTCACGCTTATGGCCGCATCAGCAACAGAACATAGGCGGTCTCTCCGCCCCCGTCTTCAGACTGAGCACTGATTTGGTGACTCTCCTGCAACCTCTGTCTTCCTAAGATCTTGTATTTTGTTTATTTTGAATTGCAGCAATTGTGTTCCATTTTTGTTTACTGCCAGTTGCTAATGAAAAAATCAAAATTCAAAATTCAAAGTACAGTTTCTACTGAACACATATCACTATCACACCATTGTAAAATCCAAAAATCACAAGTTGGACCATCATAGCTCGAAGACCATCTGTACTGAAACTTTCAAATTATCACATTATAATGGTGTCCTTAAAAGATAAATATATATTCCTGTATGCAGATTTTAATTATTTATGTTTTTTATGTTGAAAGGAAAACTGTCCGCCAAAAAGCAGGTCAGTGAAATCTCTTCATTTATTTATCGCAGTACACCCAGACGTGTTTTAAGAGCAACATTCAGGGACAGGTATATCAGCCCCATTATTCAGAAGAAAGTGCCCATCCTTATTCAAGTGTGAATGGTAAATTGACCCCGTTCTGGCATAACCTGCTGGTGTTTACATGGTAAAATATTCATTAGTGGAGGACAAGGCTCTCAGGGCCTACATCCTGCAGGTTTAATAGCCTGATGAACACTGGAAATACAGTGATGTGACTTACAGGCAAGAAAGAGAACCATATTGGGCATCCTTAGACTCTAGATTTACTCTGGTGAACATGACCTTGTTGTAAACATGGGTAAATCACTGTATTTAACCTCTCACTGTAAGCTGCTTTGGAGAAAAGTGTCAGGTAAATAAATGTGATGCATTACAGTCTGACTTGTGTGCACAACCCTTCTTCACCCATCTGATGTTCTGTGAACATGACTGATAAATGGAGATTGATGATTAATGAATGATTACTAATTGCCGATGAATGATGAAAAATGACAGATCCAAGCACAGTGCTGATGCCACCTACCAAACTGCTGTCTTTTTTTTCTGTAAACCAAAATATCTCCACTTAATTGTTCAAGAGATAAATAATTATTAGGCATTGCTAAAGGGATGTTAAGCAATTTTTCCCCACATTTTTAAAGGCCGAGTGCCCGTCTAAGACCTCCTGCTCAAAGCCTGCCCCCTGTTGCCAGTCCCAGGTATGACATCACACCTCTTAAACCATATATGATCGTGTATTATTTTATGGCCTATTTTATCATGGGTTCAAGCTTTGAATAAAGAGAAAACTCACCTGTAGTTTGTTTTTGGATGAATTTCAATTACACTGCCTGAGTTTGATTTTAAATGAAACTGTACAGTTATTATAGCTACTATTATAGTTAAAACTGTTAGTTTTAACTATGGCAAATGTATTATGGACTGTAAAGATTTACTTTAAAGGGGTAAGGGTGACCAAAGATGAAGTATAAACTAAGATACTCTTAGACCGCTGATGACTAAATACCATACTCTGCGCTCTGTTGAGTCAACATAGCCCTGCATAAATACATTAAATGCATTAAATCTTGTACCCACAGAATCTTTTCCAGGAAGCCTCCTTCTAATCCAGTAAGCTTGCTAAAAATTAACACAGCACTTTAAATATCTCAACATAATGTGTGATGAAGGCCCTGAAACCTCAAGTAATGAATCAGGGTTGCTTGGCTCACATTTAAAATACACATGGCCTCATACACTGGTAACCACTGCTGCATACATGCATATCTTCTACATACAGAGATGCATAAGTCTGTCTGAGTCTGACCATAACCCATATAACCATGTCCTTTTCTCAGGAATCAGAAGATGAAGATGAATATGAAGTTTGTGATGCAGATGAAAGTATGTTGATGTCTATAAATAATGATATTTGCACGTTTTAATGCAAGTTATGAGTTTGTTTCTTATCCTGGGAGAGCAGCTCAGCCAGAGAGTCCATTTGGGGGTTGGGGGGGGGCAGCCTTGGGAGTTTATGAGAAATTCTGATACACAAGAAAAGGTCCCCGTGCTCCAAAGAGCAGAATGTAGAAATTTCTGAGTATCGGCCTACTTCATGAGCTAAATATGTAAGAAAAAGCACAAAATGAAATATCAAATCCGAACCATTTCATCCACTAAACTTCATAAAACAAGTGCTTCACTTTCAGCATTTTCATTTGCAGTATAAAACACTGTTATCATACTTTCACGCTCTTTTTGGCACATATGCTAAGTCAAAAAATTTAGAATGTGATATTATGTAAAGTTTTAGGGACAGATTTATCAAGTTTATGCAACAGAGTTGTATATATAATTAAGCCATTAACTTTTTTTACTGTTCCCTTTCACAGTGCTTAACATTGTAGTGCTATTTGTCACTTCCATGTCCCAATTAAAAAAATGCTTTACGTCTAATTCCTTTGAGATTTTATACAGGTTCAAAGCCCTAAAAGCTGGCTCTTCTGTCGCGACTCAGGATAAAAATCATTGTTTGGTTCAATCTCGCCATCTAGTGGCTCCCTGCGTCATGTCATGTGTTGTCGATGTCGTGAGCCACACATGTCGCGTCTAACAGTCAACACTGAGTGACAGTCACAATTTTCATGTTCTAAGGTGACAAACAGAAAGAGGCCCCAGGCCTTCTGCCCAAAGCCCCGATTCCTCTGCCCAGGGACCTGTGAGTGACCTCCTTGGTGTCCTGTTTGCCTCTGTGTGGAGAGCTACCTGTCGCTCACCTGAGGTGTCACACAACCTGAGATTTTTTTTTTTTTTTACAATGAAGCTTTCCTTGTCTTTAACAGAAAGAAACCTCAGCCACCCCTGAAGCCGGTAACATGCAATTTTCCTGCCAAAACGTACACAGTAACATTCAAAGTGAACTATGCTGTGGGTGTAATAATGATGCTTTTCTTTGCTTTCAGAAACCCGTCACAAATACACAGAGTGAAGGTAAAAACACAACGGCGTCTGTACAAAACAAAATATTCAGAAAATCAATGGCAAACTGTTTGTTTTGAGCTTCCAAATGGGAGCCTCTTATTCCATTTCAGAGCACCTGGGCTAGATGGGTGTAGGTCTGAATCCAGCTCAGTCTATGTGTAATTTGCAAGATCTCCCCGTGTCTGCATAGGTTTTTTCCACAGTCCAAAGATATGTGTTTCAGATTAATTGGTCTTTTAATTAATTGGTGCCATTTCACAGCCTCACGGCCTCTGTTTCTGGGATCGGGTTCAAAATGATGCAGCCCAGCTTAGAATGAGTGGTTAATGACACGGATGGATGGATGGATGGATGGATGTTCTGTCTCAGTGATTTGGACAGTATGATAAAATATGAATTACAGTTCCAGGTGTTCTCAGGATAATCTAATGTTCTGCACCTCCTCTCTCCTCTCAGCAAAACCAATTCCCTTGAAGCGAGATGTCCCTAATGCAACGGCCTCTTCTTCTCCCAACACCTCCTCAAAACCGAGGTGAAGATTTCATTTCTCTTATATATTTATGCTTCAAAATTCAGTATTCAGTGGTCAAAAGCTACTCTGGATGTTGTTTAGGGTGAGTCACTGAAGCTCTGATCTTGCTACTTTCTCAGGTACTCCAATCAGCGGGAGATACTGTCTCCTAGTAAGTTCTCCAACAGTAGCCACAACCACAGTCAGATGCTGTTGCTGGTTGGCTTAGGCTAAATTTGGTATATTTTGTGATTTTTTTCCTCTTATTTTACTGTTGTAATGTTCCCATCATCAACACGGTGACTTTGCATCACTTGTCTGTGTCAGAACCACCAGTGGAAGGAAGAAACCAATCCCAGATTCAGCCTAGCACAGAAGAGAAGGTGAGGAAGGTCCTTAATTGTTCTTACAGTCTGGCTGTTATGTTAGAGAAATACCATCCAGCTGACCTCATCCAGGATAGCGTACCAACAATCACAAATGTGTGATTGGCGCTGCATCATGGCGGCAGTATTTTTGATACTACTGTTTCACCTTGGTTACAATGTGAGTGACTGAAAGGAGGTTTATGTACATTTAACGCATGAAGGTTTCAGACTTCTGTAATAATTCCTCAATTTGTGAAAATGACACCCACACATTGATTGCAACGCATAACAGTAGCAGTCAGAGGTTTGAGTACCTGAGTTCAACACCAGGTCAACACCAGGGCAGCATATGCCAAAACACAACACTGGACTTTTGAGAAGTGGAAGATGTAAGATGAGGATGAGGACATGAGATGTTAGTGCCATGATCTGAGGTTGCTTTGCTAGTCATGGAGCTGGTGATCTTCAAACTTATGGTAAGCTCAACCAGCGTGGCTATCAGCACACTTCTGAGGCACGTAGATTCATCAGGGGTCCACCAAGCTGGGCAGTCCTTAATTCTCCAGCAAGTTGTACAGGAACTGTGTGTTAAAGAAGGAATGTGAAGGACAACCCAAACTCATGACCTAGGCCTAAAACTTTTTCTTTTCCAATAAAGATCTTATTAACCAGCAAGGACACTCAAACTTTCCACTGGTATTGTACTTATTAAATAATGTCTTTGAGGGAAATGAATTGCTGCTGTAAATTTGTGAAGTAAACAGTATTGCTCCATTCTGAGGGAAAAAAAATACACAGCTGCACATAAACAGGGCCTCCACATTTGGGCCAAGGTGACTTGAGATGTTTCTGTTCAGGATTCAGACATCTACCAGAAACCGTGGTATGCAGGATCCTGTGATCGCAAGACGGCAGAAGATACCCTGACCCGCTCGAATAAGGTTAGATGTTTCTCACAGATTCCGGGAATGTGTTCTCATGACAGATGAGCACCTTGCTGAGTGACTCAAAGATTTTAAGTTCAGTGACCCTTTTGTAAAAACCCAAAGAATAAATAGAGATGGTCCTCAGACTTACGATGGGGTTCCATTCTGAAAGACCCAAAAATGCACTTAGTACATGAAACCTACTGTCACGCCTGTGGCCGCTTCAGCAACAGAACGTAGGTGGTCTCTCCGCCCCCATTGTCAGACTGAGCACTGATTGGTGTGGAAACCAATCACGGACGGGATTTAGTTACTACCTAGACTTCCTGTCAGTGCTCAGCCCCTTCTGAACTCTCCTGCAACCTCTGTCTTTCTAAGACCTTGTATTTTATTTATTTTGAATTGTGACTTCTTCTGTTTTTGGTTATTGCTCCCAGCTAACAGCACTGACAAACACTCTTTGTCGGAAGCAACACTCAGTAAAGAGTTTACAGAACTTAAACTTATTACCGTGGTTTCTCGTGATTGCTTCCACCAACCCACTCAATAACACCTACCGAACATCATAGCCTAGCTTAGCCTAGCCAACCTTAAACGTCATTACGGGCTTTCTGCTTTCATGCTGCTTTTAGGAGACACAGACACAGACGGGCATTTCGTAGACATGATGGATGCACAAAACAATGTAGATGCAGTGGATGAAGGTGTCCAAAAAAATGCTGGCAACACTGTAACTGTAACTCAGGGACCATTAACCACAATTTTTCATTAACAATTTTACACAGTAACTTGTCCTTGAGTTAAAAAAAGGTGAACTGACCAGTTTGTTTCATAGCTGACTCCCACACCTATTGTATTTCGAGATGCAGAATAAAAGCAGTGCTAAAGGAACTTATCCTGAATGTGCAGGACCAGAAAAATCCCCTAATTCTGCTTCATCACCGCTGACTTTACTCCGCATCTCACTAATGAGCTAATGTATTCATTCCATTTTTCTTCTTCCATCTCCTCTTCCACCTGTGGAAGGACGGGTCGTTCATGGTGAGAAAGAGTTCTGGCCAAGATGTGCAACAGCCATACACATTGGTGGTGCTGTACAAAAACAGGGTGTACAACATCCCTGTGAGGTACATTCAGTCATCACAGCAGTTCGCTCTGGGCAGGGAGAAGAAAGGAGAGGAGGTAGGAGGCCCTTTCTTAACCATTTTCACTCACTGTCCTGTTGTCTCAAAGGCGTCACATAACAAAAACCCACCGAGTCCCACAAGTCCATCACTGCATGTCTCTGTTCAAGTTTATAGGTCTGCTTTCTTTTACACTTCAATGCACCCATACAACTTTTTTAAACAAAAGAATAACACACCACTAGAAAGTCAGTTTTTAAACATTTTCTAAAGTGGTCACAACAATCATACTTGCATCCATTTGTATAAATAGAAGCGCCCTTGACTTTTCCTCCCTGGCAAAAATGAGAATCACAAATAAAACCTGAAATGCGCAAATTCTGTTCCCTTCCTGCCCTCAGCGCTTCAGCAGCGTCTGCAGCATCATTGAGAACCACCAGAAAAAATCCCTGGTTCTGATCGACAGCCAGAATAACACCAAGGATTCCACCAAGCTTTGCTATGCCGTGCGGCCCTAATGGCAGCAGTCAGAGAGGGCTAAAAAAAAAAAAAATACATCATGCTGATGGGACTTTTTATCACAGGCTTGTGGGTATAAAACTGAACAGCAATGTTACTCCTCTGCTCTTTATCAAAAAAGTGTGTTCTCATAAATTCCTTATTTAAAAAAATGTATTTATTCTTGCATTTATGAATTCTTGATAGCTGCTTTTATTAATGAAAGGCCACAAAGACCTCCTGCAGGGTACACTGGGGGATGGCATGAAGTCGACCTGTTAAATATACAAAAATGTTGGTTATAATGTGTTCAGGGGGTATTTAAATGTACATAAATTGGTTTAATGTAAGTAGAGGTAAAGTGAGCAGTTAGCAAAAAATTTCACGCTAAGAGAAAGTTTTTGTGTTATAGAGGTTTAACTAAGGGAGAAACAAATTTCTCACTGACAACATGACTATCATTTAGGCCCCATGCTATTTTCCGACAGTTAAAGATTCACAAAATATTGCCAACTTGAAATTAATTAGATGCTGTAAATGGAGATGTAATTGTCTAATGCTGCCTGTATGGTAATATAATGGCAGTTTACAGAAACAAAATGCTCAGTTCTGACAAGCAACTTAATAAAAAACTACACACACACGCTAGGCGTATAGCATTACATTTCAGATATTTTTACACCAGGCGCATACAGAGGTGACAGAGACATAAAGACGAACACCATAACCACAGCAACCTGGGTCGTCTCATTCTGAAATATTTACATTTATTACAATTTTTATCTCACACAATGCCTCCAGGGAGTAATACATACAGTACAATATAGTGTCAATCTGTAACAGCTTTTTCAGGCACTTTGTGTAAAAAAATAGATTTTTTTTTTAAACAGAATTGTGGAATCATATCATCCTGGCATAAAGAATAAAGTTACAAAGAGTGATTTTTTTCTTGTTAAAAAAACAGGAAATATAAATGTTATTTGGTTGTCCAGTGCTGAATTGCGTAAAGGGAACCGGGTCACGTGACCACATCTTGTATTAGAGGTGAAATGAACAGTCTGGAGTGGAGCTGCAGCACGTAAGTGACAAACAGTGCCATTATGTGGCTAGAGTCTCGCCGCTGATCCCTGTCCAACACGACACCCCTCCTCCTTGCGTAGCTTGGCTGAAGCTCATGGATTCCTCTTAGGAGAAGTGACCCTGGCTTCACGGGGACCCTTACATATTTACAGACATGCATACGGAGATGCTGAGAACCTGTATGCTGTACGATGGCAGGACACACCGCCATCCTGTCAGAGTGCAAAAAAGTTTTATTTATAACGTATTTCTGCTTTCAAGTTGAAATTGGAGGGATTTTTTCATACCTGCTTTCTAGAAAATGTACTATTCAACAGTAAGACATTTTTGTTACATGCCAACTATGTACATAAAATCACAAAAACATGAGGAGAAACTGGTGTTGCAGCCTTGATTTTTTTTTTTTTTTTTAAAGAAAACAAACAGGATGAGGAAGACCCTAAAGTAGCCAATCTGGAAAAAACACTAGCAGTGAAATATAAATTAAAAGTATTAAAAGTACAGCACATCTGCTTTGCTGCTCTGCGTGCTGGGTGTTTTCCACATTGACATCTTGGATTTCCTTTTCAGAAGCGCACTGACATAAAATGAAGAATTCTTAAAATTAAGTTCAAGCTTAGATCTGATAAACATTTCCGGGAGGGGAAAAAAAAAAAAAAAACAAACACTTAGAAATCATGAGCTCAAAGTTTAGAGAGATGCAAAGTAAAAACTAAAATGGCATTCAGGAACACATTCTCCTAAACAAACCATGTGTGAAATGTGGCCGTTTTGGATTTGCTTTCCACAGGAATTTTGTTACACACAGAATATATGCAATTCTAACAGAGAACAACTAGAATGTATATATACCCGTAAACTCTGTGTTAGCTTTTTAATATTCAGAACTCCTGACAATATGCCAGAAATATAAAAGTGGACTAAAGAATAATTAAGACAGTTTAGCCATTTTTCCTACATGGGTAAAAAGAAACAGACTCAAAACAATGAATCATGAAAAATTCCGAGCCTCCCTGAATGCAGGCCTTTAAAGATTCATGATTTTTCCTAAGCAATTGTAATAACTTGCAAGTTGGATAATGTCAGAGAAAATAAAAAAAGAAATTAAATCACCTGAGTTAATCGGTATGTGTATGTTGTAGTTTGCACTCAAGTAAAGCACAGAAATGCTACTGTACTTCAGGGCAAATGTCGTGTCGTTTTAGATTATTTGCATTTGCTTTGACAAAACAACCCTCAACAGCACCTTGACTGAAATTTTGATCTAAGCAACAGCCGTTGCCATCTTTCTTGTTTAATTATTACTAGATTACAGTCGAAAGATGACAGCGACATTTAAAAAAAAAAAAAAAAAAAAAAAAAACTGTACAGAAAAACATTCATTCACATGTTAGCATCCATGCACTCAAACTGCTCTCCACTTTTTTCTACCTTTATATACAAATAGTGTGTGCAAAGCATACATTTTTACATTTCAACATATACATACAAATTCTTTACACAATTGCTTTTAAGTTGTACCAGATGTATTCACAGAAAGACCGCAACATCTCAAATAAGGGACAACTTAAAATGATGGTTTACCCTTCAATGAAAGGAGATTATATATATATATATATATATATATATATATATATATATAATCTCCCACTTATCGTTTTCGATAGCTACAAACACAGGATGACCTTCTGTGTGCCATTTTTTACAACATGAGCATTTGTTACTTTTCCAAATCTTAAGGGATTTGCAAATGAGTAGACCAGGTGGCTAGGACACTGCATCAATGGACATTTAATGCTTTTCAGTTACCCACAATGCCCTTGGTACTTTAAAACAGCTTGTTCCAGTCTCTCGTTGCCTCCATGAGATGCCGCTGACCATGGCCTATCCACTCCTCCTGGTTGTCAAATATCCGACCGCAAAACCAGCAGCTGAACGACAGCGATTGCTCGGCTCTGTCCGAAGTAGTGTTCACAACCTTGTACTTATTCTTGCTCGTCTTTTTCAGCTTCAGTTTCAGAATAAACCTCTCCCTTGCGGTGCTCTCTCCCAGGACCCGCTGACCGTGGCCAGACCAGCCCAGTGTCGGGTGACTCGTTTTAAAAGCGCCACAGCTTAGCTCGGAGAGAGCGTCTATGGTTCTTTGGGACAAGGCCACCTTCAGGACCTCTCCTTTGTACTTGTTGACCATTTTCATGATGTTGGTAACCTCAGGGATGTCCACGTCTGGATGATTCAGGACTATGACGGGCTGGTTTCGTCGTGGACACTTGATTAGCTGAGTGGGACAGAAGGGGGAAAGACGCAGCATCCGCTCTGCCTCCCTGGGCACTGGCTCCCAATAGACTGCAGTGGGCGAAGCCTCTTTTTCTTTACTTTTTTTATTCGAGTGTCTTTTGGCTTTAGATGCAGGCTCTGGGTAGTCTTCTGTTTGTGACTTCTGCTGCCTCTTTCTTTTAGCCGACTGATGGTTGGACCTTGGCGGAGGGAGGCAAACCCTCTTAAATCTGCTATTCAACCCCTCCTTTTTCCCAGCTTTACCTTGTAAGGGAGCTGAAGGGGAGAGGTTCTTGGACTGAGGAACAGTAACTGGTGCATGCATGGAAACTCGTGACGATCCTGAGGTTTTTATTCCTGCGGAAACAGTCATAATGGATTGGTTTGATGACATCAGAAAACAAGGTGACTGCAAAGCACCAGTGGCCAGATAGATTGGCTGGTTAGCGCAAGCATGCGCTGCTACATTGCTGTTTGATTCCCCACTACCACAGGGAGGCCCGCTGTCTGAGGGACTCTTAACTATTTTAAAAAGAACCCTATTACCCACGCTTTCATTTGAATGGCAGTTTTGATTCGTGACCTTTCCTTCTTGACCATTCACGGGAGCCCCTGATTTAAGTGGAGACACATACCTAAGGAGAAACGCTTGACAGCCAGCTTGTAAAATAGTGGCTTGGTCTTGCGAATTTACTGGTACTGCCAACACAGGCCTTGCCGTTTCATTCTGGAGACTGTGGCTGTTAGCCTCCCCACCAGGCCTCGCGACAGTTGCCACAACAGGTAGTGGCCTTTGAACCAAGAAACAAGCTGGTGTGTTCACAGTCCGTTCTCTGGAGAGAGCCTGGGTTGGACTGGACAAGAGCAGAGGTCCTTTCAAAGGTGAGCTGTTGACCAGTACATGGCTGGAACCGCTGCCAGAGCTCATACCCTGATGTACAGAATTTAGCGCTGTGCTTTCTTCCCCATCACCTTTGACCAAACCACCTTCCTTGCTACCCACCACCTGTGTGCCTTTCCCTATCCTGCCGTTACTCAGCGTGAAAGCCAGTGCTGCTGGTTTGGTACCTAGTCTTTCAGTTCCAGGTTTCAGATAAGAAATGTTTATTGGGGGAACTGAGGACCCAGCAATCGTCTTAAATCGGGGAGAGCCTTGCTGTTCGACAGGCACTGCATACTTATTCTCAGCAGTCTGTAGGAAAACTTTTTGCTTACCCTCTGCTACATTAAAAGACTGGAGGATCCTCAAAGTGGTTGTAGGTGATCTCAACGCATCATGGGCCACTGTAGTGCCAGTCCTTTCCTTTTCAAGTTGCTGACTAATAATTGCGTCCGAATGCTCCTCCAGTATGCGCCCCAAGGCAGCAGCACTACAAGACCTTCCTCTAACTTTCTGCATCAAAGTAACATCAAGTTTCTTTTCTGGAGTCCGGCTTTGATGTTCAGAGACAGAATCGGATACACCACTGTCGCTTTCCTCTCCCTTGCAAACAAGGAAAGGCCCTTTCTCTCCATCCTGAAGAGTACACTTGGGTGTGCTATGTGGCCTTTGTTCCAAATCTGAGAAGAGATCCATCCCGTTACACTCTTCTTCAACGGTGGCTATGCATTCGTCCACTTCAATTTCACTATCTGGCACTTTTTCCATAAGAGGATCAGAAGGAAGAGGAAGATGTTCCGATTCTTCACCATTGTGACATTCCTGTGAACCGAGCACGCATGTGTCGTCTGGTGTCCGGTTCCTATCATCCAAAGGAAATACATGAGAGCTGTCTGCCTCGGGCCCATCTGCCACAAGCTCTGAGAAACTCTGATCTTTACCAGGTGAGGACATGTCAGGGGAACAGCTCGATGTGTCCTTTGAGTAATTATGAAAACTGAATACTTCTTGGCTGACAGAAGCTGACCCTGAATTGTTTTCGCTTTCGCTCGCATCGTTCTCGTCACGATCGTGAGATGAATCCGTATCTTCCAGATGCACATATCTATCTCCATGTTTACCGACCACGCGCTGCAATGCATCCCCTTTGACAGGACGGGCTTCCTCACTGGCGGACCGGGAGGTATATTCACACACCAGGTCAGCTTTGTGTGCCAAAGCAGAAGTTTTCGATGGAGGAAATTCATCTTCGTCGCTTTTTCCCCTCGACTTTGTCAAGTCTTCAGATTTTTTGGTCTGCATAATGGTGGAATGCTGCCCCGCAACACTTCCCTGCTCTGCTGCTTCCTGTGAAGTTAATGCAATGTTGTTGCCACACGCTTTTCTTTCCTTCAAAGAGTCTGAGCAAACAGAAGATGAACTCTTGGCAGAGCCGTCGCAGCAGGACAAATTTGCCTGGCCACCAGGATGTATGGCGCCGTCTACAACAAACTCCGAACTGCTTTCATCCATCCGCGTTTCTGATGGGCACCTCTCCGTTTCTTTTACATCACCCAACGATGTATCTGTTTTGGGAGAGGATTCTTGCTTTGCTGATGGTATAACCTTAAGAACTAAATGCTTTTTTCCATCCACAATCTTAAAGCCCATTACTTTTGTAGTGCAATTGGGAGGGATCGAAATTTTATTTTTGACCATAAGCACGGTGAGTCCATTGCTGCTGGGGTTCAGGAATCCAGGACTGGGAGTGACGGCACACTCGGTCTTGGGCTGCGGCAACATGGCAATGGATTGTGAAACGTATTGCTGTTCGGTGTTAAGAGCCTTAATCCAGTTGTTGCTCTCTTTCTCTGCCGCAACAGTCCTCTCCAAGAACTGCTGAGTCTCCTCCAAAGTCTTTTCTGGACTCGGCAGTCTTCCATAATCATCCAGCAGATTACTTCCAGAGAGACTATGCAGCCTTTTGGACATCCACGTTTCCCTAGCAGGATTCTTAGTCAGCAGAAGTTTTAATCCCGGTGATTTCACTAGTGTTTTAGGGTTTTCCTCTTTTACTCTCCACTTGTTCTTTTTCTCTTTGCTGTGGACAGACGCCATATGTCTAATGATGTAGTCCTTTCTGGTAGCCCCATGGTCACAGAACTGAGAAGTGAACGGAAACGTTCCAGTGTGGACCAAAAGATGCTTCTGGAACTCTCCTTTTGTGTAACTAACATGCTTGCATTTAGAGCATTTATATTGAACCTCATTGTGGCGATGGATGTGCTGCACAAATGTTCCCACGTCCTTTGTGCAGAACTTGCAACGTTCACAGCGGTAATAGCCGTTCAGGCTATGGTACATGGTGAAGTGTCTGGTGAGTTGCAGTAGAGTGTACTGAACGCCGTCATTACAGATCTCGCACCTGACAAAAGTGTCCCGGTGGCCTAATCGATGACGCTGAAGGCTAGAGAAGTCGTGGGTGATGAAACTACACATGTCACATGGAAAAGTAGGTAGGCTTCCCTGGTGAACTCCCTGAAAATGTTTGGACAGGTCGTTGGGGCTGAACATTGCATCTCCCTTGCATTCAGAACAGCGAAACCTGAGTATTTTGCAAGGGAGGTTTGCTCCTTGCAGGCTCTGGTGTCCTTTAAGGGGAGGCTTCTTAAAAGACTTCCTGGCTGTCTGCACCTTGTTCCGCTCGTGTCTCTTCAGCGTTTTCTTTCCATCACACGCTTCGTCACTCGGCATCACCGAAGCTTCAGTCGCAACGTCTCTCAAATGCTGCTGCTTGTGCCGATTTCCCTCCTCGCGTTCCGCACTTTTATTGCCTTCAGGAGGGTCGTCAGGGGTTGGGTGGTCTGTTTCCATGCTTTTAATGTACAGGTTTCTACAAATAAAAACAACAACAAATGCTCATTTGTAACAAATATGACTAAAAATAGACATGACCTGCAATCCAACATTACAAGACAAACATAGTAAAACAGAGAAAAATAGATCTATATGTTAAATAATTTTCCACATTTTCAGTTTCCATGTTCAATACTTCTACACTGGTCATCAGAGCTAGAGTACGCCATTTTCAGGTGTTTTTTTTTTTTTTTTAAAGCATAGAAAATATTTAGAAATAAAAAATATATATATTTTAAACACAGGGTATTAGACTGCAACTCTCGAAAAATATAATTGCGCAAATCCATTATTTCTTCAATGGATGTTCACATTTTGCAGAATTACATATTTATTACTGAACTAATCCAAACACATAGCTGAGAAAATGCTGTGCTATAAATGATCTCTTACAAACATCTGCCTTTTAACTCTAGGAAAATTTAATGAAAAGGGAAGAAACAACAAATTCAGTAACTACTTGCCACTGAAATCCAACAATATTATTAAGAAAAGCAATCAAACTTGACACAATTTAGCATTGCTTTATATTTCAAATAAATGTCTTAATATTCCATTCTTTAAAACATGACAAATGACAACAATGGCTATAAGAATTATAACACTCAAAAACTCTATATGCTACACAAAAACACAAAAAAGACAACCTGACACAAAGGACCACAAACATTCAGACTCTTTTGTTTAGGAGCTTAAGTACAAATATGAGAAAACATGACTTACGAACCATGAAGGAATCAAAATGCCTACAGTTTACACAAAGGCTTTTACTAAATGAAGTACTGTGGGCATTTAAATTTTAAAGCACAATAAGCTCAAAATTTTAACTTGCTTTTTGAAAATTAAAAGTATTTCCACTGATCTCAGGAACTGCTAAATGTTAACTTTGGCTGCAATTGTCTACATCAGACAGGTCTTACTGGGAAAACATTCTCGATAGTAAAGGATGCACATAAAGCAAAAGAATTTTATTATCATCCTTTATTAAACTGACACCTTTGTTCAAGTTTACCTAGTTAGATGATCAACCTTTGAATAATTTACCACTTCACACAGCTGGGTATTTTTACTATATCATTTTAGGGCAAGTACCTTTATCAACAGGAGTGTTACCCAAATGGCCAGCCTTCACATCATAACACAACAGGTCTGCAGCCCTTTTCTCATGTGTTTGCTTGTTTGTTTAATTGAATATCAAAAAGTTACATACAACACAGCCTGTTTTATCATGCAACTGTAAAGAGAAATTGTGAAATTATTATTTCCTAAACTGCAATATGTATGCTACTTAAAACATGTGCATTACTCTTTAAACTGCAATTTCTGAGCAAGTGTCATTCCTGGTCTTGTGGGGGGGGCTTAAAAATAGACTGACAATAAAAATTAAAGTCACTATACAATGTTGCACCCTACCACCATACTTCTGCACCCCAGCAGTCTCGTGTGTACAGGTTTCCTTTTGCTACGTTACTTTTAAATTGGATCTGATGGCATGTTCTCCTTGCTCCTCTGCTTCATACAGCAAAAAAGAAAAGTGTCTGCAAAACAGTGAATTATACAGGATTATGAAGTATTATCTCAAATTAGGTCAACCATTGCAGTGCAGTGCATATAATATCCAAGAGAACATCAATGGAAGGAAGTGCCTTTAATTCACTTCCAGCATTTTTAAGGGACAGAAGGAAAAGATTCTAAGCAAGCGTAAAAAAAAACCCCAAAAAAAAACATGAAGGCAGTTTAAGTGACTTAACTCAACAGGAAAAGAAAAGCAGTTGATATTTTAAGCCTGCTACTCCCAGTTGACTTTTCTATGAAAACCTATTGAATTCAACAACTTCAAAGCATCGCGGACGAATACATCTCGTCAACACATCGAGCGCGCCCGTGCTCCCTGCCCAAAACCTGTGCATTTCAAACTTCTTTTGCTGAGCAAAATAAATGGACAGAAAAATGTGCACCAAGAGTCCAAACCAACAATAAAAGGTTTCATTAGAATTGGCAGCCCGGGACTATTTGATGACAAAATTCACATATCCAGACGCTCCCACCCACGCTAAAAATAAGTAAGTAATTATATATTTTAAATGGCAAAATGGTGCATCTGTTATAACGCGCCAGTGTCCCGGCAATATCTATTAAACACTTTTCGGACACTTTTGGCGGAGCGTTGTGAACGGAGAGAGTTGAGATGAATTTACCTTTCTTTCTCTTTAGTCCAGCAGGTCACAGACGGCGGCCATGACAGCTCCATCCGGGTACTGCGCGCTGAGTTGTCTAGAGGGAAGCAGAGGCGGATGGATATGGATTACCTGAAAACTCTTCACCTCCTTTATTTTCATGGCTGTTTTTAACTACCGGCGTGTGTGGTAAACCTTAAAGTACTGCTTAGGTTTCCTGAAAGATCCGAATATTTGATAGAAATCGAGGGAACTGGCGAGGAAACCCGTGTGTCAGTGTGTTGCCAGTGATCACAGTGCGCCTTCCTCGCAGAGTGTCCACAACAGTTTATAACAGTGGTATTAGCGCCCAGAGCAACGTCACTCAGCTGCCCTTCACCGACGGGGCTGAGGGACGCCATTGTGACACCACAGCACTACAGTCTCTCTGCAGTGGGCTTCTTCTACGTTTTTAACACAGAACATGATGTATAAGCACACAAAATGAAGCACAAGAAGAAACATGGATGTTTACAACGGTGCTGCAAGCCCTGAGAACAACATCCCTCGGCTGCCCTTCACAAAGAGCGCCGAGGGACGCAGTTGTCTCACCGCGGCTGCAATCTGACATAAAACACATTTGCATTCTTAACACACAAAATACAATAAAACAAAGGAAAAGAACCCAGTTCTTCACACAATGTCACTTGTCTGGGTCCTCACCGACAGGGCAGAGGGACACTCGTTTTTGCCCAAGAAAGGGGAGTCCTTTACATTTTCACACACACAAAAAAAAAGCAAGCATAAATGCAATAAAACAAAGATAAATAATCGATAACATTAGCGTTTGCCTTCAAAACAATGTCGCTCGGCTGCCCTTCACGCACAGACGCCATGGTGGCGCCTTCCTTTCCCCAGAACATTTTTAAAACGTCTGTCACACAAAACCGTACATGTACACATAAGCAGAGCAATGGAAAGACAGACCCGGCCACGCTAAATGCCACCGCTTTTGTTGTCAATGGCAAAAAAAAGGAGGTTTCTCGGATTATTCGCGTGTGACCTCGGCGTAACCGAGCGATGTTCCAAATGCAAACAAATGTGAGCATGTTTTTGGCCCTAAGATGTTTAAAGATCACTACCTGTAGTTACAGATGCTAACAACACCCCACCTGGTCATGCACGGTGGTGAAAAGATGCTTTTCTTAATGTTGCCATAACCCAGGCACTATTTAGCAGAGGGCAGCTCAAAATACATTTGTAAATATGTGACCAGGCTACTAATAAACTCGGTTTGCTGAGATTATGAGGCTCACATGGTTTTTTTTATACTGCCTGTGATTTATTGTTTGTGTCCTTTAAATAATTCTTGTCTAATATCTTTGCAAACCCCTGCTGAAGGATGGATGTAGGCTATTAATATCAAGTGCATATGACACACAAAAAGTGATAATGTACATACAGGGTGATTAAAAAAGAACGGAACACTTTCATAAATGTATTACTCAGCAGCAAACATGTAAGATTGGGGGGGGGGGGCAGTTATTTTATAAAATGGATTGGACTAAATGTTCTTATGATGCTTTGTTACCAAGCAACTAGTTTATAAAAGCAGGGTTCAGAAAGGTAGACACTGGAATTCCCAAATGCCAGCACTGCGCGAAGAGTAAGCCATTTTACGGGTTTTATTTGGAAAAATTCTCTATTTACAATTCAGGTTTATAACTCCTATACACATTATAAACATGTTCCTATTATTTAAATCAACTCATAACTATTAAAATACCAATGCAGTTGCAAGTTTATTAAAGTGTTCAACTCTTTTTGAATCATCCTGTATTAAACATGGCATTGATGTGATTTTAATCATGTCGCCATATGTAGAATATATTGCAGCTCTTTATAATTTTGTAACTATGATATGTAAAAGTTTGAAAGATTATTTTCTCCAGATTACTCTGTTACAGTAAATGCAAGTATGTCAGTAATATATTTTTGAAGTACTAAGACTCTTTATGTCCAAAGTTGTTTCCTTTTCAAAAATATCAAACTTTAGCATTAAAAATCTTAAAAAATGATAAATGGAAGAGATAAATACCCAATCCTCTTATAAGTTGTAAATGTCTTTGAAATGACATGTTTGCTAAATAAATAACAAATAATAAATGCCAATGTAAATGTCATCTGATAATGTGTAGAAATGATTTAAAGAAATATGATAAATAGTATTTCACACTACATGAAAAATGATGAAAAAATGGGTTAAATGGATGCAATGAACACAAGAAAAAATAAAATAAAACACAAAGCTGACATGTTGATATCTTAAATGTGAACATATTTCACCAAAAAAGTATTTGCAGCATACAGTCCTGTAGATTCATCCTTGAAAATTCTGCTCTGTTTATAAATGTGGACATTTTGTTCTAATTCAGCAGAAATTACGGGAATAAGTGAGACATATTTTATAACTGACATTTTTTACTTTATGTCAGCATAGTCAGTTTCAGTTGTAGGTTTGTAAAATACAGTATTTCAAGCATATCTACATGCTTCCCATCTGCCTGCATACAAACTCTCCCTCACCAAGGGTGATTTAAATAATCATTTCTCAAGCATCATGTTTTTGGAATGTGGAACATAAGTAGTACAATAAGTAAATATGCTGGAGTAACACCAACTTTTACAGTTACAGCTGTAATGGTAACAGTCACCTATTCATCCGCTATCATCCTTAACTGTTTGTCTTTGTTGGGATTGCAGTGGCCCAGAGTCTATCCCAAAATTAAGCTGGGAAACTACACCCTGCATGAAGAGCCAGTAATAATAATAATAATAATAATAATAATAATAATAATAATAATAATAATAATAATAATAATTTCTACAGCAGCAGCTATAGAAAAGAAACACATCCAAAATCTTTTAAGGGGTTTTTGTCAAATTCTATAAAACTATTTTGGAATAACTTCAACAGAACATTTTTTTGTATATATTTACTCATGGGTAATTTGGTCATCGACGCTGATATTATTTTTAATTTCTGCCTTCCGTTGCCTCCTAATGTGGGCTGTGAATGTTACCAGAAAAACATTCAATAGAACATTTGACACTGGCAGAAATGATGAAGGTAGATTCTGACTTTAAATGTTGACTTTTGTCCCACCTCAACAACAATGCACTTTAATGGACTAATTATAGCTAGATATAAACTGATAAAGTGTAATGTTTCAGTAGTGAAAGTGAACTGTAAAAAAAGATTGTTCGTTCATCACCATGGATGAGCATCATCTTCAGTGTTGTTCCAGCAAGGCCTTGTTGTTGCTGATGGTGGAGGTGGTGGATGTATCATTTCAATGTTGATTTTAGGATGTTGGAAGTTTGTTTTTACAATGGATCCAAGGGTGTCCAACAAGCCCAATCCAGGCTTTGGATGTATTGTTGTCAATGAGGGCAATGTGGGGGGGCAGTTCTCTGGTCATGACATAAGTTCTCTGCACTGATGTTTTTTGGTCCTTTGATTTTTCCTTTGGTCCTGTGTTGTTCTGGCTTCAAATAATGCTGCTCATGTCCTTAGTGCAAAGCTCCATCCTTCTAAGTTCTTTGGGAATGATTTTCAGGGTCCCCGCTGATTCCAAGGGATTAGAGTGAGATCTGCACTGTATTCTTCAAACATCATTCCTGCATCCTTGGGTCCAAGATCCTGCAGCAATATCACGATAGAAAAGGCACTTCAGGAGGTGTTCATCAATGTGGCTGCTCCAGAGAAGCTGAATCTGCCTCAGTGTTGAGAATATCCTTTGCATGTACGTCTACTCCCAGGCTTTACAGCTCAGGATCTGTTAATGCCATCTGAACTTCAAGATCCTTTGAAGATAGTTCAAGTGAAAGTGACAGTTTCCTAACTTGGTGTTGGCAAATTGTCCAGGATTCAGCACCGTGCAGCAATGATGTCAGCATGATGACCTTGTAAAACTTCAGCTTTGTGCATAGATTGATACCTCAGCATTTCCATACTGAGGACCATAATTTGCTAAAGGTCTGGGTAGCTTCATAGATCCAAGCTTCGACTTCACTGCTTTCTAACTGGGTGAATTTGTCTACAACAGTGAGGCAGTGAGCACTGACATAATCCTTTGCTTAATGGATGCTGGATGGTCCAAAGTTTTAACATCCAACTACAAGAGCCATGCTGTGTTGCATCTCTGTCTCTGTTGCAGTTTTGAGCATATAATCACTGGCAAATAGAAGATTGTGAATCTTGTCTGTGTAGCAATCACATGCACACGCACACACACAAGCAAAACCAAAACCAGAATTTTTCTAGGAAAGAGATTTGTATACTTTTCTAAGCCCTGCACCATTTTCAGAGAAAAATTTAAATTCCCTTCACAGAAAAACCATAAATCAATTCAGAGAAAACTGTGTACTCAGAAAAACTGCTGAGAGACACAGACTCAACAAATTCATCCACAAAGCTGGTTCTGTGATGAGTCAGAGCCAAGAGTCAGTGGAGACTGTGGCTGAGGCCAGGATGAAGAAAAAGCTGCAGTCCATCATGAACATTTGATCACTTGAATGAAGTGATTGTCATGACCTATTTTAGTCGCCTTATTCAGCTTAGGTGCTAAAAAGTCCTACTGGGGGTCCTTCTTACCAGCAACCATCTGCTTTCATAATCCTACACAAGGATCTGTGAGCAATTAGACTGTTTTTATCACTCTTTTTTATTGGTCATTAATTTAATTTTTTGCTTTTGTAATTTATTTACTATAATGCATCTTGAAAGTGTTTTAGGTGCTCTATGTTTTTAGCTGTTGTACAGCAAATTTCCCTGCAGAGATCAGTAAAGACTTCACCTATTCTATTGTAAATGTCATTAAAAAAATATTTTGCTGAAACTCGGTTACCATCACACCCACACCACAACAGCTGTGCTGCTGTGGCATCCAGCTACATTTCTTTTACGTATTAATATACTAGACAGTACCATCATAATAATATTTTTGTTAAGATTTATTTAATTACTAACTGTAACTTTTCAAGCAAGTGTACAGAACCATCAGTATGAGGGAACCCCCAAGAGCTGCTGCCCAAACAAAAATCTGGATAAGGAAGATGTAAGAGTCTGATTAAATAGTGCATGGTATGTTTAAAGAAACCTTTTAGTTGACCTTAATTTAAATACATTGCCAGGCCAAAATAAAGTCACACACTAATATTTCATTGGACTGCCTTTAGCTTTGATTACAGCACGCATTCACCGTGGCATTGTTTCAATAAGCTTATGCAATGTCACAACATTTATTTCCATCCAGAGTTGCATTAATTTTTCGCCAAGATCTTGTATTGATGATGGGAGAGTCAGACCACTGCGTAAAGTCTTCTCTAGCACATCCCAAAGATTCTCAGTTGGGTTAAGGTCTGGACTCTGTGGTGGCCAATCCATGTGTGAAAATGAAGTCTCATGCTTCCTGAACCACTCTTTCACAATTTGAGTCCAATGAATCCTGGCATTGTCGTCTCGGAAGAAAAAAATCCATCGATGGAAAAACCTGGTCATTCAGTATATTCAGGTATATTCAGCTGAGCTCATTTTCTGGGCACATGATGTTGCTGAACCTAGACCTGAACAACTGAAGTAAAACCCCACCACCTGGATTTAAGTTAGTGTTATGATCATAACACTAACTTAAATCCAGGTGGTGGGGTTTTTTTTTTTGGCCAGGCAGTGTATACATATATTTAATACCCTCTCTCCTGTAAGACGTTGTGCAAGGATTAACTGGCCAGAACACATTTGTCAAATTATTGCTTCTCATAAAAATGTTGTGCGCAAAAGTACACGATGAAACATGGGTTTTATTTTTCTGTTTTTCCCCCTGTTGTACTTCATTAAATACAAATCATTCACATTAAATATAATGCACGCAGACGTTTCCTTTGCCGAGTTGTAGTTCCTGTGCGACGTCAACAAACCGTGACCTTTGATTGGACATTCCTCAGAGCAGCTTAGTCCAAGGTGCGTTTTGATTGGCCAGCGTTTGGGTCCCACGCCACGGTCTTTTTAACAATGGGTACCGTGCACTGTACGCGCGTGCCGTCAGACAGCCGCGTTGAGCCGTCAAGTCGTTCGAAACTGAAGCGCTTGAATGTCCAAATAATAGGGGTAAGTTTCATATAAGCGTAGGCTACTTTTTTTTTTAAAGAATTTATAACTGTGGCCGCTATAAGTTTTTGCTGTAAGATAACTTTATTCTTCTTTATTTGTCACATACACAGTTATACAAGTACAACATGTAGTGAAATGTGCCCTGAATCGGCCGTGAGACTGTGCGCAATACAATTTTTCAAATAAATTACAAAAAAACCCAATAAACAATTCAATTATAAACAAAATCTAAACAATGTGCAAAGGAATAGAATGAAAAATCTGTGTATAGTGTCTAACCAGCTGGTTCATGTAAATAACCCTAAAATGACATGGCGGCAGCTGAGATACGAGGTAGAAAGTTTGTGGGTGAATAAACTTTAAATGTGGGGGAAAAAAGATAATGTTTCGACTTTTACACCGAATATTGACAGTAGCGAAACTTTTGCCGCTGCAGGCTCTGCCAAAACTGTAGGACAGCTTATTGCGCACTGGTTGAAAAACACAAATGAAATAAACGTTTGCTTGAGCTCAACGCGGCCCGAACGTCGCTTGCGGCTTCGGTGTGAAGTCAATGGGCGGCGGCAGCTGCGGCGCTCACTCGTCAAGGTGGCTCCGACGCTCGGCGCTAATGAGGCCGCCTATCAGCTCGTAGAATCCGCCGCAATTACGACGGGGCTCGTTAAAGTGGAGCGGCACCACAGAGCGCTTTTTCTTTTACTTTTACCTTCTTTTTTTTCCTCTTTCTTCCCCTCCGCCTTTTTGTCTGGAAGGAGGCTTGTGGAAAAGACAAAACAAGGCGAATTTCACATGTGTTAATATTGGCTTTTTCTGGCGGCGCAGGGCGTCCTGCACCCACACTGCGGGTCCGATGGAGTTGGAGAGCCAGTGGTGGAAAGGACAGCTCGCCGGAGACATCTACCACGCACTCAGATACAAAGTACGGACTTGGCTTTATTCTGCTTTAAAATTGGACCTTCCTAAACTATTTAGAGTTTTGCTCATTTTTGCTTCGACATGACACTGCAACGGATAAGCTGTAACTGATGGATGGATGGATGGATGGATGAATGAATGTTCTATTTTTTCTTCCTTGTGAAATGTCCTGTTGCTGTGAGAGGCGAATGAGGCAACTGTCTGATGTGGTCAAACAGGGTTTTATTGCACCAATTCCATCATAATGTATCAAATGAATTTGGTTAACTGTTTATGTGAGCCATGTGCTGTCATTCGTTGCAGAAGCAGCCCATTCTCTCCGTTCATGTACGTTTCCCCCAGGAACTGAAGTTACCAGCTTATAAAGGGCAGTCACCCCAGCTGAGCTTCAGACGCTACTTTGCAGACCTGATAGCCATCGTGAGCAACCGCTTCAGGCTGTGCCCAACAGCCCGGCATCTGGCTGTCTACCTGCTGGACCTCTTTATGGACCGCTATGATGTCTCTGTGCAGCAGCTACATTTGGTTGCGCTTTCCTGCTTGCTTTTAGCAAGTATGTACGGTGGTTGACGGCTCCTTCCTCTTCTCGACTGTGCCACGCTATGCGCTTCGTGTCATTGTCAAGCACTATTTTGCTCAAGTTGGTTCTGCTTCTTTGCATCGCTTCCTGTGCTGATGTGATTTGTGTTCCGGTCTCAATTTCAGGCAAGTTTGAGGAGCGAGAAGATCGTGTGCCAAAGTTGGAAAGTCTCAATTGTCTGGGCTGCATGGCCTCCATGAACTTGGCTCTAACCAAGCAGAGCCTGCTCCACATGGAACTCCTTCTGTTGGAGACCTTCCAGTGGAACCTCTACCTGCCTACAGCTGCCCACTTCATTGAGTACTACCTGTCCATCGCTGTCCACGAAACTGACCTGCATGACGGCTGGCCGATGACAAATATAGAAAAAACTGTACAATATATGGCGAAGTATGCTGACTATTTTCTAGAAGTTTCTCTCCAAGGTATGTTTGATTCTTGCTGCCTTCATGTGTATTCTTGGAGGAGTTTCCCAGAACTCTTGCCCTACATGAGGCTGAGAGTTTGAACAATGACCTAAAGAATGGAGTAGTAACACAGCTGTTCTGCTGTTCATCCTTTTTCAAGACCATGAGTTTCTGAAATTTGCTCCGTCCCTGGTGGCAGCCGCATGTGTCGCCAGCTCTCGCATCGTCCTGCGGCTCTCCCCCGCCTGGCCCTCCAGGCTGCAACGCCTCACTGCCTACCTCTGGGAACACTTGGCAACCTGTGTGGAACGTCTGCTGGTGTGCGTATCCCTTTCTCATCCTTTTTTTTTCTTACGATGTTTGACTGTAGTTCACCAAAAAATATTAAAATTGCACTTAAATAGACCTTTATACCTGTTCATCCATCAACGCTTTTTATTTTTTTAAACCCTATTCCAGAGCTCATGATGGAGATGTGAAAGAGGCCAACAAGCAGAAGTGTCAACAGCAGCAAAAACTACAACTTACCCCAGCAGTGTTCCATGGCTCGGGTACAGTGTCAGCTGTGCCTCAATATTTGCATCGTCCCTCTCCGCAATTCCTGCAGCAGAACTGTCAGCCAGTCCAGCCCTCCTCCCTCGGGGCCTCCTCATACATGTCCCACGCTAACCTCCAGACTGGCACCCAGACACACGGGCACCTGCAGCCTGTTCCTGCCCCCCTGGATGCCAAAGTCAGCCTACCCTTCAACAGAGCCTACCAGGTGAACGGACGCTATGCTAGTGCTGCCTCTTGCTTTGACAGGTGATACAGAACCTGTTTGAGCTAAAAATGAAGAGGAAGGTGAGAAGCTGGATATAATGGATGAAGGCTTATCCTTTTTCAGTTCTGAGCTGGATGGATAAGAAACAACCACTATGCTTAGGTACTGTTAAACTGTATTTATGGGAGGAAAAGAACCAGACTGTAGCACTGCCTTGTGTGTATAAAATTTTGTGCAATATAAAAAGTTTATATAATTTACCTTCTTCAAATGAAAAACCCTACATAGAACTATACAGTATAAATGGGCTTTATCCAGTATGTGTTGAAGCTAAACTACCTCAGAGACATTGAATGTAAACTGTATTCTTGCAATGCTTATTTTGTATTTTTGATATTACACTTTAGGTATTTCATTTGGAATTATATTTAAACATGTGCTTATGGATCTCGTGGCAAACTGCTACCCCTACCTTAATCTGGTCTTGTTTGTCCCTTTGTTCCCTAATTTTTCCATGTCTTAGTTCTGTGTTGAGATCGTAATGGAGAAGTGAGTTTTTCCACACATTTGAGCTTGTGAACCATCTGAGTGCTGTGCACTTTGCAAGGGCGTTTTTAAATAAATTGCAACTTATCAGTTGTGTGATTTTATTCCATTTAACTCGTGGTTGAACTGTTTTATGTGAAACCATCAGGTTAGTGTGGTTTGATGTTGCTTATGAGCAGAGCCCTTTTTTTAACCTCTCATGACACCACTCAGACCAATGTTGAAGATAAACAGCATGAGGCCATGACCACTGACAGTCTGGGAGCAATTTGGATTTTATCTGCAAAACAAATGGTCTGCATATATGTAAACATGTCAACAGCTGACTCATTGCAAAGATTTACTGGTTGAAATAGGTTGACATCTGAATGGCATGTATTAATAAAATAATGAACATTCAGCTGAAACAAAAGTAATAAGCAAAAAGGTTTTAAGTCAAAAACTGATTATCTGTACACATGGGTCACTTTACATTTCCCATTAAGCTTTGCTAGATTTATATAAGGCTGGAGTTTTACTTGGATGCAAAAAGGTTAGAAAAGCTTGGTGTAATTCCTGTGTAATAAAACCAAGAACATTTCCTGCAATAAAACTATTTCAGAAGTACATTGAAGAAGCTGTGTTGCTGTATGATTTCACAAAAACCCCCATCCTTGTATGCACAGATATTATTTGTTCCTATTAGTTTTTCTTTAATTAGGAAATATATTCCAGGACTACTTTTATAGTATTAGTGCTTATTTGCAGGCCCAGGACCACAAGGACAATTGACTATAATGAAAATGTACTGTATATACAGTATGTATAGATGTACATATAAGGTGTTTATTTGAAAGCCAAAATACATACTGTATCAAATATATAACTATATATGTGGCTTACCTTACAGGCACTAGATATCTGTAAACTGGAAATATGAAACATTCAACCCCTTCATTTAAAAAAAAGGCTTTCTTTTAAAATTTCAGAAGATAATTTTTATTTAACAAACCTGGTTGCAGAAAATGAAAACAGAATGTATAATACAGCATTAGCGATAAATGCTACAACATTCAGAAAGGGTGGCTGTACTTTCTCGTGCATTCTTTACACAAGTACATTTGTAACATATATTTACTGCATTTCATTTCTGCCATCTACTTGTTTGTTTTTGATGTGGACTACCAAATACTCTTAGGAATGAACACATTAATGAGGAGGTGGTCCAGCTCTTCAGGTACTTGAGGGTCTGTATCATCATGCTGGACTGGGACAGAGAAGGCTCTGCTTTCATAGAAGACTAAGCTCCTTAATGTGGGCAGCAACGTCCTCCATGTTCTACCAGACTGCAGTCACCAGGGTGATCTTTTATACAGTAATGCTGGGAGGAAACCACTTCTGGTGAGAGGCACAGATTCAGCAAACAAGTCCAGAAAGCAGGTTCTGTGATGGGTCAGCGCTCTGATGCAGTGGAGATGGTGGCAGAAGCCAGGAGGAGGAAGCTACAGTCCATCCTGGACATTGGGTCACTGAATGAAGTGATCTCCATGATTTCTATTAGCCACCAAGTTATTCATCTTGAGTTCTAAGAAGCACTGCTGGGGGTCCTTCTTACCAAGAGCCATCTGCTTCCACAACACCACACATGGACCTGTCAACAATTAGACTGTTTTTATCACTCTTACTTATTGGTTTTGGTCAACTAGGAAAAGTCTGCAGGAAACTAGAATTTTGGATAAGTAATATAGGGGGGTTGCACACAGGATGCTGTTTTTCTGCAGAGACACAACTCAGCAGGTTACCATCTACCTGAGCTCAGACACAACATGCAGCTTGAAATGCTTTATGTCACAATCATAAATTCTATAACCACAGTATTATGCTGTAATGTTGCAGTTATGCAAAAGGACTGAATTTGATGGCAAATCTTTGGAGTTTCATAGACTTACCTCAAACTGCAGAACTCATTAAGTCCCCTATTAATATCTGAGCACAAAAACTGACATCCAGTCTCAAAGTGAAGGTGAAGATAAAACCAAATTGCTTATGAAAACATTCTCCTCTTTTGCACCATGGCACATGAACAACATTTGTTGAAACACCTCAGCAGAACAAGAAATTTGGCAGAAATATAATTATTATTAATATTGACTTGATGTCTTTAGTCAAAAAAACTTTATTTAGTTATTTTCCCATGTATACAGCAAGGTAAATCAGAATAAGCAAATGCTGCAGCAGGACTGGGACTGGAGGCTGGAATCTTCAGGGAAGACAATGGTTCAGACTCTTACATAACCAGCATGTTAAAATGTTTTAACTTTTAACCAGCAAGTAGGACTGTAAATAAATACAAACCACAAACATGAGTTGTAAACCCTCTGGAAGTGTGCTGAACACTTACTTTTAAAAGTATTCTTAACATATACTTGTTAAACACAGTCTATGATCAATATAAAAATAACATGAAATAATAGTTTATGCAGGTGTATCAACCTCGAAGAACACAGTAACTAGAATATGAGTCTCTTGACTTACACGAGTGTATCTGTATCTGGGGACTTCGTGAGAATATCAGAATTTTGTTGTGACTTTCTTCAATGGTTCCCTTTGCCAAATTTATTATCTGCAAAAAAGATTTATCTCTTGGTTACGAGGTGCAAAGCAAAATCAGCACTGTTAAAGTGTGGCACCAAAACTTACTTTTCAAATAATTCTTTTCTCTTCCAGAACCTCGGAAAATAAAATTTTTGACAAATATTGCAGTTCATAAAGGCTACCTTTTGAGCATAAGTGAAACATTGAATTGAATAGGCAAAGGACTCTGGAATCCACTGTAGTCCTGGCAACCACAGCAGACTGCCACACTGTTATTACAGTAGAAACCTTAACTGACAAGCTTGCATTGCTTTTTATTTATACTTTTAATAATGTAATAGCCAAGCTCTTCATAACCTCAGATACATGAGAACAAATACTATTATCCAACAGTTTTGCCAAAAAGAATGAAAGGGCTTTACAGCACATGTCCATGGGATAAAATCTACTGTGCCTTATTTCAAATGATTACATCTGCAAAATAAAACAAACTTACTGCACCTAATGATAATTTCCAAGATACAGTATTGCACATCTATAATAAATCTATAATAAATTGTCCTTATTGTTCTTGTCTGCAACAGTGTGAGCAACTCAACTTCTCTCATTTTTCTCTCTTTTTTCAGTCTATTTAATCAGTGCCCTAATTATTACTTTTTTCTACCCAAACTTAAAGTGAATCATAATAAATCTTTAATGGGTTTAGGATTAATATTCCCTCATGAAATAAAAAGTGCCTCAAAGTACTTGGGTAACTTATGTAGCTACGCAAATAATCATTGGTTTATTGGATAAACAACATTCAGGTCTGAAATTGTCACATTAAGGTCTGGATATTTTTGCATAGTGGACTGAAGCCATCTGCCTCCTTACACAATAAAAACAACTTGGAACAAAACATGTTAGTTGTTTGCTGCCAGCATCTATTAAGACACTTTCCTTTACAAACACAGTACTCAGACCTGGAGGGGTTCGAGGGAACTGGAAGTGAACTTTCCAGCACCTGGATTTGTATAATGGATCAGGCAGAGCAGTCATGTTGCCAACCTTTCCGAAACTAGAGTTGCCCCTGCAAGAACATGTCAGGATGAAATATCGTCTTCAGCTGGAAATGTCTTGTTTCTCTGGCGGTGAAATGGATCCAGCAACCCAAACACAGCTATTCTGTGTCGACCAGATGCGGCTTCTCCGCGTGCATCCCTCACACACATTCAGATGCTTGGTGCTGAAAGACAGGATCATCTCAATTCTTGCAGATTTCTCATTTATAGCATACGTGGTACACAGCAGTGCTCTTTTCAGTTGTTACATAATGCTGTTTCGTAACATTTTAAATACAGCTTAGTACGACCTAGCAGAATTAAGATAAAATGCAAATAGATTTTATATAATATTCCAATAAATTACAATATGTGTAGTTCTTTTTATGTGTTACTATGATTTAGAGACTTTTTTTTACATTAAGTGTTTTTTATTTTAAAAACTGTAATATCACTATCTATGAAGCTCAAGCTCTGTCTCTTTGTTTCTTTGTTCTTTATGCATCTCCGTTTTTCAGTCTACAGACTCAACAGTTTGTACACAGGTGCTTCTCACTCTAAGTGGGGTTTTTGTGTAGTGAAACACACATATGCACACAAACATAGACACTGTGCTAAACACATTAGTGATGTGTGTTTCTGGGTAGTTCCCAGCAAATTTGTCAAGATAAAGACAAACAGACCACTTCACACACACACCCCCCCCACACACTCATGCATACACATACCCAGCATTGTGTGCCTCCAGGGAGAGACCAGCTAGTTTGTCTGGATGAGGACAAACAAACAGGCCACTTCACACACACATACACATACCTGAAACATTACTAACGGAGGGGGAACAAAGTTTGGTGATATATATTTTACTAGTGCTCTTTTCTTTTCCACCTTTCCACTGTGGCCTCCACCTGTCTGATAGCATTACTGATACTTATGTACTAAATGCAATCACTTCAAGGGTAATACAGTTTGGTAATTATATAACTCAGGGCAACTCAGCAAATAACCTGTAACTGTAAGTATTTCTTGCATCATCATATCTAAATGAACTACTTCTCCCCATCTTGATTGACATAGAAAACATTTAGAAAAAAGTTCAAAAACATCTTTATTTTAGTTTACTGTGAAGTTTTATTTTTATTATTTTTTCTTGTTTCTGGGCCTTTACTCATTTTGACAAGGTGATAAAATGGAATTACTGCACTGGAAAATTTGCATATGATTCTGTTACAGATTAGCAGTGCAGTGAGATTCATTGGGAAGTTGTTGGTATTCTCGCCTTATGTTCCTTAATTTTCACCCTTACTCTTCCTGCAGGATATGGCCATGTCCAAAGGTCGGCTGAGTTTAACACTGTCACACATGGACATAAAACAACTTTCACGCAAGTTAAATCACTTTAGGAACAGAAAGCAATATTTTTGCAAATTTTAAAAATGGGGTATTGAAACTTTCCAGTCCAGGTGCCATTGCAAAATATGATTTGAACTACTTTTTTCCTCTTATAGCTAAATAAATACAACAATTCTACATTTTTATTTATTATACTTTGTTCAAGCAAGAACTTGGTTGCCAGAAACTTTTTTTGTGCAACTCGATATCTGTGTAATTTCAGTACTGTTACATCTTTTTGTGAGACACCAGTACATTCTGGAATTTTATATTTTGCCATTCTTAAGTCAGTATCAATTACTCAAAGTCATTATTCTTTGACATCTGCAAATAAAACAAAAAACTATATGTTCTTATTTAAACCATACTTTTAATATTGTAGCTAAAAGTTTTTTGTTTGTTTTTTACATACAGCAATGAAACGAATTATACTGTATCAGTTTTTAAAACGCAGATATGGAAGTGGTTGTATCTGTCCAGAATGTAAAACTGTCATGTTTTATAACCATGGAAAAAAAAGAAAATGATGCATCAGACTATGCTGAGATAACCAGTACTTTAACAAGTATGTCAAGATGCCATTTTCTACTGTTCCATTAGATGTGCTAAAAGTTTTTTGTGACCCTAAAGTTAGCGATAATAGAAAATTTGAAGACTTTTTAAAAAAAAAATCTGATCAGTGTTAAATTCACAGGATTTTGTTTTTCACAGTATGAATAATGACATACATAAAAAGCACACAAAACCCCAATCTAACTGAAGGCGCAAACTTATTTTGAGACAACTACAGCTTGAAAAGTTTTGATTTATTAAAAAAAAAAAAAAAGTGTATATATTTAGCTGCTGAAGAATTTGCTTCCTGGAGAAGATTTTTAGAAAAGAAACTGGAAACAGTAGTTTCCAGTGGTTTTACCTACCATGCAAAAAGCAGGTGATGAAACTAGGTAGGTTCAGTGATTTTATTTGCTTTGACTCTTTTTGGCACACAATTTTAAAAGAAAGTGGCAAATTGCTTTTTGAAACATCAGTTTTTTTGTCTGAAAAAATCTTAAAGTAATGAAAATATGGGTGGTGTAAAGAGGGGATTAAAAAAGATTGTACATTATTTCTGTAGCCCATCTAATACTTAGTTATAATGCAATACAAGGAAACTCCATACTTCAAAGTAGAAAAGATTTTCATGTGCTTTGTAAAATTAGCAGTTTTAGGGTTCAGAGATGACAGACACAGCAGGAAGGAACATCTACTGAAAAGCTGATTTCATGTACAGTAGAGACACTCAAATATCACCTGTCCATCCATCCATTTATTATCAATATCTCCCTGACCAGTGTAGGCTTGTGGTGGTGGTCCAAAAACTTTGGTCATAAGATAGGTAGTACATGAGACTAAATAGGACACCAATGTACCAGGTCCACTTGAGGAAAGTGCTGTTATGGGAGAAATGTAGCAGAGAAGACAAGGGTGAAAAGTGCAGTAAAAGTGCAACAAATGAGACAAGTGACAGCGTGTGAAACACTGACAGCCCAAAAAGAAGCAAGTGCTTTGTTAGTTAACTGTCTTTCAATTCATGTTAACAGTTTTTAATAACCTATTTGCTATTAGTAGTAAATTAGTAATGATAGTTTGCCCACCGGGATACTCAAAGTTAAAGAAATACATAGCAGCTAAGTTACTGATGATGTTTGAAAACACATTTTTAAAAAAAGGTACAGAACAATGAATAAGTTTTTAAAACAGATCAAGTTCTGCGGTTCTACTAAGCCAGAATTATAGGGTTTTAGAAACAGTTACCGAAAAAACTCAAAAAACTGATACATCTTTAAAAATATGACAAGAAAAACCCATGTAATTTATATTTTACACTTAATTTTTTCAGTTTATGGCAATTTCAACAATATCTGCTTGTAGTAATCTGGATTTTTTTTGTCTTACCTTGGTATTTTATTGAATAGCTCAAAACCATATGGCTGTTTCAGCTGAGATAAAGTGACACTTTCCACATGTCCTAACGAATTCAACATTTTCACTTTCAAAAAAGGAAACGCGGTAAAATATGGAAAAAGTGGCAAAAAATAAGTCTTTATGTTACAGATTTTTATCCCTAAAATCCCAACACTTGTACCTCTTAATTTATCTTTATATAACGCTAAGCATACAAAAAAAAATCACCTAGCGTCTGAGGGCCGCCACTGCTCTGATGCTGGGTTTCTGAACATGGATGGATGATGGGTTGACTGCTAACGGACCATGGAATCATTTCACATTTGAGCACAAGACCGAAGGGTCAAAAATTAACATTATCGATATAACAGCACATGACTGCATGAGGCCCACCAGTTTTGCGGGAACAAGGTGCCAAACTCGGGCTTTTTCGAAGTTTTTAAGCGCCCCCGTGGTAACTGCACCCGACCGTTAGCTTCACCATCAGTGGGCCGGGCTGGGCCGCATCTGCGCGAGCCTTGCCATTTCCTGCACCCAGTGTCACCGTTTCCAGCTTCCTCTTACAACGTCCTTTCCGATTGGCTGCTCCGAGCCCATGTAACCAATCAGGCCCTGGCTACTGTGGAGGAAGGAATAAATGCAAGATGGCTCCTCATATAAAACCAGTCGCTTGGCTTCTCTGTTGCGAACGACAAAATAACTCTTTATACCTCATTAGATTAAAACAGCTCTCCGGGAGCGCTTCCGAGGGGTAATATAGCCTTCGGGGTGACACAGGTGTGACTGAAAGCATCCTTCTGTGTCACCAGTTGCTCGGAAGACGAGCAGGGGACCGGTTTTGAGGAGCGCCCATTCGGCACGATCCGCATTAGGGAGGCAACGCGACTCGCCAGGGCCTCTTCTCGCTCACGGACTGTTTTTCGGCCTACTGTGGCGAAATTCATGGTGCCTTTCTCCGCCTGCCCGCATAAAGGAACATTACAACGACTGTCTGGAGCGCAGCATGGCCGTCTCAAGGTGAGCAGTGAGTTGATGAATATGAATAAACGTGCGCTAGCTGCGCGTCCGGCTGTGTGGTAACAATGGGTAGGCTGGGAGGCAGGCAGGCCGCGTTCCCCCTCGTCTGTTTGCCGGAGAAAAACCGTTAGCAGCAAATCCAACGTGTTTATTAAAGGACTTTATTATTCAGTTGTCTGTTTTCACCGCATATACGCTATAGCTGTGTAACGAGAACACACCTAGTTGCTATATTTAGTGTCGGCCGAGTGTGCGTTATCAGGTACACGAGGCAGTGTAATGTCCGGTATAGAGACGGTGCTGTTTCCCATTACGCTGAAGGCTGCAACGGGTTGCTCTGCTGTTCATTTGAAATGTGCTTCTGGCTCACTTTCCCGTCAGCCCGTACGTGTCGTCGCGCGGGGCTTCACTAATGACATTACTCAGGTGACAGTAACCAGGCGCACACGTCGCCTGTCCCCCGTGCCTCTCTGTCTGTCTCTGATTCTCTTGCGACAGGTAACCCCCCCTCACACACACACCCGCGGGTCTTTTAATTAAAGGGCTCGGGTGTGAGGAGTGTGTGGGGCTTTGCGATTTTGTCTTCCAGCTGGACACTTTCTGTGGCCCCCCGCGGCGTTTAATCCCATCCATCTATTTATATTGCTAAGTGTGACAAGCGGCTTGCTTCCTCCGACAGGGACGTACTCTCTTACGTGCGTGCGTGCGTGCGCGCCGCCGCCTGTTGCACCGTTGTGCCGGTGATCCACGGGTAACAGCGTGGGGTCTCTCAGTGGCTTGTCGTCACATTGCACCGCTTCCTGTTTGGAATTTTAAAGTCCAGCAGGACCATGTTTGTTGTTATCCACCATTTAGCTGATGTTTCTTGGAAGACCACTTTCACTTAAGTATTTGGCAGATTTTTTTTTTTTTTTTTAAATAAAATGATGTAGAGCTGAACAGGAACCTGTAAGTACAAAGCAACCACTATGACACCTGCTGCCACCTCCCTACCCCTGTAGTGGAGGATGTAAAGTCTGTGTTGGGTATAATCCCTTTTCCTGTCTGTTTATCAGTTATTGGTTGGGTGTAACGTATAGTTTTCCTACAGGTGACAACGCATAGGTTTAAATCGTACATCCTACTGGGGAGTAGTGGTTAGGGTTGTAACAAGAAGGCTCCTGGTTCAAATCCCCTTTCAGCTCACTTACTTTGAGCAAGGTACCTTCCCCAAATTGGTACAGCAACAACACACTATAAAGTTGATTAGCAGTTGACAGGTGTATCAGCTAAACTAGGGTTCCTAACAGTAATGAAGAAACATCAATTGTTCTTACAGCAGAGTAAATGTTGTTGGGTAAACCTTTGTGTTAGATAGCCCTGCAGTGTTATGTGATGCAAATGTAGTCTTTGCTACAGGTTGGAAATGTAATGGACTAATTCAGTTGAATCCTTTTTTTTTTTTTTTAACCTCTCAGTTGTTGCATAATGAGCAGAAGATTGAATAAAGGGAACTAAAAACTAAAATAGATAACACTTTGAAATGGTGATCACTGTATTATAGACAATCATCATGGTTTTTTCAATGAGTTTTGCAGCATTATGCCCAAATTGCCTTCTGTCCATGCAAGTTATTACTACTTTGTGTATAATAATGTGTATTTTATAGGCTTTTTTTTTTTTTTTTTTTTTAAACCTGAACTGTATATCTTCATCTTTCGGCTGCTCCTGTTAAGGGTTGCCACAGCGGATCAATTGCTTCCACTAACCTGAACTGTATATAGTTTCTGTAATAATTAAGTTGCCCAGATTTTTATGGTACATGGATCATTTGGTGCGTGAACTCATGGCTGCATATGTGGACAGATGTTTAAAATGAGATTTTTACTGCTTTTTACAATTGATCCTCACTTTCGTGTCACCCGCTGGCCTAATTTGTTTGTACATAGCAGTGTGGTTATCAGTTGGTCTCTATTTGCCAAGCCCACATAATATATGAAAGGAATTTGTATGGCCGGAAATATGTCTCAATATCAAAAGCTCAATTGAAGCACTCCATATTAAACCTCTAAAAGTGAAATGGTGCTGTGCTGGACAGCAAAACCGTGCCAGGGGGTTGCATATTTTTCACTGTTGGCAACCTGTAGGTGCCTGTAAGTTCTGCAAAAGGTATGTGATCAGCGGGATAGCAGCCTGGAACCCTCCTTTTGCCACACAAACTGTTGGGCCAGGGCAGTTCCAGGCATCTTTTAATGGTCTAAGTGTCAGAATAAGATCTTTCCTCACTGGTGTTCCTGTGTTCCTCTGTAGGCTTGACCGTTTGTTCATTCTTTTGGACACGGGCACGACTCCAGTGACGAGGAAAGCTGCTGCTCAACAGCTAGGAGATGTTGTGAAGCTCCACCCCCATGAGCTCAACAACCTGTTATCAAAGGTACATTTTCCACATTTCTGTTTTTCATGCCTCCTTAGTGTTCTGTCCTTTCAGGTATGGAAAATGAATGTAGATCAGATACATGTAAATTGCTCTAATCCTCTGTGCCCTCTAAACTTAAGATAATTATTTTACAGAGTCATGATTGCTTCTGAGTCTGCATATATTTTTGTGTGTCTGAGTGAAAAATGATTACCATTTATACTGTTTAAAAATGGTGTTTATTTTCTCTACCTTTGTTTAAAGGTTTTAACTTACTTGAGAAGTCCAAATTGGGATACGCGCATTGCAGCTGGTCAGGCAGTGGAAGCCATTGTTAAGAATATTCCTGAGTGGAATCCAACCCCCAGGCCTAAAGAAGGTGATTCAGTGTTTGTATACATGCGTGTGAAGTTCTTATGTAATGCAGGATGCTTTTTTTTTTTTTTTTTTTTTATTGCTTGGTGTATTAGTGAGTTGAGAGCTGTGCTCAAAAGAGCATGCACTTGAGCCTTGTTTTCAGGCAATGGCTGCATAGCTTCTGTTCTGCCACATTGGTACACAGTTAATGGTTCACAATGACTGCTTTCCCCAGATTCTGCTTTGCTCTGGCAGTGGATTTTTTTTTTTTTTTTTTTTTTTTTTTTTTTTTTTTTTTTGTGTGTGTTTGGTTTCTTGGTTTGTTGTCCTTAAGGTAAAATAACACCTATAACCAGCCAAAAATGCTAGTTGTCAAGAAATGTTCTGATTTATATTTTTAAAGCAGTGATGTGTTTTGGGATTTCTGGTGAAGCTCGGTACAGAATGGTGTGGAATTGCTGAATTGCTATGTCTTGTCCAGAGTCCTGCTCCGATTTCAGTTTGGAAGACTCTTCTTCAGACCGTCTGAGTTTCTTCAGATTTGACATCTCCCGTCTGCTGAAACATGGAGCATCTCTGCTAGGGTCTGCTGGAGCTGAGTTTGAGGTCCAGGATGACAAGTCAGGTAGTGGTTAAATTTCTTCTTAATTGCCATATATTTACCTTTCTGAAAGAGACCAGTGTTGCGTTTTTTTTTTTTTTTTTTTTTTGTGAGACTATAAAACCCTTTTATTTACTGTATAACCAACCTTGCTTGGTGTCCCACTAATTTTAGCTTTGTTTTGTCTACATGGTTAGTACTCATATACTCAGTAATTCTCTTGTTGAAATAATTTGGCTATGAACTGTGTTCATTTTATAAGTTGGAATTTTTAATGCAGTGGATAAGTATACTTTTTTATTTATATATATATATATATATATATATATATTGCATATTCAGCAATAAAAAAGGGTAGGAAGTTTTATATATTGAATCTGCATAAATAAATAGATGCAACAAGTTATAGCAAGTTATAGCATATTATTTGAGGATGTAGAGATAAAATTCCTTCCAGGTTTAGAATCTAAATTTTGCTGGGTACTGGATTTGGACATTGCTTAGTACTGCTGCCTACAGGAATGCTTTGTGCTGACACTGTCTTCTCATTCTGCTTGCTTGTCATTCTTGGGGTTTTACTGTACTCTCAGCCCTGACCAACTTTGCTACTTGTTTAGCTGAGGTGGACCCTAAAGAGCGGCTGGCTCGCCAGAGGAAGCTGCTGCAGAAGAAGCTAGGGCTCGATATGGGTGCAGCAATTGGTATGGACACAGAGGAACTGTTCAATGATGAGGATCTGGACTACACTCCCAGCAGCCACTCAGGAGGACTTAAACCCCCAGGTGGGAAGGCTTTGACCTGTCCCAGCTCACGCAACCACATGGTGAGTCTGGCCTTTGTTCAAGTTCAACTATAATATTCATCAGTCTCTTACAGTTGAACAAGTTTAATGTACAAAAGCACCAAATATTCTTTGCATGAATGTTTGAAAGGTTTTAAAGAAATTTAAAATGATGTTGAAGAATCAGCTAAATGATAACACTAAAATATTCATCATGTTTTTGTTAATTTCTAGCCTTGTAACTTGTAAAATTTGCCACTGGAGGTTACATGTTTTCAATGGTGACTCTGCTTCTGATCCATGTCGCAGGTGCTTTTATTTCCTTAATTGACTACACACAGTGACTTGGCATAATTATATTGCAGTCCACATACTGGAAAGTGCTCAGTTGGAGAGAATGAATTAATTTCATTTGTGCCCTAACTTCCTTTCTCAAACCTGTATGTTACTTTTCTTTATCAACTCTCTAGCCCTTATCAGCCTGTAACATTTCTCTGGTAACTGAGATGGAAAGGGTGGGGCTTTGAGCAGTTAGTAAAATTAGATTTTTGCAAACTTTTCCCTTATACTTACATTTATGCTGGCTGGTGTAATGTGAGAATCATGGTATTTGGATGCTTAATGTAAATTTGGTTTTTGTATGGAAGTGCGTGCTGAAAGTTGGCACGTTTTCAGAAATAGTGATTGTGATCTCTGGGGATAAGGCGAGTGATTCTTGCTTGTCTGCAGGTTGTTTATATGCATGTTACAAGTTTTCTACCATACATCAGAAATGTTTAACCTACATTTCGGTTATGCAATGCAAGTTCTGTTTCTTTCTGTCCCTAGACTATGCAGGCAGCTGAATTGATAGATTCAGAGTTCCGGCCAGGCATGAGTAATAGACAGAAGAACAAGGCCAAGAGGATGGCCAAGCTGGTGGCTAAGCAAAGATCCAGGGATGTGGACACCAATGAGAAAAGGTCTGTGGATTTTTTTTTTTTTTTTTTTTTTTAAATAAACATTTTGGTGTGCTTTAAGGATTATATTGTCATAGTATTTTACCTCAACAATCTTATAAGCAACTCCTTTGTATAAGAAGCAAATTAAAGCTTGTTTTAAAGCTCTACTTTGAGCTCATTTTGGTATTTACTTGACATGCTTTTTTTAAAATCCTGTGGGGTTTTTCTCTCCATCTGATTTCAGCAATGATAGCTTTGAAGGGGAACCAGAGGAGAAGCGCCGGAAAACAACCAATGTTGTTATTGAGCGGCCAGCAGCAGACAACAAAGTCTTAATTGACAACGTTCCAGATAACTCGAGTCTATTTGAGGAGGTGAGTTGAGATGACTGACTGGGCTACAGCTTGTTCACAGTGAGTACTTAATCTACTTGACCTCTATCCTGCATACATTTCTGAAGCATGTTAGGCATGAGACATCTACCTCTCTTGCATGTTTTGCTGTTAAAGGTGCGTGCGTGCGTGCGTGCGTGCGTGTGTGCGTGTCAGTCACGAGGGCAAGGGAGTCTGTTGAAAGGCCTGCAACATCCATAGACCCCAGACTAAATCAGCATTCAGATGGATTGCAAGGTGAATTATATAAATTATGAAAGTACAGTTTCAATCAAAAATGTGATTATACCTGAGCGGGGCTTGCATGAAACAAACTACACTTGAAGAAACAAAGCAACTGAAAAATGTCCTATATCTCTGGGAATGGCTGTAGAAGAGGTAGCATGTTTGGTTATTCCCCCCCCCCCCCTTTTTTTTTTTTTTTTTTTCTTCCTATCTTTCCCCTCCTTGTGCAGATCTGCTGGCAAAATGTCTTCCTAAAACTTGTGATCAGCTAGAAGTGAAAAGTTTGACTGGTACTGCGAGTTGCTCTGGTTGAGTGTGTCATGTAAATGAATAGTTGTTTTCTGGACCAATGTTGTCTTTTTGTTTGTAGACTCAAGAATGGCCACTGGAGAGTTTTTGTGATGAACTCTGTAATGACCTCTTCAATCCCTCTTGGGAGGTAAGATCTTTGTTTTAGACTATGGTATTTCCAATGTTTTATTGCCTACATGTTATACTATATAAGGGAAAGGGAGGAAGACATGACTACAGTGCAGCTGTAATTCATGTGAAGACCAGCTATTTAAATTTGTGTACATTTCAAATCTGTAACCTTAGCTTTACTTCTGGAAATGTTTTTTTTTTTTTTTTTTTTTTTTTTTTTAACATGGTCATTTTGTGTGAGCATATAACTGCAAGAAATGAAATGTTTTAAGTCTTTTGCTGCAAGATGGAGCAGAAGTGTGGTAAATATTAAAGGGCATTGAAGGTCTGGAAGAATGATGTGAATAACAGTAACTGATATTATTTAGTAATGCAAACCAAAGGAAATGGTTTTGGTTACTGTATTTATCAAGGAATGTACATCCTGTATCCTTTAGGAATTTCAAGGCAGTAGCTGACAGTGGAAATGATTTCTGGAAATTTTCTTTGGGCTTTTATGGTCACAGTCTGACTTTGGTTAATAGATATAAAGCCATCATAAAACAAGGGTCTGTCGAGCAATGTATTACAATGGGCTTTTATTACAAAAATAAATAGTAATTACAAATTTGAATTGAACAATTCTCATTTTTGAATGATTTCTAGGAATTCTGTTAAACGAGCATCATGGCTAATTAGTGTTTGCATGAACACCTTGTAATGTACAGTAACCGTGGTGTTCATGTACAATGTTGTAGCATAATGAGTGTCTGCTGAAAGCTGTATTAAAAACATATTGTACTGTAACATGATTGAGCTGTTACAGCTTATACTGGAGTTGACAAATGTTTTGAAAAAGCATCAAAACAGCCCACATGTGTACTTACACAATATTGCATGTGTGCCATTGTTGTGTAACAGTCGTGTAAGGTGAAGACCATATGAGATTGTGCTATGACACCATGGCAGCACCCTGCCAATGCACAGCCAGGAACAATCTTTTCAGGCCTGCTTCACCAAGGTCCCTCGTCTCTTTTCTTACTCATGATTAAAAAGATCATGCACTGTTCGTTGTTATGAATATTATATATCATATAAAGACGCAGCAGGTTAATTCGGCACCCATCTTCCCTTTATTGTGCATCTCACAGAACTGTATTGGCCCCAAAAACCCCTTACAAGCATCTTTCTCATCTCTTATGACAGGATCACAGAACTGGCACTGTAGACATTCACAAGCATTAACATCTTTTCATAATTGCTGTTGTACCCTTGTAGCATCCATCTCTGCCCTTACTAGATCTTATGGCATGTAATGCTAAAGTATTAAAAAAAAAAAAAGTTATGAATATACTGTAAAAAAAAAAAAAAAATTGGTAAAGAATACAGTGCTGAATTTAATAATGGCATGGATAATATACTATGCTGTGTGCAGCAATAAAACAAAACGGGTCAAATGACAAATATTTGAAGTTACTGTATGATGGACTGTACACTTAGAAATAATCACTGTCACAAGTACAAACCAACTTACGACCCTGCTGTCAGTCCCTAACACGGTCATAAGCTGAGGACAATCTGTAGTACAGTACTATAGTATGTCATCCCCATTTAATGCCACTTTCCCCTTTGTCTAGGTTCGTCATGGTGCTGGGACTGGGCTCAGGGAGATCCTCAAATGTCATGGCGCAGCAGGCGGGAAGTTGGCAGGGAGTACTGCAGAGGAGGTGGGCAGGCTGAGGAGCTGTTTGTATCCGTCTGTTCTCATCAGTGCCAGCCATCATCACTTTTGGTCTCACACAACATGAAATTGCTTTTAAAATTACATTGTGTGGTTTTAATGGCATATTGCTCTGTTTTACTAAAGATCTCAGTTGAGTACAGGTGACCTTCATTTAATTATTGAAACTATATAGCGTAGTGTCACCACTGTCTGATCTTTGTCCTGTGACCCCTGTGCAGATGACTCGTCAGCATCAGGAGTGGTTGGAAGACCTTGTCATACGCCTTCTTTGTGTCTTCGCCCTTGATAGATTTGGGGACTTTGTGTCTGATGAGGTGAGAGGTTGTGGGAGGTGTGTTATGATGCAGCAGTGATTATATTCATGTTTCATATCAAGGATTTTAAACCACTTGGCATGTTCTGTATGTATGATTGTATCTATATGCCAGGAATTCACAGAACTGCAAAAGTGTACAAATAAATTGCATGTTAAATTTGAACTTTTTTCCCTTTTATGATTAAAATAGTACTCAATATTATTTAAGGCTACATTTGTTAATACATCTTTCTTGGGAGTTGAACCTGTAACCTTCCTAAACTCTAGGTGGTGGCGCCAGTCAGGGAGACCTGTGCCCAGACTCTGGGTGTGGCTCTTCGTCATATGGTGGAAAATGGGGTTAGAATGACAGTGGACATTCTCCTCAAGCTTTTGACAGAGGACCAGTGGGAAGTTCGACATGGGGGACTTTTGGGCATTAAGTATGCTTTGGCTGTCAGACAGGTATCTCTCTCACCCCCCCCCTGCAGTGTGTAATGTGTATGAGTATATTTTACAGCATATGTTATGTTTGGGTGGTTTGAAATTATAATCCTCAATTGGAAGCATACAGTCTTTGCCCATGTAAGTAAATGTCTGCTAATTTTCTACTTGTGCAGGATCTGATTGGTGTCCTGCTTCCTCGGGTACTGCCAGCCATAACCGAGGGGTTGCAGGACCTGGATGACGATGTTCGAGCTGTGGCAGCTGCTGCCCTCATCCCTGTTGTGGAGGGTCTGGTGCAGCTACAGCCTGAAGAGGTAAGAAACCAACTGCTCTTCTGTATGTTTCTCTCTCATTGCCTCATTGTAATTGTTCCTGAGCAAATAGACTTTATTTTGCTTACCCCCCTTATGCAATTTTTTTTATTTTTTATTTATTTTTTTTTTTTAAGTAGCATGCATGAGTACATAATGTTCAGTTGTAGTTTGTAGATATAGATGATTGAGTTCTGGGCAAATGCCAATTTTTAATGACTTCTGTGTATTTGTCAGTTTATACCTGTGCACACTTAGAAGAAAATCTAGATCTACTTTGGTGCCCCCCCCCCCAGATCATGTCCAGTTGTTAAAATGAACAGCTTTCTGAACCATGTTTGAGGGCTTAATGATCCTTAAAATAAGGAATTGTTTTGCAAAGTGTAGCCTTAAAGCATGACGTGTAACAGTTATTTTTAATGGAAACAATGTGAAAACAGTTGTTTTTGGAGTGGTACTAAACTGATATTTCAGGTTCTCTTGAAAGCAGTTCCAGAAGATGCCTACAAGGTGACAGTTTGATTCAGGCCAAGTCAAAGTGTAACAATACTGTTCAAAGTGTATTGAACATTTGACTTTTCTTGGTGTTTTCTTTGCATATCGAAAGCCCAGCTTTGACTTTTCACATGCCATTTTGAGAATATGAACAAGGGCATTTTAGTTTTGAGTCTTGATGCCTTTTCATTATATTATGGAATTATTTGGGTGTGTGGGTAGACGGAAGGCCAGATGGTCATACTCTAATACTGAACTTGTCTCTGAAGGTTCCTTTCATTGTAAACACTTTGTGGGATGCTCTGTTGGAGCTGGATGACCTGACTGCCTCCACCAACAGCATCATGACTCTGCTGTCATCACTGCTTACCTACCCTCAGGTCCGCCAATGCAGGTATGCAGGGGAAAGCGCTGCTAGTTTCAAAGTACTCTGCCCACATCAGATGCGAGTCATCCTGTGTCAACTTGCACTTATGTCCTCCTGTGTGCTTATTTCCCAGCATCCAGCAGTCACTCACTGTGCTAGTCCCCCGCGTCTGGCCTTTTCTTCGACATACAATATCCTCTGTCCGAAAGGCAGCACTCGAGACCCTCTTCACCCTCTTGTCAAAAGCTGACCAGGTTAGTTATTTTACTTTTGTTTTTGGAGATTTTCTATTTTCAGAAAGTGTCCAATGTTAAATAGATACACAAGGTCTAGTAGCACCATAGGTAACTAAATTCTCCACACTGCTGAACTTAGTGATATAAAAGTAACAATTTAATTTGGCGCTAATATTAATGTGACATTTGAAAACTTAACAAATTTGTTGTGTTGATCTCCAGAGTTGTGCAGAATGGCTCATTCCCATTCTTCAGGACATGCTGAGACACATCTTCCAGTCTTGTATTCTGGAAAGCAACCAGGAGATCCTGGATCTCATTCAGAAGGTTGACCATTCTCACTTTCACAGTCCACAAATTGCCCATACATTTCTTCTTACCCTTGGTTCTTTATAAGCTACAATATGGGGGCACAAAAAAAAAAAAACATTAAGTCAGATTCTGTTTGAAAAAAATTACCTTCTTTCTGCTGCCCTCCTTGCATGTTTAACTCCACTGAACCTGTGATGTCCTTCCTCAGGTTTGGATGGAACTGATCCGCCAGGCCCCACAACAGTATGTGGTGGCCGCTAGCTGCCCTTGGATGGGAGCCTGGCTGTGTCTGATGATGCAGCCTGCTCATATTCCTATAGACCTCAACATGCTGTTGGAGGTGAAAGCTCGCTCCAAGGTATGTCTGAAAGCCTCTGGTACAGTCACTGTGAAGAATCTTTTCACTGTTCTTACTATAACTAGAAAGTTTTCTAGAAGTCTAACATTTATTCTGAGTTCTCATTTTGGCACCTTTGTTTAGACAGAATAGTGTAACAGTCGGATACATACTTTGGGAGACAAAACCATGTTTTAAAAAAAAAAAAAAAAAAAAAATCTAAAGAGGCTTTTGTAATGAAGAGCTGCTGGGGTTTTTTTTATTTTTTTTTATTTTTTTTTATTTATAACTTCCAGGAAAAGTCAAGTGGGAAAGGACGCCAAGGTCTGAACCAAGCAAAGGAAACAGTGCAGGAATACGTGGCTGGAGCAGAGACAGTAACAGAGGACCCTGCCACACGAGACTACGTGGTGATGCGAGCACGCTTCATGGCTGCCAAGTCAGTATCTTCCTGTAGACAAGGAGGCCCAAGTGTAGTCTATGGTTTCTTTTTTCCTACAGGAGTTTAAAATACTACAAGTGACATAGAAGCTGGAGTTTGTAGGCTGAGGACTTTCATTTAAACTTTCACTTCTCCAATAATACTTGTATCAAGATGTTTGTCCTGAGTCTCTGAATCAGTGGGCACCACAAGCCAATTTACCGCAGGGCAACCACGACATGACATGCAGTCATACAAGCACATGTTGCAAGCAATTTAGTGACCAGTTAATGTGAAATGCATGGCTTTGGACTGTGGGAGCAGCCAGAGAAATGGGGCATACATGCAAACTCCACACAGACTTAGCTGGATTTGAATCCATATCCAAACGGACCAGGCCCTATGAGGAGGTGATGCTGCTCGCTGTACCGCCATTCCACCCTAGCAGTCAACAGTAATCCAGAAACTGGTTGTTTTTCCTTGATACTAAATTAACCAAGCAGGTCAAATCAGGATATTCTTGTCTAACTACAGGCAAACATAGTGTGGGCAGAGTTGAGAATCTGACTGGGTTGACTGAATGCCAGCTTAAAGGTGTCTGTTTGAACCAGATGTATTCTGTTGCTGAAAGCCTCCTTGTAAACTTGCAGTAATGTGCAGTAATATGACCAGGGTTTCCAGTCTCTGCTCCAAACTGAGATTTCAAGCAAAATGTTGATGCAATTTTCACATGATTTTTAGAGCATATGTTTTTGTTACATTAGCATGAATATCTTCTTAGCTGTTCTCCTTTCTTGGATTCCTGTGTAGCCTTGGTTTTTAGATACCATCTTGGATTAAGATTCAAACTTTTGAGCTGAAGTTTAAACTTCATCTAGCTGTGTAAATTGGCCCAACTGTGAAATATATGTAATTTTTTTTTTTTTGGGGGGGGGTCCCACCCCCTTAGGCTGCTGGGGGCACTGTGCAGCTGCATCTGTGACCCACGGCTCAATGCCACCACCCAAGAGATCAGGCCTGCTGAGTCCCTGGCCCAGCTGCTGCTTTTCCACCTCAACTCCAAGTCAGCCCTGCAGCGCATTGCAGTGGCTCTGGTCCTTTGTGAGTGGGCAGCTCTACAGAAGGTGATTGCGAGTTATAAATCCACAGGCTTTTTGGAATGTTTGCTACCCAAGTGCCTTAGTCAGTTATTTATGTTGTATGCTAGGGAAAACCATTGCAGTAGTTGGGCTACTTTGGAGCGTAACAGCATACAACAGAGTGACTATACAATAAACTCCTCCTGTTCCATTTTTCAGGAATGTAAGGTGGTGTCGAGTGCAGTCCAGCCACGGCTGCTGGCAATCCTGTCAGAGCACCTGTACTACGATGAGATTGCCATCCCCTTCACCCGCATGCAAAACGAATGCAAACAGCTCATCGCATTGCTGGCGGATGCTCATGTTGACATCAGTGACCGGGTCAACTGCCCTGTGTTCACCATTGAACAGGCAAATGAGCTGGTGAGGTCCTTGCCACAGTTAATATAATGCATTGTGTTTCTTGCTTTAAGGAAATATCTTCCCACTCACAAAAGGTTATTACCCACACTTACAGCTGACTGTGCGTTAACTGAAGTTTGCAGTGGTTTCTGCTCTAAACTTCCTTACTCTAACGACAACTTTGGTAAAAATAACAGGAAGTTGAGAAGGAAGAAGATTGTAGCTCAGGAAAATGAACAAGATTGGATGATTCTTAATGCAACTCGTGTCTTTTTCTAAGGTGGATGAGTGCCAGGAGTGTTGAAATATATTACCATTTGTGAATGTAAAGGGTAGCAAGCAATTGAGTCATTGCTGAAGTACATTGCTGTATATAAAACAAAATTAACCTATTTAATTATAAGTGACTGTCCATGACAATGCATGATACAGCCAGTAAGGTAGTAGTAACTGCTGTTGTACCCATGTACTTAGTGGCCACTGGGCATGGTAAGTCACTTGGGGTTCGAGAATAGGACTTGTTCAGCTAAGATGGCATATAGCTGGGCTCCCAGCCAGCAAGGTGTGGCAAATGTATGAACTGATGCTATTTGCCATTTCTCCTGCAGAAATAATTGCAATGCATATTATAAAAGTGCTGCTTTTGAAACATCAGCCTCACTGTTCATTGTTTTGCTTGTAATGTCCTTGGAATAATTGAAAGTTCCAGCTAAATACTGTGTCATATTTTACGTCATAGTTACTGAGGTCTTTTCTCACTTCTGGACCTAATCCTGCTCCAGGTGACCACCATCTTTACGGCATCAACAGCAGACCTAAACCTGAAGTCTAAGTGTTGGCAACCGCTGGATAGCAAGCGGCAGCAATTGCTGTCCACTGTGGCTGAGACAAACCAGGAATGGCAGCTGATGCATCTGCGTGTACACATGTTCACCGCTTGTGCAGTTGTGAACCTGCAGCTGTTGCCCGACAAACTGAATCCTGTGGTTCGGCCGCTAATGGAAGCAGTGAGGCGAGAGGAGAACACGCTGGTGCAGAGCTATGCAGCGACATTTATCGCCAAGCTGCTGCAACAGTGTGTCACCCGTGTGCCCTGCCCCAATGCCAAGATTGTAAAGAACCTGTGCAGCTCTGTGTGTGTGGATCCCTTGCTCACACCTTCTGCTGCCTGCCCTGTGCCCCCTGTTCAGGAAACGGCTAAAGGTAGGCAACGTGCCCCTTACTTGTTTCCCCAGTTTAACTTCTGCCAAAATAAACCCACTCATCAATTTGCATAACCTTTTTTAACATTTAGTTTTAATTTTTTCAAAAATAATGGTGACAAATGAATGCAAATTAGTGCACACATTACCACTGACATTTTTTAAAAATGTACAGTCTTACTATTTTCTGTACAAGGCAGGCAGATGGAGGAGTGATTGCTTTTAGTGTGATAGAAGTTGCATCTAACAAAACATTTTGGGGATTTGGAGTCTAAGCTAAACAGTCAGCTTCTCTGTCCATGAAAACTGAGCATTAGGCTCTTACACATGATGGTTTAGCTTCTTCATAAGACATGTCTGCTAGTCATCCTGACTTGCATGACCTCAGTGGGAGAAGTTTTGGATTCTATTAGTGCCTTTTTTTTTTTTCTTTTCTTTTTTTTTTTTAAACTGTTTCCATGGAAGTTAGCATCTTGTTGATTTCCTAACAGACACATTTAATGGGAACTTAAAGTCTTAAGGAATGCTATTGGATATGAAACATCTGGATTCAATCAATGATTCATTGGTACTGGAAAACAAGATGGTGGAAAGGTGCATAGTACTCTGGAAATGCTTTCAAGGGAGCCCATGAAACTGCTTTACCATTCAACTTCATTTTAGAAACCCTTTTGAGGTACAATAGATCTTAGTTAGTTCACCTATAACATCCATCCCAAAAAATGGTAGCACATAATTGTTGGAATGTCATTTGTTCTATCCATAAGGTTTCCTTTCTGCATGTTGCTGAATGCAGCAGTGTTCTCACTGTAAATGTGCAACTTTTATGTTGTGAACTTCTCACTTGCAGGACATTGTGATTTCAATTTCCTGTGCAGCAGTATCCTATGTATTTTTTCTTTTTTGTTTAGCTGGTGTCTCTGACAAAGATGGAATGAATCACACTGTCAACAAGACAAAAGGCATTATCACCCTGTACCGCCACCAGAAGGCAGCATTTGCTATTACAAGCAAGAGAGGCCCCACTCCAAAAGCCCAGAGGACCCCTGCAATGGACCTGCCTCCTGGCAGCACAGTGGCCGCAGACTCAGATGAGGTGGGCAGGGAGTGCGGGTCTTTTGCATGGAGGCCCTCCTCTACCCTTGTCTGCTGCCAGTATATATGATTTAAGCCCTAAAGTACAGATTTTTATAAAGTGTTATGGAAAGAAGAATGTAGAATGGCTCAAGGTACCAAACAGATTTTTGAGAACTACCACTCTAAATGTCTAGCACTGAAAAGTTACACCTTTAACTTGTTTTACAAATGTCTAAGTTACAAAGGTTAAAAGATGCAAGCATCTCCAGTTAACCCCCCCCCCACACACACACACACCCTTCCATTTTCCAATTTTTTTTTTTTTTTTTTATTGCAGAGGAAAAGTAAGTTACATTTTTGCTTTCTATCAGTGGGTTAAAAAAACACTTGCTTAGAATGTAACCCTGTGCAGGAAGAGGAATGGGTGGCACAGCATCTGAACTGTTAAGGAGTGTTTTAACCCAGCTAGTTTTAATTTATCTGATCAGTTTCTTTTATTATTTTGGCAGAAGCCACCTGGGGAACAGGAGTCTATTATGCTTTTTAAAATTTATCTATCTATTTATTTATTTATTTATTTATTATAAATCCTTTGACAAACATGTTTATGTGATGAATTGGTTGCTTTTTCATGGACCGTAAACACCCCCCCCCCCCCATTTCGGCTTCAAGGTAAAACTTTTTTTTTTTTTTTTTTTTTTTTTAAACAGATAATATAGACAGCCTTCGTTTTCATTCTTAATTTGTTCTTGAATGTGGCTGGATAATGGAATCTGAATACATTTCCCATTATTTTAAATGAGGGGGGGCAAAGCATTCCCACCTCTCCTGAAAACCACAGATCAATTTTTCAAATCCCCCCGTGGCACATTATGTGTGCAGAACAATACACCGCTCTGTTCACAGGAGAGAAATCAGGCTTGTCCAGAGCTGTGAGCAAGAGATGGAGAAGGACTTGGGGCTCCACATTTCAGAACTTGTGACCCCATCTACAGTTGAGATGTACTCTGTCCTTGAGTTTAAAAATAAAAGCAGGAACTAGTACATTTGCCACAATCATTAAGGGATATCATTCTAGGCAGTATGTTCCTGAAACAAATGGTGTTTTCCTTCTATCCAGCAGATAGTAGCAAACATTCAATAATGAAATTTATCTCAAATGCAGACAACTTAGAATAAGGCAGTTTACTGTAATGAAGTGTTATTGTACTTGCAGAGTATGTGGAAATGGTGAATATGAGACAGGAAACAGATGTTGACTCGTGTTATCTTAATAATGAAGCCTGGCTCAGCTGAAATTTGTCAAAACACCCTAAGTTAACTTTAAACGTCACCTCTTTCACCATCTTATCTTCCTGCTCCTCAGTGATCTATAGATCCTCAAAAATACATGTAGCTTTCTGCTCCTTTTTACAATATTGTTTTGAGGGCCAAGGTAGGGGGTAGCAAGTTGCAAAAAGCTGAGTGAGCACAGTGTGCTCTACACAGACTTGTGATCACTTTTAATTTGAAAATGTAAGCAATAGCATTTGTGATAAACTAAAAGTATCAACATGAAGCCAACAGAGACATGAGACTAATATGAAGCAGGTGAAAATGCATTTTACATTCGCATACGGTGTAACAACATTTTTTCAGAGGTGTGTTGGATGACTTGTGCCTTGTAGCAAAAAATCCAAATACTGGATTTGCCCTTATTTAAATAAATAAATAAAAGTTGTCCTGACAAAAGGTCAAATAATGGGGATAACTATTTAATGAGCCTCCATTACACTGCAACTCACCCATATTTCTCTACGCTGGTGTTTTAAGGTTGACTTTTTCATTCTGCACTTGTACACATGTGCAAGACAATAAAAAAAAATAAATAAAAAAAAAAACAATCTCTGCTGAACCAAGGTATGCAGTACTCTAAACAAACATGACATGGAAAAACACAAAACAGTTAAACTAGATAATTGAAAAAATTAGTAATTTGCCTAGTTTATTTTTATTTGCCTATGGCAAAGTACATGGTTTTGATTGTAAAGCAGAATGTAACCTGGTGACAAAGATGACCATTACTATAAAATTAATTGAAAATAAAGACTTTGTTCATGTTACAAAAAAAGATAAAATGAGCATCACATTTATGTTGCATCTTGTGTCTCACACCTACGTTTCCAGTATGAAGGAACACGGGCCCTGCACTGTATGAGCTGCTAATGAAAATAGAATAAATAAAACCCCTGTAGCAAATCTTAATTCTCTAACTTTATCTGATTTTAATGAAACCTACTGTGAATGAATGAATGAATGAAGGGATTAAGCTTTTGCTAATTCTGGTGGACGCAAGCAATTTTGAATTGAAGACTTCCAAATTCACTTGTGTTCCTAAGCTGAGGTACTGGTGTACATGCTGCTCTTTACATATATATTCAAGTGAACTCGGTCATATGTTGCTTTGGGGAGAAGTGTCTCCTAAATGGGTAGATGTATTTGTTTTTGACAGCATTTCTCATACCCCAACTGCTAGTCCTTTACAGGAAAAGATAATGGGGCTGTTATAACAAAGGTAAATTACTTGTTAATGATGAAACCTTTTTTCTTTGCAGAGTAAGAAACCCTGCCTTGTGCAGAGAAGGGGAGCAGAGTTCTCCTTGACTACAATTGCCCGCCACTTTGGTCCAGACCTAACAGCTGCACTGCCCTGCCTCTGGGATGCCATGGTGGGACACCTGAAGGCAACTGTTGATGGCCACAGTTCCTCTCTGGGTATCTTACTATTTTTGGACTTTTCACATATCTTTATATTTTTATTTATTATATGCCTAGCTTTTTTTGCTAGTGCTGTCGTGGTCTTGGATGTCAGTATCGGAATATTGAAGCCTGCTGTAGTCATTGCATCTTTTGTGTAATAAAATTTGTGCTACAGTCACTGATTGTTAGACTCTGTTCTTTGTGCAGAAATGGGATGAAAAATTGTAAAAGTATGTCCAGTGAATGTTTTGCATCAAATGTATTAAACTGGGATCTAAGACATGCATTGTTTGGAAGGGAATCACCTGCTAATAATATTGATGCTAAAACTACAATGTAAATTATGTTGCAGCTATACAGGTACCAAATGTAGCTTTCTTGTATTTCAAATGATTATCACATATAGTAATCAGGTTAGTCAAGAAATAATGCTCTTCTGTACACATATTAAGCAGTTGTTTCACAGAGCAGGTAACAGGTGTAAATTTTAAGCTGATTATATATAGTTTGTGGGAACTGCAATTAATTATGAATTAACTTGGTTAAGATAAGCTTATTTAAGTCTATGCTAACTCTGTTTGTGTATGTATTTGGTGGCAGACTGCCAGCTCCAAATGGAAAAGGGGGATGCTGCTGCCCAGGAGCTAATAAACTCTCTACAAGTGTTGGAGGTTACAGCTGGAGCCATGTCCTCCGAACTTGTGCCCCTGGTAAGAAGGAAAAAGCTTCCAGTGCATCAGGTCTGCTTTCAGGACTTGCATCAAGCTGGTATTGTAAATACTTCCTTTTAGAGGATGCATGTCAGATGGCTTACCAAAATATATATATATTTTTTTAAATTGTAATTTATTATCCATAAAATTAGTTCTTCATGAATTTTTATCAGGAGACTGTCCTCCCCATAGCCCAAATGATAATTTGGCTTCCACACGGGTTGTTCCATGATGTCGGGCTGTTTCATGAAGAATGGACATATACAAATTGTGAAATATGTTAATTAACACAGTATGTGTTGCATATAAACTGCAGTTTTTCCATTGATGAGAAAAGAGGCACAAAAATGATGCTATGCTCTTTGCTCATCTTGATTTTAAATATTGAAGGGTTTATAAAAGGGCAGGATGGATGATGCACTTATTGAATATGCTGACATCTACAGTCATTTTTCCATTGCATCTTGCTTTTACATTCTACAAAATCAAAATTTTATTAATATAAAAACCAGTTTTGTTAGTTGAGGCGGCATTAGATTGAAGTTTGTTTCATTTGATTTTTAACTGGCAAGCTTGACACTAGTCAGTTTGAGTCTTTTCAATTTGTATTTTAGTATATGATTAATGGAACTAAAGAGTAGTTTAGGGAAATAAACATTTCCAGATCCACAAAACAAATGGAAAAATTATTTAAAATAGGAATGGTAGCATATTAATGTTTACAGTATAGGCAATGTGAGTTATATTTACTTTGATCAAAACTTGTCTTTTGTTGGTCACTTGGTTGCTTCTTGTTGCTCAACCTGTGTGGGCTTCAAGTATGTGAGTAGGTTGTCCCCCCCAGCTACAAAGCCAGTGCTTTTCTCAACTAATGTTTTCCTGCTCAAATAATGGACTTCATGTTTCAGTTATGCACACTTTGTTAAAATGTATTAAACAGAATTATAGTGAATTATTTTTATGAAAAGACCCCTTTGGCTGTCAGATGTGGTCCTAATTTTATTAAATCTTGGAGACTTAATATCTTGAAATGCAAAAATCTAGTGTTTTATGTGGTAATTTATTACATTTTGTTACACACAAGGGGCTGCGGCAGCATTTGTTATTGTGAGAGCAAGTGCTTTGCGCTCCGAGAACTCTTGTAGTACCTTTGAGCAAGACACCCTGAATTGCGCCAATAAAAATAATTCAGCTGCATTAAAGGGATCAATAAGTGTAACTGTACTGGTGTGCCAATCTCATTTTATAAGTCACTTCAGCAAGCTCTCAGCTAAATTAATATTAGATTAGAAAGGATGTAGTTTCTTTCCTTGACCCATTTCCTTATTCCTTGGTTTACTACTGTCTCTTTGATGCTTATGGTAATTACTCTTTCTTTGGCTTGCATCTCTGTGATATTCATTGGAGGTTTAGGTTGTTTGTGCATGCTTATGTACTTGCCCTTGCATCAGCTTTCTTGTACTGTGGTTTTGCCTTGTGGTACAGTAGCTCCTTATGCTTCACTACATATGGGAGCTCTTTGTTTCTCCTATCAATATGCCATTTTTACTCCATTGGTTGCTATGACACACTGCTTGAACATCTTTAGTTTTGTCCTGGAGAGAGACAGACTTACTCTTGTAGTGTCCTTATTTCAGTTTTATGGCATTGCACATGATTATTATAATGTTGATGGTCTGTCTCCTTCTCTTCCACAGCTGTTGGAGCACTTACCGCACCTTTGTACCTGCTTGCAGCATCCCTACACAGCTGTGCGGCACATGGCAGCTCGCTGCCTAGGTGTGCTCAGCAAGATTTCCACCATGGAAACGATGAATGTCTTCCTGGAGCATGTGCTGCCCTGGCTGGGTGCAATAGATGACACCACCAAGCAGGAGGGTGCAATTGAGGCCATGGCCTGTATCCTGTCCTGTAGGAAGCCTATTTCAGCATTGGATTACAGATCTTGGTCACTGTCTATTACTGTTCCACAGAGGGTAGCACTAGTGCCTCACATTTTCTGAGCTGTGGGTTTTAATGTTCTATAAAGTCTGAAAGTTGTGTTTGTGTGGGTTTCCTCTGGGTGCTTTGGTTTCTTCCCACAGTCCAGATGTGCATTTTGGATGGGTTGGTGACTTCACAATTCCTGAAGCTTGTGTATTATATGTCAGATTGTGTGATTGACCTGCCTAGGCTTAGCTCCTTATACTACCCCTGCATAGCTATATCACAAGTGGTTATTAATAATTGATGGATTTAGGTCACCAGACCCCCCCCCTTGTCCATCTACAGAAGCTGCAGAAGAATAGACATCTACAAGGAGCTTTTCCTGTATCAGTTTAACTTTGAAGGGTTCAATCCATGCATGCTCACTCTTGTGGCTAATTGCACAGGCTCCTTGACCACAGCCCTCTCCAGGTGTGATGGAACAGCTAGATGTGGACATTGTACCCTACATTGTGCTGCTGGTGGTGCCTGTTCTGGGGCGCATGAGTGATCCAAGCGACAGCGTGCGTTTCATGGCTACGCAATGCTTTGCCACTCTCATTCGCTTACTCCCACTAGAGGTATGGGGTTGATCGTGGAGTTGTAAACATTGTAATGGTCATTTAAAACATAGGGTAAATCTTTTGTACATGTAAATAGAAACTAGGACACTGCAGTCACAGAGAGAGTGTGTTCAACTGTTTAATTGCCCAAATCTGCTTCCCCCCCCAGTCAGTTTAGGATTGTTTTGTTTTTATGTTTGATTGCTGGTTTGAACAAACAATTTTTCTTGGTTGTCCAGCAGAGGGCAGAAGCTCCTATGGGTTTTTTTTTTTTGTTGAAAGGAAAAAAAAAAAACTGCATCCTGATAATCACACATCTTTTCTAGTCAATGTATTGAATATGTAAGTTATATATGGAGTAGCAGATACCCCATAGTGGTTAGTGCAGTTTCCTCCAATCAAGGGACATTTCCTTTCCTGCTACAGTACTGTTGAGCAAAGTACTTTCTCTGAATTGCTTCAATCACTGGTATAGCTGACTGGGGGGGGGGCATAACATGTGGTTGTTCCTTGTCATTTGAAGTTTTTAGACTGTTAACATAATAGTCAGTCCTGTTTTTTTTTTTCTTTTTTTTTTCCTTTCTCTTTTTTTTTTCCCCTTTTCCTCCCACCATAGTTAAGTTCATCACCAAGTTCTTAGGTAAACTAGATGGACCAATAGGAATCGCATACCTACACCAGGGCAGGGTATACTCTTTATAAGGGGCATCTACTGAACACAATGTTTTGTGTAATATCTTTTTGTATCAGATTTGGCTAAAGTGTGTGTATGTCATTGATAAGGCTGGCATCCCAGATCCACCCAACATGTCAGAGGAGCTGATCAGACAGAAGGCCAGGGAGCGCCATTTCCTGGAGCAACTGCTGGACGGGCGTAAGCTGGAAAGCTATAAGATCCCTGTGCCCATCAAGGCAGAGCTAAGGAAGTACCAACAGGTGGGTCTCTAATCTGGTGAATCGGCTGCTACTGCAGGCCATTCTAATCCAGTTTCTATTTCCCATCACTGTCATTGAAATTGTGTGCAACACCTTGTGGAATCATTTGCCATCCTTAATGGAAATTTTCTGTATAGTACAAAAGTGTCACTTTACTACATCAGACTGAAAAATCATAGGATAGCATTTACTTCTCTTGTACTGGTTGCAACCTCATGCCCTTGAGAGCTGGCAACTGTACCTGTACACCTCTTCCTTCCTCGTGTGATTTCATTGCAGTAATTTTACCCAACGTCATGTTTGTGTTGTCCTCTATGTACACTGCAGCTAGTGATTAAAGATTGTCTGTCTGTAGTTTTAATAACTTTGTATCACCAGTCAAATTGTTTTGCTACTGGTCTTAATAGAACAAAGCACCCTGTTCATGTATGGGGAGCAGACAAGGCATTGCTTTGTCAATATTTAAGTGTTTGAAATAGTTTGAACTCCTGGCAGACCTCTGTGCAACACTCCTGTGTTTCCTCTTGATGGCCGAAGAAGTAATCAGCTAATATCCTTCAGGTCTTTGGAGCCAAGGTGGCTGGAAGCTTGCCTTGCATTTAGCCAAAGAAAGGGCAGGAGAAGTTACTCTTCAGACTGCCTTGTTGCAGTGAGGGCATTCATCCTGGCATTCATAATCCTGCTCAGTCCAGCCTGGTGTTGCAGTGACCTTTTAAAGATCCTTTTCTGTACCCTTTGTTGGATTTGCTTTTATGATTTCCTTGTAGGGTTTTCACATTATTAGGTAACTGGTAAAGTAATTTTAATACTGATTTTGTTTGTAACAGCATGTACACCTGTCTAAGATTATAATATGAGGAACCACTGTATGTTGTGGCTAAATGTTGCAGATAAAGTCATGATGATTTTACACCTCTCCAGGATGGTGTGAACTGGCTGTCATTCCTGAACAAGTACAAGCTACATGGTATTCTTTGTGATGACATGGGCCTGGGGAAGACTCTACAGTCCATCTGCATCCTAGCTGGGGACCACTACCTCAGGTAACCTGTCTTCATAACTTACGAGCATGGGGTGGAGTGTGGAAAAAATTTTGCTGCTGTTAGGCGAAACTTCCAATATTTGACCTATTCATACACCTGAATATTTTAATTGGAGCAGTTCAAGATTAGTACCTTGATCAAGGATCTAACCGCAATAGCAACATGTAGGGCTTGACACGTCAAACTGTAATTACACATCCATATTTCTCATTTTTTATTAAACAGTTACACTACTTGTTTGTAGTCAGTCATGGTATCCTCTTTTAAGCTTTTCTGTATACATTAGCTTGCAACAATTGGTTTCTCTGCTATAACAGAACTCAGGAATATGCCAAAACCAAAGCTGCAGATTGTTGCCCCCTGCCCTCACTGGTTGTCTGCCCACCCACACTGACTGGCCACTGGGTGGATGAGGTGGGCAAGTTCTGCTCCAAAGAGTACCTCAACCCACTGCACTACACTGGACCGCCCACAGAACGAGCACGGTAAAAAAAATCTACCTGTCTGATGAAAGCTAATGCTGCTCTTCACAAATACTGTATGCAATTGTCTCAGCCCACAAACTTCAAGCTTTGATATTTGGGCTTTCTTTTTTTGTGTCTTCAGGTTGCAGCATCAAGTGAAAAAGCACAATCTTATTGTAGCTTCATATGATGTTGTGAGGAACGACATTGACTTTTTCAGGTAATTGAAACTTGCAGTGACAATTCGCATTAATTTAGGTGCAAATTTACTTAGACAAAACTTGTTACAAACATCTGAAATAGCAAATTTTTATAAAGATATAAATGTTTTGCCGTTAAATTTGTAATGACATTCCTTTTATCTTTTGTAATATTTCTCTGGTTCAGGGTAAAAATGGCCTGCATTTCTCCTTTCTGAATTTAGGGGCAAAACACACTCAGAATGGAAACCTAAGCTGTGGGGTGGGGTTGGGGGGGCAGCTAGATCAGGTGTTTTTGTTATTTTATGTTAATTATCCGTGTATTAGAGACTTGCAGAAACTACCCTGTCAATAGAGGTGTTTATTATTGGCATTTTTTGTTTTTGAAGTGCAAACTGTTAACTAGAAGCTGATATGTTTTGTGATGAGTTGGTTACTTCCTTGTGGCCAGTTTTACTGTGTTGTCATTTTAAAGTGAAACTCCAATGCAGTCCTCTACTGTCCTCTGTTACACTGTAACCTGCTCTCCCATCTCCACCTTTTTCATTTTTCTGTGCCAACAAATGCAGGACAAACACTGAGTAAATAAAGCAAAAGACCTCACAGTAAACCAAAAGTTGCAGAAATGTTTTTTTTTTTTTTAAAATTTTGAAGTAAATTTGGTTAATGTTGCTTTATCTTTAAAAAGATTCAGCTGCTGCCCTATGTTTCCAGTATACAGGAACACCTTGCATTGTGCATGTTTAAGAAAAGAGTAAATCCATCACATTTTCAGTTGCATCAAATAATGCTAATCTTTGAATAAATTGAGGGGTATAATCTGTATTTTTAAGCTTTTATTAATTTTGACATAGTGGGTAAACTTTTTAGTTTTACTCCGAAATTTGTTCATACGGTAAGGTAAGTGTGTTTTATATTTATGTTTCATTTCAGGAATATTAAATTCAATTACTGCATCTTGGACGAAGGCCACGTCATAAAGAATGGGAAGACGAAGCTGTCCAAGGCCATCAAGCAACTGTCTGCCAACTTCCGTGTGATCTTGTCTGGAACTCCCATACAGGTGAGTGGACAGCAGCTGGAGCTCACAGAGACTGAACTGCCAAGAGCTGTCGCTAACATTGAACACTGCTGATTCCTTTCTCTTCACTGCCTTTTCCTGTGTAATGTGCTGTCTCATAGCTCTCACTCCCCAAGGAAATATAGTAGATGCTTTAGCTGATGCTTTGTCTAGTTGTTTCACTTAACACAGATCACTTGGGACCTCCAAGCTGTTTGAAAGTACACTTTAGCTTTCCATTTTGTGTACTTCAGTAGCTAAGTAGTCACTGTTTTCAGATAGCAATATGATCACTAAGGTTAAGTTAAACATACATTTCAAAATATTACCAATTGTTTAAATGATTGCCAAACTTTATAATCTGGAACAAAAAAAAGCCCTTTGTCTCCCATGGCAGGTTTATTATATCTATTAGTATTTGCTGAGGAATGACCGAGAATAAATAACCTACTCTCTCCCCTTAGAACAATGTGCTGGAACTTTGGTCCCTCTTTGACTTCCTTATGCCTGGCTTCCTGGGAACAGAGCGCCAGTTTGCTGCCCGCTATGGGAAGCCCATCCTTGCTAGCCGTGATGCCCGGAGCTCATCCCGTGAACAGGAGGCAGGTAAGGGTCTCTCAGGTGTTCTGCAAACATATTCCTGTCTTTGTTTTGATTAGCTTGAAGAAATTCCTTCAGCATAGTAGCTGCAAAAGTCCATCTATTCTCATGTTTTTCTGCAGCTTCATGTTTCCACTTAGCTGTAATCCTGGCTGTACTGCCCAAATTAGTGTAGTGAAAACCCCTAGTGCTCCCTGAAGGAGTGATCATGGTTTGGTTAGAGCTACATGAGATGCACATTTGAAAGGTGACGTGTATATAATACATCAGCCACGTAAAGCCTGTGCTTTTCTCTTTTGACTCATACAAAACTGTTTAAAACCATTAACCTTCTGAGTAGTGTCAGTCCTGTTTACAATGCTGTATAGAGAACCAAAGTGCCATTGGAAAAATGTATTGAGAACCCTTATTTTGCTACATGAAAATCAAATTTGTACACTTAATGATGAATATATGTCTTAGTCTGTAGCATATAATTTATTAGTCTGTTAAATAAAGGAAAAGTTAAAGTAAACCTGTCCACAGATGACTCTTGAGGTTGATGTCCAGGGCTGGGCCTAGGAATTCTAGGACCTCTATAAGAATATTCCTCCTTGTGCTGACATTTTGGTTTGTTTGTTTTTTTTTTTTTTTTTGATGTTCGAGGACATTTGACTTCCGGTCCTCGCTGGATTATGATGGCACAGTGAGTGGAAGCTGCTCTTTGAGTCTTCATGGATTTCTGTTAAATTTTTTGGTGGTGGTCTTTGCAGGAGTGTTAGCCATGGAAGCACTACATCGTCAGGTGCTTCCCTTCCTCCTGAGGAGGATGAAGGAGGATGTCCTTCAGGACCTGCCACCCAAGATCATCCAGGACTATTATTGCAACCTCAGCCCCCTGCAGGTAAGTGTTGGCATGGTAACAGCTCTGAAAGAATGAAACAAGATGCTCTCTTTCCACAGCCTTGGTCTACAATAGATATAATTACCAGCTGACATTTAAGACAGAAATATTCATCTTTTGCAACAGGTAAAAGTAACAACTGAATTGATTTCTACACAACACAATCCATACCTACAGAAGTCTGAAAACCAAACTGCAGCTAATTCCAGGCTTTAATATATTTGAAACACAATTGAAAATTTCACTACAGCCTTCACCGGGAACTGTGTCCATAAGACACTGAGAAATAACTGCAGAATTGTAGATCTGAATAAAAATACTCAGCATATCCCAGATATATATTTAAGTAGGTAAATGTAATTGGAAGAAATTCTGTCCTTAGTAAAACAGGTGACTATAAAATTGCCACTAGATTTTTATCAAGTTGTAGTCGTATACGAATAGGAACTGGAAGAAGAATTTAAATTGAGATTTGGTTAGACAGGCAATGCTCATTTCTGCAGTTTTTCCATGCTGTCCATGTGCTCTCCTTTCTTACCCTCTTGGTTTGTCAATGCTCACTTGGCACTTGAGACTGCATTACCGTTCAAACTTGTACAGAAAATATTGTGCAAACCTCACACTCCATAACACATAACTGCTTTTTGTCAACGACCTACCTGCCACCTTCAAGAATGCAACTACAGTAAATATTAAAAAGTGGTGGAAATGGTACTGTGACATTAAATGTCAGTTACAGTAATTTAATAATCCTTTCCTCATTTGCAACACGATGGGCGAAGGGGGGTAATGTAGCTGACACTGAAGCCTTCTGACTAGGTCACAAACGCATAGCTTGCACGTAGAATGTAAATTTTGATGCAGACAGAACATTTTGGTTACTGTACGCGCAGCTTATTTAGCCAATTAATAACAAAATTCAGAAAGCAGACCCTGTGAGCTTAATGCTTCTGGAAGTTGTGAACAAGTTTCTGTCCTGCTGGGAGAGGCTGATTAACAGCTGCGGGTTTTTAAATTTACTTTTAATCTACAAGTTCTTTTGAGTTCACTTTGAACTCTAGTTAATACATTATGTAGTCAAATAACTGTAAAAATGTAAATCAGAATAGGCATCCACTGGTTGCTGAATAACTAAATATGAATGCAGTAATCCGTTTTAAATCCTAATGCTGTTGTGGATTTGCATAGTGCTATTGTGGTGTTGCTGCTTGCAGTATTTTTTTTAATGACCTTACCAAACTGAAGGCACAAGTGACAAGGAACAGTGACTCATGTTGACATTGTACAGGTTTGGCCTACAGCTTGTGCTTTTTCCAATATCCATTAAGTACTAGGATTTACTGGGTAGTGGTATGAGCTGCTGCACCGTGGCCGTCTCTGAGGGACGGGGGGCTTTGCAGTCGGCTCCTCGCCACTTTTTAATTGGTCACTCAGCTGTCCGTTGGTGGCGCTGCGGGAGCCTGCGGCCCCTGGGTCTGGTTCTGTGAAGCTTCCCCCTCTCTCACTCAGTGCTTTCCTTTCTTCTCAGTGTAGCTTTCTGGTTTTATTGGTTTTTTGAAAAACGTTCACGCCCCCTCTGCCAAAGCATCTAATATCAGTTTCTACGGCTACGGAAGGCTCCCTGCCTGGAGGCCCACTGTGCAGATTGTATCCAGGTGCCCATGGGATCTGCAGGCACTGGAAACCCCTGAAAACCCTCTGCATGGTGAGGTTCTAAATGCACAACCAGCAGAGTTGAGGAGGGGGAAGTGACCGTGTGACCCTGGAAACAGCACACTACACACAGGTTGTAGGAATGTCTGGACCCAGGACCTCCTGCACCCCCGTTTATCAAATTTGCGGTTTAAAAGTGCTCCACCCGCATTCCCTGTATGCAAACACTGGGGCCAGTGTTGCCTTTCTGTACACCCACCTGGTTGGGCAGCCTGAAGTGGGCTGATGCCTGTTGAAACTGTTGCCCTGAGGTTGTCGCTGATAATAGGGGTGGCTTTGAGACTCACTCTGTTTTACTGACAAATGCTTATTTTGACGAATGCTTTTGCAGTTTGATGCCCTGTTGTCCAGCTGCAGTTTACAACAGTTGAAGGTGGAAGTGGTCGGAGCAGAAATGGCATCTTTAAAACTGCCAGAGAAGTTGCTTCTTACACTTCCGTTCAGAAAATGTGTAAATGAGTAGCAGTGCACAAAGGACTTTTGTTTTTATGCTGATGGGCAGTTTTGGATTCCGTCTCCATGCCTGTAAACGGTGTGTAGGAAAGTGCATGTCTTGTAAACAGCAAGTTCATTGCCAGTAAAAATGCACTGAAAGTGTTCCTGTTGAAAAATCTTTTTATAACTGATGTAAACAGCACCTTGGTGGTGGTTTCATCCACCAGCAGGGTGAGTGTTACTGAGAATCCAAACAACTGGGTAAAATATTCAGAAGTGCACATGATGATAGGTGTGCGTGCGTGCGTGCGTGTGAGAGCCATGATGACCACATCTGTGAGTCTTTATGAAGAAAGTAATTTCCTCTCACAAAGCACTTCAGCCATTGCACATGGAGGCCACTGCTGTGGAAGAAGTTTTTGCCACTTTGCCATTAAGACTGTCCCCCAATCTTCCTGCAGGTCCAACTGTATGAAGACTTTGCAAAGTCTCGAGCTAAGGTGAATGTGGAGGACACCATCTCTAGTACCATAACACCAGAGGAAGAAGATGCTCCTAAGCTGAAGGCCACCGGTCATGTGTTCCAGGTTTGCTCTACAGTTTGTGTATCGCAGCCCGTATTGACATTGTGGCTCTATGGCCAGGAAGAAGCTGTCAGAAAGGTTTTTCAGTTCACTGCATTCTTCATAAACTATACATTTCTACCAACAGAAGCTTTGAAGCAATATAAACTCTCAGGTTTCCAGGTCATTCTGCCTGTCTTGGACCTTTTCTGTGTCTATAATGAATCTTGATGCAAAATGGCCTGCTTGTTCAGAAATGCTAGATGCCGCACACAGCTGGTTGTGTTGTGTAAAAGTAGACAGCTGCATCAACCAGGAAAATAGATGCTGTAAATTAATGCATGGCCTGCTGATGGAAACTAAAAGTATTGAAATAATTTTTTGGAACACTTGTCATTTGTGTGCCAAATCTTAAAATTTTATTAATATTTAAGAGTGAACTAATAGGTCTCATACCTGCTCCAGGCCCTGCAGTACCTCAGGAAGCTATGCAACCATCCTGCCTTGGTTCTGACCCCTGTGCACCCGGAGTACAAGCGCATCACTGAGCAGCTCGCTGCCCAGAACTCGAGCCTGCGGGACATTATACATGCACCAAAACTGTCGGCCCTCAAACAGGTGTGCTTCTCCCGCTCCATTACTGCACCGGGCTCTGCTTATATGAAGTGTGTAGTGGTGTCATTGCTGTAAGGTGGGCCTGTTCACATGCCCTTTCCTTCTGGCCTTCAAAGCTGCTTCTGGACTGTGGTTTGGGTGGCACCGGGTCTTCAGACGTGGGTACGGAGGCTGTGGTTGCCCAGCACCGCGTGCTGATCTTCTGCCAGCTGAAGAGCATGTTGGACATCGTGGAACATGACTTACTGAAGCCCCAGCTGCCTTCAGTCACCTACCTGCGCCTAGACGGCAGCGTACAGGCTGGCCAGCGTCACTCCATCGTCTCCAGGTGACTGAACACTCAAGAGGGTGGTCCAGCATTTGTGGGATGAGTTGCTAAAACAAACGTAAGGCTGTTTAGTCAATGCAGTAACATCAGAAGAGTGGTTTGCTGCTGTTGGCTGTCTTGGTTTAAGGTGTTTGGTACTTTTTAAATGTGGCACAGATGTCGAAGATTGAATCTACTTGTGTGTGTTTCCATTCTTTGTTTTCATTCTTTGAACCTTTTCTCCACAGGTTCAATAACGACCCATCCATTGACGTGTTACTGCTCACCACACATGTGGGTGGCTTGGGTCTCAACTTGACAGGTGCTGATACGGTGGTGTTTGTAGAACATGACTGGAACCCCATGAGGGACCTGCAGGCCATGGACCGTGCCCACAGAATAGGACAGGTACTCTTGTTGGAGGAGGATCAGAATTTTATTTTATTTTTTTATTTATTTTTTTAAATGTCACACATCACCTCAAGCTGTGGGAGAAGGATGAACTTCAGTAACTTTTCAAAGGTTAAAAACTGGGGTCAGTGAAATATTCAACATGGGATTCACAGGGAACTGAAAGGCATTTTGAATCTTTCTCAGAAACGTGTGGTGAATGTCTACCGCCTGATCACTCGAGGCACGTTGGAGGAGAAGATCATGGGTCTGCAAAAGTTTAAGATGAGTATTGCCAACACGGTCATCAGCCAGGAGAATGCCAGCCTTCAGAGCATGGGCACAGAGCAGCTGCTCAACCTTTTCACCCTGGACAAGGTCAGTAAACATTTTGGCTTTAGGGTCCTGTCTTTTGCAGAGCAGCAGCTTAACATTGCCCCATTTAGCAGCACGGTGGCTCTGCAGGAATCAGTGATGCCTCACTCCACCTGGGGTCTGGTTTCAAATCTGGGTTTCAATCCCACTCCCATCTTTGTGGAGATTGCATGGTTATCTGTGTTACATGGGTGTCCACACACAGTCCAAAGACATGATAATCCAAGCAATGATAAAGCTTTTCTCTAAACCCTACAGTAGTGTGAAAATGACGAGCGTCATTATTAATTTATTTGGTGGCATTTGCCATTCAGTATGCCAGTATTGGCACTGGGGTGTGTGGCTACCTTACACTCAAATGATCTGGGGTCAAGTCTGACCTCTTTGCTATGGTAGTTGTCCTGAATTTACTGCAGTAAAAATTTCCTGGCTGTATGAACTGGCAAATAATTCTAAGTAGCTTTTGGAGAAAATATCAGCCAAATGAACTGACGATGATAAATCATGCAGCCTTCTCGCTATATTTTTCAATGGAATGGTCACGGGTTCTTCTTGGTTTCATTCAGGATGAGAAGTTGGAAAAGGGAGAGCCATCTACTGCTGCTTCTACAGGAAAAGCCTCCATGAAATCAGTCCTGGACGGCCTGGGAGACCTGTGGGACCAGCAGCAGTATGACACCGAGTACGACTTGGAGAGCTTCATGCACTCTCTCCACTGAGCTGCCACACCAGCCAGCCGTGGATGGCATCATGCATTCAACAGCCTGCTGGATCCTGTAGGACTTGATGTGCTCTTTGAACTCTTGAGTGACTCTGGAGACTCAGCTCTTGTTTGTCTGTTTCTCCTACCGACTTGTCAAACCCAGGCAGAAAATGACTGCCTTTGGAAACAGTGGTACACAGCCAAGAGTCCTGGACATTCCTGTTTAAAAAAAAAAAAAAAAAAAAAAGCATCACGTTGCTTCTTTTTAACCTGGTCTTAAAGCAATCGTCCAGACCTCCTCCACAGCAGAGTCCACAAGGAAGCAAAGGTTTGGGTGAACTGTGATGGTCTGAGTGGCCATTTATGAAAAGGGTCGCACCGAAATATTCCTAGAAACCTTGTGATGCAGGGTCTCCCGTTTGTGGCTCCAGAGGCACAAGATGCTGCTGTGGAGGTGTGTTTGAGAGAGAGAGAGAGAGAGAGAGACTGACGTGGTGTGTTGTAATAGAGGAGGGTCTGGACTGAAGGATTCTCAAGATCCAGCCTCCTGGTGGCCGCTGCTCTGCCCCTCTGGTTTCTACAAACGCTCACAGTAAGAAACGGACCTGTACATGGTGGTGTTTTAGAAGCCCTCACAGAAGAGGTGTAGGCAGCACCTTCCCCATCTGTCAGCCAGCGTGCAGGTACTCTGAGCCAGAACTCGTATTCGGCAGCCTGTAGGGAGAGGACGTTTTAAACATTGGAGAACTGTAAATATTTCTGTACTTGCCGTTTTTGTTTAGGCTGATAGAATTGTATTAAATTCTTTAAGAGCTTTTTTTTGTATGTGTGGATTTTTTTTTTTTGTTTTGAAGAGCAGCAGCTGCTGGAAAGGAGCGCTGCGTGTGGGTGTGAAAGATGGCCAAGCAAACCACCTCTCCAGCCTGGATTCGCGCACTCTTAGGAATTTCTCTGGCCAAGGAGGGCTTTGTTACAGCAATGCTTACAGTAGGCTTAAAAACACAGTTTATGACAGCAAAAGTTGAGGAACATTAACCTGTTAAGGAAAGAAGTACATGTGTGAGAGGGACAGACGGTGTGATCGTGGCAACCACGTGTGTACCGGGCAGCTGGCTGTAGTGCTCCCCTGTGGCTGCGGGCACCTCCAGCAGAGCTTTGGCCTCGCTGCCCAATAATGCCGTAAATGCCACAGTGATTTATTCGTGGAAACATTCAAAGGGGCCCTTTCTTCACCTCAGGATGTGCAGTAGTTCACCACCAACCCACAAGGCTGCCACTGTTGCTGCCCGCGCAAGGGGGGCGGCCTGTGAGCGCTGTGCTCTCGCCAAGTCAGCACGGGGGTTAAACAAAGCTCATTAGCGTCAGTTTAGTCCCTGCGAATAAAATGGACTGCGTTGAGGTCGAGGTGGCAACTTTTAGGGACTGAATCTCAGGTCCTTTGTGTTTGAACCACCCTGTTCAAAGCGGTCTTGTACTGCATTTCCAGTTGTCACTTGGTTCATTCCCAGCCCCATCCTGGGGAATAGTGGACAGGTTCCAGTGTGCTACCCTGGTACTTTACCCTGAAATTACTCCACTGTATAAATGGGTAAACATGTAGCATAACTGTAAAATGTTTTGGCAACGCATCAGATGTCCGGGAGGATGGAAACGCTGGGAGGAATGGGAGGCCATGCAAAAGATGACAAGTTTCACAGCATCATACAACTACGTTTAATAAGTTGCTTATTAGTACAGAAAAGGGGAAAAAAAAATTGTCGGAACTACAAACTTGAAGCAGTTGTAAGCAATAGCAGCATTGAGCTCCATGTTTTAATCACAGTAGTACTGTAGCTTCTGACAAGCAAAGGTCCCAGTCAACAATCTCAGCCTCGTCAAGGTAGAACCAGCAGTCAAACCCAAAGTAAAGTTTAAAAAAATGTTATTTTTAAAAAGTACATTTAAAAGTAGTGGTTAGTCTACAAAAACAACTTGTGAGAAGCAATTAATTGGATTCTGGAGATCACAACATGATGGATAGGCCAACCGGAGAATATCCATGATGCACGGGTGCAAGTCAACACTACTATCCAAAATCCCAGTGTGACACGAAGTAAGTAGGTTTACTAGATGGAGGACTGGATGAAATGGCCGCCATCACCAGGTAACTTGGCAGTTGCCCCACAGAACTTCTCATTTGTTTCACAAGCGATTTACCAGGGTACAAAACTGTTGCTTTGCAAAAGAACTCAAAAAATACTTGTTGGTACGAATCTAACACTGGCCTGATGGCAGGAGACCACCAGGTTCGTGGTAAGAAATCACAGACCACCTGTACAAAGGAGTACAAAAGGCGAGCTAGAAAACGTTCTCTGTGTTCCGGGAGTTTCTGCCTCCCTCCACGACGTTCATGCGGGGATGTCACAACACTTTGAGGAGCGCTCCCCTTTCGACTCGCAGTTGGGTTTTGGGTGACCAAGGGCAGGTGAGTACAACCTGCCAGCAGTTTGCTTTTTAAAAAAAAAAAAAAAAAAAAAAACTGGCTATTGGGTTCAGGACAGTTTCTCAATTTTTTTTTCTTTCCTTTTCCCCCTTTCTTCCCAGTTTTAGGAGTTGAGTTCAATGCATCATTGAACGGGAGGGAACTTCTTGTGCCAAATACTTGGGTTGTCATTTCAAGTACAGTCACACCTAAATATGGTCACAGCAACGTCACGGGACGTCCGGGCCGCCGCTACGGCTCCACGATCCCAGCCATCCCCCCTACTTATTGACATCCCCATCGGCTCTTGCCATTTACCGTACCAGGTGGGGTCACGGTGACGTCTTGCTCCCGCCATATCACAGCATACTGAGTGTTTGCTCCGTTCTGCCATTTCCTTTTATTGCCCATTCATCTGTTACATCGCCAATCATTTTAGACAAGCAGCTGTCTTTTTGTCGCTTCTAGATCATAGCCACACTAATGTAAACCACATCAGCGAGTTAATACATAAAGCTTCGCATTTCAAAAATCTAGACACTTTAGTAATATTACAAAGGTTTCTCAGCTTCCAAAAATAAAATGAACAAAAACGAAAAAATAAACCTTTAAGGAATTAGCATCATAAAATTAATTTATTCCAAGTAGAAATACAAAATAATATTAATGACATTGACCAGATATGAAAGTCTCCCCCAGAAATAACTATATTAATGGTTGAGAAATAAGTGTGTAAAGAAAATACTAAATAAAAATGAAAAATATGTAAATATGTTTAAATTGTTTTCTTTTTTAGCAAAAATCTCTAAAAATAATGAAAAAATTTCTCAGTACAAAGGCTACATTACTACTGGAAGGTACTAGCACGTAGAAGTAGGTAAATACACAGTAGAAAATGATCTTAGTGAATCACAATGCTTGCAATGAAAATAAATTTGCAATAAAGATTTACGCCTTTTTCTTTTCTTTTTTTCTTTTTTACAAACAGTACAAACAGTATTGCACATTACAATAAAGAATCAAGGTTTGTTAGCCTTTAAACAAAAAAAAAAATAAAAATAAAAAAAAAAAAAAAAAGAAAAAAGGGGACTAATTCAAGTCTTGCGTGAGTAAAGGCCACCGCTGACCTGATGCACCTTGGGGCTTTCGATCAAGTTACAGTTTCGAACACTTTAGTTGTCTCTTGTTTTTAAAAATAACATTCTTTTTCTTCTCCACCTTCTTTTCAAGGAACCTCAAAAGTCTCCATAACACCACATCGACAAAACAAGGGTACATCGCTTTACAAAACAAAAGGGAGCACAAACTTTAGGAAACATAAAAAAGTTCTCTTAAAAAAATAACATGAACAGAAGATCTCTTTCACGACTCTGGTCAGCGTAGTAAATGATCAGTTATTATAAATATACAAAACAAGGGAAGTATCTTCAATAATCTTTCTCAGCACCAAATGGGGGGGGAAAAATGTGCTAACTTTTCCGTCAAAGTTAATGTTTTCCTTGGAACCCAACCTCTCGTACTTCTCACCGAGCCTCCTGGATGCAAGATGTCAGGCCATCGTCCACTTCACCTCTGCTCCGTTTTTCTGCGTAAACTCAGAGGAGAAACTCAAGGTGGGGGTGGGGGGGGGATAACTCTGCAACTGCTTTCCTTTGTAATAAGGTAGACTCTGTACTTCAGCTAACTACATTTTTATATTAAAGTTATAAAGCTCCTTCAGTTGTTTTTTTTCCAAAAATAAAATAAAAGATAAAAAGCAAATAAGCATGACAAAAATAAAATTAACCATCTGTTAAATCATTTTCTTGCAGAATTAAATTAATATATATATTTTATCTGAATAAACTTACTTAGAAAATATCAATTTCTCTCCTATATTTCAAAATTGAGGTATTGCAAAAGATCATGTCAGTCAGAAAGCACGCTTTTATCTTCTTTTTTTAACACAAAAAATAGCTGACTGTTGAAAACTGTCCAGATACAAAGAGAAGTGCATAACAAGTTAACAAGTTTCTTTTACAGAGAATGAACAAACATAGAAAACTCCACTGGGCCAGAAAACAACGTCACAAAAAAAGCCCAGGATTCACTTTCAAAGGGATATTAATCATTAGCCTTTTTGTTTCCTTTTTTTAATTGGTAAAAAAAAAAAAAATTTAGTTTTTTCTTCCTCCGTATTTTTTTTTTTTTAATTTTTTTTGTAAAGAAAAAGGAAAAACAAAAAACAAAGTCGTCCACCCAAACGATCGCAACTAAAACAAAGAGGGGACTTGAAAGGGGACGAACACCGGACCGCCACGACACACAGGAGGACACGACCGACGTCTGCAGGTGGAGGTGCGGCGTCCTGTCGGGTCTGGTCGTGCGCACGACGCCCAGAAACCAGTGTGAGCAACCTGTCCCCCACCCCCACACCTATGCAGCCCCCCACCCACCCACCCCCCAGCTTCAGTAGCCACTGCTTTACTTTTACCCCCACCTCCCCTCCCCGCCACGCACCACACCTTTTTAGAAATAATAATAAAAAGATTTCTACCTCTAGCGATTCATTCTTTACTTCAAGCTTTGCAGGGAAAAATAGGGTTTTGAGCGGGACCCGGGTGCCGAGGCCTTGGGCAGGCACCCATCGCTGCAGTGGCGCGGCCCTCGAGAAACCTCTGAGTCGTCCGGCGGCCACTTGCTGTCCCCGCCCCTCCCACACAGCTCTTTGGTTTCGCCCAGAGCAAAGGTGCTTGGCGTCGGCGGCATGAGATTAACGTCGAGCCCGCGTTCCTCTCGAGCGCCAGTGCGCCAGCGTCTTGTCGTCTTGTCGCGTGTGTGCGGCGTAGCGTACTCGATTGTGCAAGTACACCGGTTATGAAGTTTCACAGGACTTCTATCCAGCACCAACAACGATTAAAGCGAATCACAGTTCTAGGCATATTCAGACCTAACTGATATATACTGTATAAAATTGCACAGTATATATTAACGATCACATAAAAGTACTTCCAACTATCAGACAGTTTTAGAGGAGATCCTACAGCTACTCATAGTGACAGAGACCAAGGCGGATTTCTCGCGATTATCGCTTCGCCTGTACACAAGAGATGTGTTGCGCCCGTCGTCCGTCTTCATCTTTTAGTCAGTCTTGAGCTTTGCCAGTTCTCCTCGCGTCCTTTCACTTTCGCCGCCGCGCCGAGTCGCGTCGCGTCGCGACATCGTCTGGCGTCTACCTCTCCTGTGTGTATAATTAACCTCCGTGAATATGCGTGGGCAGAATCGAAGAATAAACATGATACTGTTCTCGCGCAACAACGGATCAACATAAACATGCAGTCTGGAACATTCGCCTGTTAGCACCGTCACACCTGCGCCCCCGCCAAAGCCCAGGTGCCCCTTCACGCCATCGTCACCGTCAGCAGCACGTTGTCCATCACCTTGTGTGTTACTCTATAAAACACCCTCACCTGAATAAGAACACTATGGTATCAGTAAATACGGATTTAGCAACAAAAGCTGTTGCAGCATTACATTTACATAACACTAAAATAATTATCGCAGGAATCAATAACAAGGCCTACCCAAAAAAAAAATTAAAAACAAGCGGAATCTGATTGAATATGAGGAAGTATTAATATTTAAAGGTAAAAGCGAATTGAATATAAGCATGTTTGTCTAATTTGGGTATTTGTATTAGACCTAATGATTATTAGGTTTGACAATTGAATTTGCTACATTTACACACCTAATTTCATTATTTTTATTAAATTCAACTCATGATTTTACCTTTGGTAATTTTTTTTCCTGTGCTAGGGGCATTTTTCTACAATTCCTGCAAACAAAGTGCATGCTCCAGTCACATAAAAATTAAATAATATATAAAAGAAAATTTTATATATATATATATATATATATATATATATATATATATATATATATATATATATATAAAAAATGAGAGTCTTGGTTGGGCTGCAGCCTGACAAAGATCTACGGGGCGTAACAAACATTAAACCTACACAACAGGGGAGCTCAAAATAATGACATTTGTGGTGCCAAGTGAGATACGGCCTCCGATTTAGGGTCTTTTGTACGTTTTTGCGTCACAGTGCAAGTTGTGCACAGACACATGATTAGTTTCTTAGCTTCAGCGAATATACTTATGGACAATGAGCTCAGACGCATTAAAAAAAAAATTATAAAATAAAAAAAAAGCCATGTTTTCTAATTAAAGTCATCATGGAGGTTGATTACTGTTGGGGGGGGAGGATTGTGGTGTACAGCGCTGTCCTGGGATGCGGTGGGGCGGGTGGTCTCCAGATGAGGGTCGACGTTGGGGCCCCTCAGCTCCAGCGGAAAGACACGTGTCGCGGGCGGTCGCCCCCTTCCTTCACCAGCGGCTTGTGGAACTCGCGTCCGGCCCGGGAGTGAATGCTGGCCCAGCAGTACTCACAATAGTACTGCAGACATGTGACGTTGGCACAGAAGAAGGGGGCAAACTTCCCCCCGCACCGCGCCCCCTGGCACTCGTCACACATCTGGTCATCCAGCACGTACGGCTTTACCTCCACCTGGGGGGGGGGGGGGGTCAGAGAAAGCATGATGTCAGGGAGCTGCAGCCACCAGTCATCACCGTTGCTGCATCACTGACCTGCACAACACAAACATCTGCAGGGAGATGCGGTTGTCATGTGCAACAGGGACACGGGTGGAATTGTGTACAACTGCCTTCATGTCTATGCAAACATAAACAACAGACTAGCAACTGCGGGCTTTATTTATGGAGGTAATAATGCAGAGGAAGGCCTAACAATAATTTAGAAAAAGCCGGATTATTGTGACTGAGATCGCGCGAGTGGAGGAATGGCTGTCGGGACTGTGTTGCACCTTTCAGCTTATGAACAAGCTGTATGCAAAAGCCATCTCCTGCAGCTCATTTCAAACCGTGAACATCGCAACATCTCAAAAATTACTTTCGCGCCATCAGCTGAGTACTTCTGACAACAAACTGATGTAAATAATGCATTACCTTCACTCAAAATCTAGATTCACACAGCACGAGAAGTCAACATAATCATACAAAAAAAGAAATAAATGTGGAGTTTTGGCTTTTCTGCAATACTTCTGTCCTCCTACACTCAGGGCTGACCTGAGCTTATTCCTGTGAGCTCAGTTTATGTCCAACCCTAAATGACCCCTCCCCGCTTCCAAGATGTGACCCGTGAGAGCGCGCCTTTGTTCCACAAAAATGTTTATAATTCACAGCATCAGAAAGTTACAGCAGACTGGGGAGCTACAAAATGGAAGGAGGAAACCAGGAAAATGGAGCATCCCAAGTGTTGCTTAGCAACACTCTTTCCACCATGCGTCCTGCTTCGAAAGTACAACTTGTGTTGTGGCTTACTACCCAGAAGTCCATTTCTAACCTAACACCCACATTTAACGGATGCCGTTACCACACAGCCTGTCCAATCGGGTCAAATTTTCGGCTAAAATGAAGCCGAGCCAGCCAGTCGCCTGATGACGGGACTCGACAACCGTGGACCGTTCAGCCCAGACCGAGAGGGAACACTCTGGCAGACGGCCAGTCTTGCCTGGTCGTGAGCTGGTACATATAGGGCCAACAGACCAAAAATAGCCACGTGGCAGCAGCCAACTCTGCAGCGCTGGAGAGTAGAGGCATCTATAGCAACTGCTAGGAGTATAATTATCTTCCCAGTGTCTGCAACTTCAAATGCCTGTCAGATCTCCAGCAGCCTGTGGCCATGATTACAGAGCTAACTCCCCCCATTGACCCAAGTCCTCTCTCAAGTACAGGCTGAAATAAATGAGTTGATACAAGCTGGACGTCTAGCGGGCTGAAGGAGAGTCCGAGTACATCCTCGCCACACCCAGGAGGCAGGAAGACGCTCGGGGCCCGACGCTCTTTCCGTCACGGTGACGAGGGACAGCCCCGCGTCCACAACAATCTCGCCGCTATCACCCATAGTGCCACACGACAGTCTTTGCTGGCGGCCGCATTGCTGACTTCCTGCTGTGGCCCATTTGTACATCCAGGGCAACTGAGGACCTAGAATCCAAAATTGGCCTCAGACGACTGCGCTCCAGCTACAGAGATCGTGCAGTACCCTGTACCCTTTGCACTGGTGTGGGCAACTGCGTAAAAATGTCTCATCCTCACCGCAAAAATAACCTGAAGTCAAAGAAAAAAAGTCATTTGTAGAAATAATTTTGGAAGGCATCACATGATAAAAATAAGAATGAGTTGGTATTTTGAGAGGATTGTTTAATGTCTCCAAGAGAATCGCTAAAATATGCAGCACTAAAATTAAGTAAATGTTCCAAAATAAATTTCTTTTCTGTTCAGAATGTACTCAGCGCACTTTTGCAGACAGAACCAGGGTGACCCAAATGAAAAATACGGGCTCCTTTGTGAACCCGACAAGTCCGACGACGACCGCGACAAGAATGGAAACGTTCGAAGCTGCTGCTGGACACGGATCTGCAGGAGAGACTCAGCTGCGAAACGGCTCGGCTATTTCTAGAATCTGCAGTTAGGGAGGTTGTGCACGTCCGCCATTCACATCCACTGCGATGGATCCATCACAGTTGAGGAGCAACCTTGGCAACTTGGAGGTTTATTAAGGCCCAAGGAGACTTTTTCTAATCCGGGTGACTGTGAAAAGGGCAAAGCTGACAACCATCTCGCAATTTGTTAGTGGAATTAGAAAGTTTCTGACTTTTATGTCAACGTCCATTTGCAATTCCCTTTCCATAGCTATGGCACAGAAACACTTTAGCTTCTTTAGGGTGATGTCATCAGTGCGACTTCCGCCACCAGGTCACTCACCCGTTTATCAATGTCATTGTGCTGCAGCTGGACAAATCTAGCGCTGATGGCAGCGATGTAGCTCTGCTGATTGGAGAAGGCCACCCGACCGGCTCCCTTAGGGTACTTGAGCTCCGGGTCGGTGTCGATGCCCGCGTAACAAACGCCTCCATAGAGACGATCCATGATCATGGCCAGCTCCACTGTCGGGTAGATGGGAATTGCATGAACGTGCCAAGAGGGAGCTCACCACCCCCCCGTGCAGACAGAAACATTTAGCATCCTGTTGTACCTGCACGAAGAGGTCGAGGTACCCCGCCCACAAAGATGGTCTTCCGAGGATCAAGGGGCTGAGATCCATCCATCACAAAGTCGCTGTCGCTCAGATTCCAGGGTCGGATTTGAACCTGGAGAAGAGGGTGACATCGGTATAACAACATATCAGTGTACCAGTGCTGAAAATACAGCATCAGTCTCAGGTGTGGCATGCTGGGGGACACCTGTGTAGGACAGACAGGAGAGAATGGCATGTCCTGCAGGTCTGGCAACTGGTACTGAACAGCCAGAGAAGCACCTTGTGGGGGGTAGGGCTCAATTTAATAAAATAAAATAAAAAAAAAATAAATAAAAAAAATTTCAAAGTCAGCAGTGGACATCTTTAAACTACACAAAAACATGAGAAGTTAAATAGAATAAATTGTATTTATACATTTACTATATCGATATGGAAGTGGAAACAATTGATCCGCTGTGGCGACCCCTAACGGGAGCAGCCGAAAGAAGAAGAATTTATTATATCGATATGAATAAAACCATGATGTCAGTCTGTATGCAAGATTTCTCCATGATTCTTTGTGTTTTTACGTTATTTTGTGTTTCACATCACATGGTGCTGCGTTTGCTCCAGCATCACGTAAAGCCGGATGAAGGGAATTCTACAAAACATGGGAGCATTATCTCAGCTTGGCCCAGGTTGCAGTAGGTGGTCAGGTATTTAACTTTGGACAGAAGGTTAAAGGGGAACACAATTTTTTTTTTTTTTGGGCTTATACTTTGATAACTACTCCTTTTACAGAGGGAAAGTATGGGATATTTGCTTTTAAAAATGATTTGTGCCCTTTTATATTCGATGCAATTTTCTGAGCTCCGGTAGAGGAGCAGGCGAGCAGGTTTAAACCCTGAACTTGTGCTTCTTAGGGATTCTGTCATTAACTGAATCTTTGAAAATAACAAAATGAGCTTGGAAAGTTTAATTTGATTCCTGAAAGTGTTTGCCAAGAATAAAAACTAGTTCAGCTAATAACTTTGTGGTAAACAAAAGTCAGAAGCTGCGAAATGTCAGCTGCTAGATTTAAAAATGTTCTTACAAGCTGTTAGCAGAAGAAGCACTTCGGAGAGTCAGTGGAAGAAAAGAGCTGGGGAGCCAAAATGCAGGAGAGCCTTTCTACAATGATGCGTGACTCTCCAAGTGTCATGCTGTATGCGGTGCTGGTGTTTGCACAAGAAAGCAAAACCCATGGACATAAAAGTGTCAGACACACTGTTTGATCATAGTTCCCAGGATGCACTGGGGTTATGGCTAGCATAAAAGGTTAAACACTTTATAACCAAACTTGTTAATCACTTTCCTAAATGTAACGTGGCGGGTCTGACCACACCCACATCAGAAGACTCCCCAGATACGAGAAAGAAGATAAATGGCTGAAGGGAAAGGGATAAGTTAGAGGGGGAAAAATAAAAACTGAAATGAGGTAAACATAGCAGAAACACCAGTCAGAAAGGAGATGCTTGACATTGACCAGCCATTAGCTGACATGGTTGTTGAAAGATGGACACAAATATGTTGAGCACACAGCAGGAAAGTTCAACTCACTGGCTTGTCCTTGATAGTAGGGCTGGACACACATAAATACAGTTTGCTGTCCTCCTCAATGCAGGCATCAATGAGGGCCTGGACAGAAGTTTCTTCTTGAAAGAGCAGGAAGGCGTAGCCTGGGAGTGGGCAGAAGAAAAGGGAGACGGGCAGTCAGGGCAGCCAGACCTGCAGCACCAGAAGGTTCACATCCACCAATGGCATCTGCATAACAAAGTGAGCGCAGCTTCTTCACAAGGTAGTAAACAACAATTACACCCACCCATTTCTAAATGGACAAATACATTAACCCTGGGAAGAGACCTAATTACCCCCTGGGTGTAAATTACTCGTGTGTAAAACTCCAGCGCTCCTGTGAGCTGAACCGTTGATGTACAGACTGACCCACAGCACCCAAACCCTGCTGCGCGCACACACACACTATCCTCTGAAGGGCACCTGCCCACGCTGCCAAACCACGTCCGCCAACACGTTGCGGCGCACAAGCCCGCCACTTTGCTGCCTGTTAGTTCTGGGAGCCCCGTGCAGTCCATGTGCTTCTCATCCAAGCAGAGGCTGAAGCTGGAGAGAAGGCGCAAAGTGCATGGGGCTGCAAGAGCTATACAGCAGTCCTGAATTGGGCCCCCCCACAGTTACCACTTCCTAACAAAAAAATAAATAAATAAATAAAAATAAATAAGTAAAAATATCAACCTCACAAAATACAAGTACCATCCACAGGTCTTCTTCCTTCCCCTTCCATTCCACCCTAAAACTCTTCTTCTGTCAAACAACTTCACCATTTAAAGAAAAGCAGTCGAAGGTCAAGCTTAGCAAGAATGGAAATCGCTTCTCTGACAGGGCAGATCCTCCATCAATGGCTTTCTCCTCTGATGGCATTCGGCAAAATTCCCCCACCCGGAGATCTACTTATGGTGCCTCCACAAAGAGCCTCAGTCAAACGGACAGCAACATCACCCTAGTGGGGATCCGCCTCTGCTATGACAGGGTCACGAAGACACCAGATATCTGCCGCTGTCCAAGTGGCTGTCGTGTTGCAGTCTTTACAATCCTGTTGGGGACTGGCTTGTCAAAGTAGATGAAGCGCCTTCCCCTCAGCACGCCTGCAGCAACAGACATTCCTCCACCAGCTTCACTAAATCCTTTACTGAAGTACTTTTAAAAAGTCCCTCTCCTCCGGCAGTTACAAAGCTTCCCATCCACACAAAATCAGAAATTCTCAACAAGGGCCAATACATTGACCTGTCGTCAAAGGAATACACATCAACTGTTGGCAAGGCTGATATTTCCGTTTCCACAGTAGTTGCTCGGGTTCTTCAGAAGTGCCAATGATCCATCAGTGAAGCTCCCATATGGGGTTGCTGATGAGTTAATGGGAGTTTCAATAGCTTAAACCCTTGACCCTACTAACACAGACCCAGTAGATAAAGAATGCAGCACAGCTTGACAACAAGCGTTTTCCTATCCTTCTCATAAACTCAACCAAGAGAATCACTGGAAGAAACAGGCAACTCCATTCAACATGGAAAACCAGATACCCCCAATGTGAAAATCTGAAATTATAAGTGCAGTAAAAAATAAGCTGGAGTCTAGGTGAAGAATTCATACATGAGACTACTGATCACTGCTCGCCGACATCACAGGACAGAGGGTGGAGGCCTTCTGCTGCAGAACAGTGAAAAGCATACAGTGGGCCATTTCAGAGTTGATCCCCGACCCTCTGAGAGCAAAAGTATGAAGCAAGTTTATAAGCGATGAAGCATCGCTGTGGAATTCCATTCGTTTGCCTGCTTGCAAGACTTTGTCACAACTCTCTTGTGTTAAATCAAGATACCCAAAGGCACAACACAAGAGACCAAAATTGAGTCATTTGGCGGCAAATCAGTGCAAAGGGAGATGCCGCAGATGGTCGGCAGTAGATGATGCCTGGTGGAGTCAAGCATCGACAGTCACGTGCTTTATCCTTTTTGAGGGGTCCAGGTGTGTGGCATCTGTGCATCACTGTACCCAGTGCCCAGAAGGATACAAAGTAGTAGAACACACACACACTTTCTGAGCAAATGTGAACAATATGCCTCCTGCCTAACGTTTCCTGCAGTACAAGTGCTATTCCAACACTGGGCTGGCAGAGCATTAGCTGTAGCTACAAGCAGACTATCAGCCTGGTCAACCCTGCAATAAACATCCCACAGCAGGACACACACTCCTGAAGAATGGAACAGTGGTACTGTAGTTTGGACATACAAGAGCAACAACTGCTGTCATTATTAGAAAATTATTATAAAAATGTACTTTAAAAGTCACAGACTAGAAAATGCTTCAGCAAAGTGTCCAGTTCTATAAAAATATACAGTTAGGACATGTTGATATGATGAAATGTATTAATAGAAAGCACAGAAAGCAGCAAAACCGTAAGGCAAGGCTGAGAGGCACGGTGAGCCAATGCCGCCCTGCTGCATCCAATCCTCTCAACACGTCTTGTCAACATGGCCGAGTTCCGCAGGCTCTTAAATTAATAGTTTGTGTGTGTCTGACAACTGCAGGCCCCCATACCGCCGTCTGCTGGGAAGCAATAATGCCCTCATATTATGGTGGCGTAGCAGACAAGCCGGCGTGGCATGATAATAATGACAGGATCCTTTGCCTCAAACCCATCAGTATCAGCATTTTTAACAGACTAAGAAAAGACCTCACCTTCTACACAAAAAAGAGTGGACTGTACAGTTAAGATGTGCAGAACACCAAACACCACAAATATACATTTTAGAAGAACCCAAACACATGATTATTACTAGTTATGGAGCTGTGGAATTGCGCTGATTGTAGAGTTTGGCTTTATATGCTAATCTGCACGGTTTTCCCCTTTCTCTCCCATGCTGGGCTTTCCATTCTTGCCTGGTCAGTAGGCAGAGACAAACAAACATAACTACTACCTTGGATGAACACTGAGCAACTGTTTTTGACCGCAATGCCAAAGGTACCCACGCATTTGATGTTTTGAGAGCAGAACCTCCTTGCCTTTCAGAGGGCTCCTCATTTTGGGGATGAAACCGGTGTGAATGAGTCAAGCTGGACACATACCGCACACACCAACTGAGACGACGCATCCATTTAGCTTGCATGTCACTGACTCCATGGCATCAAACGTCTTACAAATCATATATAAACATACACTGCCTGGCCAAAAAAAAAAAAAAAGTTACACACACTGATATTTCGTTGGACCGCCTTTAGCTTTGATTATGGCATGCATTCACCGTGGCATCGTGTTAAAAAGCTTATGCAATGTCACAACATTTATTTCTGTCCAGAGTTGTATAAATTTTTTGCCAAGATCTTGTATTGATGGGATAGTCAGAGCACTGCATAAAGTCTTCTCCAGCACATCCAAAAGATTCTCAATGGGGTTAAGGTCTGGACTCATTTTCACACATGGACTGTGGTGGCCAATCCATGTGTGAAAATGATGTCTCTCTCATGCTCCCTGAACCACTCTTTCACAATTTGAGCCCAATGAATCCTGGCATTGTCATCTTGGAAGAAATAATCCATTGATGGAAAAACCTGCTCATTCAGTATATTCAGGTAGTCAGCTGAGCTCATTATTTGGGCATATAACATTGCTGAACCTAGACCTGACCAACTGAAGCAACCCTACATCATCACACTAAGATCAATCCAGGTGTTGACTTTTTTTTTTTTTTTTTGGCTGGGCAGTGTATAAATATACGCATTTGTTTGGGTTTCATGAACATCTGTATGAGGATTCAAGCTTTCATCTCTCGTCCTTCCCAAGACACCACAGTGCCATCGTCTCATACATGGCTGTGAGATTCAACACAAACATAGCCAGACTGCAAAACATTACAAAGCAGTTCATGTTATTTTCTCTAAATCAACTTACAATGTTAGATTTGCGAGCCAATCTACTTACTTACAATTTAACCCAAGTTAAAAATCCATAAAAGACCCTTTGGGCACTGCATTACACAGCCAAAGACTCAAGTTCTAGCAGGTGGTTCAATACCTGAGAAGCAAAAGTTCAATCTTCATCCCGATGCTAGCGTACTGCTAAAAAGCAACGCTCCACTCGTGCCCAAGTGCAGTGGAAAACAGAGCTGAGGGTCAGACCAGCTGTCCCAAATTCAAGCAACGCAGTGATGGAGACCCTGAACCAGTCGTGTATACAGACCCAAATGTGTATAAATGAGCATACACAAAACACTCATCCAGACACAAATCCAACCACTAGACTACAAATGTGATCTTGTGTGCGCACACGCAAAATGTAGGTACTATGTATTCAGGCAGTACTACAGTGATGGAAACGCACTAAAATGCTGTAGCATCTTTGCCTGTCTAGCCATGTGGCTTCAGAGTACAGCTATTAAAGCAGAGTGCAAAAGCCTGCATAGACATAAATAGACACAAACACTCATAAAATCAGTCATTCTCTTCATCAAATAATAATGTAATAATAATGCAATATCCTTATGCTTACATATACCCCCCAGAGCAGGTAAATTTAGTTCCCGACTTCTAAAACGTCTGAACTGACCTTAAACTACTTTCGAGCTGAGCCGCAATGTCTCATCGGTGAGCCGTCAAGCCTGGCGTAATGAAACTGCAGGGCCTAGAATCCAAAGCAGGGAGCAAAAAAGTGCAGCTCCTCGTGCCCTTCGGAGGATTTGTGGGACATCATCTTTCAACTGAGAGCACACGAGACGAATGCTCAGCTGAATCTACTTACCAGCCACTGCCTGTCAACCCCCTGCAAAGGTTCAGGAACTTATTCTGCTATTATTGAGGATTAAGATGAAACCAACAAGCATGGATTTGACCAGATAACCCCCAGACGATGGTGCATATTGCACTGCCTGGTAGGGTTATGCTCAGCTTGTTTTTCTGGAGGCAAAATGTCCAGTGTTACCTGAGGATGGACAGAACATTTCAGAAAGAAAGAATCTGGAAAGGGAAGAGGTACTCTTGGAGGAAGCACAAGCTCAGCAAAAAAGTGCTGAGTTTCAGGGAATGCAGCATTAAAATGGTTACTTGCCTCCCAATGTCCTCTAACCTGATCATGAGGAAATCCCTGAAACCGGCATGATATTCAGGACCAATTTGCAACCTTCTTCAGGGTCAAGAAAGAAAGCCAGAGGCTGCAGGGTTTTTAGAGACAAAACAAATTGAAGGTGGTGAACGTTACCAAGAGTGCCCTGCAGAAAAGTTACATTTTGGGTGGAAGCAAAGCGCCATTTGGCACAGCGTTCTCGGTCACCGTTTTCCCAGGCCTGACCTGTCGGTATCAAATTAATGGCCGAGATTGCCGCCGTAACCCTAATCCTGCAATCCACCCCACACAAAACTGCTGAGAGAGATTGCTTCAGAGAAAGGCAGATGCTGCTCAAATCTAGCAGCTGAGAAGCAAAACTGGTGGAACAACAGAGAGAAACCAGGTGGCTAAGAGGAGCACTGTCAGACCACAACCAAATCTTTAGGGGGCAAATCAAATATTTGGTGCTAAATTTACAAGCCAACCCACTATCATGCTGTTCACTGTAGAAGTGAGGCCTGTAAGTATCCTTCTGGATGGAGCCAAGTATTAGGGGTCATCCAATAGGCTGCTAGGGACATTTGACATAAAACTCATGGCAAGTGGCTTTAAAAATAGTCGTGTACTTGGGGCCTTGAGATGGCGGTACAGGACATTACTCAGCCTAAAAAGAAGGGGGGGAGAAAAAAAAAAAAAAAAAAAAAAAACTTCTTTCCTGATCTTCCATTTTGGGTGCAGCAGCAAAGATGACCAGATGAAGAAGTAGTCAAGGGTAGCATATTGCTGCCTGTGCTCAAAGTGGGGTGGACAAGTAGGTGGCACCTTTCCTAGAAGGGAGAAACTGGCCTGACAGGCTGCTTCAGCTCAATAGGTGCTGGTCCGCACCACAGCAACAGCCCAGAACATTCTGAGCCAGCAGGCCACACCTGAACTGCAAGGCAAAGGCTGGCTGAGATGGGCCCAGTCCACGACAGGAAATGTGACATGCGTGTGGGAAGGAGAAGCAGCAGTGCCCTTCCAGGCTGTGACCCAAGGTTGTTGTGTGGGTTGCTAAAAGAATTTAAAAAAGTGTTTTTCCACCATTGCATCATAACTTCTTTCATACGGGAGACAACAGTCATCTTCCATTCAGGCATTTCATACTAGGAATATTTCATAGAAACTAATTAAGGCATCCATATGCAGCCTGCCAGTTACAGCCAAAAGAACCCCCCCCTCCCACACACACACCTCTCTTGGTAAGGTGTGTGTATATCACCACAGAAGTGGCAGTGCCACCCAGTGAAAACCTCCCCAGCTATGCAGTACATATTTACATTTTCCCAAAGGAAGGAAAAGGTCCAGTTAAAGCGTGTAGGTGGCCATATGGCACTTCTGCACATGTACTCAATTACTGTAAACGGTGGTCTCTTTTGTGGAGCGCTAGTAAACAAGATTACATAGAGTGTGCTGGGTGTTTTCTCTGCAGACATGTGGTTAACTGCCTGACTCACTCCTGTAAAAGGATGCCACATTTTTCTTGGAAGGCTAACAGGAGAGACCAAACCATTTGAATTATATATTTTTTTTTTAAAAACAAGAAAACGGGCCCAGTTCTGCAGCTTCACCAGATGCTGTGTATTACCATCTGCTCCAAGAATCCCAGCTATTTCCAGCTCACTTTTAATGGCTTTTTTTAATGCGACGTGTAACGCTGCCGTTTAAGGGGAAACTGAAAAGGGGGGGGGGGGGATAAGATAAATAGATAAATAAATATAAACCCACAGGGGTCTCTGGGAGGGGTTTTGGCTGCCAATGTCTGTCAAAAAGAACCTTTCCCACAGTCTGTGGGATGGCTGACAGGTGGCCCAAGACTGTCTTTCCATCCGACATAAACCTGCAGTATCCGGGCACGGCCAGGCATCTTAGCCTGTGTCTTGGCCGATTCAGGCACAGAACATCCTCCTATGTGCACATTACATAACCTCACGCATGGGGGTACCGGTAAGCAAGATTATATCAGAATCATCAAATTTAAACATCTGCTTTTAAAGGCAAATCAGACCCCCCCCCCCCATCCTCCAAAGGAATTACACCCATGCATATTCACAGCCACATTCTTAGCAACATTGTAGAATCAAGAAAGAAATGTCAGCAAAATTTGTAAGTCTTATAAAGGCCGCAAAGTGAACTACACAAGATTTCAGCAGTTTACAGTGGGTTGCTGTAAAGGGAAGCAGTGCTATGATTAGTTAAACTATAATATTTATTTTATGTCTGGACAACTAAAATCTTGGAAGATATGGTAAATGACTTGTTGTCATAGCAACTGCAACACGGGTGTTTCTTTACACAAACGGAGTGATAAAGGCGCAGTATAAATATGGTAATAGGCCCACAGACACACACACATGCAGGTGCAGGAATACATGGTGCTGTCGGGTATGAATGGCGCTAGGCCCAGGCCTGTGTGTGTTTGTCCTGGACGTTGCATGAAAGGAAGTCATTATTGCAGCAAGTAATTACCTTTGGGTGGGAAGTAGGACTTGCTTTCCGCTTTGTGAGGCCAGTCCACCACAAGGTGTCCGTAGCGCCGGAAACTGTTGGTGATTTCGTCTGTGGATGCAGAAAATAAAGAGTGCACAGAGTCCTTTTTATCCGTTTAAAAAAACCATGAGGTCATTGTCTGACAGCCCCGGAGAGGCGACCAAAAATATCGACAAGAACCCTATTTACTGCTTATTTATGGAAGCTGGTTTCATGCACCAGTAAGATGTGTTGTGTGTTAGAGGGGCGGCAAAAGATGAGCAGTCAAAACAACGTACTGAAACACTGCGGCACAGTTCCATGGAGATAGGATTTTCCAACAGGTTTTCAGATTTTTTTTTTTTTTTTTTTTTTAAAAAGTAAAACAATGTCTGATATGAGGTCACCTTCATCTCCAGTATTTGGTCTGCAGCTCAGTCACAAATATTAAAAGGGGAATAATATTTGGTCTTGAGGAATATTTTGGCTGGAAGTCAAATATCACACTGTTGGAGAAAACTGGAACTGGTGTGTAATAAACTTGGCATTTCGCGAAACAGGGATTTTTATAGCAGGGTAATTTTTTTTTTTTACACTAATCTATTACAGAAAGAGTGGGATTTGAACCTGGATCAATCGATTGCAAGGATCTGGCTTGAACCACTGCAGTACCCTTTGCACCCTGAGTGTACAATAAAATGTATCATTAAACTTAGCATCAGCACTTTGGTGAAAGAAGCGATGAACAGACAAGTATTTGAGTTTAGACTCCCTTCTCATCACCACTGTCAGACAGCCCATGTTCTGCAGAATAACATCACAGGGGCTCAGGGCAGCACCCACCCTTTCGCCTGGAAACACAGGCGCCTTATTTTCTCAGTTGGTACCCCACTGCAGAAAGTCACGTTCTTCTGTCTGGTTGTGATTTGATTAACTTCCCATGTTGGCGGAGGAGAGAACACACAGCCCCACGGGCCCCGAAGCCGGGCTCTTCAACATGTATGCACTGCATAGCATAGTTACACAGAATATTCAGAGCTTTTAGAAACCATGACTGTATTTCTGAAGAACTTATTTTTCTTTATAATAAAGCCTTCAGGGAAAACCGTTCCCATCACAGAAGTCCAACTCTTGCAACCCCTGGCAGAGACACAGTTGAAACAGCATGGGAATGAGCGTCACATTTCTACAACTAGACAATGGCTGCTTGTGGGCAACGGTGTTGGCCTGAGAGGTGGCTGCTCCCGTTTTCTTCACAGAAGAGCCGTCACCCATCTGAAGCAAGACTGAGGCTTGAAGATCTAATAAGCCTGCCATCCTTGGGTCAGAAGACGCGATCGAATGATAGGGAAATCGCAGGATTCAGAGCCACTTCCTTGCAAGTTCTTTGCATGCAGGTATTAATCGGTGACAGGTTCACATCCGAAACTTAAGCATAGATGATTTATTTTACTGGTAATTCAGTAATATCAGGGAGAAAAGAGGAAGGACAACTAAGTTTTTGAGGACCAGGGACTTGTAACCTCAAGATTGCTTATTCACTCAGATAATGCTGCTGCTAAGCCCAGATACAAAAGGAGGAAGCTGGAGCTACAGCACCCACCACATAAAAAAAAAAAAAAAAACTGGCTTGCTACACAAACACCAGCATGAGTGACAAGAAAGACATATAAGCCTGAAGGAGATTTGGAACATACCGTGTCAAAATATTGCTGGTGGCCTTTACCACCCCAGAGGTGATATGCAAAACCACAAATTAACCAACAAGCAGTGACAGATTTACATTTGTAAACTAAGAACTGCTGACTCACTATTCTGGAAATTCAGTTAGATCAATAAAATCAAAGGGGGGGGGGGGTGGGAGCAGGAATCAAGTTGGTGAGGATCATGGACTTGCAATCTGGGGGTTGCTTGTTCAAAGCCCTGGCCCAAGTAAGGATCAACAAACAACCCCACCCCTGAGAATGGACCCTTAACCACCCTTCGTCAAAGAGAAAAGGACGGAATGCTGCCGACCTTCGTCGATGTCAGGGGGCAGACCTCCGACAAACACCTTCCTGGAGTAGCGTTCAATCCGCTCGCCATTCTGGCACCTTGTGGGAGAGCCGATCCCAGGCGTCAGCGACTGCTCTCCGTGCCCTTCATCCAAGAACCCGTCTTCAAAGGGGAACAGTGATGAGCGACCTGCGCCAGAAGGGAAGGAGGAGGGACAATGGAGAGGATGAGGTGGGAAAGATTTATATTAGTTAAAATACGAGCAAAACAACAGAAGTATGGCATCTCTTTGTACAGGACAATGAGCACCATCACTCACAGTTGGACATTAAAAAAACCCACACTCACAAACATTCCCCACATTCATTCCTGACCTGCCTTAACCTACTGACTGTGAGTGCATCTGTGGATGAGACCGGACAGAATGAAGGAGGGAATGAAAACAAAAAATAACCAAGAACACGTGGCTCCCCATGGCTTTCTGCAAAATTCGACTCAGAACTGTACGAGATGTCAGGCCGACAGACCCGTGGAAAAAGAGCTTGCAAGTAAATAAGGTCTGGACTGGCGCAACTCTATGCATCGTGCTGAGCAACGTGAGATGGCGCAAGTGAGGCCCAGGTACAGCTACAGCCCAGGGGGATCTTGCAAAATAAGCACTGTGGTCTGTAACCCAACAGGGGAGTTATGAGAAAATGTGAGCAAGGTGTCACTTCAAATGCATGAGGCTGAAAAGAACCCTCAGGGATGTTCAGATGAAAGGGGAAAATTAAACCATCCTTTATTTATTTATATATGGATGGTTATAAATGGATGAAATACATCCGGTCTTCAGCAAGATGGCTAAGACTTGATAGAGAGGCATCCTTGGCTGTGGTGACCATGTCAAATCTTCCTCTTTTGCATTGACCTTCCACTTTGCCAAGCACGATATCCCCTCTCTCTCTCACACACACACACACACACACACACACACACACACACACACACACACACACACACCTGAAAGACTCAAATTTCCCCCCTTTCATATGACAATATTGTTTCTACAAAGTTACAGAGACATGGAGAGGATTTGTTTTTGTTCCTCCCAAGTAACTTTAGATATATTTTACAGTGAATGATCTCACAGGAAATATAAATTTTATCTGTACTTTGCAATTTACACATCAACATCCAAATGCATAACAAAATGAATTCCGGCTGCAATTCATTTTTCAAACATCTGTTAGATTCACGTGACTGAATGGGGACCCTGGGATCTTTAATTGGTGGCAATTCAGTCTTTTTCGCCAATATCACTACACGCAGAGGGTTGTTCACCGAGGCGGCAGCTGCACAGTGGGAAATTCACGACAGCGGTAATAAAACACCACCAACTTCCACAAAATTAAGATGCTTCATTTTCCCAACTAAACTCCTACAAATCGGATGCACTGCCAAATTAAAAAGCTAAAAAAAAAAAAAAAACAACATATGACCCCGTCTCTGCCTACTTCCCGGCGGGAGTTTTTATTTGCAGATTGAATAATGAAGAACATTTAACGGTCTTGTGTAAGAACTGTCTACAGCTGTTTGAAGGGGATGGTTTCTATTAAATAAAGACGGTCTTAAAAGCGCAAAATTCTCTCTCGTGCACACATTTTAAGTAAATTATTAAAAATTAATAAATAAAAGAAAATCACAACCACAATTCAGCTAAAGGAATTTTGAATTGAACAATTTCAAATTTATCAATTTTACAGAATGCCAGCTGATACCTTTATAAAATAAAATATGGATCAATTGTAGGGTTGCCTTTGTGCGACCCTGCGAACGAGGCAAAGTCGAAGGGACACTGTATCCAAAATTTTGAGCAGTTACCTCAGGAAAAGATACATCATGTAAACCTCAGTTATTGCCAAAAAGCCAGATCAGGTGCTCTCTGCCCCCCTAAAAAGTCTGAATCAGTACTTTGAGACTTCATACTTGATTTAGTCAACAGTTTAGGCCCAAGAATAACCTGTGAACATGATGCACCTCGGTCCATGCAGTGCGCCTTACCCAAAAAGTTTAAACCCTCGCAGGCTGCTATAAACTTGTAACACTACTGTTCTCCTGCCACAGCCTCAGAGAAAGTGGGCGAGAAATCCAGCTACACAAGCAATGGTGTGGTTAAATGCTGTGGCCACAGATATGGAACCGGGGCAACACTCCAAATCAGAGAACATTCACATCAACACCCACCATCCATCAGGTACATTTATTAATGAGTCAATGTGAAACTTGAGAAGGTCGAACACAGAATTCCTGCACAGAACAAAAATGCATTCTTCCCATAAAGGCTGGAATCTTTTTTTTTTTTTTTTAAATTTTGTGAAAATTCTGTCATCTTTAAAGATCCAAATCCAGTTTGATAGCTGTAAAAATCCATGGCATTCAATAGGAATGCACTGACTCACAGGCACTGTGGAAGGATGAAGGCCTGTTGATGTCATCTGACCCAGAGATGGCATTAACCCAACTTAAATTATGTTTGGCATCTTCAATTCCATTTTCTAAAAATTTACCAGTGAACATCTCCAGGTGGTGTATATTCCCTATTAGGCTACCTGTACAGGTGCTTGGAACAAAGTCGGGCTTAAATCCTTCCGTCTAGATTTTCATCAAGAAACTTGATAAATGACCCCTCCATGTTAATAACACATTGATTCAATAGAGAATGTACAGATGGCAAAAATGCAAGCTACATTTATTTATTAAGCCACAAATCCATGCCACCAGTTAGAGACCATTTTATAAACCCTTACAACCACATTAAAAGCAATGTTCACCATGATTAAAGATGCATGAAAATTTTAAGATTTGTTTGAATCACAAACAGATGAAGTCAAACTTGATCTGGCATCACCACATCGCCCCCAGAATCGCAAGGAGCTACTGATTGTGAATTGGCTCTGCAAGCAAAAACACAGAATGAAAGTGTCACTTTACCTCTCCTGCGCCCATAGCTCCTGGCTGCTTGTGAACAGAGAGAAGGGGGGAGCGAGACAGAGAGAGAGAGAGAGAGAGAGAGAGAGAGAGGTGGGTCTGTGGGTTTTTTGGACACAGAATGTGAGTAAATGAGCTCACATATGGTCAAGGGCACAGTGCAACATGACAAGCATTCAAACAGCAGAGGAAATGGAAACTTTGGTGCTTTTCCTACTGAATAAAGTGATCTCTCGGTGTCTGCATGTCTCACAGAAGCTTCTGAAAACGCTGGGAATCAAGTATTCAAGGCAGGACACAGAATGCTCTCCGCAGCCGGGAGACACAAACGGGATTTGTGGGCCTGGTGCTAAAATGCTTCGACACAACAGTAGACATGGGCAGCACATAATGTGCAAATGATAAACAACCAGCTACCCTGGTCCTAAGGTCACCCCGTTGTGTTCAATTGTGCAGTCATTTTGGTCCAACACTGAGGACCTACAAGGGAACATCAGAAGCACAGACCAAGGCCCAGCTGCTTTTATCCCCTGGATAAAACAAGTCCCTTTGGTTCTTACACATACTATTTGGCCCCAGTTACATATGTACACATTTTAAAAATGGATGCACAAAATGTTCATAGGCTCTACAGGGAACAGCTGCTTCAGTACAGCTGAAAGAGACCATGTAGACTCTCCTTCTAATAAACTGAACAAACTGAAATGAATTCAGCAGTAAGCAGATGGTGAGGGATCCTAACTAAATTCCCACACTCGGTCTTTCCATTCGGTCAAACCACATATCAAAATGCAGGCTTTGCCTCAATTTGCAGTACTCAATCTCCAGAATTGTGGATGTGTAGCCCTCTATCATTTCTAACGTTTCACAACCAATTTATCAATTCTTTGCAAATTACACAGGAAGTAAGCATGCTGTGTGTGTTTGTGTGTGAACGATTGCTGTAATGCAAAACAAATTTTCAGAGAATTACGTTTCTTATTTTGCTTATGACCCCGCTGCTCCACAAGACCATCTTGTCGAATTTTACTCAGTGATTCAAGCTAATTTCCCAAATAAATTAGACAAAGCTTAATTTAACACACACACACACACACACACACACACACACACCAACCAATAAAACGCAGTCATTCGGGTTTAAAAAAAAAAGAAAAGAAAAAAGACCACATCGTACAAGAAGCCACCATGAAAGAGGAAGCCGTCTGTACAGTCCAGTCACACAGTGGCCATTGATCTTAAACTCACACTTTCATCACCAGGCTACACCATGAGCTAACAGATTTAATTCTGGCATTTGATTTGTTTATAATTGGCCAAAAAAAAATCATCACTTTGGATTTAGTAAACAGAAAACATAGCTACATAACCTATTGTCGATAATCCTTTGTCTTACAAATGAAAAACAAGATAGACATGAAGTCATGTGCATAAGAAAATTAATTGTGGCCAAATTATAAAAATTTTTACATATAATAAATGACTATTGACATAGGTGTTATTAAAACAATCTTGTAAGAGGTAACCGGGGAAAAGGCATTTAGAGCAGTGAGGTTACTTTCAGAAAAAAAATAAAATAAAGGTCACCAGTTGGTGCGTCACACTTTCGCTCGTCTTCCTCTTTGCCAAGTTGATGGACTGCAGCTGTAGGATTTTTATACAGTCTATATCTTGTGCCTCCAGCCACCTCTCTACCACTAAAGGTTTTCTGAATTTACTGAAATGAACAAAAAGACGAACGCGTGCACGAACAAGAAGCACTGCAGGTTTTTGTGGACAGCCTTAGAGCTTCATGCTGACAGCGCTTGCAAGTCTGTTTAAGAGATCTTTTATCGTATCCTCACTGTAAATTGCATGTTTACAATACGCATTTTTTTAAATGTTCAAAGAAACACCTACATAGAAGATTATATTTTATTGTATTGTGAGAAGTTTATGAAGATGACTGTACAACCTTCAGATCTTTTTGTTTTTATGCATTTCAGTGGCAGGGGGATACAATGGGGGTGCAATGGCTGTGCGGGGGTTCATGTTCTATCGAGTCACCGGAGTACTTAGTTGCCCAACCTCTATTAACAGAGCAGCAGATTAGGACCCTGGTGTAACATTTTTGCTTATAAATTAATGAAATTTTTCCCCCAATTCCCCTGCTCACAGGCCAGTGGTGACCATCTGAGGAACCCTCTCTGCCAGCGATGGGCAGCACATTGCATCTGGCCTTGTATACACATCCATACAGAGGAGGAACAGCCATACATAGTGCCCTCCAAAAGCATAATGCACAGTTAAACGTTTGGGCACCGTGGTGCCAAAAGCAACTGGCATGACACTGTTAGCCAAGACTTCATAAGAGGCCTTCATAGCAACTCCTCCCCAACAAAGCAACCGCAATTCAATGCAGGCCTCACATGATAAACCAACATCACCAGGGCCCCATTGTGATCCTTTCCACTTGAGAGACGGATTGTTTTTGGGCAGTTTGTCTTCCTTTTCACTTAGAGAGCCGTAGTGGGATTCGTATGCGGAGACGGGGAGACAGAGACACCCCCAAGAGGTCATGGGGAAGGGAGGGAGATGCCTGGCAACCAGGGGAGGAATGCCGATCACCTCACTGCCAGCCCTGCAAAAACACATTGGTCACCACTACAGTGTTGAAGGACTGAAATGTCTTTTGGGACTTCCTGTACATTCAGCTTATAACCATATAGCCATGGAAGCACTCAAATAAAGCAGACAAGTCTGCATTTAGTGTGCATTTATATGTATCGCTCCAGTGTTATTGAGGTTCACTGCTGCACAGCTCATGTTGAACGAATAAAAATGAAGTCTGAACAGACTTGAAGCTACAAAGGACTTCAATGCCATTTCAGATGCCCATTTATTATTTTAATAAGTGCCTTACAGTGTTAAGCTATTTAATAATTCATCACCTATCTATACAGCTGGGTATTATTTAGAGCAGTTTTACGGTACAGGAGGTTCAAACCCAGCCCCTCTCAGTGCAAAGGCAGAGGCTCTAACCACTATGCTACCTGCCACCTCAAAGTCATCCTAAGGAACAGCATGAAAGATCTTGACAATTTAATGAGCAGAGGATGAGACGAAAATCCTTCCCAACTCTAAACAGATTCTTTATCATTGGACCTGGGCAAATCACAATGGATGTATGGGAATTTGGGCAGAAAAGTTAACCATAGTGCAACATTTCTGCTTATACCCAACTACTGTTTCTGACTGAAGGCATTTAAGAGGCTTTTATTATATTTACAGCCTTACTCCACTATTTCAGTGTTGATAAAGACTGTAAAGGCCAATGAGAAGTTCCATGACTAAGAACTCAGACCTTTGCAGTGAAAATGCTCAGAAAATGGGAGCATCACCACAGCAAGTACTTTCTCAAGGGGGAAGTTATGGAATTGTCCCAAGTTTAGCCTCCTGACATGTAAGTGGTATAAAAGTGAACACCATGCTTCAAATGCCTTATGGGTGATGTGAGACATCCCTGGAGATGGGGGAAAAAGGAAAAAAAAAAAAAAAAAAAAAAAAAAAAAAAAAAGAAGACTTCCCGGCCAAATGTGAAAACGAAACCAATATTTTGCTCATATGAATGCTGTGAGAGCAACAAGAGACTCACTCGGCGCCTATTATGTTAAAGGCTCTTTAGAGGATGGCGGCAGCAGATGCCCCTCACCCCCACACCTTTCTGTTAATTAAAGTTCTCTTTCACCAACTCCCACAAAGTCCACAACGTACCAGGGGCAAAGGTTGGGTGAGGGGTAGAGCAGTCAAATATTGTGCAGCGAGAAGAAAGCTGCATCGCCAGGCCAGTCCTACCCTGGAGGGCACAGGACATCTCAAAGCTGGGAAGGTTCAGGGAAGGTTCAGGAAAGATCAGCAAGGGGCCCAGAAGAACAATCATGCCTCACCCAAACCATGCTGAAGCTGGAGATGTTCAAGACCAAAAGGCTTTAAGACTCATTTCAAATAATACTGATACATCGTTTTACGTGCTGTTCTGTTCAACGGAAGCTCCCACAGATCATACCAATTTGGCCCAACATTATTTCCACTTTGTCTACTGATCCTAGAAGACCTCAACTACAGTGCAACTATATTAAAAATGTAAGGGCATAATTTAATGTTATCAAATCTTCAGCGTTTTTTAGTCTTGGGCCAAACAACAATCATGGCCGGGTTGGTTAAACACGATGGGCAAGTCGTTGTCAAAATGAAGATTTCTTCCCCCCAGTTGTAGGCTATTGGAAAATGTTTGATGTTTTAGCATCATAACACTCTACACTGCTCTGTTAAATCATTTTTAGCAGAAGAAGCTCTTTTTTTTAATGGTTATAGATGTGAACCATTCTTTTGAAATAAATAGATAGACCTTTCGATCACTCAGACTCCAACACAGATGGCAGGAAGAGCATCCTTCTGGAGAGGTGAAATGTGAATTTCATGTTGGCAGCTGCCCTTCTCCCTTCCTGGATCTTCAAGCTTCATCAGCAAGGAGAAATTTCAAACCCCTCTAGCATTTCTGACCCAGATACGACTTCTTCAGAAAACCACTACAGCATAAGCCTGAGCCTGTTCCACATAGCAGCCTTCAACAGCGCTTGTAAGATGTGTGGATTTCACAAAGCCACCATCGTGACCAGGACCGGGCCTCCCAGGCCTAGTTGCGGTTCAGAACTAGAATGACCTTTCCGCTCCACAAATTACAGCCCAAAAAGAAAGTTCGGGGAGAAATTACTCCAGAATTTGTGTATTTGAAATTATAGGCCTTTAGAGGGACTTTGCAGCATCAAATAATTGGGTTGGAACTCAAGTTAACATCTGTACCTCCCATGCAAATGCTAATAGTCAACCGGCTATTAGCTGACTACAGGATGAGAATATGAACTTTTCCCCATATTTCAGAAACAAATGTCAATTTAAACATATGCTTTGGCCTTAAAGGTCTTCGGTGAACTGCAGTCATTTCTTCACATCTTCCTAGCTCTGAGGAATACAGAGTTGTACCAGCAGGAAGAATCAGGAAGGGACACAAGTTTGCCTCAAAGGAAAGGACAAGACTAGGCCATCATTCTGATTAGTATGCAATTCAAGAAGTGCTTAAAAAGCTGACGCGAATGTTACCTGGAACTTCAATTTCACGGCATCTATGAATATTAAACAGAGCAAGTATAATGTCATTTAAAATGCAACCGGAATAAGGGAATAGAAAAATAATAATAATAATAATAATAATAATAATAATAATAATAATGGGACCCAAGTTAATAACAGTATTATATAAATACATTTCTGTACAAAACCAGAGAAGCCACTCAGTGCTCTGTAGTACAGTAAAAACACGCAATGACGCACCGTTTGAAGAAAAATTTGCATACAACACAATTGGGTCCCATCCTTCTGCTCCCTTACCAATAACCAGTATCATCTTCTGACTGCAATGATAGTACAAGACTTACTAAAGACAAAGGATGATTATGTTAAAGCTCCCGTTAGTGTTTTTAGTCCTGTAGCGGTGGCTGAAGGAGCCGCGGCTCTCCCATAATGCACTGCTGCTGCATGTTAGTTAAGTACAGCAGGATTGTTGAACCTCTCTGTGTTCAAGTTTAAAAATTTTTAATAGCGCCGTTGTGCTCTGAAAGCCGACATTTAAATTGATCGCAGGCAAAGATTGTGATCTCACGGTCTGGTCTCCTGAGCACACTTTTCACAGACCTCCGACAGCACGGTTATCATATTTTTATTCCATTAGTATGCAAGACACTTGTCACGTGCATGCTTTTTTGGCAATAATCAGTCTTTTTCTGTATGGCTTATAAATCAAAACTTAAATGAGAAAGTCTAACTGGAAAATATAGTTTTTTGTTAAGCTTGCAATAAAAACCTGTGCAGAAAATAAACGTTGTGGCGGTTGAACTTGGAATATGGCAACCCCACATTTTACATTATTTAATTTTCTGACACCACTTACCATGTTATGGCAGGGTTTTATTGTGTGTGTACACACACACACACACACACACACACACCAGCAGTCTTTCATCACGAAAATGCTTTACAACCACATGTCCATCAATATAGAGAAGCGGGATATAAAAAAACATGGAAAGAAAGGCACCCAGACAAATCCAGTAAAGTAGAGATAAATGAAATGGTTTAAACAGAGCTGACCTCTTGGTCCTCTACAGATCACAGTTACCCAGGAGAAAACTCAGAATGAAATTTTGTACAAGGGTCTCATTTTCTACACAGTTCTCAAAAGGATGCTTATTAAACTTACCCATGCCATCATGCTTCACAAATAACAGATAGAATAATGGAAGCATCAACAGTGAAAGACAAAAGCATAGAAATGATACTCACTATTTAGTGCCATTATTTGATCTGCTCCAGGGTGATGGAAATTTAAAGGCATGCGTCCTGCAAAAACACAACCAGTTGTTAGCACTGGGATGGAAACATTTTACTGACAAAGAAATAACAGTAAAGAAGACAAATACCCAAGCAGGCCAACTGCGCAAGAAGCAAGAGCAGTGAAAGCACCTTCTAGAAAAATAGTCCAGTCCATTTTAATCCCACAAAGTCACATGACTCCTCCAAGAATTTCCTACAATTGTACCAAAACAGATGGGCTCTCACACACACAAACAACACAGAAGGAATAAAGCAATGCTGGAGGGGACAAAGGCTCAGTTTATCTTTGGCGAACACGTGCTGTGGGGCGTCACGCAACGGTTGCTGCAGGAAATAGAGGGAAGTGTTCAGATGCATCCCTCCCTAACGGTTCACATTCGCACCTCTCCTGTCCCCCCTCACGTAGCGATTACAGCCCCATCTAGAGAGGTCCAGGACCCTTCAGAACTTGGTCTCGTGTGCTTGGGGCCATGCGGGGACCAAAAAGTCATATGAGAAGTCTAATGAAGGGTGGCTTCAGCTGCTTTAACCCAAATGGATTTAACAACTTGTAGGTGGGGGCAAAGCAGTTTCAGTTATAGTTCAATGTAATGCTTTTATTAAACAAGTATTACGACAATGTTGTTATTAAACTAACACTACAGAATATTTAAAAGAAATGGCAGAAACCATTGCCCAACACTGTCCTTGGTTAAGCCATAGATGGCTACCACCATTTCTCGGGTTACATTTTGAAGAAATGCACTTATAGTGTCCACCCCTCTAACCCCGTCTTCACGAATGAAGATCCTGTGAAATTCTTTAAACATCTTATAATACGGTTATTTATTGCACAGAAGCACATACACACACATAAAATATGGAATAATTATGACAACTGGCGCACGAAAGCAGCCAGCATTGCTCACACACACTGGAAGGATTTTGATCAACCGTTAGATGCCCTCATGGGAAAGAAAAAGAAGGATGCCTTTCACATGTTTAACGGCATTAACTGCAACCCCCCTTTCACAATGTGGATAAATGTAATATTTTGCACCAATTACTCAATCAATGCCCCCTAAGACCATGTTCCTCTTCAGCGCAACAGAAGCACTACTTTCTACAGTGCTACTGGCAGCCTTGAGGTTTCAGAAAAACCTGTGCAGAAAATAAATGTTGTGGCTGTAATCTTGGTTTACACCTTGCGAGCACACTTCTATATATAGCGTATAATGTGAGAAAGCGAACTGCTGTGCTGGGAGAGCAAGCTGAGCAAACAAGGCGAGGGTGTCGGCGATACTGCGTGCGGATGCGGACGACACCAGAGATGCAGCCGGATCGTCCTTCGCTCCCAGGCACAACGCGATTACTTGGGAGCGCAAAGCAAAACAGGGTTTCAGAAAATGAAATTGAACAAAAATGACATCTGGGTGCTGCCTTTGAGAGATAAACAAATGTAAGCAGAATTTGCCTTCCGTTCCCCTAGTTTGGCTGTTAAGACAGAGGAGGTCCTGTTACATCCACTGGCAATGATGTTTTTGGCAAAGTTTGGCACAAAACTCAATGACATCTTACAAGCACCTCAGTGCTCTTCTCAGTCTTCTCTCTCCAACAGGCCTTGTATAATAGTGGACTCACAATGGGAGAGTCACTTGGGCGACCAAATGTTTTATGTCCATCCCGTATGAAATTTAAATCCCTGCTGATGCATTACCCATGATTCTCTGCACTTACTTGTGACAACCAATTTAGCTATCGGCATCTGTGCCTTACAGAGCTGAAGCTTTAACCACAATACCAGGTGGGCAGTAGGTACAGGCCTCACCTTGAGAGACATCACCTTGAAACTGAGGGACCCAGGTTGGAATCCTACATCCTACCCTTAGGTAAGATACTTACTATGAACTGATATGGTAAAAACTACCAAATGTATACATTGGCAAGATATTGTACCTGACACAGACATAATATTGTAAGTAGCTTTGGAGAAAAGCCAAATGAGTAGTAACTTAAAAAACAAACACCAGAGGTTCTAGACAGCAGGACTTGGGTCTAACCTTTACCTACATGCTCCACCGAAAGTCCACCAATCGTCCATGTAGAGCAGAATGGATCACACAGCCTCCTTGATGAGACAGCGAGAAACTCGTGCTTATCAGATTTTCAACTCTTAATATTCTGACATGAAGTAGAATCTTTAAAAAAATGTTATTACAGTGTAATTTATTCTGGCAAATAAGCTGAATCTTGATAAAAGGTTTTTGCAAAAGTTGTGCAACTGCCTGAATACTGCGATATTCATAATTTACCTTCCAATACCCTTGACTGGACATATCAATGGTGCCCAACGCATGACCCGTACATGCATTCCCATTGTGTTGACAGCCATCAAAATTCGAGCTGCATGAGGAAACCTACCCTCCCCGGTCCAGCCCTCCAAGCAGGGGGTCCTCCGAGGGCCGCCTGCCTTGTTTCGCACTAATTCGGGATAGCCTCCTAAAAATAGTGGCAGCGCATGTGCCATCCGCCATCTGCTTTATCTGTGCTACAGTGCAAAGCTGCACAGGTGACATTTCCCAGCAGGCAGCCACTACTATTCTTGGTGCCTGGAATCTGAAGGTCTGGTGACGGCTGTGACGCCATGGAGGCCAATGCTAAACTGCACGAATCGGAGTAACGGCATCGATGTGTTCTCTTTGCATGTGGAGTAAGGGGACTTTGCGCTATGAAATAAACACGTTTCAGAGTCTCTGCCTATACATACAGAGGGAACGTTGCAAGGAGGGATTCTGGAAAATGCCAGTTAGCAATGAAATCCAGAAACTTTTCTTTCAAAAAGTGAGACAGAGCCTTGTGTGAAGACAAAGGGTTAAACTTCTTCCTAAATCAAATTCCCAGACAACCTAATGTTCAGACCTAGACTGCCAGGTTCTGTTGAGGGACTGGATAAATGATGTTCTGAAGGGGAAGAAAAGATTTCCAAACTATATTCTTTTGATAAAAAAGGCAGTTGTTATTGCACTTTGTGAAAGCAAAGAGGCACTGAAATACTTACCAGGAGTGTACAAACAGCTGGCTTTCACAAGGGCAAGCCCAAAAACATGAACTCAACAGCATCTGGTCATGAGTGCAAACACCTGACCCCTCATCCACATGGCCAGTCTGAGCAACAGTTACTGAAAAACAACCTTCTGTTGAAAACAGCCCCAGTTCCAGTGTTACAGCCAACTCAAGCTAAGCGCACAGTGACCTGAAACTGCCCCCAGGAAACAACCCCTCACAAGACCAAAAGCAAACCGAGAGATCTCAGCAGCTTCCTGAGCTGCAAGTTGCGCTTTCTTTTCTCCATTAACGGCACAAACGGGCAGCTACAATTTCAGCTTCTAGGTGAGCAGAGGCATTCCGGTATCTGGTACATTAAAAAAAAAAAAAACCCATGCTGAAGTGGTTGAGTTTCACAAGACTGCTTCCTCTGCTCAGTCCAACTGTGACTGACCACGTGTTTGTGTGTACTCATGGAAACACACAGTGACAGCACAACCCAGACAAACGGTGCTGTTTGTAACACCCTGTACAAACAGTGTTTTTGTGAGTGTGTTGAAATCAAAGAACAGCCAACTAGTGCTCAGCATCACTCTCTTTTACACACACACACTAACCTGACCTGTCACAAACAGCCTTTTTTTGTTGAGCTTTAAACATCCTTTTAAAATGTGACCAAAAATGCCATTAAATTCTATTATGCATATTAAAGAATAGGAAATGGGAAGAGATTTTTTTAAAAATGGACTATAAATTGGTCAGGAGTAACTTACGGTGCATGAAATTAGGCCAATGATTAAGTATAGAAGATGTTAACAAAAAAATAAGACAATATTGGGATCAAAGGTAGGCATGAAAATGCAAAGCCAGAACACCACATAAAATTGCTGTGTATATGTGGAATTGGTTCGTTGTATATGTCCAAATTTAAGTGCAATATTCAGTGTAGACTATTGAGACCCAAAAAAAATGTATAAAAAAAATAATAATGGGGGGGGGGGTGTTTCTTCAAGCTCTCCCCTCCTCTTGCCCTCAAAATGTAAATTCTCCATACATTCCATTCCAATTGGATTAATGTGCACTGGAGAGTTAGGGGATGACAAAAACGAAACGGACCTCGAGCCCAGCCGCCCGGCACCTAAACATCCCCAAGCTACCCAACCCCCATCACTAAACCTTCTTCAAACATCCACTCAGAGTAAACCATGAGGGGCATTGTGTGTTCATTTTGTCTGGTTGCCATGGTCTGACGGCCTTGTGCTGATTGTCTGTGTTCCTTCTAATAGGCCAGCCCAGATCTGGCCCCACCACAACAGCCTTCGAGTCACATGGAGCCTTCAAAACAAGACCGGCAGGAATTGGACAATCATTGTCCTCGATGACGAGTCACAGAATACTTCTAGAAATATTCCAGGCATGACAAAGATGAGGTGGGTAGGGACAGGGCTGGGGAGAGCCCAGTCATCTGAGTTTAGAGTAACACTGCACGAGATGGTCATACTGTCAGTACAAACATGAAGGTCTTTGTTGTGTGCACCATACACACATTAGTACACCTCTTTACCAGTACAACCCTAACAAATACACAAATGTTTTGTTTTTCACAGTTTTAATGTGCCATACACTGTGACTGCAAGGCACTGTTTATAACACACACACACACACACACACACACACACACACACACACACACAGTGCAGAATAAGGACTATTGGGCATGAATCACCTGCTGCATTGGCAAGGTGATTTACAACCTTAAAGAAAACATTCAAGTGATTCAGGTTCCTCCCAATCTCCACCCCATCTCAGGCAGTAGGTCAAGCCAGGCAATCTTTCAGAATGTACAGAAAAAAAGACAGAAATCTATACTAGAAAAGCAATGTGTGTGATTCAAAAGATTCTTTTGCAAACAGATAAAAATGTTTAAAAAGTCTTCAGGAAGAGCAATGAGCTGCTTTATACTTTAGACAGAAGGGTTTGAAAAGGTGACATCACTCACTATCCTTTCTGTTCCAACCTGATCCAAATACAAGTTCATATGACAACGTGAGGTTTACATTCATGGTTCCCCCCTCACATATACATTTAGACAAGGAAACATAAAATGTAAACCAAGACAGGTTAGACTTGCCACATATTTTTGCTAAAACCAAACAATGCTTACCTTTACCATGAACAGGGTAAATTTTTTCCTGTGTCCCTAACTGTCATTTTGTTTGCATTCAAAAGCTGTGAGTCACAACATGTCTGCATGGTTCTCAACTACCAAATTAACAGCACGCCAAAGTGGGACTCAAGACAGGCATCCCCCTATTACGCTTTTAGGGCATCCACCCTTACCCACGGTTGAGCCCAGGAGAAGCTGCACATCATTGCAGACCATTTGTACTTCAGAAAATAAATATTTCGGACTCCTTAAGATGCCACTTTTGTCCTGGGCTCAGAACCAAACTGTCACCTGTGAGCCACAACAGGCACCACAAAAAAAGGTGGTTTGATGTGTTAGTCCCTTCATCCAGTGTGGTGGTGTTATTTATTATTTTACATCAAGGTAGGTCAGAGTCATAAATAACCTATTTGTAATTCCTTTTCTTGGACTGTTCGGTTGCCTGCCTCCATTTCCATACTACATAGAAAAAAATAGCCAGTACTTTACTCATATTTGCCCTGTACATCATGACATCTTAACAGAATTGAAACTAATAAATCAGCAGCATATTAAAAATGGTGCTTTATGAAAATAAAAGAAAAAACTTGGATGAAACCGGCATCTTTGTAAATCTACCAGACATACAGCTGTGAAGGAGAGAGCCATTTTGGGATTGTGAAGGTCAGCCAGAGTGACAGCAGTCAGACACACCATCAATCCTGCAAGTCCTCAGAATACTGTTAACCGCATGGGGTGTTGCTTGCTCCATGGCCACGGTGTGCATCCGAGATGTGCACTTAATGTGACATATAGTTCCCTTTCTGTGCTCATGTATGAACTCTGCAGCAAACTGCTTTTTTTTTTTTTTTTTTTAACTCATTTGAGGTAACTAAATCAAATCGCAGCTAATACAGTAAAAATGTAGACAAATCATGTATTCTGTCTCACTCTTGTAAGCTGAATGTTGTACGCATTTAACAAACTGAGGTCATAAATAAAGGGAGGAAAACTTTATAAATTGCTTAACTGGGGTATTATTTTTACTACAATACTCAAAAATTGTACACAAATATCTGTTCAAATTCTACCACTATGATTATCTGAGCCTTTTGGGATGGTCAGTCCATCAGCTGTCTAACACACGGAAAAGGGGCTTAGCTGTGTTAGACATTTGGTTAAATATGTATAACTGATAAGAAGCTGGAAAGAACGTGAAACCCTAAAAACTGCTGACATTCCTCACCCCTTGAATCTTCAGTTTCTAACATCAGCCGATCATTCAAACTGCAAAACTGTGTAAAATACCCCTGCAAGTGCGTAGCGCTAATTACAAATGTAAATAAATAATGTAGCAACAAAAATAGTTTCCTGAAAACTTGGGTTAGATCAGTTATCTGAAATCTGAATAATATTTTCGGGGGGGGGGGGGGCAAATGCAAGATTCTATGATTTTTTTTAAATGTTTGTAGCTTTAGCGCTGACATATCAAGACACAAAATCACATATTCACATACAGAAATAATAATAAAAAATAAAATAAAATGAAAAACAAAGGCACAGAAATTTATAAAGGATAAAAGTTCAAACGTAAGAAACCAGGAAGACTTTGCAGGTGTGAACAATGAACCAAGATGAGATGAAATGGCACAAACACACTACTGCATACAGAAGCAAAAATATTCATAACAGGTCATTTTAATATAGGCCTAATCTAATTTTAGGCATGGTAGTAGAAATGCCCACTATAATATTAGTGACTATAAGTTGAGAGCTGCTTACCTTTGTCATGATCTGTCCTTATCATGTCCATTAAGGAGTTCTCCAAAGAGTGCAAGCTAAACGCATCGAACGGCCGATTCCGGTCCTGAAAGAGAAAACCATCAGGGATGAGAGTCGGCTCTCCGCTTGTCATTATTCATCGCGCTGGTGAAACTAGGGAACCTGTGTAACCTTCTCCTCATGGGCAAGGAAAACAGTTCACCTCCATTGACATCTCAGGATGTTAGAGGTTCCTTGTGGACACCATTCAGACATTCATGAGTAAAACCCATTAACGTTCTATTATTATACAGTATGTTGAGCTCACATGAAACAACCAAGAGTTAAACATTTACCCAGACACAAATGGGCCTCTATAAGCAACTTGGTGGTACATCACAATAGAGATTTACTGTTATGGAAATTAGCTGCTTTAACATAAACCACACAGCAAATACTGTAGTGTTTACTGGTGCTGCCTTGCCATCTGGAGGTTCCCAGTTCCCATCCGAATTTGAGTTATGATTCAGAAATCCTGCTGTGGGACCTTTGATGAAGATACTTAACCTAAATTGGTGCTTTATGTGAACTGGGTCCATCTACTGATGTCTAATCTCAGTGGGGTTGGGGACAAAAAGTGAATAGGTGGCCATGAGTTTAAAAAAGGTGCCATTTTGGTGTAAAAGTAAGTAAAACGAAGTCTGAGCATGAGGACGACAGAGCAGCTGGAATATGGGGTGGGAGGGAGGGATCCGGCCTCTGCACCTCGAACCCACCAGTGTGGCTACATTGTTCATACATCAACCCTATTGTAGTGCAATTGGCTGAGCATTCAAAAGCGTTATTCCCCTCCTCTGTGTGGCTCTGTGGCCGAGATAAAAATCTGCCCACTTTGTACAAATGGAGAAACATTTAAAACGCTGAGCTCTTCACTTTGCCACTGGGGACCCGAATTCTCCTTGCTACAGTGTCCCCTCCCCTGTCCTGAATACAGGGTGGCGCTCTTTTGCTACACCAACACCCAACGGCAGGGTCTATTGCTGCCTTTCGCTATAGTGGTCCCGAAAAGTCTCCAGAGGGGACCAATAGCAAACACACTGTATGTCCTGTAAGATCAAGGATACACTTAACCTAACATGTGAACCCACAACAAAGAAAAACATGCATTGCCAACACCGACAATGGCTTTGAAACGCAACGACACGAAATGAGCAACTTGTGCAAAACAAACCCCACAGAGGAACAGCACAGCCCTTTAGATCTTGTTCACCAAGCACATTTTGTACAATGCACATCATCATCTGTGGGTTATAAAACGGGCCAATTCTTTAAATCTGTCTTTGACCTCTTTCTGTGCCAGAGAATCCAGAGTGAAATTCCAACACAGAGCCACAAATCCCTCCCCTTATATTTCACTAAATTCATGCAAAGGAAAAAAAAAATGGACTTAAAGCTGGAGCCACAAAAACAGTTAACAACCAGTTCCTCCAAAATTCACACTGACACATTACAAAGTATATTCTTGCCCTGACAAACAACAAAAATAAAATCAAGCACAAAAAAAAGAGAAGGGGGGCACAATAAACCCTTGGGATCACTGATAGTTTCCATTTTGGAAATCCCATGCCAACACTGGACAATATCTGTGACAATTTATTTTATTATCTGAACAGACAAGAGGTCTGTGATGTGAAAATTAAAACTGCCCCCTGAAATTACGGAACATGATTTATTAAAAAACCCCTGCAGTGCAGGGCTGTGGGGTGCTGCTGTGTAAAGGACTTGTAGCTGCTAAGTAAAAATGAGGTATTGAAGGACGAGCAGTAGAAGAGCCGATCCTGTAAACGTGATACCGCGTCTCAGCTTCCTTTCCCTTGCTCACCTTCCCCACACTTCTGCAGCCTGGTCGGCGTGTGCGGGGGGGGGGGGGGTCACGTGCTTCGTCTGACCTTGTGTCCTCATGATAAGAGGCTCTAGATGTAGTTATCTTAGCCCTATACAATTTCAGTGTGGCTGGAATTTCACTGGTTGGTCGCTACTGACAATTTCAGTGCACGCAGCCCCCCCAGGCACATGCTATGCTACCAGAGCAGCCTATCAGCTGGACAAGCAAATCTCATTTGTCAGTTAAAGGATTTGTGGGATTACCATAAATTTTAATAATTTCAGAGGCAAGTTTTGTAAAGAATCCAAGCCGAGTCCACAACTTGATTTTTTTTTTTTTGGGACCAATACAGCCAGTAAGAAAAACTTGAGAAAACCCTAACAGAGCTTTGTATGCATTTTGTTGTGCCAACATAATAACATGAGGCAAAACCAAACATTCCTAAGGATTCACTGAAAGGTTAAATGCTGTCATCCAACACAGCTGATAAATGTGAACTTCAAACTAAGTTTTAAAAGTAAAAAAAGGAGTGGATATATATATATATATATATATAGCATTAAAACCTAACTTACACCACAAAAGACTGTTGTAATTGTATTTGGCTGCATCTGACGGGCTATTCGATCTTAAAACAACCATGCAGAGTGACATGTCATTTCAGCGCTGCTTTGAAGAGACGGAATCACGTGCTTGGGGGAAAATAATGATCCAGCCCCAAAACTGAAAGTCAGAGGCCATCTTCTAGTTAAATCCATGTTCTCAGCAACGTCATATGCTGTGCTCTGCATCAGAGAACCGCCCATTTGTTTTTGAAGAAAAAAAAATCAACAATTTGGAGCGACAAACCTATTTTAATCACTGCACATTTTAAAACAATTCAAATATGTAGTATGATGACCAAAACCCACTTCTATCAGCAAATACTGCCAGATCAAAAAATTTGTTCCAGTTGCATATCTCTTCTTGCTCATGTATCCTTGTTTACAAGTTGCATGTAGCCATGAAGGAAATTCCCCAAAAACGTAATAATAAAAAAAAAAATAAAAAAAAAAAAAAAAAAAAAAAAAAACACACAACAACCCCTGATCATCTCCAGGATTTTTTTCCTACCCTCCCACTGGAAGTTTGTTTGGTTACTTATATCTTTGTCCACCCATCCACATCTAATCTATGCAATCTAACCCCTTCAGATCACATGTACTTTTTCCCTCGGTGTGATGAGATAATCATCTGTCCAAATGGGAGGGGGGAGATGTCTACATCACTGTTGCAGCTGTTGCTGTAGTCATCCTACTTTTTATATAACCTGCACTATGACAACAGCCATCTTACTACAGGTTTTTGCTACTACAATATGACTCACCTGTAGAGTTCCCTACTGCACTAAGGCTGTAGACATAGCAATCAAACACCATGAGTTCTCACTCTCATTTTCTAGTCATTAGACACTGGTTAACCAGTGGGGGGGGGTGTTACATGAATGGCACCATATGAAACCAAATGGCTCCTTTTCATTTTGATCACAAAACACCAATTACAATGTCAGCAAATTCAAAAAGACATATCTATTTAAAGATAAAGAAAGCTTTATGATTAAATGCTAAATATTCATCCATTAAACTGAATCACGATAACTGGAAGTGGGGTACTTATTTGAAGCTATTTATCTTCATTAATGACCTCTGAAGGCTTAAGGGCTATTCATTTCATTAGGCTAATAACATTAAAATGGTTAGTATAAGCTATTGTACCATAGAGTAGAAATTAACGTAAATCATGTTCTGTATTTGCTTTCCAGCGAGCCACAATGTTATTTGGGGCGTTCATTTTAATAGTAATTATTTTAAAAATATTTTTAATATATGAAGAAAATATTAACTGAATATATGCAATAAAATGACAATACTAATAATTAAGAATAGGAGAAAGATATTTAATATGTTATACGTGTTAACAAAAACCCCCATTTAAAAAAATTATTTCAATTACATTTCACGCAACGGCAGCGGGCGTCACGCCAACGTCCTGGAAACGTCACGCGACGTCAGAACACGCCCATTCACCGGTAGCAGCCAATCAAATGGAAGCAGCGTGCCCTTTAAACACCCCGGCGTGAGCTGGCAAATCGAAGAAGAGGTTTAACTGTTCAGCTCCCAAAGCCCCATAAACCAATATATCTGCATAAACGTTAAAATCACTCTGCATTCGTTCGATAAATGTACAAGTCATAGAAGAAAACTCATTTAAACATGCTTGGCACTGTACATATACAAAACCTGCCGTAAGAAATTAGACAAAATCCGATTTTCTTCTCATAACCTGCATAGGAATGTAATAAACTACAAAAACTACACAGCTACAAAAAATGCGTTCGCGTTTATTGTAGTGTTTATAACCTGCCTAAAATATAAATATAACTTGGAAACGGGCAGACAAAGGCAAATTTTCAGTACTATAGGCAGAAACTGAAAGTGCGTTGATATTGATGGGCTAAAGCGGAGATTCAATGAGACGTGAGCTTCTGCCCCGGTTTAAAGGACACATTTATGGCTCCTGACTGCAGATACGAGCTGGATGTGAGGCTCCGTTGGAATATGGTTCTGAAGGTCACGTCCTACACACTCGACGCACTAGATACCGAGAAAACCCACAGAATTCCAGTCCAAAAATGATCCGAATCACAATAAACGTACATTAGTGTTATGCAATGTAAAGATTCAATTCAGATGAATTCAGCATAGAAAAAGCATTGCTGTATATCCCCAGAATCGGGTTAAAGGAGAAGGACAAACCATTTACGTGGAGTGACCACATACATAACATCCATAAGGGAATAGTCTTTAGATGGGAATGGAAGCTATTTATACTGAAAACTGCGGCATGGATGTCAACAGCACAGTGTATTTTAAACATGCATTACAGGACAGGGTGACGAGAAGAGGGACACTTATCGACTACGGACGGACGAGGCACGTCCCCTGTTCCCCGTGTCCCCAGCGGGTGTCACCTGAAAAGGCAGCAGGCTGTTGCCGTTGTCGGTCCTAAACGCGTTGTCCTCCAACCACGACTTGGGAGTCAGCGGTCCAGCTCGGGGGAACTTCGGAGGGGCGATCACGTTGCTGGAATAGGGCTTTTTCATAGGGGAGATGGGGTTGAGCGGCGACGGGACCCCCACTCCCACACCGACCCCAACTCCCACTCCCACGGCCCGCCGGGGGTCCCTGCTCGCCTGCACGCCGCTCCAAGGGTTAGAGGCGGCCGTGTTCCAGGCGGCGTTCTGCTGGTTGCTCCAGGCGGACGAGGACGACGCAGGGGATGGGGACGTCTTGGAGCCCAGGACAGCCTGGTGGCTGTAGGTGCTACGCTGGGGGAAGGGCGCCTGACTGGGGCTGACCGGGGACCTCCTCTGTTGCTGCTGCTGATTCTGGGCTTGCTGCTGCTGTTGATGCTGTTGTTGCTGCTGCGAATGGTGCTGATGGTGCTGATGGTGATGCTGCTGGGACTGAGACTGCGCCAAGCCCATCTGCGCCGAGAAACTGCCACCGAACACGGGGTTGACGTGGTGCGGGAAGTTCTGGAAGAGCATCGTTCCGTTCACCGAGGGGATCCCTGGGAAGAAGCCGTCATCCACGGCGCCGGTTGTCCCGGTGGACCAGGTGCTGCCGAAGGAGGGGGACAGAGAGGTGCCGCCAGGCTCCTGTCCCTGGTGGAAGCTCAGCCCCGGCAGGATTGGCGACTCCATCGGTCCTTTCTCTTTGTTGCTCTGCACCGGAGGCACCGGATCCTCCGAGGCGGGGGGCTCTGGGGCGGGGGTCGGACTGGAGGGGGGTTCTACAGTCGCCGGGTCTTGCTGCTGGTTCTGGGGCTGCGCGTTGCTCTTGTCCATCAGTAAATCATCCTGCATGGTTTGCTGAGCTGCAACGGGGAGAAACAGAGGCGAGTTGTTATTGAGGATGTCGAACACCACACTGGCCGGAGCACTCAAGGGCTCCACCATGGACACCGCCGGGAGGGGGCACCTAGTACCGGCCCCGTTGCCGCCGGGGCTGTCCGGCTGGAAGGCGAACCCGAAATCGCCCATTTTTAACATCAAGGGTGTCTTGGTTAAAAAACCACAGTAAGTGGCGTCACCCTTTCAGACGCCTCCGTTCCCCCCGGACAACTCGGATATTCACCGATATTCGCCACGTCTCTTTTTTCCGTTGCGCCGGAACTCCGGACTGCGACGCGAAACCGATTCTGGTTCCTGTTTTTTTTTTCTCTCTCTCTCGTCTTCTCTCTCTGGCTCCGCCCACATTTACCTAATTTGCATACGTCAATAAATACAGCTGCGTCCTTCAGCAAGGTTAAAAAGACGCCCCGCCTCCTTCCGCACACCGGCCATTTAAAGGGACAGTGCAGTAAGATACACCACGGCCACCTTAAACAGACCAATTCGCACTAAATGTCCTTGCTGCTGATCCAAAAGTTAACGCAGTCATCTATCATGAGCAGAATAGAAGACATGTAAGCCTTATTTTGGTAATAAAAAAATTAAATGAGGTAACCAAGCGGTATGCCAATAGCGACAATAATCACCTACCGGTAAACAACTGAGGCCAACTCCAAAGATCCAGCCGTGATTTCCTCCTTTTTAATTCATTTTTTAAGAATGGAGGTGACACACAAAACCTGTGATAATATTCTTTTAATCGCTGTTAAACGGTAATTCAATTCAAGGCTCCTGCAGTTAAAGTTGGTAACAAATATGCTCAAAAAACATGTTGCAAATATCACTTCCATTACATTACATTTTTGCCGCATGTGGGCCATTTTCCGAACAAAAAAAAATCCAAAGATTTTACATGGGAATTATAGTTAACCCAAGCAGTTAAGATACCCACAGCTTGCTTAACCAGAATAAAACGTTTCTGGAACATTCACACGATGTTGTTTTTGTTTTATACCAAAGCGAGCCCTATTCTGTCGTGCATTCGGTATATCTCGCCCACTTAAGTAATATTTACACCTGTTTATTCGGGTACTCGAGAGCGACTTACTTTCGAGCCCACGGTGTCCTCTGCAAATTAGTCATTCATAAAATATTGTGCAATGTGCTCCACGGTCACGTTTTAAAGCCCTCTCTCCAAACACAGAGGGTATTGTGTAAACAGCTTTTCAGTCATTTCTGAACGGATTACAATTTGTTTTAACCCCCCTCCCCAATACAGATGAAGATATGACATGGAGGACAAACTGCAGAGAAAGTGGCCCTGACTGTTGTATTTGTGTGCGTGCGCAGCAGCAAACCTTGACAAACAACCCCCTTTGTGTGTGATCACTGGATCTAACACTTAAAACTTGTGACAAGAACAAACTCTTAGATAAACAACGTGTTATTTACTCTATATACAGAACCCTGCCCTATGGTGAGGTCACATTCACTGAGACAAGCGGTGTCAACAGCCTACAGCGAATTGTGGATTGTCGTCATGTTCTGCGGTGGTGTTCCTCCGTTGGAGAAAAGTATTAAGAGTAATAAAGCCAGCCGAAAACTGGAGAGCAGAGACAGAAATGTAACAGCCCTGCAGTTAATCCCGGTTTCACGGTGCCTGTCTAAGAGCTGCATATTCAAGGTCATCAAAGCAGGTGGTGCGTGGCGGCTATTCGCCGACTTACACGCCGTCAAAAGCTTCTTTTCAGCGAGATTCCGAGCCGCACGCAGGACCGCGCTAGCACAACGCGACGAAGAAGTCTTCAGAACGCGCACACAAACACAGAGACAGCTATTTAGACATCTGTACACGCTCATCCAGCAATGTACGCATTTCCCCCAAACAAGTCCCTTTCCTGCCATGCACGGCTCTCCATTGCTTCACAGTAAGCAGGCGTTACCTTTATCGTTCACCTTTTTGGGATTCTGTAAATAAGGCTATTTCTGTTTGCCTCGGCTGGGTTGGGATATGACAAATGAGCAGCTCCTCCGCCGAGGTATAGTCAGCAGTGGCTTTAACAGCTGATCGACTGCGGTGCACGGACGCCGACCGCCAAGCTGCTGGGAATTGTAGTTTTAAAAGTGTAGTTTATTTCAACTACAATTCTAAGGCAACTTTTATGACACCTTGTTTGGGTAATGTGGAAAAAAAAAGTTGGGACACGGAAAAGAGTTAATATTGAACGCAACGTTTACATTTTACTACGGCAAATATCATATCGTTACAAACATAAACATATACTCCACTTTAAAATAGAACGTTAAAGTACCTTGATGAAAACTCTTCCGTGTTTATATGTTGTGACACTGTCCAAATGCTTCAATTTCAATAAATATCTCATTTACTGTAGCGACGAATTTAAAAAGTGCCTTCGAGACATACGTGCGAAACCCGCAAACGAATGAGATAAATTGCTGATGTCCCTGCTTTTACAGAGCACACAGTGAAGCTGCTAAAAAAGGACATTTGAAATCTATATTTATTACACAGCATTTACCCAGCACGCGACGCTAACACAGGTTTGGTTATATTTTCAACAATCCCAGAGAATCCGCTTTGCTCGGCAGTGTATTCTAATAAGACTAAACATACCGCAGTAGGATGTATTCTGAAGCCATATGTGTATCTTCATGCTGTTCTTCTCAGGGAGATTATCGGGTTAGAACCGCCTGCTGGAGTTACAACATTAATTTGATATTTTTGGAGACTTGGGGGTGGGAAAAAGAACACTTGGACTACATATCCCAAGGTGCTCGTTTGCGTCGCAGCACCAGCAGTCGCTCTGGCTCTTTGTCATTGGGTACGCACTTATGATGTAAATACGCACTATTGACGTAGTGCGTTGCCACCGCCCCCCCATCGTTACCTCATAGAAATCGGCAGTCAATGGAGTCGAACGGACGACGCAACGCTATCAGATTCATAACAAACAATTCGTTACATCTCCGGAACAACATTTGGACGTGAAAACGAGAACAGGACGTAGAAGTTGTGTTTAATTGTTTATTATGGTTGTGAAGTGAGCGCTATCGCTGCGGTTGTGTGTTTTTGTGCAAAGTGGAATTCTTGGCGGTAAAGGCCTCACTCCGGACTCAACAGGCCCGCTCGCCTGCCGCGTAAACACCGATTATTCATCTTTATAAGCACTGCTTACATTCATTCTCTCACATTGACATGGCGGATCAGAGCTCTGTGGTGGTGCCGCAGACTTCAGACAGGTGAGATCATTTTGTTTTATCTACTTTGTTAAAGAACGGGAAACGGACAAAACATGAGTAGCGGAAAAATGACGTTAAGAAAAGAAAAAAAAAAAAACAAACGGCGATGTGACAAAGTTAGCAGTGTTAGCCGAAGATTCCCCGATGAATACATTCAACTTTGCAATGTTTAAAAAAATTATCTGCTGCCCAACTTTCCTTGTCCATTTTTTACACGTAGCATGCATGTTTGTTTATATGTACGTCTTTGTTTTTTGGGTATGTGTATATTTGTGTGTTTGTGTATTTGAGTGCTTATATGTGTATGTCAGACTGACGTTAACAAGGTAAAAAAAAAAAAGATGATGATATGAGATGTTCATAGACCCCAACGTGCAGACACTCAGGTTTTGAAGATCCTGTCAACATTCACAACCGCTCATGTTCACATGTTGCGGCTGTCAGTTTTAACATAGGTGGTCTTCAAGTTGACTTTGAAGGCCTGGGATTATAAAATGTTTATTGTTTGGTGATTTGCAATATTTCATCAGCTGTTTACAGCTGGATAATTTTTACTGGAGTGAATTTGGTGCAAGTGGCTCGCACACATTTACTACTGCAGTGGGATGGTGCTCAAACCAGAAGTCTTCAAGAGACAAGTTCATGACCTGGAGTTCTTCTTAATGTCTGAAAATAGCTTGTTTAGCTGAAGTACTGTATTGTCCATTGCATTTTTTTAAAGAAATATTTTTGCTTTTGTTTGTGCTTCTTTGCAGCATTATAACTCCATGCTTTTTCATTAGAGTACAATGGTCTGCACAAATCTGAAGATGCAGTGTTCATTACAAGCTTTTTGTTTGGATTTATTAATTGTAAGTCTTAAAATTGGTACCTTGTCATTAATGCTTTTTATTTTTGTTTTGTGTTGATTTTGTGTAATAGTGTAATAGTAATATAATATAATAAGTGTAATAGTAATATAATAAATTCAGGGCTTACATGTGTACATCATTTTTAGTTAATGTGTCATACTGAAGCAGTTAGGTAATGTTCTGGTTAAGGGTACAACAGTTAGGTCCTTTCAACCAATAAGCTTTTTCTTTAATAGTTTCCCCCACATAGTCAGTGTCTACTGTTATTCGTATGACTGTCCATAACATGTTTAGAGGATTGAGTATATTAGGGAGAGGGTCTGTAGTCTTAACTCAACTTAGTTAAACATCAAGGTGATCAGGTACTAAAAAAAGTCAAGAAGACTTGAGCAACCAGTATACCTTAAATATGAGGAAAAGAATACTTGCACAGTGTACTGATATTTGCGGTACTCTTGTAATACTATTCCTGTAGGACAAAGCATCTCCCTTTTCTGCTTGTGTTTCCTTGGGAACAAGGTTGCCTTATGCAAAGGATCAAGGACTTTCCTGATTTAACTTTTTTCGTAAAAAGACTTCTTATAGAAAGTGTCTCATACAGGCATCAGAGACCAGAACATGTTCGGATGGTTTAGGGTAGTGACAGAAAACTGCGAGTTCTGAACTGATGTCCCAGTGAGTTGCAGTATTTACATCCCTTTAAACCACTAATAGTCTCACTGCTGAGAGAAGCCAAAATTAGTCCAGTTAGGTTAGCGCTCGGTTCAGTTGAACACTGAAGTACTTTGGTGGTATACTGAAGAACTTTGCTGAACAAGGGTAGGAGAAACCCTGTCTAGAGCAGTAGTTGCAGAACTTCATTCTGCTGATTGACAGGCAAGATCTTTGATCCATGCAACAGCATTTTTACTTGGAATATGCAAATTGAGTTGATGGTAGGCCAGAGGGCCAGACTCTTGTGATAAGACTTGAGAAAGCATGTGCCAAGTTTTATTTTCTTTCTCGACACTAACAACAGTAATATGGAGGAAAGGCTTGGAAATATGCTGTAGACATCTTATTTTTGAATAAATATGAAATTTGTTGGACTCTTATCAGACTAATGTCTTAGCAACATCCTGTGCTGCTGATGCTCAACTGGCAAAATAACTACAATTTCTTTCAAGAAATTTCTCTTTTTTTGTGTTGGTAGGAGAGCAGTTATATAACACTTACTTGCGACTTTGAAAGGTTGCTTTCTCTTGGTCGGTGATGTAAATGTATACTACTTTTTCTCTCTTTGGTTGCTGCTTGTGTGTAATGCTATATTAAATGGCGTTTCAAAGTTTCTGCAAGAAGGGAATAAGTATTTAAATGTTGAACTAGAAAGCTTTTTAAGTATTACGCACATATTGCATCAGTGGGAACATTTTCAAAGTGACAAACCAAAGGCGGGGATTTTGGTGGCACGTGTGACAGTGTCTGCTGCTACAAGTAGCCTGAATGGACCCAGTTATTTTAATTATCGGTTTTACGATTCTTCCATCTTAGAATAAGGAACCAGCATGTACAAGAGATGCTGTGTTCAGTGGGATTTTGGCTTTCTCTCATTTTATATTTATTTTTGACCTGCACGTGTCGCTAAAAGATTTTCCTTGTTTTCACAGAGATGCGGTGTTTAGGGTTGACTGTGTCTCCTGGATTGTGGCTTTGGCCATGATTTCAAATCTGCCTCCACCTGTGTGGAATTTGCATGTTTTTGCTATGTTTGCTTTTGTTCCTTCCAGGTGCTCCATTTTCCTCCAAATGTTGGATGATTTAGGTGAATCTGCATCAATAAAATTAGCTTAGTGTGTGAGTGAGTCTGTAAATGCCATGTGTTGAAATGACCTTCAGCCAGTTCACACCTTGTGTTTATGGGATAGGGTTTGGACCATAGTGTTCCTGTGGTGGACAAGCGATTGTTGATGTTGTATAGATGGATTGATAAACAAGTACTCTTCCTGGAGAAATAAACTATAAAAGATTTTAAGGTCTGATTTCATAACTAAAATTCAAATAATTCATTTTATTTAAACACAGTCAACCTCAATTGCAATCCTTCTTTTAACTGCTAAGTCTTTCAAGATTAGTTTTTACTGGGGAAGTTGCAGTGACTGCCAATAGTCACGTTTTCAATGTTGTGGTTTCACTTTTACGTTGTAAATTAGGTTTATGCTAACCATACAGGATTGTTTCTGTAAATACCCAGATCTCTTTGGGTGGAGCCCCCCCCTTTTTTTTTTTTTTTTGATAAACCCATGATAGATACCTGTATGTCTCCCTGTTTACAGTAAATTACTTTTTATATTTGGTTGTCTAGAAGTGAAAATATAGGAATCCTATGGGATCCAGCAGTCAGTCCAACCTTTTACAGACATTCAAATCAAATTGCTGCTTGGGTGCAGATGCTTATGAAATATTTTCTTCTTTCTATCCTTTTTTTGCAGGTTGAGTTTAGAATTCTAATTACTGATGAGGTGAATCATGAATTGAAAATGTAGAGATGTGTGGCTTCAGCATAAGCTGGTTGAGGCTTGAATTTAAATCATCCCTTTTCTTCCAAACCATTTCAGCCCATAATGTTCTAATAAGTTTGAGAAATTGTGAGCCTCTGTCCGATGCTATGTTTAGTCTTAATTGAAAAGTGAGATATTGATTTGTTCTCTCCTCTTTCCTGTTGTCAGAGCTGTTTTCCGCATCCTGACCTTCTTGATGCTGCTGCACTAGGTGCTGGCTGGAATACCAACATGCATCACTGTGTTCTGAAAAAGCGCTTGATTATGCCATTTGCTGGTGGTAAACTCAGCATTGATTCCCCCCCCCCCCTTCTTTCGTTCGCTCTTCAGAGTACCTCGATCCCCAAATGGGTGCTTGCCATTTCAGCTGCATCTCACGCTCGCTCTCTCTTCCCCCGCTTGCACCACCATGTGTCCTCCACAGAATTTCAATTAAAGTATCACCCAAGCTCAGGTCTGAAATGGCACCCACCAGTCCGGACGCTTTTCTCATCCATTTAAATATTAAATAAGGCATCTCGGATTGAGGCAAGATAAGCATTTATAACCACAAACTGTTACAATAAAAAAAGTAATTTGCTTTTCCAGCACAGTTTAAATTGCATTCATCAGTTTCATCCCATTAGTTTTAGTATTTGATGAATTGCTTTAAAGAATTTTTTTCTTTATTCTGTGGTTAGGTATGCCTCATAGTTGTAAGGTTAATGTTAAAATTGAGGTAATTTTCCCTGATGTTTTTACTGAAGATTTTTTGTGTATTAGGTTTATAATATGAGACTGTGAGTCTGGTTTACTTTCGCACAGGGGTGTGTTGGTGAATGAACCTGCCAGGGGCTATGCTGTCATGGCCAGCAGGGGCAGCCAGGTCCCTCTGCAATGCAGTGTTTTCCTGGATCTTGGGGGTGGGGAATCGTTCTTTCCAGCATTGCATTGTCAGTCTGGAGTTGCTTCAGCTGACTTTTGTTTGTTGAAACTGTACTGTGTCAGTCACATGAGAGAAGAGAGTTCCTCTTTTCTTTTTGTCTTCTGCAGCATCATCCCTCCATCTGTTTTCAGAAACCAGTTGCCAGTCGCACAAGTAACACTTAAATTACTGTACTGTCAGGGTTTTTTTGAGGAGGTTATGTAATTTTGTAATATAGCTATACAGTCAATTTAATTTTTTTTTCCTTCAGTACAGCAGGTGAACCCATGAACTAGGCTCCGTTTGGCATACAGGGTTTGTATCCTTGAATAAACTGCTTCATCAAAGTTGCTGCAGTAAAAAAATGCCCCCCCCCCCATAATTGGGTTAGAGAGTCTGTTAGATTGAAATCATTGTACGTTGCCCTGGATAGCAAATTTCCATGCAGAGAAATGCCTTCCAGAGTAGTTTGAACACAGTGAGCAGTGTTTTACAGCTCATGGACTTTGGGCATTTAGTGTCATTATTAGTCTTTTTAAACTGGCTCCCATCTTCTGTCCATTTATATACCCTTTGTGTTTGGGGGTATCTTTCTGAAATTGTGCTTTTTTTTTTTTTTCTCCCAAATTCTCACTCTTGGGATCAGTTTGGCTTTTTTTTGGCAATCAGACTTAGTCGGATATAGATATCGTCAGCTTGGAAAATATGTGTAAACAGGTGTCAGTACTGTTGATATTGACTAAAATTTTCCTGTCCTTCAAAGAATGTCCTGAAGTCTGCGTGCACAGGCTGATTTGGTGAGCTGCTAACAGGTGGACGTCTCTCACCGTAACAGTGGCAGCCCCCAGTACTCAGCTGCGGCGTTAACACAGCAGTATGTATGACCCCTGAGGCATGTTTCTGATAAGCAGTGGCACGGCAAGGGCAAGACGCCTTTATTGTGTTTGAGCGACTCACTCTGGTTACTGACTAATCATGTTTTCTACTTTGACGACTTTATCGATCTTCAGTCTTCCTGAGTCCAGCGAAACATTATACAGTCCTTCTGTAATACGAATGTGTTGTAGGGGTCCATAATTGGGAAGTGTTGACATGGTACTTCCATGGTCACCTGTTAACTGCTGTGCAGATATTGTGAGATATGCTTGTTTTTGAGACAGCCTTCTGTTTAGATTAATAAGAGTTGAGTTGTTTGTGTAAATGTTGGTACTGTTATGTATTTTGTAAAATCCAGCTATTGACTTCCTATTTTGCTTTTAGTTAAACAGTTTTCTGACACAAGTATTACACCAGTATTATTGGTTCCAGATATTCTTAATGTACATGGAAAAACACTAAAAATGAATACAACTATTCAATTCTTATATATACAGAAGTGGTACAGTGGACATAACCCATGCAGGACCCTGTAGCCCTTATTTGTCATGTTTAGTGGTGGATTAGTTGGGTTTGGTGGGAAGAGCCCAACCCTCACCCTGACACACACACAATGGTGCCAGCCTCTGCCAGACCCCCAGTAAACCTGAGTGAAATGACACATCTCCACCTGTGTCTTCCTTTTCTGCTCTTCACAGTAGAACTTGGAGAAAACTGTGATGTTTACACAAAACTGAGGGTCAAGTAAATAGTGGTGGTTATTTATTTGGTGCAGAATCTTTGTGCTGTAATTCCTTTAACTCTTGATAGAAAAGTCCAGTTGCGTACAGTAGCAAGATGTAGCTTTCAGTTCTGTTTGTTGAGGTTTGATTGTTTTCTTACTGTTCATAAATGGTTTGGTGCTGGGAGGAAGTGTAAGAATGCTGGCTCTTTTGACTTTCTTTTCAAAGTCAACTTCCTGGTCTTTGATCTGGCAGAGTTGCCCTTCCTGTCCTCCTGTCCTGTCCAGTGAAGCTCTGTCCACAGGTGGCAGACCAGGGGCCCCTTGGCTATAGTGCAAGTATAGGACACAGCCAGCTCTCTTGGGCACCCTCTGCACCACGGCTCCCCCACTTTTCCCACAGTCACATGACTGCAGCTGTGTGAAAGGGTCCTTTGTAGAGCAGATTAAGACCCTCTTAAGGAACCCAGGAGCTGGGGCTGTAAAGCCATGAGAAAACGGTGGCGGCGTGTCAGTCAGCTGGCGGACAGGGCCCGGCATTGCCAGTACGTGTGCGAACGGCAGTTTGACGCTCTTCTGGGACATGGTGCCAAGTGGTGGTACAGAATTGGCAGAATGTACCATTTCAAGCAGAACTTGACCCATAATCACAGCATGGGAGAGGGGGTGGTGGTGATGATGGTTGTTCAGTGTTAAACTAATAGTATATTTACCAACTGTTAGAATATTTTAACTGGTGCCTTTTATAGCTGTTAAAATACAGACTTCATAGCTTCAGAATTATAGTGACAGTAATGGTTAAACTAATTTATATCTCTTGGATGTGATTACAAAGTGGGTGGAGCTGCTGTGTCACAGCTCCTTGACTGCTGTTTTGGATGTTGATTTGAATCCAATTCAGTCATTGTGAACTTTTTATTTTCATGTATTTCCTTGTGTTTCTTCCCATAGTCCAAAGATGTGCGTCAGGTGAGTTGTTGTCTCTAAATTTCCGTGTGTGTGTGTGTGTGTGTGTGTGTGTGTGTGTGTGTGAGCGAGATAGCAAGAGAGTGCCCTATGTGAACTGTCCAAAGTGTATCCTGTCATACACTCCACATTTCCAGGACAGGCTTCAGATCACCACGACCCTGCAATGGGCAAGCAGTTATTAGTAATGGACGGATGGAGCCTTTGGCCTTGAATTGTTTGTGGAAAAATAAATGGTGGAAAATTTGGTATGAAATTTGAAAAACATTGAATGTATTTCTCGATTATATAAAGTCCTGAAGGGTTATGCGCTGATGAAAGTAGTTAGAGCGCACAATAAGCAGGTCTTCCAGCTATTCAGCTAGGTCAGAATGCTGCCGCAGTATTTTTGTGACCTTTATGCAACGTTATCGCACACCAGTGGTGTTGCAATGTTCAGCAAGCGTTGTCATGTGTTAACTTGGCTTCTTTTGCTGACCAGCTTGCGTCTTCATTACTAGATGCTGCTCAGTTGCTATTTTCTAACAGTATCTGATTCGCAGTGTACATCAACACAAGAGGCACAAATACGGCACATCTGAACTACATTTCCTCTGGTGATCTGCCATATTGACAAGTAGTGCAAAAATATGAGCGGCATTGGTAGATGTGCTGCGAAAGAACGCCTGCTATTGTGATATGGAGCATTGTTACATGTAGATGAGTGCAGACAAAAACCACTTGTCATTCTAACTGCATCCTGTCCTTTGACTTTGCAGGGGCCACATGGTTTCCTTGACGCCAGATGGCGTGTACCTCAGAACTTGCCGACTCTACTGTAATAATTAGCAGGGACAGGAAAATGCAAGTTCTGCTCTGAGCCATATTTGCCCTGGATCATAAGATCCATTCCTGCTTCTTATTTCTTTTCCATGAATGACTGGTATTTTTAGGCATGATGTTACAGTTAGGCAAGGTGTTACAGTTGTCGCCATTTGCTGTCAGCTTGCTTGTTTAAGCGAGTGAGTAAGAGTAACCAGTGCTTAGTTTAGCGTTTCTTGTTGATTCAGTGTTCTGCAGGGGTTCCCCGTTTGTGGTCTCTGACTCACGAGGCAATCGAGGCAGCCCATGATAGCTACCCCATCACCTTAGGTACATTTTCCTCTCCTTGCAGCGACTGTGAGCATGATGTGAAGGCACCGTCATGAAATCCCATGTGGCTGCCGATTTTATTTTCCTCCAGCGAGGATGGGGCTGTTTTTAGATCCCCAGGTGCAGCCTGGCCAAGGATTCCATCAGAAGCACAACTCCCGATGCCAGGTAGCTGCAAACAAGGCCATTAAGTAATAGACAGAGAGGCAACACTGCAGAGCTGTGGGGCTTCAAGCTAGCAGTCACAATCCTTCAGTCCAGCAAATGCTCCTCATAGGACATCCGCTCTGGTCTGCTCTATAAATAGACATGACTCAAATCTGCTGCAGGGGCACGACCATTTTTTCCCTCCATTTATTTATTTATTTATTTATTTATTTTATGGTGAGTAAGCGGCCCTGATGCTTCTGGGGATTTAATGTTGCAGTGAGTGCTGAAAATGCAGAATGTGAGTTGCACCCATCAAACCAACCTTCCACTTGGTCAGGAGCCAAATGCTATGCGTCGACACAAGGAAATACGCAGGTGTCACATAAAAAGTTACCTCATAAAAGGCTGATAAAATGCAGGTTATTATGCAGTGATGTCAGCGAGAGGTAGAAGGGCTTGGTTGGATGTTGTTGGCCTCCTCACACAAATGACATGCTTGCGTTTTGTCTCCCACCCCCCACACAAGGTCACAGGACGGAGGAGTGAGCAACCAGCCGAAAAGCTGTTTATATCTTCCTCCACATTAGCACGCGCTCTCCTGTATAAATGTATATTAGACAATTGATCTGAGATCAAAAACGCAAAACAAAAAATGAATAATTAAACAGGTTCCAGTGAGCTGGAGCAAAATGCTTGGACTGAGACACAAAATCTATACACATTAGAGAAACGATAGGCTGTACATTAAAAAGGAAGTGCGACTAAAGTTGAATGGAGAACAGGCAGCGTGAGGGTGAGATCTGTGTTCTGAAACCAGAGGCGTACAGTGTGCTGTCATGGCAGAGGCCATGTTTCAGGAACACGAGACAGAGGATGCAATCCTGGGGGTCCTGCTTTTGTTTCTGGAGATGCCCCCATCAACCTGGAAATATCAAATGGCTGTTTGCATTTGCAGGCCTTTATTGTAAGCTGGATTTGTGTTAGGTGCAGAACACTCTTGAGAAAGGGGAGCAAGATGCTGTTTTCACCTTCTGTCTGGACTGTAGATTCTGTTTAGACAACCTGTGCTGATCTGCCTGTAGAAAAAGCTTTCCAGACCCCCCCCCCCCAAACACACAAGCGCACACACAGAAAGCAGGACAGTGTTTCTCATTTCACATTTCATTATTCATTTAGCTGTTGCTTGTTTAATAAGATCTGATATTTTACATATTTATACAACCAATTTAAGGTAAGAATCTTAACCAAGGGTTCCAAAGCAAGAGCTTGCATTTTAACCAGGGTCCTTTGAAAGGTGATGACTAATCACTACGCCACCTGCTGCCTTTTTCTCCACTTACATTGGCGGACTTGTTTCATTTAAGTATGTCTCAGACATGTTGAATAGTTTTAGTACGTTCACTTCGTGTTGCTTGGTGAAAAGTGCATGTACTCTGCCAGTTAAGAGTTAAAAGTAGTGATACTGCAGTTACATAAATACCAGCTCAGTTCAAGCCCTTAACTGCTTACTCTGGGCGCAAGGTCACATCTACTCTAGTGTGAGTCCCTGACTGCAGTATGAAAGTGACCTGATGAATTACTGCACGGAAACATGGTGCGACCATGAGCCACATTCACCATATTGATTCCTCTTGGTGGGGGAGGGAGGGATTAGGGTTTCTGCCACGCTTTTGTTCATTGCGTGAGGCTCTGGATCACATTGTGCCCGTTACCCGAGAGCCGCCCAGAACCCGAACCCCCAGCTCCTGCACGGTCCATGCGACACCATGTTTTATTCAGGGACAGAAAGCGGAGAAGCTGGCAGTGGTCAGGAGGCCCTTGTGCCACTGCCGACGGAGCAGAGAGAATGCCGGCAACAGACTGCCACAGATTTCCCATCCATTATTCACCGTGCAGAGCTGCTGGCCTTTAATTATGCATCGCATATTATGTGATCCGGTCCAGCCTCTTCGGGCCAGCGTGGCCACGCCACAGTGTGTCTGGAGCTCTTTGAAGAAAGCCAAGGAGCAGGTCCAAAGTAACCGGCAGGCACACTGGAGGACCCAGACGCTGCACAGCACTCGTGTCTGCTTTGAAGCATTTGCATTTGCTTGCTACTTTGTGCTACATTCAAGCATAAATAAGTATTGGCAGAGCTCCTAAATCCAAGAGCATGTTAATATTCACAACTTAAAATATTCGTGTCTGTTTTTATACACGGATGTAGACAAACACATCCAGGTCAACACTGCTGTGCATCTGTCTCTGCTGTCAAACACAGGTGCCGACAGGTCTCCGGATAAAAAGGTTTTATATTTTGTAGTAGTATGCAGTGAAACATCCTCCACCAGTCCCTGCACAGCATCCATGAAATGAGCTCTTGTAGCACTGGGCTTTCTGGCATTCAGCACACCATTAAAAATTGCTGCTGCCTTCAGTTGCTTACTGGTTTGAAATGCAATGCTAAAGCAGGTTGCTTTGGTAGATTTAGCATGCTGAGAACCTGCTTGTTGTTGGAAGATGCAAGCCTGTAACAAAGTTGAGCTCTTGTTGCCCAAAAGAAATTTTGGAGCACAGTAACCCTAACCATCATAATGGGTGAAAAGAGGGAAGGTAGAAAGGCTGGATAGATAGATGCTGAGACTGCTACTGTGAGACTGTTCTGAAGTCAGTCTGCTTCCAGGTTGTGGGATTTTGTGATATTGGTCATACTTTAGAGCTGTACCCACCAGCTTTACCTGAACTAGTCAGTGTGGCCCTTGGATTTGTAGTGCATGTCAAACTGTGTTGAGAAACTTTATGGATGTCAGAGTTGCTGCTGCTTTGTCGCAAACGTCCTCTCTGCTGGTCTTTAAAACACGCACATTTATTCTGGTTCAGAGCTGTCTTTGGCTTATCTTGTTTAGACAAAAGTTTCAAGTGACCCTGTCAAGTACAGATAAGACCCTCAAGTGGAGCGTGGCCACTCTGGCTGCTTTTGCGCAGTCCTGTAGATACTGAGCTGTGTCAACTGTACAGTCGTCTGGGTTGAAAATGGCTGCCAACTCCTGATGTTGTAGATGAGTTTCCACTAGCTGCAGCATAGACTGTAGGGTCTGCCGCTTCACCCATCTGTTTTGTACGTGTAAAAAATCAGAATTATTTATCAAGCAAATTAAGCATTGCCAAGTAAGCTAATAAGAAAATACGGCAAGGTACCAAGTACTAAGGAATGTTTTTCTTGGGTGTCAAATACTTATTTCACTCAAAGACATGCAAATCAATTTATAACTTTTATGTAATGTGTTTTTTCTGGATTTTTGGTTGATATTCTGTCTCTCTACATTAAAATGATACTACCATTAAAATTTGAGACTTCATTTCTTTGTAAGTGAGCAAACTTACAAATTCAGCAAGGGATCAAATAATTATTTCCCCCACTGTAACCTAAAATCCAAGTTACATCAAAGCTGTTCTGTCGATGTGCTCTGAGCTGTGCAGCCAGAATAACATTTAATTTTTATTTTTCATATTTTGTTGAATTCACTTCTGCAAACCTTTGGACAGGAATACTGTTAAGATAAGTGTTCAACTAGCTTCTTTGGTATGTCGGGTAAAAAGCTTACTTGCAAAGTTTTTTTTTTTTTTTTTTTTTTGAAATTTAAATTTATTTTCCTGTTTTTCAGTGGTTATAGACCCCTTCATTATTATTCCTGAGCTAAAATGTCCTTAAAATATTGAAATGAAGTATTAAAATAGCACTGGAATTATAACATGCATCCACTTTCACTGTTTTGATCCTTCAATAGCTGATATTATGGTATATGATAACAGTTTTAGGAATGTCTGTCAGAATGCACTTAATTTAAAAATATGGGTGCCTTGAAATTGTTTTTTTTTTTTTTTTTTTTTTATGCAATTCCCAGCAGATAAATATCAGTTTTTTTAATATCTCATTTTATTTGTTTATAGATAATTTAAAAATTAATTTAATAAGTAAAATGTAGAATGAACTGCTCTAGGTTTAGGAGGCTGTGAAAGCCACAAATAGGAACTATAATAAGAGTGTCTGTAACCACAAATATGAGACAGGATGTGGATTCTGTGGTGCAGGAGGTTTCTCTACAATAAGATGCTGGACTTGGTGTTGTTTAATAACAGGTGAACAAATGGAAAATGAATGTATTAATTCCAAGAAAGACCAACTGTTGTTCTGTTTAATCTCTTATCTGTTGTGCTCGCCAGCCTTTTTGCATTGTTTAGGCTGACAGGTGAACAGTCAAATGTGAACAAACAGGATATGAGGTTTAGGCTCAATCAGCTTTATTGTGGAGCAGTCATTTAATTTTTGTTTGGTGTCTAAATTGACTGGGGACAGATTGAAAGGTATGTGTTGTAATGGAAGTGGCAGTGGGTACTTTAACCCCTGCCTGTCATTGTCACGCATGCTTTTACAACAGACACATAATCCAAACCGGATAAAAAAGAATTTAAATGTGTTGTGTCTGCAGTAAACCAGAGGAGGCAACATGATCCTGTTGCGAGACCACAGAGCTGCTACTCAGCTCCTAGTCTGTACTGGTCAGCGGATGCTAGTCTTTGTCAATTGCACTTCAATCCATGCTATGGTCTAGGGTCTCGTCCCCAATCTTTGGTGCAGCGATGGACACCCTGAGGACCCCTGTTTTTAGGCTGTCCCCTGAGCTCTTATTACCCAGGGTACTGTGGTCCAGAAGGGATCTTTGCTGATTGGATGGCATGATTGATGTATGGTGGGGCTGTGTAGCCCAGCAAGTGATCACAGCTCATCCTCACTTCAAGCAATCTCGAGACTGCAGTGTGGCATCCCATGTAGAGGAAAAAAGTTAAAATTTTCCTTGTTTCATGGAATTGTTTTGCTGACTTTCCACTTTTTGCAATTTTCCAGTCTGTTCCCCAATGTAGCAATGAAAATAACGCTAGTCTTTTTCTGTAGACAAGGCATTTGGTTCACTTCCTCGTCAGTACTGCAGATTTATATTTGTCTTGTGTTCGCTCATTGTTTTGCTGCAAGTGCTGTCAACTGAATTCTGGATGATACTGAAATTGTTAAGCAATTTGAGCTGCTTATTCTGTGGGGATGTTGCTTCTGGTATTGCAGGCTTTTAAAGCTTATTTGGTTAATGTAGAGTGTAGTTTGTGTTTCTAATAATTCTAATTTTTTGTTGCCCATTTGTTAAATATCAAGTGGGAAGGAAAGAAATATACATGACTAATGTATGTAGTTGCCACTGTTCTAGGTGATTTACAGAGTATAGGTGGTACAGTAATTATGGAACATAACTGTGTGTCAGTTTGGTTTTTCTTTACGTTTATTTTGAACCGTGTGGAATTTGGAGCTGTACATCTGCCTACTTTTAGAGAAGCGGGTCCCAGGGCCTTTGAGCTCCCAAGTTGCTGCACCATATGTGTGGCTGAGCTCCAAGCTGCCTTCCACATCAGCATTGAGTCTGAGTGAGCTACTGGGGTTTGAAAGCATTGTTATTAGCTGGGTTATGAGAGCATAGGGAAGGACTTGGTGACTGTGGACTTGCAAGGAGACTAGATGCTGCCTTCTGTCTAAGTCTCATGAACTAGCTGTGTGCTTCTGTGTGTCTGCATCTTCACACACCATGACAATGCCCCCTCTCTCACTCTGTCCACAACAGAAGCTGCTGGGTATGCTTTGCCACCGATGAGGACGACCGAACGGCGGAGTGGGTGCGTCCATGTCGCTGCCGTGGCTCCACGAAATGGGTACACCAGGCATGCCTGCAACGCTGGGTGGATGAGAAGCAGCGCGGCAATAGCACGGCGCGTGTTGCCTGCCCCCAGTGCAACGCAGAATACCTCATCGTCTTCCCAAAATTGGGTACGGGAGCACAGAGATAACACACAAAAGAGCCTCAATCAAAGATGCAAAATGCTGACGTGCTGTTGTGACTGGTATCTAACCTTTTTGGTTAGGCTGTGAAACGGGGACTGTTCGAAAAGTTACAGCCAAGGCATGTTATTTGGTGTGTGGGTATCAGTCCTGATGTTGCAATACTTAATTCCGAAAACAAGTTATGTGTGGAAAGTTCTGTAATTTAATCTTGAGGGTAAGCACATGAAAATTGATTTAAAAAATGGGGAGAAAAAAACCAAAGCAGTGTTACTAGACTATTTTTAAATGGCAATTACGCATCTTTTCAAGCATACCATTATATGTTTTGGAAAGTCAATTTATTTCTACTTTCTAATTATGTAGTTTAATCAATATGAGGGCAAAAAAATTAGTCTCAGTAACTGCACAGGCAGAACGGGAGGGAGGTGAATAAATTCAGTTCATCCTCTCTGTTTGTCGCAAAGTGGGCCGGGTGCTAAATGTAGACAACTTAGTGTGGCTGGTGCGAAGGGCAGCACCTGAGGGACACAGTTGTCCTGAAGGACACGACTCCGTCCGTCACCGAGGTCTGCAGATGCCTGCGTGTTTCTGTTCACCTGCTGGGCTCACAAGGAACCTTGCTGCATGGGTGACTTGTCTGCGTGTTCCTCTCATCCATGTACTCCTTCTGCTGTTTGTTAAGAAAAGTGTAGCTGAAAATAGACAGTCACTCTCACTCCCCCAGGTTTGCTACTGCATGCAGGTAAGGGCAGCTGGCGGGGAAAGCTTGAACAAATGTACTGATGTGGCAGTGAAGGTCAGAACTTGGTATTAGCAGCTCGGCCCATCGAAGAAGTCCGGTCTGGCCGGGGTTTATTTTAAAAAATCTAACGTGTGTCTTTTCTCCACTCCCAAATCCGAATGGCCAACGTACAAATCGTGCTGCTGTTCTCCTGAGGCTGGTCTACGGTTATTTGTAGGGGTGCCTCATTGTGGTGCTGGTCCCAGGCTTCTCTGACTTCCTCACCGCAGCCAGCTGTGAAGGGTCCTTGTTAACCTTGAGCCGAAACACAGAGGGGAAAAACAAACCGTGGCAGCCGTGTTCTGGCACTGACACGGAGGAGGCTTAGCGGAGAACAGCTGTTGAATGAGTGTTGCTGTTCTCCAGGTGCAGGCGCTCAGGAGAGCAGAGCCCACGCTCCCGCCTTATCTTTTCCCTGGAGTGACATTGCTTTGAAATGGGTTATACATTTTGTCACCTCTTGCCGTGTATGGTGTGTTTGGCCGTGTGTTTATACCTAACAAAATTTTTTGAGCACCTGCAGTGTATGGCAGGACTAACAAGTTGATGAGCTAAAAGGGTTGCAGTTGAAGTCTTCAACTGAGAGTTTTATCACAAATTGGTGTCACACAAGACAACCCCTCCCTTTGCACAAACACCATGTGGATGAATGGCTCGGTGCTCTTTCTGCACACTGAGGATGCACTGTAGTCATTCTGTCACGGTTCTTCCTGTTGTCCGGAGGCACCAGGTAGCCAAGTGGATAAAACTGTTACCTTGAAATCACAGGAACTTGTTTTGAATCTGAGCTGCCGTACCCTTGAACAAGGTACTTGGATAAATGGGTAACATAGAATTGCCCAGCTGTAAAAATAGGTAAATCACTGCGAGTTTACAGGAAACTGTGAGCTAAATGAATGAATAATAACGGGTAAGGCAGGCAAGAGGGAAGGAGGAAGCGAGGCTAGGTGGAAGGAGCAAGTGGAATTGCAGTGAAGGCCGGTTGTCAGGATTGCTGATGAATCATGGGCGGCTCTGAACAGGAATAGCAGGACGGTCAGACCCCTCATGTCAGCAGAGTGGTGAGGTGTGGAGGGAGGGGGTGCGGTTCAAGGCTGTACCGAGTGCTGACTGATGCAGCCCTTTGGACGCATCAAAAAATATGCCCTTACATGTGCGTACACGTCTCATGTAGTTGACTAAGTCCAGGCCCAGGGCTTAGTGTGTCAATGCATGCTGGCATTTTGCAACTAAATGCATGCTTGGATATGATTTTTGAAGTGCAAATAAAAAATACTGTGCAACAGAATCTAAAAAGGCAAATGGAAGTCCCACTGAAACTGTTTCCATTTATCTTCAACATTTAGATAAGATGGCTGAAGTCTTTGTAGCTCTGAAAGGTTGGTTTCCCTGGTGCTCCTTGTTGTGAGTTCAGGGAGAGGCTGTGGGCTTCCATCAGGAGTGAGCTATTTGCATGTTAACCATGTCTTCCGCTACAAACATGCAGGGAGAGAATCCTCGCTTCATCGCCAGGCTTGCATACTCCACATCGGCTATCCCTGGCAGCCATGATCGCGCTGCGGCTTTATGTTGGCAGTTGACAGGATGTCTGCCTTCTCTCATGGAGGGGAGGTGCTGCAGTACTTCCTGCTGTATGAAGGAGGCCCAGAGTGCCAGTTTGCTTCAGGTCTTCCAATGGCCTCCATGCCAGGTCTGAAACTTCAGAGCAGAGTATCCCCTGACTATGGCTGTGGCCTGAGGAACCTCTATGCCTTGTTTATGAGAGGTCCACTATTTAATATTTGCATCCATGAGTCTTTTATTTAATAATCTTTTTATTTTAACTATTTTCTACCCACCTTGGCAGGCATTTGGTTTCATTGTTCAGTTGTTTTCAAGAGAAAATAACACCTGGGGCAGCAGGTAACGTCCACCCAGGTTCGAAAACCACTTCTCTAGTGTCCTTTGGCAAGGTACTTAATGCTGATTTGACAAAGTAAACATTTCCCAGCTGTTTAACTGGGTAAATCGCTGTAAGTAGCTTCACAATGATGAGTTAACTGAATAAATGTAAAATAAGAGCAGTAACTCCACACCACCAGGACAGGCGAGATGTTGGACGAGGGCTGGACTTGCAGGCAACCGCACTGCGTGTACAGGTGTGGGCAGCAGTCACATCTCAGCCTTTCCACTGGGGTCCTTCACAAAGTGTTAGTGTGTGCAACAAAGAGCAGATTGCATGCAATGTTTCTCCTCTGATTTTTTTGAAATGTGGAATCTTCTAGCAGGTGCTGAGAAGATTTTTCTTTCCCCTCGTGTAGAGGCAGAAAACGTGGCCCAATTCACTGTGAACGAGATGTAACACAGTGGTGGAAAGCAGGAATAACGCGTTGCCATTGGATTACCTGAGGATCTCCTGAGAAATACACAGTCGGTGTGGTGTGAACCCCAAGTGTATTAGGGTCAAGGCTTCTCAAGCATGCAGCAACCTCAGCCCAAGACCAATCTGAAAAAATTCAATTTGATTTTAATTCCTCTTTTGCTCAGCTGCGTGGGGCTGTGAGATCTGTCGCTGTTCCTTTCCTGCATCCAGCCTCTCATATTTCTTCTGCTTTGAAAGTTTAATGTGTCCTCGTTTGGCCTCTGACAGAGAGCAGCGTGCTGCAAGAATGCCAATGGTACAATGTTGTACATGCCGTGATGATGTGGCAGTGAAGAATGGTGTTACCATGGCGTTACCGTGCAGTCGCTTCAAATTAAATGGCAGCGTCTGAAATCTTACTCCAGCAATATGGAGTTGGATCGGTTTGTGAGCTGCTCGTTCACGTCGCGTTTTCGCAGTGCACTTTGAAACCTTGCCTTTTTATGAAGAGCTGGGCGGAGCGGAGGCTGCGGGCACATTCTGAGATGCTGCCACCTCCATTCCAGCCTCATTAGTCCTCCACACAGGCTGTGCACAGACACACACCTGCGCGGTTTTGCTGTCTGGCAGCTGCTGCCAAAAAGGGCAGCAAAGCATATTTTTCACGTTGCGGTTTTTACTCCTTAAAAACTACAAATTCTCAAATCTTTCTATGTCAGCAGTTCATGTTTGTGATTACTTTCATTTTTTTTGAGTGTTTCAGAAAATTGTTACAACTAATGTAATTAATATATACATTTGTTTTTCCCTTTTAGCCACTGCCCAGTTTTGTTAGGAATCCAAACATAGACACGAAAGCTGGGCATCATCATAAGTTTAAGGCCTATAAATAGCTCGGCAAAGTTGCTGCTTCAGTTTAGAACCATGTGGTAATGCTGTATCAGTATTTTTAAAATGTGTTCATGTAAACAAATTCAGCTGTTAAATTATCTGTAATGGCATAGCTTTGGATAAATCCTAAACCATGCTTGCATATGAAAGAGGTTTAAATTTAGGAAGGGTGTTAAATCTGTATGGGTATATTAGTGCAGTGTCTGTTTGCAGTGTGTGGACTTTGTGGTCCTAACATTTTTATTTTTATTTATCTTTCCATGTTTTTTTTTTTTTTTTTTTTTTTTTTTTTTTTTTTTTTTTTTTTACACTTACTAATCTTTAATTTATGTACATCTGTCTTTTCATTTATTTCGGCACATTTTTTCTCCCTGATCTGTGGACCCGGATAACTTTGTTTCGTCTTCCCTTGTGTACCTGCTGTGTAAGGGTGTTAGACGGCTGTTGACATCCCATCAAAGCTGGGGACCACCCTGAGTTGCTTCAGCGTTCTGTGTGTCGCTGCTGTTTAATCTCTGTAAAACCTCATTGATTCATAGTTTTCCGCTCTGTTTTTTAGTGTTTATCATTGCAGCAGGGGCTCAGACAGGCCCCAGCATGCAAGCGTCTGTGGGAATCGGCCCTGCCGCGATGGCCGAGGGGGTCACTGTGACAGGCAGCGACGGCTGTTGTCATGACACATTCTGCCACATCATCAGCTTTACAAGGAATCACACTACTTCAGCCTTATTCTGGCTGAACCTGCTTCAGCCTACAGAGGTGTGCTGGGGTTCGAGTAACAAAAACCGCCCACAGTCTGCACCTTTTTTTCTGATCTGCAACTTTAATCTCTCTGCCAAACCTTATGGTAGGTCTGCTTTTGTAGTCTGGTTTTCACACTGAACTCCAGTGATCCTCCTCTTGTTCCCAGCAAAATAAGTTAGGTGGGCTGTCCTGGAAGCACATTGAGGACTGTCCTCTTGGCTCCAAGCCCACTCAAGTAAGAGTACAAGGCCCTTGCCGGAGCTGCTGCAAGAACCACCCCCTACCTGCTGCTTTCGCCGTAAAGTTCTACTGCAGTTAAAAATAGTGCCCAGATTGGTATGCGGGTGGAAATCAGGTTGCGTTCCTGTAAATATTACATGATTTCCCTGAGCGGGTCTGCAGTGTGAGCAAGCAGGGGGAGAACAGGGAGGTCAGGGCTGCTCTCTGGATAAAAGACAAAAACTCGCCTCAAAAGTTGTAGAAGTTACCGGAAGCTCGCCCCCCCCCCTCCCAAGGCCCTGTAGTTTCTACTCTTTAATTCATGTACGCAAGAGAAAAGTGATGCAGAGGCTGCGACTTTAGAGAATCCTCTGGAGTTTATGCCCTAGATAAAAATGAACATTGGTGTGATTTTAGGAGAGGACAGGTGCATTGCTTTGATGGAAGATTCCACACGAGGCCTACGTGCACCAACAGGAGCACAGCATGGTTTGACATGGCCCCAGCCTTTCACATACATGCTCGTATCCTGATGAGATGTTTCTCTGCTCTTCTGCGAGGCTTTAAATCAAAGCCACAGAAACCAAACAGATCAGCACATCGTAGACCTCATTTATTTTTAGCCAGCTTCAAGGAATAAGGTTTTGTATATGTGTGCTGTTCAAATGGATACCTTTTGTTTTATGCATGGTGTGTGTGTGTGTGTGTGTGTGTGTGTGTGTGTGTGTGTGTGTGTGTGTGTGTGTGTGTGTGTGTGTGTGTGTGTGTGTGTGTGTGTGTGTGTGGGTGGTTGTGCATGTCCTGCTTTTTGGCCCTTGAGAATCTCTGCAGCAGTCAGATCAGCTGTAGGAGCCTGTAGATCCCCAGATACACCCGGACCATTTGCTTCCCAATGAACACCATTTGAACAAGCAGCTGCTCCGGTTTCCCTTGCACCTTAGACCCCCGTGAGTAATCTGTCAGCTCAGGACGTGGGGAGACTCCCACAGCTGCCTTTCGGGTTCCCCTCACTGTAGGCATGAACAGCATGGTTGTTCGGGAGCTTCTGCGACTCTCTAGGTCCAGGTTCAAATGGCATCCCTTGACCAGGGTGGGAGGAAGTTGCTTTGTGAGACCTGACATTGATGTTCTTTTCTGCTTCTATTCTTTCATTGGAACAAGCCCAGGTATCTCCCGTAAAGCTCCTTGTACAGGCAGAACAGGAACGAGTTTACTGAAAACCTGAGGAATGCAGTTAGCTCTGGTCCCTGGTCAGGAGGACATCAGCTGCAATCCCACACCCTTCTACAAGACCCTGCAAAGCTGAGACTCACTCCTGTTTTTCAGCAGAGCTGTGTTCCAGCAGACCCCCCCCCCCCAATCCTACCAACATATATGCACGCACAAGTGGACAAGGGGACCGGAAGTCCGGAATAGTCTTTACCTTAGCCCATAATTAGAAATGAATGACCAACTGTGTGTAGATGCTGGTGTCCACTTGAGCAGATGCTCTTGTAGCATATGGCACCGCTATGCATCTCATAACCTCACGGCGTCTTCCAAACAAATGCGTTAGAATGTGAGAGAGTGTCTAGGGTACAGATAGTTGTGCAACGTAGAGCATTGGCTGGATACACCCTGAGCTGCCCTGGAGATGTTTGGGACAGCTTCATACTTGGAAACTCTTTGCATTTTATCTCCAGTCTGTTCATTGGATTGGAATGAGTTCATCTCTTATCCCAAACTAGAAATGAAAACAATAATGATTTTCCCAGTTCCCAGTATAAGCAAGTCTGTTAGTAATATTTTATCTACCCTGTGGAAATAATCCGATGATAGACATTTACCTGGAATATTAATTTTATTATGGTATGCAGAACGATTTATCATTGATGCATGAGGCTACATTTTCTGTGCACTTCCAGTTATCAATTGTTGGACAGCAGTGCTCTGCATAGTGGCAAAGTGCACCTACATGTGAAATGGAGGTACCACACCATGTAGCTGTACTGGTTCAACTGGCGTAGAAAATAGTATGATAAAGTGGTAAAATTTTCACAGTTGACCTTTTTTTGTCTCACCAATGTCTTGCATGGATTGAGAAAAATCAGGTTAATCTCCTTATTGGCTCACAAATGCTGCACTTTGGCCATATTGGTGAGTTGATGAAAGTGTTTATTATTATTTAGTTGCTTCACAGATGCTTTTGTCTGAAAAGGCATTGCTATTGTAACTACAAATTTGTTGGAGGTCAACAGTTTCTGCTTAACCAGGGTTTATACTGTTTCTAGGGTTATGCTCTTATAACGGCGCATGAAGGAGTCAGTGAATGTAAAGGAAATGAGAGATTTGACTTTGTGTGTGTGTGTGTGTGTGTGTGTGTGTGTGTGTGTGTGTGTGTGTCTTTCTCGTTCCAGGCCCAGTGGTATACGTTCTTGACCTGGCTGACCGGCTCATCTCCAAGGCCTGCCCCTTTGCTGCGGCTGGCATCATGGTGGGATCCATCTACTGGACTGCGGTCACCTACGGCGCCGTCACGGTCATGCAGGTTAGTCACACGGGGAGAGAGCTGAAGACAAGAGCACAAGAGCCTTATTTTTGCGTATGAGTAGAAGAATCCAGTTGTGTATTTATTGCCTCGGGGTACAACCCATCTGGCAGTGGCATGGGGTACAGGAGGGTGCCACAGAGTTTATTTTTCCATTTCTGTAACTCTTGCTATTTGTTGTATCTTGTTGCTTTGTTCTGCCCATTTCCTTTACCACTTGTTTCCATTATAGAGTCCCTGCCCTGCATAGTGTTGTAGAGAGGAGTGCTGTTTGTGTTCTAAACTTAAACCTTCAGATAGGAAATAGCGGTCGAAGGCGGTGCCACCAAATGCTCTTTTTTCCCCTCTCTCGTCAACTTAGCTCATGCTTCTGTTGCTCTCAGGTGGTGGGCCACAAGGAAGGTCTGGACGTGATGGAGCGTGCGGACCCCCTGTTCCTCCTCATTGGCCTCCCCACCATCCCTGTCATGCTCATACTGGGCAAGATGATCCGCTGGGAGGACTACGTGCTGCGACTCTGGCGCAAGTACTCCACCAAGCTGCAGATCCTCAACAGTTTCTTCCCAGGTGGGCCAACACTGGATTTTTCCAGCTCAGTCTGAGCCCTGTGTGCTGTTACCGCAGTTCCCCCCCCCCACGCGACTTTTACCGGTCATGAAGCTTTAAGGAAACTTTATGTCTAAACGTAGTCTCTAACGTACAATCAGAGCTTGCTCGTTCAGTCTAGACAACATGCATTCATACCTGGAGCTGAGGCTGATGTGTGTTTGAGATCCTTCAAGGCCCCCCAGTTGCAGGTGAGAGTGTGTTCACAGTTTGCGGAGAAGGTGAAACACGGACAGGGGGCTAATGAATAATTAGCTGTACCCAAAGCGGCCAAGGAGCAGAGATGCTGGAGCAGATGAAAGCCAAGCCAGAGAAGGGAAAGTGATATGGCAGCAGCCCTGTGATGCTGCTGCTCTACTCGTCACACAAACATTAAGTGCACTCGGGTCTGTCAGAGTATCGAGTCCGGTGGCCGCTGAGCCAGATTGGCCCACATTGATCAGAGCTAGCAGTGTTGCGGCAGCACCGTGCGCGTTTTTCCACTGAGCTCATCAATAAAGTGAGGTGATTGATGTTGGGCAGCCGGACCCAGGCCGCCTCAGATGGAAGCTGCGTAAACTTGTGACCTTTCTGAGCACCAGCTGAGCTGGCGGCCCCTGGGAGTGGAGGAGGGTGGCCCCGGGCATGTAGCCATCAGCCCTGCTGGACCAGCTTGGGTTACAGCCACAAACACAAATGTAGGAGCACATGCTGTCTCTCTCTCACACACACAACACACACACACACACACTCTCATTCGCATGATGCATTTCGAGCTGTTGGCATAGCAGTTGCAGCGGTATTCTGACTGACCCGCCTCCATCTGTCTCTTGCGCAGGGATTGGATGCCCTGTCCCACGGATCCCCGCAGAGGCCAGCCCCCTCGCAGACCACGTGTCAGCTACGCGCATCCTGTGCGGCGCCCTCGTCTTCCCCACCATCGCCACCATCGTGGGCAAACTCATGTTCAGCAGCGTCAATTCCAATCTGCAGAGGACCATTCTGGTACTCTTCACCCTTCACTTGCATAAAATTCCATTACAAAATTTTTGGCTTAAAAATGCAAATCCAGCTGTGGTCCACATGCAAAAATGTGCAGTTTGTCCAGGTGAATGTTTAGCAAGAGCACAGTGGGTCTTCTCTGTGGACAGAGAACTTTTAACCCACACCAGGCAAATAAATTGGCACTTTAGTTAGTTAATGCAGAAGTAAGTGGCCCTGTGGTTAGAACGCAGCTTTCAATCAGAATTCCTCCTCTTTCCCAGCTGCATAAATGTCAGTTGCTGTAGCTTGGTGTCCAACCCCTGTAAGTTTCCTTAGAGGAGCACATCAGTTATAGGAATAATAAGGTTAAAAATGACACAGTAAAACCTTGCCATAGTGCAGTAAGCCACTCCCAACAGGTGCCGTCTGCCCATCTGCCCCCCCCCCCCACGTCCTTCGTGAGGAGGAGTGACATGCAGATGGAGCACAGTTGTACTGTGTGGAGATTCGCTGGGTAAAGTGAACAGGAGGAATCTGCTGGATGCTGGAAATTTCTGTCGCTCCCTGGACTCTTGGGTCCGAGTCTTTATTTTGCATATAATTGTTCATAAGTTATGAGGCAATTTGCCGTTGGCCTACACTGTAATTTTTGTTTTTTTTGTGCTGCTTTAGAGGCCGCTGTTATTTCAGTTCTACGTGTCCTTTAAAGACTTGAAATACTGTAGTAAAATGGGAAACATGGTGTACGTCCTCCCTGTTCACCTTCATCCCTTAGAACCTCTTTTTGCTTTTAAGTTCAGAGCTCTTCATAATGTTTTCACCATAACCCTGCGCCCAGTCTCATCGTAATGTTTTTAGGCAGAAATATGAAACTATAAATGTTTGGGTAAAAATGTTTTCCAACTGAACTGTACATAAAAACTCCCCAAATGTATTGTAATTCTGAAATGCATTATGGGTCACCCCCGCTGGTCACCTATGTGGTCTGCAGGAAAGCCGAAGTGTGTAATGCGCTGCACTGTTTGTGTCCCGAAACCCATCATGATGTCCAAACTAGGAGTGGGGAAACGATGAATAGCCTGCTGAGCAGGTCTTGGGGGGGGGTCTGCTGTAGTTTTGGCTCCAAATGTTGCTGTTGCTGTTGTACGTGGAGAGAAACATGATGATGGTTCATTGGTTATAGAGGAGTTTTACAGCCTGATATTTTGGGGAATTGGTTGTTTTTTTAACTATTTAAAATAATGGGAATTAGGAAACCGGGGGACAAGTTTAATGGTTGTTTTACTAAACGCACGCCAGGCTGATGGCCCCCTGGAACCTTCCCAGAGGGCATTGCAGGATGTCCTGTGAAAGCTGGCAGATGTTTAATGCTATGCTGATTGACAGCTGTCCCATCTGCTGCATCCCCAGGGTGGCATCGCATTCGTGGCCATTAAAGGGGCCTTCAAGGTCTACTTCAAGCAGCAGCAGTACCTGCGCCAAGCCCACCGCAAGATCCTCAACTTCCCCGAGCAGGACGAGGCCTGAGGGGCTTCAAGGTTCCGGCTCTGTGCTGCTGATGAGCAACAGTCCAACCATCCACTTCCCAGCAGCCCCTTCGCTCCTCTGTCTCTGGAATTGTTCTCTGCTGCCACTTTATTTACATGCTGATGGTGGCCGTAGGTATCTGAAGCATCGTTTTTTGGACTTTTGGGGAAAAATGGAAGAAGCTGCAAGCCCCCCCCCCCCCCCCCCCGCCATCAGTGTTGCTGAAGCAGATGGTGGCACATAGGAGGTGGGAAATGAAACCGGGCAAATTTCTTTTTAAATGGCACAACCAGCACTTGATAGTATTTTTAAGGAGCTGCCTTTGGATGGAAAGTTTAAGGTTTTAGATTTGGAGTAATTTTATGGCTTTGCAGTGATTTGAGTTTTGGAGTTGGATTATTTGTCTCTTTTGTCCAAGACTGGATTGCCATCTTATTTTTAAGATGCAAATATTTTGGAAAATTGACAGTTGCTGTTTTTAAAATCTGTTTGGGAGGGTGGTTAAATCCCAGTAAGAATTCCAAGGTGTTTTAAAGTGAAATGTTGTCATTAATTGTTCCCCCCCTCCCCCCACAAGTCTCGACTGCAGGACTGCCATTGAGGTATTACAGCAGAGGCATGCAGCTGTTATCTTTCTGTTGCTATGGAATGAACACACACACACACACACACACACACACACACACACGGCTTTAGTGTTGCAGACAAGATTCCCTCTTCATCCTGGTGATGTTTGTTCTGAGGTCACCACTCACACTGGTGGAACCGTTCAGTAAGATGACATTTCATTGTGGTGTTTACCTGTAAACAGTGAAACACAAACTAGAATGTAAATAAAAAGTTCAACTACTGTCAGTTTTTTTTAATTTACCGATTGATGTGTTTTAGGGTCATCCTTCCATGTTGAAAATCTGTCCCCAGTAGCTGGTATTGATGTACATTTCATGGTTTGAGTGAGGTGAACACAGTGCAATTGTCAGGATGGAAAACACTGGGTCTTTATTGCTGTGTAAAGAGCCAGGTGTGTGTGTGTGTGTGTGTGAGAGAGCGAGAGAGACAGAGAGGGTGGGGGGTACACGGAGCCAGCAGCAGGCTGTTTCCTGGGGGGACCACATGCAGTTCTCATTCACACTAAAATATGCAGGTGTACTTGTGTGCCCATAGACGGTGCTTCTATCAAGATGTAACACAGTCATTATTTTATATCATTTGCTTATTTAAAAGCGGTGGTGACCTCCAGCCAGCAACCCATCATGCATCCCAGGTGATGCTGCAGCTTTTAAGCTCCTGGAGTTTCTTACCGCTGCAAAATCGCGGGACGACGCCAAGCCACCGTGCATGCGTCTCGGCTTTTCGTGAACGCGGGGCCCCCTGCATGCGGTCTGTGCACTTCCTTATTCACTTGCGGCCCAGCTGTCCATCAGAGTGCTGTGCTGCCGTGCGCCTCGGTCCACGGCGCGGCCTGTGCACGAGCGCCGAGCAGCTGCTCCACTAGACGCAGTATTACCGCTGTACGGGGACTCCGTTCATTGTGTTGTGTGAAGTGAAAGCCAAATGTGAACTGTGACTGTAAAATGAATGTACAGACTGCTTCCGAATTTATAGCTCCAATGTTCATGTGAATAAATATTTTTCCACTTGTTGACTGACGGTTGCTGTTTGTTAAGGCACGAGGTTTGGTCCTCCTGCGGGAATGCAACCTTTTCAACAGTGTTTAGAAATTTCTGCAGTGCACCAAACATTTACACGTGAGCACCTTTTCCACCAAGGCATCTTCATAATTCATTAGCAGTGCCAAACTGGACCACTTTAATTTCTATATGGCCATCAGCACCACCCATTACAAGTACAGATGGTGCCCAAGTTATGATTTTTCGACTTTTCAATGGTGCGACAAGCAATTGGTAGAAACCATACTTTGAATTTTAAGTGATGTGCAGTACAATACTCGGTCGTGATGCTGGGCAGCGGCAGTGATCTGCTTCTCCCAGTCTGCCACGTACTTACAACCGATACTGTACAGCGTTGCGTTTTGGATACCGAGACACCACGGTAATAAGTTTAGTTTCCATTAAACACTTTCCGACAGAGCCCTAACCATTAGCAATTGGCAGTTAAAAAAAACAAAGATGCCGAAATTCAAAATAAACAAAAGGCCTTAGACAATAGTTGCAGGGGAGTTCAGAAGGGGCGGTGCAAGCTGAGCGCTGATAGGAAGTCCAGGTAGGAATTAAATCCCGTCTGCGATCGGTCTGAAGATGGGGCGGAGAGACCACCTACCTTCCATTGCTGAAGAGGTTGGGTTATTAAATGCATTTTCGGCATACAATGGGTTTATCGAATGTAACATCGTAGGATGGGGACCATCTCTATCTGTGCCGATCAGTTTTGGGCCAAATTCAGCCATCGCTTACACAACCGGAAAAAAGCGCACGCCTGCATTAAATGCAAAAGCACTTCAAGCTACGGTAAAATAAAACCCATTCCCATCAGATAGTGTTTAAATTTGACAGATTAATTTAGAAATTGCAGTAATAAAGGTACCCCCTCGCAAATGCCAGAACAGCTGGGTGCTGAAAATTGGATTTTTCCTGCACGATGCCGAAAAAAGAGCAAAGAGAATGGATAAACACAAAGTGGAAAATGTTAAGTGAGCGCACATTAACTTACCTTTCAGATTAGATTGTGGCCTTTGCAATTCTGTGCTCCACTGCGGAGTCAAGCGCTCAACTTTCCATCAGGCCATCCTACCCCGACTTAACAGGCAGAATATCGAGTCTTTGACCCAAGAACAGGACAAGAGATTGCGGTTGTCTCGTACCAGTACACCAGCATGGTGAGTACTACAAAGCCACAGCAGAAATATTAAGAGTTTATATATGTTTAATGAATTTAAACAAAAGGAAAAAATACTTAAAAAATTGAATTATCACTTCACACCACCTGTGCAGAGGCACAGAATCACAACCCCGTCAATCAAAACAAATCAGTGGTGTTTGGAGAGGATTTCGGTTTAGGTTTCAAGTGTGAGGTCTTCACACCTGGATAGACGACAGAGGCCAAACTTCATCCTGCCACAGAAAAGGGCGCAGAAGACCTGTTGGAAGTCCAACACGAACAGCTAAAGAGCTGCAAGTCGCTCGTTGGAAAGTCGGCTTCTGTGAAAACGCATTTGGATACGAAGGGAAAAACAAACAAAAAAAAATGCACAAATGCTGCATGTGAACAGCTGGCCCACAAAGGTGTTACATCCCAAAGTCGCCCTCCTGTGGCTCACAGGTCACCGATGTGCCGAACCCAGGTGGTACGACACGGGTCTCAAACGCGCCCTCCTTGCCTCCACACGGTGCACCTTGGGATTCACCCAGGAGGGAAATACACTCAGATACATGCCTGAGGTTCTACATCATAGTGGTAAAACACAGTAAAATGCTGGAACGCCATTAAAACGGGCTGTTGGACTGTTGCAAGCACCTGGACGACCATTAATCACCTCATTTGACTCTCGCAATGGACCTCATTCTAAAAAATACAACTTAAACACGACACACATTTAAAGTCGTCGGTTTGTAGAAAATGCAGCATTAGTGGTTTCTACAGGAGCCTGAGAGCAAACAGGAGACTGTTGTTTAGAAAAGCGACTATGGGGTGATTTGGCTTGGCAAAGTCTGTCGAGTCCTGAGAGATGAGGTCAGTGCAGTTATGGAGTCGCCTCTATTCGCACAAAAACATGCTGAAGAGAAATCCCAATTTTTTTTTTTTTTTTTTTAACAGCTACGCCTAGTTTTAGGCTGTGAATGTGAATGAGTTGTGATTTTGCAGAGTGCAGAGTGTTGAGCCCCTGTGGTGCCGGAGTGGCTCTGTGGGACGTGACCCGAGTCGCTCCTCCTTGGCCCGTGGGGCTCTTATTGCTCATGAGGAGAGTAGTGCAAATGCACAAGCACAGTACTGACGCTCTCATCGCTCCTCTCGCTCTCCATTTTATCCAAGCCAAAACACGGAACCGCTGAGGGACCCAAACCGATACCAGTAGGGTGAAACCGGTGACGGGTAACACAGCCGCACTGTACTGGGGTTCAAACCGCAGTCGGGACAATGAACAGCAGCCGGGAACAAGGTGAACCGGTTTCTCGTGGCAACTTCCTGGATGAGCAGCGACCCTACACACACACGCACACGCGCACACACACACACCTGGCAGCCCTTCCCCACACGCTCCACCCAGCAGGACATCTCCTGGGCCGCTTCGGAGACACATCCTCCACTGCAGTAACCATGGGTGCACAACAGGGCTGTGAAGTATTTTTCCAGAAATTACCCATCAAGCTCCTTGTCCCCAACACCAGCGCACCCAGAAAAGCTGTTTGTAAGTGTGACTGAATGCTGCAGGAACAGTGATCATCAGCTACTTGAAGGCCAAGGTTCGGTAAACCTCGAAGGCCAATCACCAGCCACAACCTTTGCCACATTAACACCAAATCCATGTTAATTCTCTCTTTATTAGCACAACTGGGGAGCGGCTTTCAGGACCCATTTACCTCTGTCCAGTCACAGAGAACAACATTCAAATAAAGAATGTTAACTTAGGAAGTTAAAATAACTTTTAAAATTTTTTATTGTAAATCTCAAAATAAAACTGAGCCCAAATACGGGTAGCCCTGAGAAGATGCCGGAATGAGGGAAATGCTGGTTAAAAGGGAGATTAAAACCAGTTGCTCAAAGGGGCCATCGTTTAACTCGTTTAAATAAAAGTGGATTTTTGGGTTTGTAAGGCTGAAGTTGCACGACTCCCTCTCTGCTTCAGAAAGCTCCTGTGTGGACATTTCAATGTACCCAAAGGTCTCCAGGTGAGCAGGTTCATCATGCCTGATGCCCTCTTATAAATACACACAGACACACTCACACAAATTAAACAAAAACAATGGGAAAAATTTGTCCAGCATCTGTGAAATGAATAAATTGTTCACCTCACCAGCACATGACCATTGTAAACCACACAGCTACAGATGAAGAGCTAATGTGACGCAAGTAGCATCTTCCTGCTGTAAACTCAACTTCCTGCTACCAGCACTGATCTCTGGGTCTTCTGCCTTTTTCTCACCTCACATGGACACTTCACTTTTTCAATCCAGAATATTCTAAAAAATTAGTTTGTGTGACTGTTTGCACTGAGCCATGATCACAGGACTGGCTCTCCCAACCCCCCCCCCCACCACACACACACACACACACACACACACACACACACACACACACACACACACACACACACATGGATGGACTGACAGGTGGTTTCTGTTGTAGATGGACAGGACAGGAGAGTCTGGTTCCTTCACCCATCACAGTTTGGCAGCCATGAAGTTAACATGAGGCTTGGCCAAGGGGAAAAGAGGGAGGCTCCTTTTAAACTCAGTCATGTCCTCCACCAGGACAGGCTACAGGGAGAGAGCAAAGGGATACCATTTAGCACAAATTCTGCTGAATGCCCTCTCTCATACACACACACAAACACACACACAGCACTGGCATATGAGAAGAGCATGAGTTACCTGTGGAAGGGAGGGGGCTGGGGCCAGGTTGACATCGTTTTGACATGGAAACTCCCCCACAACAGGACCTGGAACATGAACACAGAGTCCTGCATGAAGAACCTAAGCAGCTCCACTTCATAACTTGGATCCATTGATTGAATGTGTAGCTAGTGATGCGCTAACAGGCAGTTTGGAGAGAGTGTAAAAATACTGGCTGATACAGATCCCATGTATCTCTCTGCTCATCTCCATATTTCCTGATACCCCTTCATACTGCCCATAGGCTCACCCAATAAATTCCTCCTACCTTACAGTGCTTCTGTAACAAGTGCCTTCCAGCCTACAGTTCTGCCACAGAAACCCTCCCACTCCATAACAAGCTCCACCCACCATAGTTATAACCACAAAGCTCCTTCCACTCAATAAGCATATCTCTGCCCAAACACCTCAAGTTTCTCTGTTTAAACTAATTTATGATATTTTGTCTTATCCCCCCAGTATACAACACTAATCCCTTAGTGATCCCCTGTGGTCCACCCTGGTACCCCGATCAGCATACTCACAGGAGTCCATCTCACGAGACAAGACGTGCACCGACATCTTATGCCTTTTCGGGGCGTCCACTGCCAAGAGTTCCTGTAAGAGAAAGGTGGAGGTTGAGGGGCTTCAGAATCATTCAGCTCTGCTGTTTTAATGAATGTAAATGAAGGGATTACGGGATTAAGTTTATCCTCAGGCCAAACACAACTTCCCCAGGTTTTTTTCCGCAGTGAATTCAGTGGAAGGGCAGAGACACAGTAGCAGAGAATAGGGAAGCCCCAGCAAGGCCAACGAGTACAAACACAAAGGCAGCACCTCCATTTAAATGCTCCTGGCAGGACTCTGCTCACTGACACAAGGTCACTAAAAGACCGCACCCCCCTAATGGCTCTCTGACAGTTCCTGTTAGACAGTGCTGCCACCTCCAGCATCTCTGAGCTCCTCATGGCCACAGAGTCCCTGTCAGCATCCAGCCGTGGTCCTGCCCTCCTCTTACACAGCTAACCTATCAGCCGAACTGTTCATGGAACTGGTTACTACTAGCTGGCATGTGTCAAAGGTGCACACACACGCACAGCATGTATTAAAGACATGGTATGGAAAACAACCGCATTGTTGCAGTGAGAAACTTGTTATATAACAGTGCAGTGCCATTGCAGTGTCACCTCAGCTATTCATAGACTGTGGCCCAGGACACAAGAGAATGATGGAGTGGAAACAGGGCAGGGTATCGCTCCTTTTAATTACTGCAGGAGAGGGCACACACTGTCGAATGAGAGAGAGAGAGAGAGAGAGAGAGAGAGAGAGAGAGAGAGAGAGAGACACACACACAAACAGGTCTGGCTGTGCCTTCATGGGACGGACTTTGCGAGGCAGAGGAGGAACAACACACACTGCAGATGCTGCTGCCAGTGACCCAACTCAGAGGGACAGTGAAGCGCAGCTTTCAACTTGGTTCAAAAACAAAGAGGTGTCTCCACGGAGACCAGACCTGTAGTCACTACATCATCACCTTGAACACAGCTTAAGAGTTCATCGCTAGTGAGAAGAGACAATCAACTTACCCTGTAAAACTGCATGATATTCTCTTTAGTCAGTGTCTTCAAACATGCTACTTCAATATTATCTGAAATACACAAGACAAATATTATTAGAATGGTACAAATCATTACATGCATTAATAAGCTGGCAACCAACATGGTGTCAAGGTGATCCTCCTGTAATTGGAAAGCTAAACGTATCAACTGGGAAAGACTCATTCATTTTATATTGCATTATTCAATAATTCAAAAATTAGGTAAAGTGGCAGCAATGAATGAAATCCATTTTTGTCGCCAATTCTAAGTATTTCACTACATCAAATTTAAAGAATGTAATTTTGGTTGTTTTGTGGCAGCACATATATTTTATGTACATATTCATAAATTTGGGTGTTTTAGGTTTCTACCAGAGAAGACTGATCAACTACTCTGTTCAATAAATCTGTCGTGTGAATCTTGCTACAAAACATTGAGGAATCTGGAGCGACAGTTAGCAGCCCAGTTAAGAGTCCTCATCCCACGACTGAAGTGCCCAATTCGGCTAGAACACAGAGTAAAAATATCTACCCGTATAAATGGGTGAATCATTGTAAGCAGTTTCATACATTTAACAGTTTACCCAAATGATTTAGAGACAAACCTCACACCATAAATCAAGGTGGAAAGAAGTGTCAGCTACATTAAATAAAAAGAATAAGAGTATCTCAGCAGAAGAGGTTAAACTGATAATTAACACACTTTAAATAAACTATTTAATTAATTAATTAATTAATTAATTAATTAAACAAGTCCATGCTCCATGTAGCATTAACTGAAATTGTTGCTACCACAAGCCAGGTTCTCAGGCACTCGCCAGCAAATGTCCCTCTGGGACCAGCAGGAGCTCAGCATCCAGAGTAACATTTCACTGGCCAGCAGCTTTAAAACTAGAGCAGAAAAATGGTCACTTACAAAACTATAATTATTTTCATATTTAGTGGACCTCTGAGTACCAGCTGTAGTTATAGACGCACCAATTCAGTCCAACTGAAATGTAATTTTTCCCCACACTGTAAATCTGAGATGAGGCAGTTAATGAATCCAGTGAGGAGGCAAACTATTTGGTAAACCTTGTTGACTCCACCACTGAAGCCCTGTTTGCAACTGACTCATGGAGATAAAGACATCATTACAGAATGCTGGAGGCCTGTTAAGGTCCAAGCTGGTCTCCGCCACACAGCCAACATCTCCCTGACACAAAAGCACCACATTTTGAAGCTCCCGCTGCACAGGCTGGGACGTATTAACATGGCCTCCACATACTATATTGGGCTCTCCGATGTTAAATACAGAACGCAAAACAACCAAAAGAAAGTATGTTTAATGCATGAGCAACTTCATTAGCATAACCTAATAACACAGATGTTAGTCCGTGTTAGTCATTATTAATGTGCTTTTAACTGAGCGTAATGTTTCACCATCCTTCTCTATTGAGATGGATATTGCCAAGAGTGTTTGTGTCAGCTTTCCATCTTTCAAAGGGATTTGCCAGATTAGACAGAAATAATCTAATTAAAAAGGCATGCTTCTCTTTGGGGCAGGAATATCTGAATATTATTAATGCAAAATGCCTTCAGTAGAGGCCAGTCCAGGTATTCACCAGAACACTGCATTCTTTATTTTAAAGCCTCAAGGATCAAACTTGCCCAAAAATTTTTTTTGGATATGCATGAGATCAACAGCCTGTGTGGGGAGGGAATAGAAATTAGTGGTCCTAAAAAAAAAAAACAAAAAAAAAAACTGAAGTTACCGCTTCCTAAAAACAGTTCTCGCAGAAGTTCCACGGTAGAAAAGTTAAACTGTGTACGTAGCTAACATTCAGAAATAACCTGATCTGTTCTGTACTGAAATAGCACACATATAAGCTGAAAAATACTGGGGCACAGAGACAGGATGAGGACTGGGCAGACACAAGTGTAAGAATGGTCAGAAACTGGGCAAAGACAGGATGAATGGTGGGGAGTTCCTATACCGAGCAGAGACCGAGTGAGGACTCACCTCTGTCAAAGTTGTACTGCTGCGAGATGATTTCTCCCCAGTACTTGGCACACTCTGCAGCCAGCTTCTTGGGCTTGTCCAAGCGCCGGATGGCCAAGGCTTGAATGTGCTTCTGGAAGGCTTCCTCACTCATGTCCTCCACGCATTTCTCCATTGTCTGCAGGAAGGCCTCCACCCGACTCTCCAGGTAATGTGGTGCCTTCTCAGACTGGATGATGAAACGCAGGCCCTGAACGCCATTGGCTCGTCGTGGCCCACTGAACACAATGTAACCTGGGAAAGATGAACATGTTGTCATTCAGCCAGACTTTATAACACTCTCCACTACATTTGGAAAGGCTAACAGAAATGGGTGTGGATCAATGAGATTAATATGCTTTAAAGACGAGATGATTTGCAAATTCTGTACATGAAGCAATTTGTGCCGAGGGGATTATATGCAGGCAGGTGGGGCTGTAGAATCTGATCCATTCAAATGCAACTATGAGAAAAGTATAAAGCAGGAAAGTCTGACATGTCTGGATGGAGGTGGTTCCCACCCAGTTGCTCCTTGGTGCGGAGAGTGTTAAAGCAGGGTTCTGAGATGATCTGGCAGAAAAGCTCCAGCAGCATGTTCTCACGAGTGTTCTGCATGTCTGTCTGGTAGTAGATCTCGATGCCACAGTTGTTGTGGACTTCGTTCCTCTGCTGATATACATACCAACCCCCTGGGAAGTGCAGAGCAAACAATGAGAGAGAACACGCACACACACACACACACACACACACACACACACACACAATACTACGTTTTCTTTCACAAGAATCTGGAGAACATCAGAAATGTATATGTAACGATATAGAGCTTTGTGTGTGTGTGGGGGGGGGGGGGATCCACAGTACCGCAATTATAAGACTCCCTATTCGGTACCCAGATGGAATGGAAAAACTGAAGTGTGCTTGAACTAAAATTTCACACAAAATACAGGCATAGTAAGAGGGCTGACAAAGAGGAAAGCACAGGAACGATAAAGCTAATAACCACTATAAAGAGGATACCCAAATACACTGGCGACATCACAGAACACAGGATCAATTAGCTCTAAATGACAAAGAACATTTAGTTGTGGCTCATTTTGTTTGCATAAATGAGTCAGGGTACATGGAGTGGTACACCTGTAGCTTATTATGACGCTTGTTTGAAGGCAAACATCAAACTGAGAACTGCAGAGCTGGAAAGACAAAGCAAAGAAGATCCTGCAGGTCTTACAGTAATGTCTGGGGAAAATTCTGCTTCTGAATAATTTGTGTCACAGCTTTTTCATGGACAACTGAGTGGAATCACTGATTTATTTATCATAAATTTATGTGCACTGGTGATAACCATGAACTGTAGAAAATAATTCTGATTTCATTTTGCAAGACAGTACTATGAGAAAGAGTATCCCTGTATCCTCCCCTATTCAAAATTTATTTCAAATTCCAATTCCCAGCCACAGCTTTTTCCCAAAAATCTTGTTGGTCCTTTGCATTATTTCCTGCCCTCAACCAACCACAACAAAGTTCCCTATCACACTCAGTCTTGATACCGTCATGCTGAGGAAAATTACTACTATAGAGACACAGGGCATTACTAACTGTTCTTATATGACCTGACTTTCAGGACGATGTAAAGTAACCAGCAGCTTACATTTCCCCCTGTACGTTTAAGGAGGAGGACAAAACGACTCACTGCCTCAGTCCTGGACTCATCTCCCCTGGCAACGGGTTACAGCGCCATGGTGCAAAGCTGTGTGACGAGTGGATGCTAACGTGGGTGTGACTGAGGACGTGGCACAAAGCCTTGAGGGCTGGATAGGAAAGCTGTTTGTTGGTAGCCAGGGGACAAGTGACTTGTGGGCAATGTGACTTACCATCAGGGACCTGCACCTCCCTGTAGCGAATCAGCTGGCTCGGGAGGAGGGGCTTCGTGTGAGCATGCTCAATAAGTGTGTCCTCCACCATCTGCATCATGCCTAAAGCGGACTTGAGGAGAGCGACCAAAGGTCAACATGCTGGACACTGCTCACATGCAGCCATTACTATAATGACAAAATAAATGTTGCACCAGACAAAGCTCCCATCCTTCACTCATATCTATTTAGTCTTCATTGATAAACTGGACACAAAGATTTTATTCTATCTGGAACTGCTGCAAAATGGCCTCAGTGTTACACAGCTACTTTGGAGCAATTTCAAGTAGTGGAAAATTAAAAAATGCAGTTGTTCTCGGTTCTATATTTAGAGCTCATGCATGTTAATGAGGCCAGCAGAGCAGAGCTGAAGTGATTATTCAGCACGCGACAGTGTGCGGCTTGTAAAACTGCTTTCTTTTTCATCTGCTCCAGCTCTGATAGGGCTTCTGAATGAAACACGAGCTTCTGCTTCTCCAGTTTGTTCCATGTGCTTAGATGAAAGAAAGGGGGGATGGAGGAAGAAAAAAGAAAAGAAAAAGAAAAAAAAATCGATACAGGGCAACTATAGGAATCATGGGAAGGAGACTTTGCAGGTGTGTCTAATAAAATGAAACAGTGGACACGGAAGGCCCCCCTGTGGTCATATGCCACCCCCTCTCCTGTACACAGTGACATTCACTTCATTACTGCCAAGGATAAGCAGGGACTCTTGACAGCTGGGATCTTACATAAATGGTGATTCGATCGTCAGATCTTATCTGGGTTCTGCAGCTTTCACCCGGCCTGACATTCCCAGAAGACAGATAAAAGGATTTTGCAGTGCACAGAAGTCCTTGTTGAATGTTATGGCCAAAGAGAAAATGCTGTCACATCCACGTGGACTGGTCGAAGTTAATTTCAGCACACACACACTTTTTTTTTTTTTTTTTTTTTTTTAAATCTTTAAGGCGTAATAGGCAACCAACCTGTTTGGTGATGTTGCCATGGAGAAGGGCTTCAATGTGTAACCGTGACAACAGCTGAGGTATGAAAGCCTTAAGGCGAGGTAGGGTGACATCTGAAACGCAGATTGAGACAGTACAATCAGTCACAGAGCCATTCTCACCATGACAAGGGCTGTTCAGAATCAGCACCGTAGAAGTCATCGTGAGTCAAACGGTGCCTGAAGATGCATAACAGTGGACCCCTGTCCTAGAGTGGCTCCTGCTCTCTGCAGGTGTTCTCAGAGGGTTCTGGTAGACAGACAGGACTTGGGGGGGGGGGGGGATAAAACCAGACTGCATCACTGCTTCCCTCGATGAGCAGACTGGTCGCTCTGCATTCATGCAATGTCTGACCCAGATTCAGGAAACAACCGGGTGCAGCACATGTTGGGTGGGGGCCTATGGTTCAACATTCAGTGCCTCTGGAGGCAGCTAGAGTAGAAGACATTAAGGGCGATCAGGGAGGGAGGCATTTGTCCATACAGTCACTGAATTAACACAGTATGCCTCACCTTGGTGTGCTAAGCCTCTGGAAAGAGGCTCCTTTTAATTCTCTGCACAGGTACTACCATCTTCACTTCGGCCACAGGTGCCGCTCCCGGTTCCCTTTAGAATTCATGGGACATCTTGCCTAGGCAATGCTGCCTGCAAGTGCTACCCACAACACCTTTCACTGCAGCCCTGGGAGGTCCCACTACGCTGGCTGTGTGTTCAATAACACCTTTTCACCAGTCTGTGATGTGCAAGGTTTGAGCCTTATGTGTAGTACGTTTGTGTGTTGAGAGAACAGCCTCACCTTCAAGTGCCTCTTTCAGTTCGTCTTTAGTCCAGGCCACCTCGGTCATGAGCAGACGCAGGTAGTACATGGCATGCTGGTGTGGCTGCTCTGCCCGGAAGTTGTTCAGTGATCGCATGTACTGGGGAAACCACACAACAGTCTCCACTCATCATTGTTAAACAAACCTTACACAAACACCTAACTGGGGCTGAACACTTCACTGAATGGAGACAGTAGGAGCTGGGAGATAAAGCACACAGATTTCAAGAACAGAGGTGTTTGTCCTCCGTGGTTCTCCAGAGCAGCGACTGCACACTCCAATTAGAGCATGATTTACACCTGGCATAACAGGTGAGGCAACTTTCCATCCAAACAGTCACTACAACAAAGCAATTAAGATGTGAGGCACAGCTAAAACCATTATGCACTGTGGCTCACACACACCAGAGATGGCCATTAGGCCAATCAACATCAGGTTTTATTTAATACAGACTGAGGCATTAAAACATTTGGGGCCCATAAAATGAGACCACTGGGAATCACCAAATGCTGGTGGAAAACATGAGAACTTACCGCTTCTTTGATGATGTCAAATCGTTTCTCATCAATCTCAAAAGTGGCCATTTTCTCAATGATTTTCTTGAGTAGGATGTGCTGCTTATCATTGTAGCCCTTCACGGACAGCTGAGTTGTAACGGAGGGAAGAGACAAAGAGACCCACATGAATATACGTGAGTGAGGCACAGCAGCTGTTTGGGACAGCTCCTGTGTGTGTGTGTGTGTGTGTGTGTGTGTGTAGTAACTAAAATAAAATGATGTACAGCTCAAAGACATCTTGTTCTTCAATATTACCAACCCCCCTCCAATTGCATCTCAAAGGCTCTGGCAATTTCTTAGAAAAATAATGATTTTACTGATCAAAATGCCAGTGCTAGTTGCACAAAGCCCACCAACAGGCTGGACACAGCTTGCTGAGCAGCTGAACTGCACTCTGCAAGACTGGCCAAAGTTGGAACCTGGGAGAACTACCTGAGATGACTCGGGTGTGTACGAGTCTGGCCAGAAGAGCTGTGACCTCCCGAGGCAGGCAGGAGCCATTTACATTCACACTGGAGGACAGGGGAGCAGATTTAATGCCCCAGCAAATACATTAAGAGAGGATGAGACAGCAGCCAAAGTAGATAATATCAGTAGGTCTGTTGCCAGAAAAATCTGCAGCCTCAGTAACTGTGAACATGATGCCATTATTAATATATTTAATGTTCCTGTACATTTTTTATAGAATGTACATATGGCTAGCAACTTTTCTGCTAAGAAATGTATAAGGTATCCATTTAGAGACTGGATTCAAATGTCTCTGGTAAACATTTTGCCATTGTATTTTTTGTGTGTGTGTGTGCGTGCGTGCGTGCAAGTGAGTGAGCGAGAGCGAGAGATGAAGGATGCTTAATGTCAGTATATGAAGGGAGACTGGGATGATTTGGCCATAGTAGCTAAACAACCACATCTGTCTTCATGCACCCCACTCTGTTGAGGCAACACCAAATCCTACCCAGCATACAAGCATGGCCACTGCCCCCTAGCCGTAGAATACAGCATTGCATACAGTAAAAGTACCTATATTTGAAACCACTGTTAAAATACAAAAAGAAAAAAAAAAAAAGAAAAAAGTCCCCAGATGGTTAAACATTCAAATTTCTGCTTTGTAAACTGACAGAACAACAGAATCATGTGGGGCAAGAACAAAATAGTGCAACACAATAAATAAGAACTGAAAATAATAAAACTGGCAACTGTCATACTATTTGAGGTTGCTAAATTTGCGTGCAGATCTATTCCTGTAGATTGCAGCTGTATGGTCAAAATGATGAATGACATCCATTCTATTCTAGATCTATCCCAAATTAAAATATTCAAGGACACAGTCACCTATTCCAAACACATTAGTTGAAACTCCAGAAAAACAAGTTAGAGTGAGAAAGAAGCGAGCAAAATCAAACACCACCAAACAAGAAAGGTCATTTCTTTAGTTTATACAGGTGAACCATTGAGATTCAGGAATCGTTCTGCTCAGTGTTTTACAGATCACACCCTTATGCTGGCCAATTAGAAATTCCCTTTTCATTTGACCAGCCTGAATTCTTATAACAAAAAATCCCTTCTGAAAAATCTTTTAACTGAAGAACTCTGCTGCTGTTATTTAGCAATACCTCCACAACTATTAGCATTTTACAGTGATGTGCATGACCCTCCTAAAGACTGCAGACGGAAAATCCCTGTACCCTGGCTTATAGTATCAGGAATGATCAAATTAACTTTTGCAAAGGTACAAATATTTTCAATATTAACCTACTCCTCACTTCTAAAATGTCTGCTTGTTGCACAGCAAAGGGGACCTGCATTAAAGTTCCCTGCTGACAGATGTCAGTAAATTGCACCCAAACAGAAGAGGAATGAGAAAATGCCATACTTTTCAGCTGGTTTCCAGCATTTCCAGCTCATGTTTCAGTGATCAGTAACATTGCAAACACTGCATGTGTCTATGGGATGTCTTAATGAACTGCAACTGAACAGGAGTTCATGGAGACAACAGTTTAATTACTTTTTTATTAATTCAGCTTGATATTAATCTCTATATTTATACAGTTAAATCTGTTTGCTTGTTTGTTCTTTACTTATGGCTTTATTTTTCAAGCCACAGATTTGAAATTTGATACAGTGGTACTAAGGTTTTTGCATAGCTAAGTTCATAAAGCTTCAAAAAGGTTACTTATTATTTTGAAATTTTTAAATTTGGTCTTTGACAAGATTTGGAGATGTGAGAATAGTAATGTCACACCAAATACATTAAAACACTGACAGATTTTCTTCTCTCTCTCACACACACACTTTGTCTCTACTATAGTGATATCATTTCTTTTTTACATAACTTAACAACTAAGTAAATTTAAAGACATTTGTACTATTAAGTTTTCACTGACTGTGACAAAGCAATAAAAGTCAATTTGGATTTATGAACAAAATAAAATTAGTATTTGACTTGCAGTTTCATTCATAGGTGGAGAAGTCAATGTAGGTCCAGAACAGTAGAATCTTATACAGCCTCCAAGATGGTCAATCAGGTTGTAGCAGACCCCTTCTATTTTGTTCTAAAAATCAGTAGTGACGCTTCCCTCAGTCCTTCAGCTTCCATTCTATGCTTGGAATATGTCTGTCTGTATTATTGGTGTGGCATCCGTAAAGCAACGAGCAGACCCTAGTTCGTGTTAAACAGCACCAGCAGATTATGTGACCACGCCTTTCAACAAAGTGGAACACCAAACAGGAGTCCTGCACACATTCAAGCTTCAAACTGCACCCTTCCCTCTTTCCCCTGTGAGCCACCACCCCATAGCGCGGGCCCCATCAACCAGACTGCTGCTATACTTACGATGATAGCATTCATTCCTGAGGCTATGCCATACACCAGCCCTGAGAGCCGGGCTGCATATGTATACTCTTTTAAATCATCCTTCAATAACCTGAGAAACAGGTACGTCATGTTGCAGTGGAGAGGGTCTGTGTAAAGGTAACGACTAACAAAAAAAACAAACAAAAAGAAAATAAGACATGTTTGTTGTGTGGGGAGAGTATCTCCAAAACAGACACAGGGATGGGGACTGGGGAGACAGGACTGATATTAAGAGTATGTATATGCAGCCTGATAACCAGCTTTGCACCGCAGTTGGGGGGGGGGTTTCAAAATAAGTGTCCACAACTATTATGCAGAGCTCACTGTGGATGACAGCACACTGGCATCATCCTTCAAGTATTTCCCCCATGGATGTAAATCCAATTTTTGAAATGAAGGTAAACTGACTGCATACCCGCTGATATAGTATGACTACCCAGGATATTTTCAATCTGTAAGACGTTCTGCCACATAATGTTGCCTGTCTAGCCATTTAATCGGCAGGCAGTTCCTTTAATTTGGATAAAACCTTGTTCCAAGGAGGACACTATGACAAGGTGTCAACCACAAAAAACCATGGGCTCTATTGACTTTAGGTGACACAGTACCAACAGGCTATCCCCAGTCTACTGGATGAAGGCGATAATGTGCAGCTGATTGTGGAGTTATTAAGGAAGCGTGGGGATGGGGAAAGGTAAACGGTGTGCCAGGGAAGGAGCTTGGAGCAAGGGGGTGGGGCAAAGAGGAGAAGGAGGGGGGGTAAGAATTAGGCGGTGGGCCAGATGAATTGGCTGAAAATGCTAAGATCATGGCGCTCGAGTGGAGAATTTGGGTACTTACATACATCCCATAGATGGTATTTTGCAGGTCATAGTTCAAGCCAGCTAGCTCGGCTGCATATGCATACTCGTTGAGAGAGTCCTTGAGCAGCTCAAGGTACAAATAGGCCATGTTACAATGCAATGGGTCCACGTACGCAAATGGGCTGTGAAGAGAACGTCACAAATAAAATCTTACTGCTGTCAACCTGTAACGTCCATCACAGCCAGGCAAAAAGCTACTTAAAATGGCAGATCACATAGATAATACATGTGCACTTCTTTCTGTACAACAATGAAATCTGACAACCAAAAAAAACATTCAACATTAAACACAAAAAAAGTAATTTAACATATGCACAATGGGAGTGTGGCACAGGAGAAAAATGTAGAGGACGGCAATTTTTTTGTACTATACTTTTGGTAATCTCTACCATAATGCATGGCTTCATAAAATTCATGAGAATGACTAATGACTACATATTGGAATTAATGTGACAAGGCTCACCTTATTTCTTAATAATTTGAGATTTTAAAACAACTGCAGAAGGTATTTGAGATGTACGTAGTAAACCGTTCTGCTGTCCTGTATTTTATGTACACTATTACAGGCGCTGGTCATAAAATTAGAATATCATGACAAAGTTGATTTATTTCCGTAATTCCATTCAAAAAGTGAAACTTGTATATTAGATTCATTCATTACATACAGACTGATCTATTTCAAATGTTTATTTCTTTTAATTTTGATGATTATAACTGACAACTAATGAAAGTCCCAAATTCAGTATCTCGCAAAATTAGAATATCAATTAAGACCAATGCAAAAAAAGGATTTTTAGAAATGTTGGCCAACTGAAAGGTATGAACATGAAAAGTATGAGCATGTACAGCACTCAATATTTAGTTGGGGCTCCTTTGGCCTGGATTACTGCAGCAATGCAGCGTGGCATGGAGTCGATCAGTCTGTGGCACGGCTCAGGTGTTATGGGAGCCCATGTTGCTCTGATAGTGGCCTTCAACTCTTGCAAATTGTTGGGTCTGGCGTATTGCATCTTCCTCTTCACAATGTGGTAGAAAAAAAGTGTACAAGCAATAGGGATAACCGCACCCTGGAGAAGATTGTGAAACAAAACCCATTCAAAACTGTGGGGGAGATTCACAAAGAGTGGACTGCAGCTGGAGTCAGTGCTTCAAGAACCACCACACACAGACGTATGCAAGACATGGGTTTCAGCTGTCGCATTCCTTGTGTTGAGCCACTCTTGAACAAGAGACAGCGTCAGAAGCGTCTCGCAACAAAAAGGACTGGACTGCTGCTGAGTGGTCAAAAGTTATGTTCTCTGATGAAAGTAAATTTTGCATTTCCTTTGGAAATCTGTGGATTCTGTGCCTCTCCTCTCTTCCTCCAGACTCTGGGACCTTGATTTCCAAAGGAAATGCAAAATTTACTTTCATCAGAGAACATAACTTTTGACCACTCGGCAGCAGTCCAGTCCACAGACTGATCAACTCCATGCCACGCCGCGTTGCTGCAGTAATCCAGGCCAAAGGAGCCCCAACTAAATATTGAGTGCTGTACATGCGCATACTTTTCATGTTCATACCTTTCAGTTGGCCAACATTTCTAAAAATCCTTTTTTTTGCATTGGTCTTAATTGATATTCTAATTTTGCGAGATACTGAATTTGGGACTTTCATTAGTTGTCAGTTATAATCATCAAAATTAAAAGAAATAAACATTTGAAATAGATCAGTCTGTGTGTAATGAATGAATCTAATATACAAGTTTCACTTTTTGAATGGAATTACGGAAATAAATCAACTTTGTCATGATATTCTGATTTTATGACCAGCACCTGTATTTGTGGGGTTTTTTTTTTTTATAAATAAAATGGTTTGACACCTGTATTTAAGAGGGTGTGCTACTCTGTGACAAAGACAGATCTGCTTTTCAAATGTGGGAATCCCTTAGAATTTGCAGCATACAGAGGCATTCAAATTGCTGTATTTTAATCCTGTTATTATCAAAGTCCTTCAGTGTTCTGACGTCTGCAAAGATAGCCCGCAGAGTCCTACTTTTGGAGCTTTAAAGGGATAGAAAAAGACTAGTCAGCACCGTAGCAAATACAAGACTGACGTTTTCAAATCCCTTAAGAAAAGGTGGGGAACATGTGAATCAGAAGCATACCTGAAAAACTCAAAATTCAGACAGGCCTTGGGCAAGAAGAACTTGTCGTCTTGTTTGAACCATACTTTGCTCATAGCAGTGTCCTGAGGAACACAAGGATTCATTATCTACAACAGATTAAGATAGAATAACCAAAAATACTGCACTTTTATCAGCTCTTACAGCACAATTAAAAAAAAAAAAAAAAAAAAAAAAAAAAAGATTTCTTTTACAATCCAACTGGTTGGACTACACCAAACACAAAGCAATGACCTTGAAGTTCAAAATTCCTCATATCAGTTTATGAATCAAATTAATAATAAATGTTTAAACATAGCTGAAAAATATACTAAGCATGATATGCAATTTTAAAAAAAAAAAGAAAAACTAAAGTTGTTGATTGTCACCATGCCTTTATAAGGGTGGGAAATGGTGGAGAATCTTTTTCCAGAGGATAAATCTCAAAATTCGTTGGTATGAATTCATTCCTCATAGGGAGCTTGAATTTGCCGTTCAGGTCTGCATTTTGCCATTTCTGGAGGTTAAAAAAAAGAAAAGAAAAAAAAAAAAAAGAAAATTGATACTGCTGATGGAAACAATGTGACCCACAATACATTCAAAAGGGTTCAAGGAATTTGGCTTTATAGGGTCATATCTTCTTCCACAGAATTTAGTGGAAGAAGATATGACCCTATAAAGCCACGAGCTGTTTAACCATATACTGCAATGTGCTCTCAGTCCTCAAACTGTTAACCACGCACAATCCTGATAACATGCTTCTTGTATAATCATAACAAAATCGCTCCAACACAGAGAAGTGTGGAAAATAACTGCAGTAATCATCAGATCCTTCCAATTACCACTACAAGCATGATGACATTCATTCACAGTGACAATGACAAATGTTCACTCTGGAAAAAGGTACTCTAAAGAAAGCATTGATGCTAAAAAATACAAATAATTTTTGGCTACACTACAGCCACTACAATTAAGTTCTATTACAACCATGAAACCTGAAATTTCAGCTTAAACTAGGGCTTTGTTTATTTTCCATTCTCTGATTCCAAGTCCAGGATTGAAATCTACACAAGTTGCTACCAAACAGATTTTGAATGGAGATGTAAATTGTGGGGTTAACATAGGGAATCTGATTCGATACAGTATCTGGCTGTTTAATGTGTTTTAGGTCTTTTTAGGTGTCAAGAGTAAAATAGACAACATGCATCTACCTTGATGACCTCATCAGAAATGGCTTCCTGCTTGTACTGTGTGCCATACCATTCTTCTGTCTTATCTGTTTGTCCTTCAAATGACTTAGAGACCACTGCAACTCTGGAGGGAAAAAAGGGAGAGAGATGATCATGGTGTCCAGATTGACACTAATGCACAGCTCAGGTCCCACTGACAAAGGAACAGGGAGACCAGAACGTTTCACAGTTACAGTAGTCCCTTTATTGGGCTTTTCCACTTCTCACCATCTTGCAGAAGTAAAGACAGGAGGCTCTGTATCTGCCAAGAAGGAAGTGTTAGAACACAAGCTCTGCTCATGTGCTCGTGCTGCAGCTACAGAAGATGACGTCAGTGAAGCAGACTGAAGGCGTGGAGCCTTCTTTCTAGAACCTACTGTGCTGGCAAAGAAAGGCTGGCCAGGCAAGATGCTCTTTGCTGCTGGAGTAACACACAGAAGCAAACATTGCACAGTAAAACCAGGGTCTAGTGCAGAGGTGAGAAGGGACAGAGAGGGCAGGGAGGACAGCCCCATATTTTTTCCAGCACAAAGATCTGCTGGAGAAAAGTGAAACTTGCTGCAGAAAAATTATTCACTGGATTGTTACTTTCTATGGCTATATAAAGTTTATTACAGTTGCAGACAAAACACACACACACACAATTCTATACATGGCAACTGAACAGCTACCTTTGAAACATGACTTCTCTATGTTGGGCATTTTTTTCCCCCAAGACACATGTGTCTAGAAAAGCAAGGAAACCTAAAAGAAAGTGAGGAAAATGGAGCCCCCCAAAACTGAATTAAAAGCATGAATGTATATGTAAGACCTCATAAGCACCCATTGTTAACAGATGACCCATACAAATTGATTGCTAGCAGCTGTCTGTAACTGACTAAAGCTGTGGCTGAAAACATGGATGTCACTCAAAAAACAAAACATAGTTTGGTAAACAAATGAAACATTGCAGTTATTCTTCCATCTCCTCTGGTAGAAAGCAAAGCCAGGTTGCATCTAGAATGATTTAACCTGTGCAAACTGAGTGGAGGTGTACACAGCAAACTTTAAACAATCACACTGCACCTAAAATGGAAAAACACTTGTTATTCAGGCATCTGTAACTACAGCCAGTGTATAGCATAAAGGTTATGGATGGAGTTCAAAAACAAAAGCCCCAGATTTCACACTGTTGAAGGATGGCAGGTAGTGCAGTGGTCAGAGCTGTCACCTTGCAACTGAAAGATCTGGGTTTGAAGCCCAATAAAAAGTAGCTTAGTATACAGTCCTAACATCAGTTGCCTTGGAGAAAAAGTGTCAGCAGAAAAAATATTAACGTAAGGACTTTTTTACCAACCACTTTTTCAGAAAACAAAACGTAAATACGATCACTGCTGGGAAGAACTAGTTTACATAATTCACCTAAAACTCATGAGTGTAACACACTGCTTCTAATACATGAAATGGTTCTGCTAAATCAAACATTTCATAAAATAGTATGTTCCCTTCAAAATTTTGTTCTGGTGTCTCTACATGGAAGTATATCCTCAGCCAATACCTTCATAAAAAAGGCATTTACTGGAACATTGTGGAACTTTGAACTTGAGGGATACACCTGGGAGACATATCATGACAAGTTCTTATATAAATGAATTATCCATAACACTTGTCCGTATTACCTGAGATGGAAACATCCAAACTGTCACCATAAAGGGACTGTTGTGTTAACTCAGAGGGAATCATAAAGCATTCTTAGTGCAAGTAACATTGCTGCCTGGTAGCAATGATCCAACAATTTTCCAGCAGGGATCATTTTTCATGTGGCATCAGGTGTCTGTTCCGGTGCTGTGCCATGAAGCACGTTTTACCGCATGCTAACGAACTGTTCAACAGATGGCCTGGCACAAGCATTTTCACATTCAGGGAGACAATGCTCTGAACTATCTAGCCAATTGCATCGAGGGCGGAGGGACGGCTTCCTCAGCTAAACAGATCTCTTGGTCCACTCATCATATTTTTTGTTCACATGCCAGACAAAACAAAGCAAAATCTGGCTATTACCACAAACAGAAAAAGCTTTCCTGGATCACAGGTTGAAAAGTTGAAGAGGAAATTATGATTCCTGTGCCAAGAAGGCATATGACCTCTAAGCAGACAAGCAGTAATCATAAAAGTCAACACTATCACAGGAGAAACGGGAAAAGTGACTACATTTCGGTGAGATGAGAAATTCTTTCCAAAGCCTCCATTTTTATCCTTGTGTGTCAAATGGCTAAAAGCACGTGACAGCTGTACACTCATCCTTGTTGGAGCAAACGACTAAGATGCACTGAGAATAAATGGATCTATCACGGTTCTTCAAATTTGTGGTAACTGTAGGAAATTGGAAGTGAAAGACTCCCTTTTAGTCCTGACATACTACAGCAAATCACAGTCATTACTGAATCCACCACCACTGAAGTACAAAGACGTTCCTTGAGTTCTCCATTGAGAACACAGACTCTTGTTACCTGCTAATCAAAACTAAAAAGTCCTTCAAAAAGAGAGGCTTCTCATGGAATCATAAACAAATTTTTAGTGGTTATATTCACAAAATCAATTGTGGAAAACAGTTTCTTTTTGGAACAGCACCCTTCCATCAGATGGTCCCATATCACCATTTCATCAACATTATCCATAACTCATTTTATTGTGTCATTACAGTTCATCACAGTACAAATTTCATTCAGTCACAAGTTATTTCATGCCACATCCTTCATCACAGCACCTATCCACAAATGAAAAACATTACATTCTGGTACATTTTGGATCCTCCAAAGCCATCTGGCTAAAACATGGATACAATAACACTTCAGTATCGCGCTGCAGAAATGCAACAGCAATACATCAAGCTAAGTCAGTGAAACATTTATTTAAGACCCAAGTTGGGATTAGCATCCTGCTAGCATAACATTCGTCATTCAGACACATACCTGACGTGCTCGGGCCTCAGTTTGTTCAACACCATCTCAATGAGGTCCGGCCTGAACTCCTCCAGCAGGTATTCTGCAGCCAGCACCTCCTCCAGAGGGTAGTACTGAAAGAGGGAATTATCTTACTTTCACAGCAATTAAACACCTTTTCAGTAATTACCACGACCTTAAAAAAAAAAAAAAAAAAACCTACAGTATTTATAATTCTCTAATTCAATACCAAGGAAATTTGCATCTTGGAAACATTACATTTACAGCTTGGAAAGTGACACACACGGTGGTTCGACAGCTATGCGCCCTATGCTTAAGATAATTTAAAACACATGATGAGACGTGTGTAAATTCACGAGCATACAGGCACAAAGGGTATAAAAGAACAGACACATAATTCATGCCAATAAATGTACATATTATATCACTGTTTATACACTGACACTCAGTAGCATAGCTGGACAGCTGCTCCTTAGTTTGGTGATCACTGCACTAAGGAAAATGGTTCCCAGTAGAGCACAAGCTGCACTCCTAGTCAAAAGCAAAGAGCACAGTAAGATGAAAAATTTGGTTCCAAGAGGTACCATCAGACCTTTCCACAACATGTGGAGCCCGGGCCAAGAATACACGTGTAACCAATCACCTAGGCAGCTGTACCGCAGGCGGTAACCATGGAAACACCACCTAGTGTCATTCATGACCCTACTTACATGGAGGAGGCCAGCTATTTTGGACGTGTATCCACGAGGCCGCTCCTTGTCTTTGAACCTGAAGGCCACAGTGTTCAAGTCCTAGGAAATAAAGCAGCATAGAAATGTTTCACTAGCCATCAGCTGCTGGGACTGGTGGGTACCTTGTTCTATGGAGCTCACAGCACACATCAGTAAGGTCTTATAAACCAAGTCACAGGGGGCTGTTTTTATCATTTACTGACATTATTGTAGAATTTCTTGAATTCCTAGAGGCAAAGAAGAAAATACTGGAGAGAGTTTTGAAACCTGAGAATCAACTTTGCTACTGAGAATCAACTTTGTTTTACAAATGTTAGCTTCTCTGATGCAAGGACAGCGAGTCCTACAAAGACATATATCCCTTATATTATATAATTCTGTATAGTGGCTTGTTGCTGCAAATGTACTTATAGGTTTTGGATTATTCTTTGATTTTCATTGATCCCTGACAGGAAACAACTATATTGTACAGCAAAACATATAGCATTAAGTAGTATTAAGAAATGGTGTCTCAATGTCTTTTTTACTAGAGTTACATTCTTTTTAAAAAAATTTAAAAAAAAATGTCCTGCAGGATCAATTCAACAAACGTTTCCTTTTCTGAACTGTAGTCTTCACAGGTCAAAATAACCAACAAAAATTCTGGAAAATCATATCTACATATTAAAAGAAAACAGAACTGAGGCCTAATGTTGGTGAAGTTTATAAAATACCTTAAGCAACACTTAACTTTAGAGTACATACATTTATGCTAAGCACTTCACCTGACAAGTGAAACAGTGTAAAGGTATTTTGCATATTGCACGGGTCTAATGAACCACGACAATACAGAAAAATGAAAATTACAACAAGTCTCAATTTAAAAAATGTCAGCAATTAAAACGATGCAGCTTGGTGAACATGAATACTTGTGAAATAAGTGTCTTTTATATAGTCAGACTAGTATAATCAGTAAGGTTCACCCATTCTCAATATCGCTACAGAAGTTTTCAGCCCCCAGACTTCTCATTTAAATAGATAACTGACATGCATATTACACTTCTTTATTGTGACATTTTCACTTGCTGTTACCCAGCATCTGTCTAGCTGATGGCTGGAAACTGCAGTTTAGGCATCCCTAAGCAGAAGCACAGGAGACAGCAACCACACTGCTGTGTCCAATGGTGCACTTCCGTATCTCTGCATGAAATATTCAAGTGCAATATGGACATCTACTCACTTTACACTCCTGGAACACCCACTCCTGTGGGCCCTCTGTGCGCAGTTTCTGGATGTACTGGAACATGTGGAAGATGATGTCCTCAACGTGCACTGAGAAGGGGGAGAACATAACAATATTCACACGCACCCGTAACACAGGCCTTTGGCATACATGCAAAAAAAGATGATATGCTTACACAGGCCCTCTTCTGTCAGGTCCACATTGATGATAAAGAACATGAAGCCCTTGGCTCCCTCTTTCTGACCTCCCACAAGTGTGTTTACCCAGCCTGCAATAGCAATTCCACATGCAATGTTGGCAAACTCTGGACACAGACTCTTCAGCTAAAAAGCTGTAATGCATATTTATACATCATACAACAGCAGCTATTTGTTTGAGAAAAGCATACTGTTTACAATGAATTTACAAATGATTTTAGGTGTGAAAATACACATATACCATGTTAAATTGTATACTACAGACTAGTGACAAATTCAGATTTAAGTTTTAATAACTAGCACACAGTTTATACAAAAATATAAACACACTTTGATAAATCATTTGCTAATTTGCTGAATCATTAAGAGGATGTGACTTTATGAATGAGATCTTTAGAAAGATTATACACCTGACAGCATGAAAATTAAAGAACTGAGAAATTTCAGTACAGTTTGCATTGCCCAGAGTTGCTGGGGTTCTTCATGTCCATGAGGTTAACAGGGTATCATGGGGCAGGATGCACTGTTGACCTGGTTAGTCTGTACTGCTCTCCTCACTGTGGCCTTTATCCTACCTTTGGCCTTCAGCTCTGACAACAGGCTTCCTGGGCCCTCATGGCCAATCAAGTGACCCAGGTAGTGGCCTGGGTTTGACTTGTAGTACTTCTGCAGATCTGGAATTGGGAAGGTCACGTAGAGGTTCCTGATGTCTTTGATGGGCACCACTTTGTAAAATTGCTGAAAACAGAAAATCATTTCTTACATTTCAGATCCCCTGACATTAAACAGTAGAATACCAAACTCCAACTTCATGAACTGACATCTTTCTAACACATATAGCAACCAAAGTTTGTCACCTATAACCAACTAGGTAAAAATTCAGGTGCAGAAAAAGGTTTACAGGAGAATTTATAAACAGTAGATACTATGATACTGAGATGAACTGTATCCTCACTAGACTTTCCATCAACATTTAGGAATGGGATTTCTCCTTAGCGATGGAGCACCTGAACATACCCTGAGGTGTTCCTCCTGGAAAGGATGCTCTGGAAATTCGGGTACGGGAACGTTTTTGTTCTCAACCTCGGCAAACAGCTTGACCACCATATCCGTAAGCTCGTCCAAGGACTCTGCAGGACAAAGTGTTTTCTCTTTTAAAATTTCACTTAATTTCAACGTACCACTCCACACAAATCATCCAATGCAGAGAGCAGAACAGAAAGTACTGTGGGCACAGGGCACAATAGAAATGTGTCCATTACAAACCAACCATAACGTTTTTCTCCACAAGAGGGGTATCAATAACAGTGAGCCTATGAAAAAGAAGTAAACCTTGCAGAACAGCTTGTGCCAACTGTAGTAACTTTTTTGATTGGCCTTTCAAAGTCTGCACTCTACTGAAAGGAATAGTTATTTCTCAAGTTGACATTAAGGCTAACAGCCCTGATACATGCCTGGCACAAACAAATGCTTTCTCAGCCGGAACAGAGGACTGCAGAACTGTGAAAGCTATTTGCAATGAGGTCACTGTGCAATAAATGGAGCTGCCAGGTTGCTCATTTATTTCACAGTGAAAGCCATTACATTTGGCAGCCTATAAGCAAGAAAACTTCATTTACGCAAGTAACCACAACGTCCTGTGGAAAATGTTACAAAATCTGTTTGAAAAGATGCTTTAAAGATACATTTCTGAATCTCTAAAATGTGCATCTTTGCCTAATACTGCAGTGACATTGCTAGTATGCTATGAAGCCCAGGACCTCAGGCAGACACACTGACATGCAGACACTGACCTCTGCCCAGAACACAAAGGCCCATCAGGTTGGCAGAGTAGTATGTGGAGTGAAACTTCAGCAGCTCCTGGCGAACATCAATCCCCTCTTTAGATGGCCTTGTCTCCAGCGTAAGTTTGTTACCTGAAAAGCCAACAGTGTCCCTTTTCAAGTCCCACTGTAGGAGTTCACGCAGACATTTATAGACAGCACAAAATGTGTCAAAATGTCAAGTCATTATTATTGTCGGTCCTACACAATTATTCATTAAAGTCACCTTTTTAATCTACTAAATATATCACATCATATATACTAGATTATACTGCATTCACTTTACAAGCTGTCGCACAATAATTTTCTTGTATAACAAATACAGTAGCTTCTTGCATTTCAGCAATTGTTATATATAATGCCAGAGCTACTAAGCATTGGAAATTAATAGATTTACCAATTAAACTAATTTAATACCACAAAAATAACTCAAATATGTTTGTTGCACCTGCCAAATCAAATGATGGACCAAACAAATGAGAAAGCTTGTTAAGAATGTTCCAAAATATACTTGCAGCTAAGGTACCCTGGAGAAAACAATGCTGCCCCCTGCTTGCCTCTATGATATTTCTGAACTTGTGTATATTCATGGATGGGTTTCATAACCAGCTGAAGGTGCTTTGGCTCAAAAAGCAGACTCTTTCTGGTCATTACTTATTTACAGCTTAGCAGACTGCATTCCTCTGCTACCGCCCATCCATATGCCTCCAAGGCAGGATGTCAGCTTCTCTTGGTGCCATGCCTTTGAAGCTCAGACCTTCGTTCACACACTTCACACCCACCAGTACCGTATAGGAAAGCCAAATCTGGCTGAGGGGCATCAGGATTAACTGCAGTGCGAAGCTAATAAACTGAGAGGTCTGTAAGAGGTGTTTACGCAGCACCCGGCTATGACAAACTGGCCATCTGAAAATCCTTCCACTTTAATGGAATGTAAGCAGCTATGCTTTGCAGAGCTCCTGGCCAAAACAGGCAGATAACAGAGTCTGAGGATGAAAGGCTCTGCCAGTGCTATGGGAGACTGCTAGATTCCAGGCTTTTGTGCAAAAAAGAAAGAAGAAAAAGAGTCCTCCCTGGTCCCACCTGTCCCAAATTTGCTGAAAGGATGGTTGGAGTTCCCAGTGGCCTTCTCCAACTGGAACAACCTCCAAGCGTCATTCATTAGGTTCTTCTCGTGTTCTGAGTCCACAGCATTCACCTCCCGGTCTTTGCAGCTCTCGTCAAAAAGTGGGCAGAGAAAGAACTGGGCAAATCTGCAGACACACATGGTGACTTACTGGTAAATGAAGCAGTGGCATCTCAATATATACACTCAGCTTACATCACCTTGCACACAGGCACAGATATTAAAGGCTCATTTTTCAACATCCAGTCCTGAGGTGGGTTCCTGAGAGCCACTGGAGAAAGTGGAAAACTTTTCAATAGACGTTTTCAAAGAACCTCAGGGAGTATATATGTGTTTACTTAAAGGGAAGTACATTCTAGCTGTAGTACAGTTTATACCACATTCCACATTTTAAATTATCACAATGAAAACATGCACAGTTTTAACGGCAAATTATTTACTCAAATATATTATTTAAATAACATTTTTAGAACCAACTCGTATGATTCCCACAGACAGCTATATGACCTTTTCCCCCAGATTTCATTCACTGTTTAAACCTCCCTTACATCCGACATCTGGTGCCTACTACTGCAAATGAGATTGCTGACAGGTCGCTAGCCAGAGCCTCTACTTCTTATATTAACATTCATCCAATACCTCTTGCTTGTATCCATATTGTCAGATTCATCTGCAAAAGAAAACAATGTCCATGGCTGCACACGACACTGTGGTTTTTGCTCCTTATTGCAGTCAGGTTTGTGTTTCGAGTCTCACTCTTGCTGCAGTACCCTTGACCAAGGTACTTATCAAATAAAGAATAAAACAACTGAGTTCCATAAAATGTAAACAGAAAATCTTCATGTCTGTTCTAAAAGATGGACAGCAAGGAGTGATCATTGACCTTTAGATGCATCTACAACTTGGAAAATTATTCCAAAGGCCACAACCAGATCCCACGATGAGTTGTTTCACCCATGGGCCATGTGTTTTAGCTGGTTAATTTCTATTTCAGAGTAGACTAAAATTTAGGTTATTTATAAGCCAGCAGAGACATGTGCCTGTACAAAGTACAAGCACTGATATGAGAAGACAGAAAGGACTGGGAATAAAAGGGTAAATGCAATAAAAAGCACAACAGGTCAGAAGAAGAGGGGTTAAAGTGATAAATGGTGCTATAATATATTTTTTCTCTTTTTTAGTTGCTCTTAATCCAACATGTTTTAAACAAACTCCTGCTTTGTTAACTTTAGCAAAGGAGTACACAAAACTGCCTAAGGATGCAGATCTAATGACCAGTTGGGCACTGAGCTCTACCGGTCATGACTGTGGAATTAAAGCTACAGTGGAAAAATAATTCATTTGATATGATTGATTTCACAAAAACAAAGGAAACAAGAAAAAAGGATTTAAATAGCCTTGCATTAGCCCAACTGCCATGCAAATAACACAAATAAAGGAAATAATGGCTGACAATGACTCGTGGGCCTAGATGGAACAGCATAGGTAAATGAAAATATGGGTGTATACAAGACCAAATAAAGGGATCACTTACTACGTTCTATCCTACAGTACTTAGACATTAGCTTGTAGTCTGGATGTCAGTGCTTTTTGGTCATGCTTGACTAGAGCATGAGAAGGTATTTTATAAAAAATAAAAAAAAATAAAAAAAAGACAGCAGGACTCACAAAACACACCTGCATTTTGAGCTAGCCAAAGAGCTGTGTCAATAATAATTAAATATCATTGCTATGCATGACAACTGGACATCCAGATGGTCTGTGGGGAATTCCATGAAAAAAAAGACTAATTTCCTTGCATTCAGATTTTAGCGTTTTTACTACAATCACAGTTATGGTGTCATTCAGAGTCACTGCAGTGTAATATGATAACTCATGAATAAACAACAGAAGCAGGCAGTGTTTAAGTTACAGGAGATGATAGGTTATAGCAACACATGACAGTAACAGTGAAATTTGCCAAGCTTTCCTCATATGTGGGAGTCAGCCGACTTTCTCTAGCATGGTTTCGGGGATGAAATGGCTTAAGACAATGGTGTTTCTTTGGTGACTCAGCTTAGACTTGACATCTCAGAAAAAGCCTTGCAAGTCATGACAGGATGCTGAGGAGGGGTGGGGAGTAGCCTGATTTACTGGTATTTCTTCTCCCAAATCAAGCTCATGAACTTGTTTAACAAGAAAGACCCCAGAAACAGGTTCGGCTGTAGTAGTAGATGTACCATAGGGAGAGGAGTAGCAATGCTTTCTTTGTCAAGTTATGCAGAGGGATTAGCTTGTTTCACTGTTTTTGTTTACCATAACTGCCTCATTGTGTACAGTAAAAACAAGATGGTTAAGAAGTGTTTTGTACTTCAGCATTAATTCTTGCCTTTCAACAGGATAGCTAAAATGGCATGAATTCAATTCCACGCACGCATTAATCCTCAATAACCTAATAACAGTAAAACTCCAATGAAACAATTTATTAAAAAAAAGTAGAGGACAATCTGAACATGACTATACACAGATATAACCTTTTCTGCTGATTGTTATAGGCAAATACTTAATAACCAAAATGAAACAAGCATTTTACTGTTCCATAGAAGCATTTACAGCTAAGTCACAGACTAATCAGTGACTTTTTTCCCCCTTTTTAGGTATATTCAGGTTTGACAGTGTAATCCTACAATCTTCAAAGGCACCACCTGTCACCCAGTTTCAAATTTCACACACACTCATTTACAGTGTGCGAACATTAAGGATGGTGCAAAGAGTTTACAGATGTGCCAATACTTGGACTACCCTCAAAACCTTATATGCATAAGTACCTTTCTCTACGGTCCAACAGCATGTCGTATACAGAGGATAATAAAACTGTAGCAACATGCAGTATAAAGCTGTGTTAAAAACACTACAAGGCATAACGATGTCTGGCGCACTGACCTGTCCAGTGCACCCTGCAGGTGCTCGTGGGACACATCAAAGTAGTAGTTTGTGTGTTCACCGCTGGTGAAGGCATTAGAGCTGCCGGCGTGTTCGCTGAGAAACTGGCTGTACTCATTCTCCTTGGGGTACTTCTCCGTCCCCAGGAACAGCATGTGCTCGCAGAAGTGGGCCAAGCCTGAAATTTCAGCAGGGTCTGAGAGCGAACCTGCAGAAAAATGGGAAGAAGTGCGTGTGGTTGTATCTCCAGACACCACCTTTGTGCGTCATTCCCAAACCTTGAGCTCTAGTCTGTCTGAGAAGCTCCATTTCCTCCAGTATCTATTATGTGTCTCACTTTACCAAACGTATTCAAACAAACTATTTTTACACAAGATGTTTATTTTCCTACAGTTTTCTCTGTAGAAATTTGTAATTTTCCAAATATTTTGAATTTGCCCTGTAACTGCATGACGTCATCATGACAAAAACATTACTGGGGAAAAAAAAAACCCTCCAACTTGATGATGGCAACCTAATGAGAAAATGATCCCACTGCATCATGTACAAAAACCTGAGACACACATAATGCAGCTACAGCCTGACCAAACACCTCCACTCCAACTCAGATAGCACTGGTGAAAAGGGACAACAAAAAGGCATCTCACTCTGTTTCAGGGAAAGGAACTGTCAGCTACAAGTACGTGCGAAAAAGCTGGTTACCACAGCATCTTCATACAAGTTTAAATAGTTTGCAATAGCATGTACTGTAAATACAGATTAAATTAGTGATTTGAGTCAATGCATGACTATGTGCAACTTACAGCTTAGAAGTGTCTTTAAAAATTAAACTACCCTATAGGCTGCCGATCAACACTTCCTGGCCAAAAAAAAAAAAAAAGTCTCTCTTTCTCTCTCTCACACACACACGCACAAAATATTTCATTAGACCGCCTTTAGCTTTGACTACGGTACACATTCGCCGTGGCCTCGTGCTGATAAGCTTATGCAATGTCACAACATTTATTTCCATCCAGAGTTGCATTAATTTTTCGCCAAGATCTTGTATTGATGATGGGAGAGTCAGACCACTGCGTAAAGTCTTCTCTAGCACATCCCAAAGATTCTCAGTGGGGTTAAGGTCTGGACTCTGTGGTGGCCAATCCATGTGTGAAAATGAGGTCTCATGCTCCCTGAACCAGTCTTTCACAATTTGAGCCCCATGAATCCTGCATTGTCATCGTGGAATATGCCCGTGTTGTGAAGGAAGAAAAAAATCCATCGATGGAAAAACCTGGTCATTCAGTATATTCAGGTAGTCAGCCGACCTCATTTTTTGGGCATATAACGTTGCTGAACCTAGACTTTACCAACTGAAGCAACCCCAGATCATAACACTAAGTTAAATCCAGGTGGTGACTTTTTTTTTTTTTTGGCCGAGCAGTGTATATTTGGCATTTTAACCTTATTCGTCCAGCAGCCACTTATCAAACCTATGTAATAAATTGTGCTATTAATAATGACCATTACACATAGCCCAAAACTCTTTACTGCAGCAGTATACAGATGTGTAGCTAAATCAACAAAAATGTAAGCACCTCATGTGAGAACACCATTAGTTACACAACATATCCCTAAAGTTCAATCAGAGCTTTTCTCAGTCATTTAAATATCTTTCATATTCTTAATTATCCCTGTGCCCCTAAGAACATCTGCTAGCAAGGAGGGAATTAGGTTCACTTTCTGTTCTAAGCAAACACAGGCCGTTGCGACGACAGACCACCCTGTTAGTCTGTAGGCAAGTCCTGCAGTCACTAATCCAGAGGTAAAGCAGAATACTAAAGCATAGAAGTAAATGAAGAGATGTCACAACATAACCAGAGGTACTGTACTTCGTGGGACCACTAACTGTGCACCTAACAGCAGGGTGCAGTCAGTCCATATGGGGCCAACTCTACTCCCTTACACTGTTCCACAAGTGATCATAAATCCATCTATCTATCCAACATCAATAGCATCCTGTCCAATGGAGAGTCAGAGAATACCCCAGAAACAGAGTGTGAGGCAGATACACCCTGAATGTGTTGAGTCTATCAAAGGGACTGCCAAAACTAAAATGCAGTATGCAAGTACTTCAGTATAAACCCTGAACAAACTCCTAATGTTTTATATTGGTTTATGGAAAGCATATAGTGTAGTTATTGAGTACAAGGACTTGTAAACTGAAAACTGTTAAATTCACATTCCAAGAGCAGACTGGCTGTACTCTTACAAAGGTACAGAAAGTGAATGGAGATGCCTAAACAGGCAAACTAAGGGTACTTTACATAGCAGGGGATGTAGCTCTGCAGCAAAGCATAAGCTTTGCATGCACAAAGCCTTAGGGTTTATCCAAAACATCTCCACAAAAAATTAAATAGGCTCTTGAGTGAAATAAGTCCTTGAACATTGAGCAGCAGGCAGTGTAGTGGTTAAAGCTCTCACCTTGATGAATAGACCCTGACCTGCCCTATGTCGTTTTCAATTAACTTTTCAAGTAAGGAACCAACTCTCAGTTCCAACTAAGGTCATAAACAGGGTGCCATCTCCACACAACTCTGAATAAGAGTACCTAGTCTAAAATACAATTAAATACTATATGTATATTTTTAGTGAGCAAATATGTTGTGACTATACAGCTGACCTGCATCTAGAACCCCTGTGTCACACAGCCTAGTGTCACATTACAGTAACACTAGACATTTCAGTATGAAAAGCACTCTGAATTTTGCGTGCTACTATGACCACCATAGCGCCATCCTCAGCAGAAAACATATAGCTCTCACTTATGTTGCCTGGTTTCATATAAAATACTGAACCCACTCAATTTTCCACTGCTGCCATTTCACCCAAGGGATGTCATGCTTCTGCCCAAAAAGAAATTAAATGAACCACACTACGTCACAAGCTTCGGAACCATTCAATCCTTGCAGCAGTGCTCTAAAAATAGCATGGGAGCACTGCTGACTGTTTTGTGGGATTAGGGCTAAGCGAGAAGGGAAGGTTGCAGATGTGGAAGTAGGCCAAGAGCAGATGAGAACTGGCTCACCAATATGAACATCCAGTGCAGCCGAGGATTTGTCTGTTGTGGGGTCGCTGATGAGCATCGCCTTCAGGCCATTGGTGAATTCGAGGCCTCGGTACACTCGCTTGTCCTCCGGGGACCGGATGATATCGGTCACCACCCTATGGAGTGCTGGCTCTGTCATCCTGAGATCTTGAAATGTCTTAGTTCTGCAGGAAGAGGGAACAAAAAAGGGTTCAAGGACAGATTGCAAAGTTGCCCCCCCATCATGAATAGACTCCACCATATACTTTGGGATTGACGAGTCATTCTTTCATTGCAAACAGCAAAGGGAAAACTCTAATATGCCTGTGCACCTCACCACAAAAACCAGACAAAGAAACACTTATAAGTCTCAATCATTCCAGCATTATTGCAGTGCACTGTAATATGCTTATGATCCAGTTTCTACAACACAAATCAATGTTGTGGACAGAGTACCGTAAGTGACATCAGTTTTATTGATCTTCCAAGTTTGAGTTAAAGCATGCATATTTTAATCACAAAAATGAAATCTATACTAAGGCATTACAAAAATCAATACGTGACTTTTTCCACAACTGGATATGAAATTGTACCTGTGCTTTCTGGTAGCAATCTGATATTAAGCAAAAACAGTGCTGAGATGTGCAGTTTGCATGATTTGTTCTGTATATATTCCTGGTTATAAGAAACCCTGTAAAAACAGTTCTGCACAAGGAACAGCTTAGAGAGAGGATCCAATAGTTGTAGAACTCAGTGTCAAAGCAGAGGTGTGTATGGAGAGAACACCCAATCCACTGGCTAAACCAATGCTGGATACAGAGCCATCCACATAAAAACTAACACATGCATGCAGAAATGTTGCACAATTATCTCTGTACAAGGAGAATGCTAAAGGTTGAAAAAACCCATTATTTGCAGTGATGCAATATATTTTGGGTGGCAAAGCCCTCTTAAACAGCCAGGTTTACAGTTTGGCAACCCAAAGAGCTGCGTGCTCAACAATCACTTTCTCCATGCTGCAGAATAACCTTCTAAAAAGTCTGCCTTTCAATCACACTGATCACATCTGAGAGTGAATTATTCCACATGTTGAGGTTGTGTAAAACTATGTCAGCTTAAAATTCCCTCACATTGAGCTTCCATTATATAATTTTCAGCACCTAGAAGGCCTGGGCACTTGCTACACCCCAGCAGAAGAGAGGCACTGAAATCTATGACCTCTTTCACTCACAAGGGGAACAAATCTGAAAGCCCATCGGTTACCTCTCCCTCAGAACTGCCCGATCCCTTCCAGCATTCAAGAAGGGCAAAGATGAAGCATTAATTCAAAAGCAACTTACAATGTTAAGTTACTTATTGTGTTTCAACCAACTGCACAGCTGGAATTTATTTATTTATTTATTTTACATGGATCAAATCAATACTTTGCTTGAGGTCAGATTCAAACTTGATTCCTTCTGGGTTCAATGCAGCACCACTACATTACCTGCTGCAATTCCTAAATCAATTGGCCCAACACTGTCTACTATGGCTATTTTTGTGTCTACTTTCTGATTCTCTTTTCAATAGCTAAATAAAATGCACATGTAAAGCGATGGCATCAAACAAGTGGCATAAATCCCTTTTGTAAGGTGACTTACTACTTTGGAGAAAATCTTCTGCTAAAGGAACAAACATAACCTGAGATTATAAAGCCAGGTGTTCACCTTTGCGTATCAGATATCAGGATCTGCACTCCAGGATGGGAAAAAGAAGCAAAAATGTTACTCATTTATAATACAATATTCTAAAAGACAAATACAAACATGCTATAATGAAACTGTGTCTGATTTTGTTACATTTTTCCTCAACTATTCTTGTAAGTCCAGCCAATTTGGGGGGGTGAATGTTGAATGGTCAGGTGTAGCACTGCCCAATGTCACAAACTTCCAGCGACAGCACCAAAGATCCTATAGAGGGAGACCAGTAAGCTGACCTGTCTGGTATAGGACATTAATAATCATCCTAACATCCTAACATAAGGCACTGAACCCATCTGATTCTCCTTAATTCAAAAGCAACTTGTAAAGCTTTTGCACCATGAAAAAGCTCTTTTCGTGAGACATGAAAACCTCGTGTACTGTCAGGCCACACAACACACAATTCTTACTAATAAACAATTGCAGACTGCTGACAAATTACAAACAAACAAATCTGTGAGACAAGCGCCGTGTTTGTGGCTGAGGACCCCGGTTACGGTGCTGCTGTGTGGAAGCGGCTAACAACACCTTTCACACCGCTTACTTAACAGGTTACTTACTAAACTAGCAATGTGAGCCTCTTCTCACGCGACTTAAGCAGGACTTAAACTTAAACAGTTTGACCATAAACTATATTATTATATTTAAATAACACGAGAGGAGAGCGAGTCCACTGGTGCATTAGCGCGCACTCTGCCAAGGAGCTGTCAAGAGTTGTACACATTTACGAACGTCGCTTTTTATGTGTTGTGAGTGTGTGTGTGTGTGTTTTTTAATATATAAACCTGTGTATAAGTTTGAGGAGATTAGGTCAAACTGTGGTGTGTCGGAGATCTGCGCCAGGAGAGCCGGCCTTTCTGCCCCGTAGGAACAGACCGAGGGTTGGGTCAACGGGTCCGCCGACACCGGTCTAGATTATACAGGCCAGGGCCGCAACATAACCCGCAATGGTGTTAAAGATCTCCGGGACCGTGACAAACCTGAAATAATCCGTCTGAGGAAAAGTCACTTCAACACTGCGCGCTTTCACGGACGACAGGAAGCGGTGGGACTGCGGTGTTCCATGCTAACAGCAGTTAGCATTCGTTAGCTCCAGTTAGTAACAGCACCGCTCAAACTACAAAATCCTACACCAAGCTGTATATGTAGACCGTTCAATCTGTGAGCTCGCGGTCACTTACCCCAAACCTGCCAGATAGGAATACTTTCTAACCAAGGGGAGGTATCTCGTAAGCCGGACCAGTCGGCTAAAACATTTCTGCATACTTCGGTGAGACAACAAAAAGACGTTAGTTACCTCAAACCTACGGCGCCATGTTTGCCAAGCCAACTCAATCGAGGTCCGAGCGTCCTGTTGACCTTAAAAAACCTTGATTATTTCGTCAGCATCACCCATACGCAACGTTGAAATGAAACCCTAAAATATTCTTAGTTTGTATTTTAACGATATTTGTGCCTCCTTTACAAGAAATGACACAATTATGCGCTCTACTCAAAATCGATTAGTAAGTCTGTTTCATGATACACTTGTCTGAGTCAAATAAATAAAATATGCATCTACCAATTGATTTTCTGTATTAAAGGCAAAAAGGTTCTTTTTAACTAGTTAAAGTATATAAGTAGGTAGTTATACAGTTTTCACTCTTGCCTTTGTGGAACCTGTCTACATACCTGCAAAAAATATGACAGATTTGGAGAAAATGTAAATGCACAAGGAAGATATATATATATATATATATATATATATATATATAAAACATATATATCTTATTTATTATATATAAAATTCATATATTTTTATACTGTATGTGCAATTTGTTGATCATTAGACATTATAAGGACTCAACACATTATAAAAAAAGCATTCATTTAAGAGCATGTACATAAACATTTTCTGCCTTCAAATCACACTGCTTAGAAACAGTAAAACTCCACAAAGCTGTGAGGGTTTATCGGTTTTTGGTTTTTTTTTTTAAGATTGAAAGGGGGCAGCAATTCAACATTAAAATAAATGTAAAAACTAAGCTTGAGGAGCTTAAAAATGTCTAACTTTTGCATCAAAAGTCTGTTTTACAATGCTGCTGTTACAGTGAACAGGAGAGCATACCTGTTAATGAGTTGAAGGAACATCTGATGCATATGGGACAAGCAGTGTATATTAATATAATGCTTTTTTGTTTTCTTTTAAACGGTTTTCCTTATTTATCTATTTCTTTACAGTGTTGTCCTCTGTGCTGTCAACACCACTGATATAAGTCAAGCGAGATCATTCATACTGCACTGCATCATTGATGCCCTCCAATTTGACATCTTGACACAGTCGTACATTTTCATTCAATTAAGGCAGTTGTCTTATGTCAAATGTCTTGTTCAATGGCACTAAAATAGAAGCCCTGCTGGGGTTTGAAACGGAAGCTACCTTGGTTCTAGTGAACAACCTTATACAGTCCAGATCTTCCAGAAGTTGTACAACGTGCAGTAACTCAGCTTAATAATTCCAAGGCAGCACATTTCCATTAATATACCTTTGCACCCCTCACCCTGCCCCCTCCCTCCAACCTTCCTGATCTGAATTGCCACTCACTCATTTCCTCACATGACCATTTTGCATGAATATTTGATTGTCTAAACTCTAAGCCTTTAGTGGTTTCAGCAAACAGATAAGAAAAAGACAAGAAAACCTTTGTGCCTTAAAACTGTTTGTAAAAGTACTGAAAGGCCATGCTTACAAGGCAGTTTTGATTCATCCTGTATAATTTGCTCTTTTATTATTAGCCGACTTCATTTTTTGCTATTTGAAAAGTTATTTTGGCCATGTTGATATGTACATGAACCATAATTCAGCCAAGGGATTAGGTTGTGTAACCTACTCTTTTATAAAACAGGCTGACAGTCACACTTCAAGTCTAACCAGAGGTGCGGCGAGTGACGCATGGAAAAAACTTCTAAATAGCTTGGTTACTAAAAAAAATAGGCTCTGATAATTTAATTCAAGCACTTTGGATCCAAAACAAGGACAGATGAAAGATTTTCAAAATTATAATTTCCTTTTTTGTGACATCTGGCCCACCCAATTAAATGATACATTTGAACATTAATTTTTATTAAGTCTTTATTAAACCAGAAAACAAAGCCTCTCAGATGTGCCAATTTGAAGAGTCAAAGTAACCGCAGTACTGAAGCTGTGAGCATTTGGCAGCTCTTGTTAATCCTCCTTAGTGTTCCCTGGATATTCACCTCCAAATTTACAGCAGTAAATACAAAGTACTGTGCATGTTCTGCTGACCTGACCAAGGCTCTAAACAGACCATCCCAATTACCAACACCTGAACAGTCACTCTCAGGGCAAAAAATAAAACAGCTTTTGTGAAACTGTCCACAACTTTGCATTAGTTTACATATATAAATATGATCATAACTTTAAGTGTAAAAAAAGGCAAGTAAAACCAAGACATCTGAAAGCGGAAAATATACTAAACACCAAAAGACTGAGATCATATTAGAGAGTGATTTTTAATAAACATCATATTGTTATGTGTGTATGCTGAACCTGTTGTGAACAAGTAGGTTAAAATAATTCAAGTAGTTTCTTGCTGTAAAAAGCAGTTGATGAAAATGAAAAAAACTTGTTGGTGTTGTGCCGGTGTGCAAAAAGATTCCCATGTACCCCCTTCCTCTTTAGACCTCTGGCTACTTGGTGGTCCCATGCACTAGGGTTCCAAAATCAAAACTTGACAGTTCTGGCTCCAATGTGATGGAATGAGCTTCCTGTCTCCCTCAGAACTACTGCATTAATCTCAGAGATCAGGAATGATATGAAAACACCTTGTTCTCTGCAGATCACTTATATGCTCTACAAGCATTCACTATATTGCAAATTGTACTCCCTATTAATTCTATGCGCAACTACTGGTTCAGAATGTGAGAAACTGGATCGGATTTTTTTTTTTTTGGATTTATTCTAATTGAGATGACAAATGTACACTTGTGCTGCCCAAGAAATTCAACAGCAGTTCCGAGAACAACAGTGTACAGCAAACAGCAGCAACACAGATAAACAACAACAAATGAATACATAAACAAATGGAGAAATTTGCATCAAAAAAAGCAACATAGATCAACAACAGTAATAATAAATAAATAGGTAAATAAATACTGTTTGTATGCATCAAAGGCAATATGGATAAGCACAACAACTGTAATAATAATTAACAAATAAATTGGTCAATGTTTATAAGTGCATATATACTGCCCGACCAAAAAAAGTTAGACTCTAATGTTGTGTTGGACCGCCTTTAACTTCGATTCACCGTGGCATCGTTTCGATAAGCTTATGCAATGTCACAACATTTATCTCCATCCAGAGTTGCATTAATTTTTTGCCAAGATCTTGTATTGATGACGGGTGAGTTGGACCTCTGTGTAAAGTCTTCTCTAGCACATCCCAAAGATTCTCAGTGGGATTAAGGTCTGGACTCTGTGGTGGCCAATCCATGTGTGAAAATTAGGTCTCATGTTCCCTGAACCACTCTTTCACAATTTGAGCCCAATGAATCCTGGCATTGTCATCTTGGAAGAAAAGATCTATTGATGGAAAAACCTGGTCATTCAGAATATTTAGGTAGTCAGCTCACCTCATTTTTGGACACATAACGTTGCTGAACCTAGACCTGACCAACTGAAGCAACCCCACATCATAACATTAGGTTAAATCCAGGTGGTGACTTTTTTTTGGCCAGGCAGTGTATAACGTTTATAATCCTCAAAAAATGAAATATATAGACAGAACGGAGAATCAACCAACTAGAAAACAAGTGGTTGAAACTGCACATTAACCTGTGTGTTAGACTGACCGCACTTCAACAATCGCCTCCGAATTTCTCCATATAGTGGTAAAACGCAGTTTCTTGAGTCGTCTCTTGAACGAGTAAAGGTTAAGTGCTGAATATATGCACAAAGAGCAACATCTACAGGTAGAAGAAAAAAGTACAGGTCGGTGCAGTTAAGTCCGACGTGCGTTTGGGTCGAACAGTACAGTATCGTACGATTACACACTTGAAAGGTGTGGATGATGGAGGAGGACACAGTGGAGCAGGTGACATTAGGCAGCACTTTCTGTCCAGGTCCTGATGTTTGGAAAGACATGGCTCACAACACAGCCTACAACTGTGGCCCTTAGGTCATCAGGATAAATCAGTGTCTTTCACTCCTCCTTTCTTCCATTTTCACGCAGGTTTCCTGCCCGTTCAGCAACTGCTGCAACTGTGTTTGGTGCTCATTTTGTGGATTGTGCTTGTAGAGGCTGACGTGACAGTGTCGTTGCTTGGTGTAAAAGGTGAGAAAATCCCATTTGTGACGTGAAATCCAAGAGTAGCAACGTATCACGTTGAGACTTTACAACAATATTATATCACTGCGGTTAGTGGAATAAATGCTGGATTGTGACTGGTGGCTCAGCTGTTTGCATGTAATGGCCAACTGCAATCACATGGACTTGTGGTTGTGAGAGCAAAAGTGCTCAGCCGAGATGCTGCGCGATCCGTTTTGATCAACAAGACGAAAGCCATTGATAATTGAGCCAAATGGGGACAATTGTACAGTAATATAATGTGCAATTTTTGGCAAACAAATGGCGTTCTGCTGTGCACAAGTAGCCTGCTGGGGTGATGTCACACACAATTTCTCACGAAAAGTTAATGCTTCGTTCCCGAATGGGGCCAGATGGGAAAAAAAAACACTAACAGCTATATTCCCCCCCCACACACACACACTCACTCACTCACTCACTCACTCTTAAAGAACTAAGAGATGGGAATGTAATAGTAGAATGTCATAAATTGGAACTTTTTGGGACCCAGCTTTGTCTGGATGATCAAGCCGACATGAGAAAGCCCAATTTATACGAAACAAAGTGTAATTCGACTTGACATTTCTTGCATAACTGAGGCTCGCCTTCACTTTTCTTTTGCAGAAACCACAATAGCGTCTTTTAATCTATTACTAACTTTTCATATTTTCCCTTTTTTTAGAGCCACCATCACTGTCCAATTTTAAAGCAAACTTCAGAATTTCATTTTTCTGCTTTACCGACATTAAACATCTTAGAAGGAGACGCACCGGTTCCGCCCGTTTCCGGACCTCATCTTGTGTTCGGCTGACACTCATGGCGGTTTGCTTTGCTTGTAGACGCCATTATTAACACAAAAGTGCAGCAGCGTTGAAATTAAAGAGCGAAAGGGCGCAGAATTCCACTTTAAAACAAAAACTGAAACGCTGACTCCGCAGAAAGTAAACGCCGGCAACGGTTTCACAGTGCAATGAAAAGATCGGAAACAAATTTATTAAACGGCAGGAAAACGTATGCATAAAAACCACTGTAGTAAAAGATTATTTATTTTTATTTTTGGGGGGGGATAACTGACGGAATCGACATTTGCTGTAAACAGATGAACAAAGAAATAAGGAGGTTATATGGAGTTTGTAGAGGTTTAATACGTTAGTAACGAATATTCACGAGAAGATTGACACTTCCCGTCTCAACGATTATAAAATTATAAGATGGATTGTAATGAGGGGTGTAATGATCGCCGCCAGTGAAACAGAGTCGCACTTTGAACACCAGGGGGCGGTACGAGGCCAAACATCCAGTCCGCCGCCTTTTTTCCCCCCTTTTTAAGCCGTTTCACGGTAAAGTTCATCTTTACCCTGGTGACCTGTACTTAGTTACTCAAGGAACGTCATCAGCTGACTTTGTGTTGCTTAATAAGTTAACACATTTTAACGTGTTTAATTCCCACTGTAGGCTTGACCAGTTCTCTGTAACGTGAGGAAATAATCGAAAGGAATCTGCTGAGCGCCGTTAGTTTATGGTGAGGTCTCCACAGGTTTCTCCCATTCATGTATTACCTGGAAATGCAACTATTTTGCTTTCCCACACACACGCTCGCCCACCGGTGGGGAACAAGGATCTTTGTGTAATTTTGTTACACATTTTTACACTTTTATATGAAATTGTGATACTCGTATTTTTTTTTTTTTTTTTACCGATTTTTTTAAAATTTACCTGTATGGGACAGATCGGCGCGTAAATAGAACAATGGTATTTAAAAATAAAATAATATTCCAGCGATAACTGAGGGCTGACTGCATTTTTTTCTTTTATCTATATTGTTATTGTCGTTTTAATATTCATTCTCTAAATTTTTTCTGCCGATCTTGTGTGCTGTGAACAGCAAACGATCCGAGTTTCTCTCTCTCTGTCTCGCTTTCTCATGCTGTGCGAGCTACCCGGCTAGTTCCTCTCTTTGGTTCTTTGCGGTCTGACCGATCGAAAACCAGAACTGGACTCCTCCCTCGGAATGCCTTCCCTGTTGCAAAGACCCGTGTCTGTCCGTCTGTCTCAGTGTGTGAGTCGAGTGACGGGAGTGCCACGACCACGATGGAGCGAAGGACCACCGGGACGCAGGAGCGCGCCGGGAGACCCGTGGTCGCTGTAGTGGGGGGTGGTCTGGTAAGAACTGGACATACGGAGCACCACAAATACCCAATAAAGTAGAAACAAACTGCACACCGAGTACAAAATGGAGACAAACCGAAGAAGAAACAAAAGTAAATCATAATAACTGAAATATCAGCACTGTTTTCACACGGATGTACCTGAGCCAGGTGCACCGTGATTCTGTAACGCATATGGAAGTGGGACCTCCCCCAGGTAAATCATGTAAAATATGTCAGACTTCTCCAAACTCGGGCGTAAATTTACTTGCTTCAGGAACGAGAAAACTTGTGACTCCTGCGTGTTCATGACTGGAATATGAGGAACTCGAGGACTGGTTTGTCACGTTGCTTTGTTTCTGCTTGTTGAACGTTTCGAATTGATCAATGCTGCACTTTAACACTGCAAGCAGAAGCAAACGTTTGCAATATTTAACTTTTCTACTTCATTCACATATCAATGCGCTCTACACATCAGTAATTTTTGCTATTCTTGTCCACTTGTGTATTTGGTCTAGAATATTTGACATGCACTTTATATCTGTAAGTAGGGGAAGATTTTTAAAGAAGTGAGAAATGAGACAAACCTCCAATAATAAACAAGAGACTTTATTTATGTGCATGTGTTTTTATATATAAATATAATATATGTGTGTATGTTGGTTAATATAGCTTTCCAGAATAATGACACATTTGATGATGTCTGCAATGGTTTGGTGTCCCCTCCATGGTGTAGTTTCCTAGCCTGATGCTCAGTAATGCCAGATTAGGGTCTGTACCCCCATGACCAAGACTAAGTGGTAAATGATGGACAGGTGATTTTTAGTGTTAAACACATTAGTCTTGTTTACTCATTTATTTATTTCACCCAGCATAGCAGTGTTGGCTTTCAGGCTTTGAAAACGTATGGGCATGCCTGTGTTTACCCAAAAATACCACAATCTGAGTAAAACGCAGTACAACTCCCTTTCAGGTTGGTGCTCTCAATGCTTCCTTCTTTGCTAAAAGAGGTTTTCAAGTGCAGCTCTATGAATCCCGTGAAGGTAAAGGCCACATTTTATTTCTTGCCAGTTTGTGTTCCACCTTAGGACAAAGTCTTTAGGAATGTGCAACGCCCTCTCTTATTGCAGAATAATTTAATAAAAGACACAGCAGGTAAGTGTGTATCCCAAAATCTGTGGGATTGTGTCATGTATTTGGGGTAATGAGCAGTAATTTCTAAGAAACTTATTTTAAAATAGATACAGAACTTGGTTGTTCTGTTACTTATTATGTTTGCTGTGCCCCCCAGATATCCGAAAAGCCAAAATCGTGCGGGGCAGGAGTATAAATTTGGCACTGTCCCATCGAGGGCGTGAAGCCCTGAAGCACATTGGAATGGAGGAAAAGGTAAAACCATGTGAACTTGGTGCTTGTAGATGCAGTTACTGGGATAGAATCTCTAAAGAAACATTGGCCTGGTAAATGCTTCTCAGTGTTAGAATCAGGTGTCAGCAGGTATCTCTTCTCCTGATGGGGACACAATGGGCATCCTGAAAAATTCTTATTGGCCCTTTTTTTTTTCTTTTTTTTTTTAAGGCCTCCCTCACATCCCAACTAAATTCACTTAGGGCTTCTCTAATAAACACTCCTGGGCTGTGGCTTCAGACAAAGGGGTTCAAATCAGGGTCTGCTTGGAGTTTGCACAGTGTAACTGCATCTAAGCATCTTGTCCAGGTGCTTTGGTTTCCACCCATAGTCCAAACACATGTTTGAGGCAGACTGGGTTTGGGGAACCGAATTTGGCTATGCTGCTTGCTAAGATACTGTGCCCTGTAGGTGGGTGAGTGACTGGAGGGGGTTCAGTTTGCCCAGCATTGTAAGCCATGTTGAAATTTGTTGGTTAAATGCTACTCATTTAATTTGGATAAAAGTGTCTGATAAAATGAGTTAACTGTAAGTATTTCCAATGTGTTAAATGTGTGTTTTGTTTTTTCTTTTTCTTCTAACTGTGGTGCAGATTATTTCAAAAGGGATCCCAATGCATGCCCGGATGATCCACTCGCTCAGCGCAAAGCAGTCCCCTATCCCTTATGGAAAGAAAGGCCAGGTAGCACTGCTCCGTCATACCATGGTATAACCATGGTGTGTGCTCTGTACATCCATCAGTGCGCATGCAGCAAATCTGGCCCGAGAGCAGAACAGTTAATGGGCAAGCACTTTCTCAGGTCCCCACAAGGGCTGGAGTTTCACATCCGATGACAACAGTAATGTCATGAATGTGTGGGCTGCACAGAAAAGGTCAAAACTTGCAACCCTGAATACACACGCAGTCCTTTATTTCAAACCTGGTCCACAACCTTTGGTCTGCCTCTGACGGTAGCACTGACAAAGCCTCGTGAATGATTATCCAGAATCCTGCTGGATAGGCGGAACAGGCCGAGATTTCAGAACGGCTGTTATTAGCTAATTGTTTAGGCCTGGGAAATGTTATTTCAGGAGCAGCAGCTACAGTCTAGCTGCTTGAGAAGAACTGAGATGTACGGTGTAAAACGAGTTGTATGACCAAACCAAACGTGTGACTTGTGTGCATTGTGTCAGCTGACCCTCACACCTGTCAATCATAGGTTTACTTTTAATGCTGTAATCCCTTGGTGTCTGAATGTAATTTGTCCTTGAAAATGGGTTGGATACTGAATTTATCGGATACAGATGGTCCCCGACTTATGATAGGGTTACGTTCCAATAAACCCATCGTAAGTCGAAAATGCATTTAATACACCAAACCTACTGTCACACCTTTGGCCGCTTCTACATTGGGATGTAGGCGGTTTCTCCACCCCCATCTTCAGACTGAACACTGATTGGATGACTGATTGGTGTAGGAACCAATCGTGGATGGGATTTAGTTCCTACCTGGACCTTGTATTTTGTTTATTTTGAATTGCAGCAAATGTGTTCCTTTTTTGTTTACTGCCAATTGCTAATGTTGGTATTTCGTAGACACGATGGATGCACAAAACACACTGCAAATATGGGGGGAGGGGTATCCAAAAATGCTGGCAACACAGAACACTGTAGAGCATGGGTTGTATACACTAGCAACCGCATGACAGACTGGGAGAAGCAGATCGCTATTGTACCGCATATCACTTGCCTGGGATCAAAATTCCAACTATGGATTCTACAGAATGTGCATCACTATTGTTCCATCATAAAGTTGAAAAATTTTAAGTCGAAGACCATCTGTATTGGTTGCCTGTTTCTCATTAATTTTAATGGGAAAATAAATAATTTGCTCCAGCACTTCTGTAAACACCTATATCAGTACCAACCCATGATTTCAGCATGGTAAACACCAGTTAACTAGTTAACTAGTTAGGCTACACTTAAAATTATTAATTTACATGTTTATAACATAATCCAGTATGTACAGGACAATTCATGTGTCGGGACTGGTTTCACAGCATTACATACAGGAGATAAGGGGGACCACTGGGGAGGTTTGAAGCAGGAGTTCAGTGTTATGAGATGTTGAATTCTAATTGAACTTGAATACTAATGATGTGTGTCAAAGTAACCCTCAGTGCTCTTGTTTGACGCAACAACCAGCGTTTAGTTAAACCGAGTTATTTAAAAACTGAAATGTGAAAGTAAGGAGGGATTAGTGTGGTGACACAATGGAAATTCCTTCAGACAAAGCGAAAATAGACCAAGCGGAAGCGGCTAAGACCAGTGCAGGCGTTTGACTTTAGATAAATTTGTAATCGTATACAGTAGAGTTTCATGTAGTTTTTTTTTCTTGTTATAGTGCATTGTACAGAATCCATTTGTTTGATTTTTATTTTTCACCTGACTGTGAATGTTTGAGCATTAGAGAACCTGAAGGAACTGCAACTACATTGTATGGAAATATGGAGGGAAAGGTGCCTAAATGCCACATAAGGGATGTATGAGAATTTTAGCTTTTACTGCAAGAAATGAACCCACATTTAGGTCAGGCTTATTGGAGGTGGCTTGTAAAGTATTTTAATCCCTCATTTAGAGTGCGGGTGTGTGTGTGGGGGGGGCTGCTGAGCTATGGAAGACGGTTGGGTTTAGGGAGAAGCGTCCGCTGTCATTCCAAGCCATGAAAGCGCACAATTAAAAGTGCAGCATCTGCCTTGAGGAACCATCCAGGTTCAACCCCTCCCAATCCAGTACAGTCCAGCATTTAGCAAATGTCCCCAGATTGAACCTTGTTCACCTGAAAAATGTACAGTTAGATAATCCTCTTTGCTCCAGGTGGAGCAGAAGGCACCAAAAAATGTACAAATCCCCTTAAAATCTGCATTATGCGAATTAGGTGGTTTGCTTATATTCCCTTTCCTTTTCAGTACATCCTCTCTGTGGACCGAGCAAACCTGAACAAGGAGCTGTTAACAGGTACTGAAAATTCCTCAGCCAAAGGACTGGTAAAAATGACCTTCACCACGTGCACAGTATTTCAGTATACAAACAGTTTAATTGTTCCAGTGTTTCTTTAGCATCAATGCTCCGGCAGGCAGATTCTGATAATCGCTGCCTGCTAATATTTGGATGTGTGTTATGCACAGATGTGCAATGAATACCACCTATGGTAAGACGTGTGTTGGGTTCAGGAAGCGATGAAGTGTGAGGCTGTAAGACATCTGGCTTTAAGTAGTATTTTGTTAAAAACCCAAAATAAACAGTGTAGCAAATACATAAAAGAAAAGTAGAGCAGAAGAGTTTGACAGCCACACCAGTCTAAGCACAGTGGTGTGACAATTGCTGTTCCGCATCAGTCCATTAAATACTGTGGTTGCACCTGTGGCCAATAATCCAGAAAGATGCTGTGTTCACAATCTGGTATTGTTCCAATAAATGTATTATTTATTCACTTTGCACCTCTGGTGCTTATTTTTAAACATATTATTAATGTATAATATGGATGATATGATGCTGGTGACCATATTATTAATATTATGTCTTTAAATATACATACACACTATATGGCCAAAAGTATTTGCCCCCCTTCTAATAATTGAGCTGAACTCTTTTAGCTGGAATCACCCACGGAGCATACAGACACATTGTAGACAACTGTGTGTTTCCAGCTTTATGGCCACAGTTTGGGAAAGAAGAAGCTCCTTTCCTGCTCCAGCATGACTGTGCCTCCCCATGCACAAAGCGAGCTCCATAAACAGATGGTTTGCGCAGTCTGGTGTGGAAGAATTTGAGTGGCTGCACAGAACCCTGACCTCAACCCCACTGAACAGCTTTGGGATGAACTGGAATGCTGACCATGAGCCAGGCCTTCTTGCCCAACCTCACTGATGCCCTTGTGGTGAAATGGGCCCAAATTCCCCAAATCTGGTGGAAAGCCTTCCCAGAAGACTGGGGAGCAACTCCATATTAATACCCATGAGTTTGGAATGGGAGGTTCAATAAGCACGCATGGGGGTGATGCTCAGATGTCTGCGTTCTTTTAGCCATATTTTGTGTGTGTGTGTGTGTGTGTGTGTGTGTGTGTGTGTGTGTGAGAGAGAGAGAGAGAGAAATGTACTGTAAAGTGTAAGGACTGAAATGCCACTTGGTTTGTAATTGCACTGCAGCTGCTCAGCTGTACCCAAATGCCACACTGAACTTTGAACACAAGCTGCTGGACTGGAGTGTAGATTCTGGGACAATGACCTTCCAAGGGTAATGATCTTTCCCAGGTGGCTTGTTGACTTGGGGGTGGTGGTTTGATGTCCTTCAGGGGTTGGGGCTGAAATGGGAAGAATATATTAATTCTCGCATGTCTGCAAGATCTTTCTCTGTCTGCCTCCCATTTGACAGACACTCACATTTAATTTGTTAAAGGCATTCTTGAGAAGTAACTAACTGGTTTATGGCTTCAGCACAAACAGTAAATTATTAAATAAGAAACTGACAAAGTAATGGTTACCGCATGGCTTACTGGACCTTTGCATACAGTACATTTGTCGGTGTACATGTGTGATTCAATGTTTAAAATAAATAAATAAAATCACGGATGAACTCAGTGGCATCACTTGGTAAAACTATGTAGACCATATATTACCAATGACAAAGCCATAAAAAATGTTTTTTTAAAAAAAAAAAAAAACAAGTCTTTTGAAAATGGAAAGACAGTCATCACTTTGTGAACTGGTTTAGTGTGGAAATTAAAATGTTCATCTTTGTAACCCGGGATTCTATGGTTTTTCCCATCACATCCACATCGCTTCTCAGCCGTAATTTTATTTATTTATTTATTTTTAAAGCTTGCATGTTGCTATGGCTGCTTGTGTCCCAGTGTTCATCCATGCTGATGGGTGTGAATACCAGTGTGCTGTATGTGAGAACTGGTTTTGACCACTGAGATGGTCGTGTCCAACCCTGTGTTCAGGCCCGATGGCACCGAGCTGCAAGTCAAGGCTGACCTGATAGTGGGCTGCGATGGGGCCTTTTCAGCTGTCAGAAAGCAGTTCCTCCGTCAGAACCGCTTCAACTATAGCCAGACGTACATCCCCCACGGATATATTGAGCTGACAATGCCCCCCCACAATGGTCAGGTAAGTGTTGTAACTGTCAATCACATGAACTGAAAACTTGAATCTCTGCTCCACATTTACTTGGTGTTTCTAGTTTCCAAACATGCACAAAGCAGGGCTGTTCAGATACGGTCCTGCAGGCCCAGTGTGGGTGGTATTTGTGAGGTCTGATTTCTGAGCACCTAACAATCCTATTTAAATGTGTCTGCTTGTGTGTTCTCACCCTCAGTTTGCCCTTCCTCCCAACTTCTTGCACATCTGGCCCAGGAACACCTTCATGATGATTGCTCTACCAAACATGGTGGGTCCATTTTCTGTGTTTTGTGCCTTCTAGTGACTCCAGCAGCCTGCACTTCTTTAGATTACATACATAGCGGCTCCGGTAACAAGTTTCAGCGCTCATTGCAGCAACTTTTTCTTTCTGTATTGTTTTTTAAGCATCATGTAAATGTATAAAATTTTAATTTTATTCTAGCAGTCGGCAAAACTGCATTTTGTTTCACACTCTGTTTTAGCAATTGTAATTATTTTCTCTTATTTTTTAACACATTGTAAATATCTTAGCAGCCCTTCGGAGGCCTGGTTAGTTAAGATTTCTGCCTCTCTCCTAGGAGTCTGAATTCATAATTCACGATTTACTGCAAGGGCATATATTTTAGGACATTACAGTAAATCAAAATTTTTCATTCCATATTCTTCCCAAAACCAACTCCATTTCCTGCCATAGAGTTGACAGATTTTTAACATTTTTTCCAATTCCCAGATTAAGCTTCAGGAGATCTCGGGTATTAAGATCCGGGTTTTTAGAACATCATAAGCTTGCAGGAATCGTGGTTTTCGGGTGATGTTCATGGATCCGATGTGGAAACAGTATGATAGCTGCTGTTCCGTGTTGCTGACACGGTTGTCATGTGGCTCCATTGCTGCATCTAGTAAATTGGAAGGCGCTGCAGTGTTTGAACACCATTATGACTCACTTTCTACACATTAGATGACTTCCCGCACTGCACGATTCATAAATGATCAGTAAATAATCCCTTATGCAACACAACCTAAGCAATTTTATTGCAGCTCTGGGCAAAAGAATACTGGAACTGAGTGAACCCAGCAGCACACGGCTGGGATTTATTCCAGTCCGTACTTCCTTCAAAGACACTTCTGTGCAGTCGTACTTTTTCCTGCTGGTGGCAAAATGACTGTGATAACCCGGAGCCACTTTGGCGGCAAAATTATAAGGGTGCATGACTTACCAGTTACCAGGGAAAGGACAGCAGACTAAGCTTTCCTCCCATGTCCATCATTTCAAATCAACCTCTCATTCTTCATCCTCATCTGCACGAGTGGATTTGCTTGAGCGTGTGGAGCCTTCGCTAACAATAGAGTAGAGCAGTAAAAATGGCAGGCCCTCAAATTTCAGTCAAATTCAAAAGTGGTCTCAGAAATCCTGTAATGCCGGTCAAAAGTTTGAGTGTGCTTGGGCAACACTTTGCCAGAGATGAACTGGACAGAGGAGAGAAAGGAAACCATGAGTGCACCTGCATTCGATGGAACTGCAGAAGAACTGGGAAGTCCTATTGGCTGATTTACTGCTTCGATCTGGTAACTTTTTTACAAAAAAAAAAAAAAAACCTTTTCTAATAAAGTGTTTAATAAAGGATCATGCAAAATATAGTTTTCTTAAAATTATCCTTAAGGAACATTAAATCCCTCCAACGAAAGCATGTATTTAATCAGCACTGAGTGACTTATATTCAAACAAAATGCAAATCAGCTTCCCAAAAAAAGAGTTTTGATGCTTTAAGTTTTATCAGAGGCTCATTTAACTGCAGGTCCAACTGAAAATAATTCCTTACTAAATTAAAAAGGTGAGTTATTTGGTGAAAGCTTCCCTTTTAGAGAAAGGATGTGTTTTATATTAGCTCAGATGAAGACACTTAATTCAGTCACTTATTTCCAGGACTACTACGTAAAGCAAACAAATTCAGACAGGAATTACCTAAAGATGTGATATGTAACTGAAAAACTTTGATTCTGTTTTAATGTACTGATCTATGATGCTTTATGTAGTGCAAATAAAATGAGTGCTTCAGCTTTAAAGGTACTCACATACATGACTGAACTGATTTCCTTAAAGCTGTGGAAAAAAGAAAAAAAAATCACCTTGTTAGCCACATTTATTAACATGGAACCTGCGTTTGAACAAATGTGCTCAAACTTTTGATCGGCACAATTAATTTGTATTAATGTATCTGATTTGTTATGCATTACTCGTTTTTAGATTTTATCGTAACAGCTTGCACAAGTTATCGATCCATTTCCACAGCATTCTCTCAAACTTTTGGTTACAGGACAAGACCTTCACCTGCACCCTCTTCATGCCCTTCGATGAGTTTGAAAAAATTACCACAGGAGCGCAAGTCCTGGACTTTTTCCAGAAGTTCTTTCCAGATGCGATTCCCCTGATGGGGGCGTAAGTCTCGTTCACTCCGTTCTGTCCTTTGGATTCTGGGATTAACGTTGCCTATTTCTCTCCCACCTGCACCTAAAGCCTTAACACTCATTTCTATTCCTGTCCGTAAGGTATGAAATTACATGCTTGCAGGTACAAGTGAAAGAGAAATGGGTTTTTAATTGGTTCTGAAACAGCTCAGTACTCCTGTGAGGAAGGTGGAGAGAAAATGTGACATGAAACTAATCGGGGTTAAATAATTGTAAACTTATGTGTTTAAAAATTTGCCAAAATTTGCATACACAAACACCCAAGGTATCTGCTTTTCTAACAAACGCCAACTTTTGTCCGTTTGTTTTCAACTTGGAACAAAGCATTTAAAGACTTTAGCCTCGAGGTGTGCTTTAACTTTCCTGGGAATTCAAACCCGCAACCATCTGCTATATGGCATCTTCAGGGTCTGCATCACTTCCCAGATTCTTTACTTGCAGCACCATCTTTTGGCTCTTTGGCTAAAACTGAGGCCTCTGCGGGTTACAACTCAGTTACCAAAAAATTGCCATAAAATTGTTTTTCAAGCCACAAACCTGCAGGTACTCCTCACCCTAAGTGGGTTTTGCATAGTCAAGTTCATAAAATTCCTGAAATTAATATTTTAAAATTCAGTTTCTTACAAGGGTTGGAGAAGTGGGGGTAGTGACCCCATTTGCAAAGTGTATGCAATGCTATTGGTGCTAACCACACATTTGTCCACAGATGCAGTGCGCATACACATGCACACAAATGTACTAAAATCAACAACTTTCGTAGGTAATAAAGTTCAGTGATGCATAACGTTCCACACACCTGGTAATGCACTTTATTTTATTCAAACACATGCAGGCTGCTGGGCTTTGCTGTCACACTTTCCCACTCAAACACACATACCCGAACGTATTTGATTCAACAATTTTTATTGGTAAAATTTGGTGGTGCGTAGTGTTCTGTACACACATTGATGTACTTGAAGGACAGAGGGGTTAAAAAAGGCTTAAGGTAACACTTTTCAATTTGGTTTTATAGCAGAATGTGGTACTACTACAAACTTATTTGCTTTCCGTCTCTGTACTTTTTGACCTGGGTAACTCGGCTAGTTTTCTAATAAACCTCAGACTCTTATGTTGGTTTGTAGAAAATCATCTGCCAAAGGCTTAAATGTAAATGTACCCTTGTGTATTTCCATGTCCATCTTTGATGCTGCATTCCTGTGTGTCCGCTGGCTGTGGGCTGCTGTTCCGTTCAGAGATGCCCTCAAGAGGGATTACTTCCGCTTGCCAGCCCAGGCCATGGTGTCCGTCAAGTGCTCCCCGTACCACATTGGGGACAGCTGTGTCCTGATGGGGGATGCCGCCCACGCTGTGGTGCCCTTCTATGGCCAGGGAATGAATGCGGTTAGTTGAGGGACAGCCTGGCTTGAGGACAATGGTTACATCATTAGCTGCTGAGGGGATGGCACCTTTCTCATGGGGGTCACACAGATGTCACCAAGATTTAGCCATTTTCTTTTTAAACAGACTTTGTAGACTACATATGCAGACAATTTTTCTTGTTTTTAACCTTTGGCATGGTATTTAAAGCCACAAATTATTTAAAATGTATGGATCACATTTATATTATGGTAGACGCACTAACTTCCTGCCGCATTGCGAGATGAGTTGTAATGATTTGGATGAAGGATGAACAGTTTGCTTTTTGCAAAAGTCTGAGAAAAGAGCACCAGGAAGCAAATGCTTGGTTCATAATCAGTTTCATTTGATGACAGACGTGGGCACAGAAGTTTTGTCTTTGGTTTGTAGACAGAATCATGGATAGGTACGATATTATGTCCATTTTTATCAGTTTTGGAGGAAAAAGCTGAATTTCCTCTTCAGTCTAGGATTTGCTGAAACGTTTAAGAGGACAGAAGTGATCAAAACATCATTGCTCTGCTGGACTTCTTAAAGTAGCTGTCCAGTTTGTAGAATTTAGAGTTTTTAATTTTCTCAGTTAACAACAGGATGATGCTTCCTGCAGTCAGAATGATTAATTTCAAATTTAAAATCTTAATGTCTCCTTTTGTGTGAACTCACAGAGAGTTTTGCTCAGTGATTCTGGGATTAAGCTATTTATGTTGGATGGATGGATATTTATGTGTATCAATTTTGGCAAATTCATCACTTACCTGTAACTTTTTGTAGGGATTTGAAGACTGTTTGGTGTTCAGTGAATTGATGGATCAGTTCAGTGAAGATCTGAGTGAGTACCTGTGTTTATGGGGTAAATGCCGTGGGATTATTCTGGCCCGTCTTTCTGGAGGGGGGCATTCCATGTTGGTCCTTCTGCCAGAAACATAGCTGGTTATATGTATTTATTATTGTGCTGAAGCAGCAGTTGAACATGTTTATTGATTTCTGATCTTGTTTGTTTTCTTATTAATGTTGTTTTGGTGATGTTTGAACTCCTAGTGGCGTTTCTGGTCACTATTACCTGCCTCTTAATCTGGCAGAAACACAGTCGCTCATGTTTGGTTAATCTGATCATGCTGGTGTGCTTGTTAACCTGGTAGAAAGGCAACTAGTCATGTTCTTCTGTCTGTAGGTGCTGTCCTTCCAGAGTTTTCCAGAGTCCGAGTCCCAGATGACCACGCCATCGCTGATCTTGCCATGTACAACTACGTTGAGGTACAGTAATGTCCACTTTGTTGTGACTGTGTCATAACCAAATTATTTCTTTTTCTTAAGAATTTGCATAACTTTCCCACACATTTGGTAATCTCTATGAGTCTTGCAGATATCACAAAAATGCTCTTATTCAGAATTAGACTTTCAGTATTTCCTCTTGTTGCTCAAATGTATTTTTTTGCTTAGCTCTACTATGATTTACACCTGTTTGTGCAGAGTTGGATGTCAATGTTTGTTAGATTTATTGCTGACTTATTAGTAATGTGGACAGTCAATGAACATTCAGTAAATTTATTCAACGATTTTTCAGTCTGTGAGACACTGTGATAACCCAGGAGGTATTTTGTCCCTTTCGTTGCGGTCACTTCAGATGCGGGCACATGTCAACTCCACCTGGTTTCACTTTCGGAAGCATCTAGATAATATTCTTCATTTCCTCTTGCCGACCACAATCATACCACTGTATACCATGGTGAGGCCAGTTTTATTCCTCAGTCTCTTTTTTGGTACTGTGATATTTTTATTTATTTATTTATTTTTTTATGTACATATTTTTTCTGCTATTATGTTTGGCTGCACACCACTATACAAACTGCACTTATGTAATCAAAAGGTAAATGTTTAGTTTTTCTTTTTTTGAGGTGACCACATTTGTATTCTTGCTGTGTTATATCAGCATGCCAGTCGATGTAGACTGTCACTGTCACCTTTGCTGTTTTAAATAATCCTGTAGCCGCCACATTGGGAGAGTGCAGAACAATAAGAATGGTATTGTGTACAGAACTGAACCTAACCAGTTCCCTTTGTAATCTTTTTTTGTTGCATGTTTTTCTTTCTACTGCGATTTTCGTCCCTCAGGTAACGTTCACCAGGATCAGGTACCACAAAGCGGTAAACCGCTGGCATTGGCAGAATAAGGTAAAAATTAGATATTTGATTTATGCTTGCGTGTTTTGTCTGTTCCTTCCTGGTGTTAATTTCCATCCCTAGCATGTGCCTTTGATTTCACTACACTGTGCTAAGAATTTTTGTGTAATATCAAGGTAACTGAAATGTTTCTTCAGTTGTTCTTAGGGCTGCACAGCAGGTAACACCAGTGCCTAACAATGCCTAGGATGTGTTTCTGGATGTAGGTTCAAATCCAGCTCAGCCTGTGTAGAGTTTGCATGTTCTCTCAGAGTCCAAAAATGTGTGTTTCAGGTGAGCTGGTGACTATAAATGGCCCATAGTGTGGGAGTGACCACCTTGCAATAGAATGGCATTTTATCTGGGGTATTCCCTATCCCATTGCCTTCTGGGCCACAGATCTAGGCCACAGCAATTTTGCATGGAACAACTGGTTATTGATAAGGAACTGAAGAGTTAAAGAGTTCAGTTCTGAAGAGTTAAAGAGTTAAAATGACTGGGAAGAGGTGAAAGGTCAGAAAAACACAGGTTAAGTGGCTCTGAAAATGCAGTAATTTTATATTATCTTATATTATTATAAAAATTATATTTAGCTTTATTGTAAAATTTAAAGGGGAAACAAACTGCAAGGTGTAAAATTCTTCAGCAGCATTTATGGGTAGGGCTTTACTGTTTACAAAAATATGCATGTTGCAGAGTATAAAAGATGCATACAAGTTTAATGAAAGGCAAACAATTAGAACCGTTCAAAGTAACTTTAAGAAGAAGTTAAGTCGCTTAGGCTTCCTCAGTGTGAAATGAAGGTCTTGCAAACTGGAGCAACACTTTTAACCTGGAATGTAACTGTGCGTAAATGACATCTTGAATTGCTCTTGCATGAAGAATGAGGCTGACACAAAATAACTGATTATAAAATTATGAGCGATGGTGGTCGTAAGTGTGAAAGAAAGATGAACAAAATTATTTGTTGCTCTCAGGTCATCAGCCGAGGTCTGTTTCTGTGTTGTGCCACCTTGGCGATTGGGGGAATCTCCTTAGTCATCAAGCACCCCCCTCAACAACCCAGCATCCTCCTGGAGCATCTCTGGACCCAGGCTCTGGCCCTGAAGAAGTTCTGACACCACCTAGGGATCAGGGATAGAGCCAACACCCTGCAGCTGAACTTCCCGGAGCTTCCTTCTGGCCCAATGAGGCGCACTGGGATTCCACACAGGGCTTAAAAGCCATTTTTCTTTCAACTGCTGTGGCAGGATTGCATAAAAATGTGGTTACAGGCCATTTACTCAATTCTAGTGATTCATTTTTATTTTATTTTTTTAAACAAATAATTATCAGTTAGCTTACTTGCTTCATTTGAGGTTAGTGTCACCAGCCTTGGTTGTCATGGAGCTGCTCAGTACCAGATCTTTCCCCAGCAAACTGTCGCCCTGGTGATATCTGGAAAACATGAGTTCCCGAAAAGCAATTTGTTTTAAGTCTTCCTGTTGTTCCTTGATGGTGGATGATGGTAACATTATCACAGATGTGTATTTAATTTGTTGACTGGTAATAGCACTTTGCGTTTAATATGAGTTAATACTGTTGGATCCAGGCACAGGTGTGTCAAGGTGCAATGGAAGTGTCACGCAGCATTAAGGAGGATCGGTTCCAGGCAATTAATAGGAATAAAATGTCTGTTCCTGTTTTAATTCAGCTCCTTACAACACTCTTCTATCTACATCCCATTATTTAATTCCAGAGGAGTCAATAACTCATCAAATATGAGGCATCTGAGTCAAATCTTTGTCCATTAAACTGCTAGTGAGGTTTAGATTTCATCTGGGAAAAAAAGCTGTAGAAAGTGTTGGTCCTGAAAGTGTAACTGTGGGAAGAACAAATAAAAAGTGTTGTCACTGAAATTTTTGGAAGTGTCAGACCTGCAGTGCAGGATATATTAATATGCATGCTCTGTGAAATGACCTGTTTTGTATCTGAAAACGCTGAGCTATTGCCACTGTTTACCTTGCAGCGCCTCCCAGGTGTGCATTTAAATACCTGTTCAGTCAGATCTGGTTGGTTTCTCCTGCAAGTTCTCTAAGGTGATTCCTTTTCAGCCAAAAACAACTTTCACTTCTCATTTTGGGCGCTGATTTGGACCGCAGTGTGCGAAGAGCAAAGGCCGTGTCACCTTTTCTGTTTGGCTGCGGGATATTTGCATTGAACTCAAGTGAAGGCCAAAGGCTCACTTTGTTTACAAATGACTTTGCACGGCCAGTCATTTCTTCTGTTCCTGCAGCCTGCTGTGCACACAGTCTAGGCCACCTTGGGCGACAATGCGAGTCACACAATCATGGAGAAAGTATTTAAGCAATAATATTGCAATATATATACAGTAAGCACAGGTATTTGCTTCACCTGCAGAATGAGATCCTGTGTTATAGATGCTACTGTATATATCATATAGTAGCACAAGATGGCAGGTAGAGTTTGGTTTGCACAATGGGCCTTTGGCTCAATGGAAATTATATTTTTACCTCTTAAATGGGCTATTTTTGCAGAATTTTAATATACATAACCTCCCATTGCAAACCCCTGGGCATTAATATGGAGTTATTCCCCTCTATGTTGCTATAACAGCCCTCACTCTTCTGGGAAGGCTTTCCACCAGATTTTGGGAATTTGTGCTCATTTGGCCACCGGAGCATCAGTGAGGTCTGGTAAGAAGGCCTGGCTCACAGTCGGTGTTTCAGTTCATCCCAAAAATGTTCAGTGGAGTTGAGGTCAGGGCTCTGGGCAGCCACTCAAGTTCTTCCATACCAATTTGTGCATCGGGGGGCACAGCCGTGCTGGAGCAGGAAAGGCGCTTCTTCCCCAAACTGGCCACAAAGTTAGAAGCACACAGTTGTCTAGAATGTCTTTGTATGCTGCGTGGGTGAAGCTCAAACAGCTCAGCTCAGTCATTTGTGTCAGAGAAATTGCACCACCACTACTACTTGGTCTAGTCACTCCTTCCCCACAGGTTTATACTCCATGTTTTACTATATTACTGAGGAAAAGACAGGCTGTGCTCCACAGCTCAGAAATGAAACGGCTTCTTTTGAATGATAGACAATCTGATGTAACCCACCAGTGTGGCAGATTTAAATTTATTCAGCAACCAGCTGAGTTCTCAGGGTCCAACACTGGAGAGGTGGGACCTTTAGCAGCAATAACACATTATATATAACCAACCTGTGCAGCCCTTGTGGTGGCTGCTTGTATGTGTATGTAGAGTGTGTGAAGCATGTCCAGTGGCTGTACTCAAATGTGCGTATTTGTTTATAATGTATGTGGCATCTGCAGCTTGTGTGTTTGTAGAGCGTGAGGCACCCTTGTTTGGGGGTTTGCGTGCGTGTGTGTATATATGGAGAGAGGATATTGATCAGTGTCTTCACATTCACTCTGTGGGATGCCACCACTGCTGCTTTTCCAAACCTTATCACAAACAGAATTTAAAATTTTTGAAAATATCAAGTTGCCTTTTTGAGATTTAATAAACTCAACTGCACAGAAACCTCACTGAGGAACTCGGGTACAAAGCCGAAGAACAAAGCTGTGCATAAAGAGCAAACAGACAAACAGACAGAGATGGTGATTTATAGATACAGAGGTGCAGTAGATCTTCAACAAGATTTTAGCCACACAAATATATTGGTGTCTTCAAAGTTCTGGCTTCTTCCCTGTAAAGATTGACTTCCTAATATTTCAGTATTGTGATATTTTGCTGCTCTGAGGGCAAGTCCAATTTCTGAGCCATGACATAAAGTACTTATTTGTGACTTAATTATTCAATTTTAAATGGGTTTAGTCGCTCACGTAACACTTATTTTTATGAATAATTTCACTCAACTACCCAGTCAGTTCAGTTTCAGGCTTCCTTTGCACTGCACTTCCATACCATTCCTGTTGCGGTTCTTCAACAACACCAAGCAAACCCTGTCTATCATTTTACAAAAGACAGTCACTTTGAGGAAAGGCCCCATGAAACGCTCCTCTGCCAGAAAAAAAAATCTTTCACACATTGTATTATTTATGACTACATCGTGTCACACACACCTAAACCCAGTCCCATCATTTTCTGTCCACGTTCCATTTCCTGGAGGAAGACAGATTTCAAAATGTGTGATTACGGGCTTCACAGGTTCCCCCGGCTAAACGCGCGACACCCAACGCCCTCAGAGACGTGTATAAGAGACACTCATTAAAATTCGGATTGATCAGTGAGAGGGAACCATGTGGGACGTTATTAACACGGACATGAGACACCGTATTAAACTGTGCATATATTGAACACCCATCATTAACAGCTTGGACCTCATACATCACATTCCCTAGTAGAAGGTTCCAGAGCTTGTCCGCAACTAGAATAAAGTCATCTGTAAGGCATTGAATCCTTGAGACCGAATGCGGCCCTTTGGTTGCCACTGTTTTGATGCTCAGTGGCTTAGAGAAGAAGTTCTGAGGTCACAGGGTGCTACGTGTAGATGTTGTGGAGAGGGTCATCACAAGGGCCTGACTTGGATCACGTTGACCTCTGGTGTGGACCCCCTTGGGGTCACGTCCAGCTGGTGCGATTCATTGCTGGTGATGATGAAAACGATAGAAGAGGAGCTGAAGGTCACCTTCTTCTTGGGACGGTCGGAACCCCGGTGGGACACAACGATGGGACGGACTGGACGATTGGCGTGGTCCAAAGGCCGCTCCTTCATGCTTCGCTGCAGCCAGGTCAGCCGCGAACAAAGCAGCTGCAACAAACAGCGGCGGAACTGCAGGGGCAGAAGGAGGAGAGCAGGAGTGTGAAAGAAATGCACAGCAGAGAAGATGAAGCACTTACTGTGTGTTTCTGTAGATCTACATGGAAAAAAGATAACCAAAGATGTTTAGATGTTCTTGCAATATGTTGATTCTACTAGCTTACAGATGGACAGTGAAACACCTGTAGTTAAATAACAGTCTGGTATCATGGAAATGCAACTAGGCCTCCTGGGTGGATGGGCGTTGGTTAATTGTGGCCAGGTTACCCTGAATCCATCTCAAGCTTCTAAACTCTTCATAAAGCGCAGGAGAAAAACATGACTGCTGCATTTGCATAACTAAAAAAATGTGTTTTATTGACTTGAATTTGTGCTGCAAATACAAACTTAGTCAGGTGTCACCTTTCTGCTCATGAAGGTGTAGATGAGCGGGTTGTATGCTGTGCTGGACTTGGCAAAAAAGGAGGGGATGATGGAGACGGGCGGTGTGATGACTTTCTTTTTGCAGAAGGCCTCCAGCATGGACACGACCGCGTAGGGAGTCCAGCAGATAAGGAAGCAGGAGATCATCAGCAGAAACATGGCGGCCACCTTCTTCTCGTAGCGAAGGATTTTAATTACTTGAACTGTCTGAAGGTCCTGAATTGACCGAAGCTACAATGCGTTAGAAAAGAAAACAGAGCTGAAACACCAGAATTTCTTGCTTCTAAGAATGCAATCAAACACAATGCTGTCTAACTTTTCTGTAGGAATGTTCTATATACAGGTTCACAGCACCTGGTGTGCACAGCTGGACATGCGTTTAATCCCCATTCAGTCTGTGTAGAGTTTGCAGGTTCTCCCCATGATCGCATAGGTTTTGTCCCTCTTAGTATATTTAACATAGTAAGCTGGTTTGGATAAAGGTGTCAGTTACTGTATGTAAACCACAGTATCACTGAACCTCACTTTGCAAAAAAGTACACTGTATTGCCAAAAGTAGGTGGACGCCCCATCTAATGACTGAGCTGAGCTGTTTGAGCTGCACCCACGCAGCATACAAACAGTTTTTAGACAACTGTATGCTTCCAGCTTTGGGGCTACAGTCTGGAGAATAAGCTTCTTTACTGCTCCAACATGGCTGTGTATTCCCATGCACAAAGTCAGCTCCATAACAACATGGTTTGCCCAGGTTGGTGGTGAAGAACTTGCGTGGCTGCACAGAGCCATGACCTCAACCCCACTGAACACCTTTGGGATGAACTAGAATGCTGTCCGTGAACCAGGCCTTCTCACCTGACCTCACTGATACTCTTTTGGCTGAATGTTCACAAATTCCCAAAATCTGGTGGAAAGCCTTCCCAGAAGAACGGGGGCTCTTATAGCAGCAAAGGGGGAACAACTCCATATGAATGCCCATGGGTTTGGAATGGGAGGATCAACAAGCACATATGTGTACAATGCTCAGGTGTCCACATACTTTTGGCCATGTAGTGTAGTTCTGTATAGCATTGTTTTTTATTTTTATTTAATCACTTAGCGAATGCTCTTCGCAAATTATGCAACAGCAGTTGATAAACCTGCACTTCAGGTGTTTCACTCCGTGCTTTCTTCACTATTGAGTCTTCAAGTGGATGCACATGACCTTTTCCGTCACTTTTTAATTTTGTTGCAGCAAAATTACATTTCTTGCATGTATCATTCATTTTGAGACTCCACTGGATCCGACAAAACTGCTGACAACTGTGTGGGTTATTACTGTAGGTCTGTGCACAGCACCACTAAGCAAACGTATCACATTTAAGGCCACAGACATACCTGCCAGTATATCCCTTAGGTAATTATTTTATTTCTGTTATGTGTGATATATGATATTTACTGAAATTCTGCAGTCAACATACATGAACCTTGGTTTTGAAATGACCTTTATGACAGACACTGACATCAGCTTTGCCCCTTTTATTTCTCTGGTGCCTTACCATTGACAACGTTTGTGCTGTGTTGTCTTTACCAGATACCTGGAAGCCTGACCTGCAGTACAGCATCACCAAAACGTTCAACAAAAACAAGGCCTGGGAAATGAACTGATAAACTCCATTGGGGTTCCTACATGATTGTCCATTGAGAGTAAGGATGGATATTGTCCTACACTGCATAGCAGCTGTTACGGATGCAGGCTTTACAAGCAGATCCTCAATGTCGCAAATATTTTCAAAAATAGCTGAAACTGAAGGTAGCTGAAGCAGAGTGCTTACAATTACGGTGTCATATGTGTCGATCGATGCATATGTAATCACTTTCCACTGACCTGAACGCTTGGAGACCTTTGTCTTTGCTGACTAAGCCATTACCATTTACCCTCAAACCGTTTTTTCATTGCTGTGCAGGGGAGGGGGGTGAGATGAGTGCTGTGCTGTTTGCTGATACGGACAGTTAGACATGCAGTACTTATGTGCAGTAAGGTGAATTGTACTGATTTACCGCATTGTTTAACCCTGCCAGTCCTATCACCCCTTGGTGTCCAGGCAGCTGTTTACAGCTCCTTGGTGCATTTCCCGAGAAGGTGACCTGCTGTATTCGACCGCCGAAACGGATTGCGTCCTTACCATTCGCACCGTGTACAGGATATTCCCATAGCAGTAAGCCATGATCCCCACTGGCACGAAGAAGCAGGCCAGGAAGAAGAAGAGGATGAAGGAAGCATCATTGGGATCCTTAGAAGCCCAATCCAGGGAGCAGCCCAGTTGGTGGATCTCAAGTTTGTATCGGTTCCAGCCGAGCAGCGGTGCTCCGGTCCACGCTAAAGAGTACAGCCAGATGTGTGTGATGACTCTCCAGACCCAGGGAAAGTCAACCACCTTGGCGTGGACGACCCGTATGTAGCGCTCGTAGGCCAAGGCGCACAGGGTCATGATGGACACAATGCCTGCAGAGAGGACATGTTAACAGTGAGAAAACACTCCTGCACGAGGGCTTCTTTATGGTCTATGAGCAGTAGCACGGGGCAATAAAATATGCTTAAACACCCAAACGATTGTAAAACCACATCTCAGCTAACTTAGGCCAGCACTTTCTTAATGGATCTGTATCTTATTTGCAAGGTTGTTTCATGCAAAAACAAAACGTGAGCATCCTCAGAGCTCTGCAGCAGTACAAGCTCAAATTGAACATCTCAACATGCAAATATGAGAAACTAAAAAAGGGTTGAAGTCACAGCCCCCAGCCCAGCAACCACCAACATCAACATGACTAAGGCCTCGTCCATACACCTGCGGATATTTTTGAAAACGCAGTTTTTCCAAATCCGTGTAAAACACAAAGCCCTGATTGCAAATGATAAAACAGGTAGTCCACCATTGCTTTGCCTGGCGTGTGCACAGTGTACACACAAAACAACAACGCCTCATGAGAGGTGAAGCAATGACGTCAGAACTGCTCGAAATCACCGTTTTACTCGTCCGCACGATCACATCCTAACCAGAGTTTTGAAAAATCTCCATCTTGGAAGGTGTTTTCAAAAAGCTCAGTTTTCAGTACCCTAACATGCTGCTTTGTGTGGATGAGAGGTCGAAACATAGAGAAAAAGCTGCATTTCCAAAAATATCCGCATCCTATTTTGTATCTGTTTTTAAGTATGTCCAGGCAATCTGAAGGTGTTTAAGGATAAATGACAGCGGGATGTGCTGGAGGTCTTCAAGAGGACCTGGTGAGAACTTTTAACCAATAGGAGATGAAATGTGAAAATGTGTGAAAAACCGCTGTTGGGTGTTCATGTTGTAAAGCTTGTTTTGAGTTCAAAGCATTCTTGTACAGTCATTTAAATAAAGCGGAGAGGACTTTCATGAGAGACACATCTGCGTGCGCAAAGGATCAGCAAGCAATGCTATCGATACACATTTCGCTTCAGATGTTTCTGGCTCTCATCGCCATGCGCAGTGACCACTTTGGCTACCGTTTGGAATGAAGATCTCCTTCTAGGATGGTCAGCAGCACGACGGAGGCCGACTTTCCGTGAATAATTAATGAGCGATGGCTTAGGGAACACGCGTCAAGGTCAGTTTCCTGATCCTTTCCCCACCATAATATTTTCAGTGAAGCAAAGCAGTAAAGCAATTTAACCGCAGTATAAGACTATAGAAACTGTGTGCAAGTTAGAGATGGCAGCACATGAATGAAGGCAACGGGGGACTTCGTGCCACATTTCGGTTAACTAACGCGACCTCAGTTAAATCTAAAATCGACCATTTTTATGCCAAACTGGACACTTTGCTTGATAAAGGTGTTTCATTAAGCTGAGGTTCCCGTTCTCGGTGACCACTGTACTGTGCCGCCCTTCTCTAAGGAGGCTAAATAAATTCACTTAAGGAAATTATTACATCAGCCGGGGACCCAAGAACGTCAAATTAATATTCAGACCAACTGGGATAAATTAATCATGCTGTTATTTAATTGTTCAGGGCCGAGGGGCTAATAATTAATCGGTAATGAATAAGATAACTGCATTATGTGATAAAAAATTTATAATGTAAATAAAAAGCTGACTGTGTAAAATATTAAGAATTAAGAATAGAGGCAATAAACACAATCAGCCTTCAGTATTTAGACCCTGAACTTCTGAATTAAGGGATAAATTATTATTTAAAAAACCTTTAAATGGATTTTAAAAAATGGATATAAATTTGCAATATTTGCATTTACAACATTTTTTCCATGACTGCTGGTCCATTTTGTGATGATTTACACCCCTGGGTCTCTTTATTGTGCTGCAGTTGTGAAAGATGTAAAAGCACAGGCAGGGTTCTTGCTGCTGTGTTAACATCTCGCATCTGTTCTCCAGCGGAGATGCTGTTCCTGCTGGCATCCTTTCAGGATCAGAGCCACAGCAGATATGAAGCAGCACTGTGACCAGACTGACCTTCTCCCCCGAGCAGTCACCATGCTCCCTGCAGGCTGGAAGATGAGCGCAGGACACCGAGCAGCTCACACACACACACACACACACACACACACACACACACACACACACACACACACACACAGTCTCAACCCCACCCCGACAAACCAAACCCCTGACAAGAAGAATTTGTCAGCAGAAGGGAAGTGCTGTGGTCACAAATGTATCACCACTAGGTTGGAGAACCAAAGCAGAGCTATCACCAAGAATCGTGAACCACAGTCAGCAGCTTCACATCTTAAGCACAGGAAGATGCAAACTCTACTGACTGAATGACAAAGGAATGCATGCCCAACACACACACACACACACACACACACACACACACACACACACACACACACACACACACACACACACACACACACCAAATGGAACTGAACTACTGATGTTTCATTCCAATTTGAATCAAACTGAATTCAACAGTGGACATTAATGTGATGAATGAATCACTACACTGCAGTAAAGTGTACCATGTTGTACTGTACTGTCCTGCACTGTAAATTCTCTCCTGAGCCCCCCCCCCCCCCCAGACAGGTATTAATCCCAGTTATTGCAACAGCAAAACTGAAAACTGAGAAAGCAAACATCTCTCATGTTCAGAAGCAGTTCCACATCATCCCAAAGCACCAGGCTGCTCCACTTATGTGTTCACCTAATAAAGATACAAAAGTAATAGGTGATAATAGGTTTTTTCTTTTTTTAAAATATTTAAATATTTTCTAATTTTTTACCACTCTAACATCTCCCTAATGAAGAAATAAGGAGCAAATGGAATTGGCTACAAAGCACGTGTCACCAGTGAACTTACAATTTATTATTATTATTATTATTATTATTATTATTATTATTATTATTATTATTATTGTTGTTGTTGTTGTTGTTGTTGTTGTTGTTGTTGTTGCGTGTAAGCATGAAGGCGGGCGGAGTGCGGGCACCAGCCGGAGTCCCGCGTCCCACTGACCGAAGAGGCTGTTGCTGAAACCGTCCCACACGCATGTGGCCGAGTTCCACGTCCACCCCCCTCTGATGCAGGACACGAAGGTGAAGTGGACCCCCACGACGGACACCAGCAGGTCGCTCACGCTAATGTTCACCAGCAGCAAGTTGGTGGGGGTGCGCAGCCGCTTGAAGCGGTAGTAGAGCAGCAGCACCAGCGCGTTGTTGCAGAAGCCCAGGAGCCCGATGGTGCCCGCGGTGGCGGCGAGCAGCCGGTACGTCCCGGCGGCGAACACGTAGTGCTGGCTCGCAGAGTCGGACTCGGGCTCGGACTCGGACTCGAACTCGAACTCCAAGTCGGACTCGGATTCGGGCGCCGCTGTGGCGTTGGTGGCGCTCATCGCGTGCGGGGCTCCGCGTGTGGCGCGGCGCGGTGTGCGGGCGTAGCGGCGGCCACGGGCATGGCGCAGCGCTTCGTCGGCGCCCCAAAGTCGCTCTAATCCGTTCAAAGCCCCCTTTGCCTGTCGGTTTCGTGAAGAATTAAAGGGAATTTGAGAGAAGAGTGGAGTGAAGCGCGGTGGGGGGGTGGTGGTGAGGGGGGGGTCGGTTTAGTGTGTCAGCGCCGCTGTCGCGCGTGAAACGAGGTGAAGAGAAAACGACGCGACTCGGTTCTGCGGGCGCTCGCTGTCATATTCATGCCGGACTGACAAAAATCACTGTTTGATAGCATGGAGGACCAGCTAATAATAATAATAATAATAATAATAATAATAATAATAATAGAATCATAATAAAAACAGGACCTATTATTATCATCATCATCACCCCTTTCTCTTTTTTGGTCCACGTTGAGATGATTGCCATGGAGGAGCTGTCCAGCCAAAGGCTTTAACCCTCACGTCCTGCCGGTTGCTTTCAAAGTCCTGCTGGTTCCATGGAGCAGAAGCCATGTGGACCAAAAAACAGTGAAATGGGAAACATGTGGTGCATCTCTCCACATGCAGCAAAGAAGATAGCTATCGTTTTGTACCATTAAAGTTTGGAACTTAAATTGGTTTGGTGCGGTTGCCCACCAGTTTGGGTCCAGACCTTTGTGAGCAGACAATGTCACTGCTATGTTGCCTTTCTTCTGTTCTGTCAGTAGATGCGATCCAGCACCATCCCATCCTTTGCTCATTTGGTTTTTCATCGTTTCAGGGTCATACATGTTGACTGAGGTGCATTTCTGCTGCCAAGACTACAATGAATCACACCATTCACCTGTGTGAGGGGTGAGGAATGTCTGACACCTGTGTGAATTCCAAAAACACACCTGGTGGGGCTTCACAGGTAAGTCTAAGTAGATCATGTTCATCTTTTCAGTGTAAAATATGTCTCTGGTCTCCTATTTATGTTTTATTTATAAATGGAACACCCAATACTGTGAAGTGATATTTAATATGCAAGTCAAGTTGTAACTCAAGATGCCTCCATGTAGATGCAGGTAGATATTTCATGAGGCCAGGTGTAAATATGACTCTTGAAAGTCACCTCTGTTCAATAGCAGCAGCTGGTTTTGTGCTGGTAATCCTGGGAAATATTTAAAATAGTTGAAGAGTAAGGAAGTTATCAGCAAGTATCTACCTGCAGATGAGGTGTACATTGTTAAAGGACAAATTAGCTGACACTTTTCTTCAAAGCATCTTCCAATGTTAGGTTTGTATACTGAGCTACTTGCAGTTATTTACACATCCCGGTGTCTTCAGGACAGAAACCTTCAGGTACCTTCATGTCTTCAATGACCCCAACTTATTTTTTTCAATTCTAAGGTTGTGTACGTAAAATGAAGGACCTTTGTTCAGTTCTGTTGAAATATCTGGAAAGATGGAAAGTCCAAAAATGCCGTGATTTACACAAGCAAGTTTTGGCACATGACACATATCTGTCGGAATAATTTTTTTAAATCCAAAATGATTTTCTCTCACTTAGTTGTCAACACAAACAGGAAATATTGAAATTCTGAACAAGGCCTCTTCTTAGACTCTTGAGTAGCATTTTTGCTAGCCAGTCTGAAACAGATGCTTCACCAAAACCTGGGGCAGAGTCTGGAATTCATGCCAAACACAGAAACCCGTGAAACAGCAGACAGAAACAACAAGGTAATTAAACAGGAGAAAAAGAAGCAGAACCCAAAACAGAAACTGCAGGCCTCCTTCCAGAATTTCAAACCACATTTGAAACTCAGGAAGTGGTACAATCTCCAGAATGACACTGCTGCTCAGGCCCGAGGTGAATTCTTTCCTGTCATATATGTGACCCACATTTTCAGTGCTTCTCCCTTTAGCATCTTTTAAAAAACAAATTGCTACTTTTTTCAAACATCATCAAAGATAGCATTTTTAATAAAATGTATCCTGCTAACAATGAGAATATTCATGCAGACTTAAACTTATAATGGTGCCATTCTTATGTAGCTTTTGAAATTATTAGTATTATTATTATCATTATCTTAATTGCTTTAATATTATCATCATCATAATGATGATGATGACTATTATGGTCACTGCCACCATAATCAGGAATCATTATTGTTTTTGTCATGATGTTGATAATCATCATCATCCTTCTTCTTCTTCTTATTACTATTATTATAACACAACACTAATAATAACAATAATAATAATAATAATAATAATAATAATAATCTAAGGATTGTATGCTGGAATGATAACTGCTGTTGTCTACTTGCTAACTGCTACTCCTTTCTCTCACTTGCTCTCAGATCCAGCTTGTGAGTGTTACAGTCACCTTGCTGTGTTTATTTTACTCCCCTTTGGCTGTAACTCCACTCTCATTTATACTTGGCTGACGTTTTGTAGAAAAATCTGCAATTATTACTAAAAAATAAAAAGATTCTTGCACAGGCTTCAGTCTCCAGCCCTGGAAGTAGGTCAGATTTTCATCACGGCGCTGTTATTTATTTTTATATTCTTTAAAGACACAGTTTGGCTTCCCTCAATGAAATGTGGCTGGCAGCATTTCGCCATGAATTACTCTCAGCTGCCACCCGCTTGATAATGTTCAAAACCACTGCACTTTACAGGGAATTTTAATCCCCTTCCCACTTAAACTTACATTATTACGGGGCAAAATACTCTCCAGTTCAAAGCATCATTTTATTGCTTTAAAATTCAAATTAAGTACAGAGAAAAAAACTTCACGAACTCAGAATTTCAAGGCACGATAATAAGAATTAAAATCTCATTCAAATTGATAATATCACCTGCTTCTGGGTATTTACTGCAGCCTTTTGCTTACCTTTAACCCAAAGCAATTTGCCGTTTAAGTCTTTTGTATGCCTGGATGTTTCATTGGCCCAGTTCAGAGATGCTTTATGCCTGTTTCTTTTCATCATGTAATATAGTAGCCAAATAAGTACAGGAAGTGCACTGAAAAATCACGCTGTACATAAAAATAGATGGAAATCCTCTTATCTTGTGTCAGTCTCTGTGTTTATCAATTTATGTACTGTATCTATGCAGAGACCAAAGACCTGAGCTCAACATCCAGGAGAATTGTGTAGGTGAACTGGAAGAGGAGATCTGGGCCTGTAAGCATCTCATCTTGTCAAAGTTTGGGAAGATAGTTGTAGCTATGTAATTGTTAATTGTAGAAATACAATAATACAAAAAATAAGTTTTTATAATAATAATAATAATAAAGAGGATTTGCTCTTATTTACTGTTTACTGCATATCCTTGCGACCTCAGGCCTGTGGTATAAAATAGTTTGCAACTTGCTGGTAAGATTTTTCTGACAAGCATTTAGGTGTCAGTGAATAAAGTTCCAAATACCTGCAAAACACCTGCCTGTCAGTCGTGAGTACAGAAGAATAAGAGTGTGTGGAGCACTTAAAAACCTTTATATATTAAATACATTTATATATTTGGAGATAATGGGAGGGGTAGGTGTGGCCACACAGAAAGACCTAGTCAGCAGGATAAAACTTGAGTCCTACTGTTGAACAGGAAGGCAGACAGCGTGAATGTGGCCTCTGTACAGCACAATGCTAATAAGCACAAACAGAGAGAAGAAAAACAATAACTATGAGCCAAAACTTTCAATATCAATCAAACAAATATTACAGAGCATCACGAGGTTTGTCTTCCTTTTAATCTGTTTATAATTCTTATAGTTTTTGGACCACCTGCCTTAAATCCATGATAGATTAGGTAACAGCTAACAGGTGGATTTTGGTATCTGCCTGACCTGGGGGTCTTCCTATTAAATCTTCTGCTGAGGCACATATAATACAAATAAAAGCAGTTTAGCACCAGAAGAAGATCTTAAGCATATTGAGCAAAAAAGAAAAATACTCACAAACATACCGATATCAACCACAACAAACTGCCTGGGAACTGCAACCACAAAGCAGAGTTGAAAAACAAATTGCATGAAGGTACCATGAGGTCATTAGATGCTTCTAGAAAGTTTTATCAGCCATCTGCCAGTTTATATTAGCTGCCCGGCTTCTTTGTCCTAAAAGCTGCTTTGTGCATAAGGAAAGGATGCTGCGTTGTGGTGGATGTGGACCTTCTCAGTTAGGCTTCCTGACAAGTCATCCGTCATGTTTTAGTTCGTCTTAACACACAATTTAAAGAACTGCTTCATCCTCCTAAGCCTTGGATAGATGAGTTAAGCACATTAAGTACGAGTTTCTGCAACAACCTTCTAACTACTCAGTCATTCCATCCTCCCTCTTTTGTCGTAATCTCCTACCTTCTCACTTGTCCCATGTCTCTCGCTCTTTCTTCACATCTTCCTCCGTCCCTGTCCCTGTGCAGCAGGTCTTGCAGAAGCTTAAACTGCCCTCTACTTTCAAAAAATCTATGACAAGCAGGTGTAATTGGTTTGCAAAAAGAATAATTCTAATTTAAAAAAGTTTTAGTTGCTTTGGACCCATACACCAGCTGTGTTGCAATAATAATAAAATCCCTGGCTGCTGTCGCACCCATTTTGAAAACATACACAACTATGAGGGGTCCAATGGACTGTGTTTGGTTTGCAGAATGGAGGGCATTCATTCACTCATGGGGCTCAAACACTTCCTGCCATCTCATGATCGCAAAATTTCATGTGTTGTTATGACTACAAAAGCCCGTTTTGTCCCCCGCGACCGAGCAAGATGCAACCCAAGGCCACTGCCTTAAACTGCTCTGCTTGAAGTACGCATTAAAAAGAATTAATGAAATGGACGGGGAGCACAAAACGTTGCCTCGTACCCTTCAGTAAACCGTTCAGCCACCATAAACACCCGCACTTCAGTTATTTCTATAATTATGATCCTAATTTTTCTCCATCTCTACGTCTGGAGGAACCTACTGGTGGGGGTGCTGTAGAGCAGAAACATTGTTTGTTAATGAATTAAGTTTGAATAAAACAAAGATGAAGGGAGCTTGGTAGGATCAGTTGAGCGGTTGAGCAGTAACCAAAGACAGGTCCAGAACCTCCATGTGTAATGAAGAGCTGTCATGCTGTGAGCTGATGCATCCAGTAGACCAGTCAACAGGCAGACTGCATTTTAAATCCAGGTGCAGCCTGTGGAAAAGCAGAGGATCACGTTTATTTTGTACTTTTTCAAACTGAGGGCAAAGTCAGTCAGAAGCATTCATCCTATAGCTGATTTATTTATTTAGATCTAAAGATCTAAATATTGTGTAAACTGGACCATTGCAGCACAAGTTTGTTCATCACCGGTTGACATTCAGTCCATCCTGTGCGCTGATGTATTGGTTATATTTAATTGTGCTGCATGTATATTTAAAGTAGACATTTTTTCCATGTAATGCTCCATGCGATGATGTAGATATGAAATAAACTGTAGGGGCAAAAGTATGTAGACTCCCCTCCTTCTAATCCAATGATTGAGCTGAACTATTTGAGCTGCACCCATGCAGAATACAATTTCTAGACAATTGTGTGCTTCCAGCTTTGTGGTCACAGTTTGGGGAAGAAGCTCCTTTCCTGCTCCAGCTTGACTGTGCCTCCCCATACACAAAGCAAACTCCATAAACACATGGTTTGTGTTTGACCAGGTTGGTGTGAAAGAACTTGAGTGGCTGCACAAAGCCCTGACCTCAACCCCATTGAACCCCTTTGGGATGACCTGAAACGCCAACCGGAAGCCAAGCCTTCTCGCCCGACCTCACTGATGCTCTTATGCCCAAATGGGCACAAATTTCCAAAAATCTGGTGGAAATGTTATAGCAGCAAAGGAGGGGAACAACTCCATCTTAATGCCCAAGAGTTTGGAATAGGATGGTCAACAAGCACATATGGGTGTGATGCTCAGGTGTTCACATACTTTTGGCCTTGTAGTGTTTGTTCCATTAGACTCCATATGGTTCTGCAAGAGCATCTGAGATGAAGGATGTTAATTTGCCCCAACAGCTACTGGCTGTGTGATGCTTCATTGCGCTTCATATATTTATTCATCAATTTTTTTTGTTGACCTCTCTGAACCTCTCAACTGCATTCATCAAGCTTCTTGATCACTTTCTTCTGCATTACATTTTCCAAGCACCAAATACACCCAGGTTATGTCTTCTTTTACAGACTCATAGCACTCAGAAGCTTTTTTGCTTCTCCTTTGGTTTTCTTCGTAAAGGTAGTCATCAGGTCAACATCTTGCACTGTATGACATTCACAGCGAGGACTGTAGGGAAATGTTTCAGGAATGTGCACCAAACATTTCAATGCAATTATATAAATGTGTATATATCTGCTTGTGTACAATAGTTGCCTTCCTTTGCAACAGTGATTCATTTTCTTTGCTCAAATAAACCCAGAGGCACTAAGGTAGTTTTCCTCACATTCTTGCTCTCACTGTGTCAACACAGAAAATCACTTTAAACTCCTTATGGGTCAACCGAACCCAGCTGCCCCGTTTCCGCTTTTACACCCAAAGCCCCCCAAGCTTATGCCAGCATGAACTCCAACACTTAAGTAGACTCAGCTGATGTTTTCAAGTCATGTTTGCTCCAAAAACACGTTTCCATTTTTGGACAAATAGCAGTGACACTAGGAACACTTTTGGCATTCAGCGGCAACTGTAGCATCTTTGTATTTGGAAAATAAACCTGGAAAAAAATCTCAGCTGTCAATATTTAAGTGTGAATTTCTAAAACAAGGCCCACCTATAGATTGTAATCCCAGAACATTCCAGATGTTTTCATAAATGAGTTCCCTCAATGTTGACTGATGTTGATGACTGACTTGTTGTTCCTGGTTAGATTCCATCTCTCTCCCAAAAATTTACTGTACTGTAATTCCTCTATAATACAGGCATACTACTGTGCCATAAACTCCAAATTTGTACTTTTAGTCCAAGTGCTTTGTTCTTGTAACTATGCTTTTCTCAAAGCTTTAGCGCTTCTACTCTTTCTTATTAAAACACCCTTATGGGAGCCCTGTGGGCAGCAGTACTGACTGGCAGATGAAAAACAAAAACAAGGTGTAAAACCTTCTGAAAGCCTAGTGGACATAAGAAGGAAATTGTTTCAGTTTCACAGATCATAAATCTGCATTCAGACCCAGGGGGTGCATGTGGTGTCCAAACACAGCTTACTCCTGGGTGGTGCCAGATTTGTGGTTTTCTTCCAGCTCGCACTCAACTTTACACACTTTGTTCAGGCAGATGGTGACATCACACCGTCTTCTGTGAGTCGAAAGCAAGTCAGTCAGAGATTCATTCCTGCAAAAGCTGCACGAGGTTCTTTTCTTTCCCTCTCATGTTTTAATTAATTGGTCAAGTTCTGGAGCACAACAAAACCCCATGAGCCTCAGAAGGTGGGATCCAGACCTCAGCTCTGCAGTGTATTCAGGACAAAGGGGTACTGGGCATGCAAGAGCACATAATGTCAGTTTTACAGTCAAACTCTCAATAAGGTTAATGTGGGAAACTCAGTTTTCGGTGAGGGGGGAACAGGGAGAGTGCAAATGGGGGGGCATCTGAAGGAAGGCGTGACACCTTTTGGTTGAAAAAACCTTTAGTATTTATGTTTGTCTGGGTTTTATCTCCCCAATTTGCCAATTAAGAAGAAGGCAATTAAAGAATGAAGACACCTGGAGAAGAAGAGGAGAGAGAGGAAGGTGGAGGTCTGTGTTTGGTGTTGAATTTGTATAAATGCGTATGGTTATGAAGCAGCCGTCGGAAGAGGGCGAAGCTGTTTACGCTAATTGGTTTTTACCATGGTAAGGAAGCTGAGGTAGAATAGCAGTTGCTTATCATCAAGAGGAGAGGGATTTTTGTTTGTTTTGTAGGCTTTACTCGCCCCTGCAGATAGGGTTTTGGAAGTGGGTTACAATAATAAAGATAATGACAAAGAAATGATGATAATAAAATACATAAAAAAGAATCTTGTCACAAAGTGACAACCCTTTGGGATCCTTTATTTCCAGGCCAATTCTTTCAACAGCAACAACAACAACAACAACAACATTTATTTGTATAGCACATTTTCATACAGTAGTATGTAGCTCATAGCGCTTTACAAGGTGAAAGAGACAACAATAAGAAAGAAACAGTAGACAAGAATAATGAGAAAATGGTAGACAGGAATAATGAATGAAGTCAGAGTGAGTATGAGGTTGTACAGATAAAAACCTCAATCTCTGTCTTATGTCCCAACCCTAGACAGAGCCATAGCAGCCAGTTTCTTTGGAAAGGACAATGGTGGCTGCAGGAGCACAGGTGAGATTGGGAACCTGGCAGATCATTTTGGTGAGTTCAGTTTTTGCATGTGTACATTTCACCTCAGTAAGCAAAATAAAAACTTCATTTAAAATAATAAAGCGGCAGTTCCTTTAGTGGTAATAACCAGCCTTCAGAAATCTCCGTGGATCCTAATTTGCATAATCTCAACCCCCATTCTGTGGTGTCCTTGTCAAATGAGCTGCAGCTATGAATATATTGAGGTCATTTACATCTGGAGGTGAACAGTGAGCAAAAAAATGAAATCCCTCCTCTGGATTAGCAAATATATATGGAGGTGAACAGTGAGCAAAAAAACGAAATCCCTCCTCTGGATTAGCAAATATATATGGAGGTGAACAGTGAGCAAAAAAACGAAATCCCTCCTCTGGATTAGCAAATATCCTTGAATACATTATTGTGCTCATTAGTGGGTGACATTGACAAAACCATAAAGGCTCAGAGAATTGGACTCTGTTTTCAGATAAACATTTGTGGCAAAGAACTGACTTTTTGGTATGGGGTACAAAGTTCCTATTAGAATGAACTATGAAATGAATACCTAAACAACCACACCTGTTCAGCACAGCTGCTCAGCTGAGAGCATTGCGATCTGCTGGTTTCCATTGTACTGCAACACTGAATAGCCTTAAATTCTTAAAACCACTGAAAAAGCAAAAATTGGAATGATCACCCCTTGGTTTTGACATAGCTGACAAAAAATACAAAATAAGACAAAATATCCATCTACATACAGTTTAAAAAAGCTAAGGTTAGCATGGGATGTGCATGTATCACAAATATGTCCTACTCAGTGAAAAGTTGAGGCTATTTTAACTTAAAGCATACAAAGCAAAAAAATATAATGGCACACAATGTGTAGGAATCAACCATAAAGCCAGTATGGGCCCCTTGAGGTTTGTGTGACTGCAGCTACAATGAAGATGCAGAAGATGGAGGTGCTCAGTAAATGGGTCAAGACTGAGTGTAACATCTTCACCGTATTAGAGGAACATCTTTATGCTTCATAAAGTGCAAGAATGTGATGGTGAACCCTTATGCTAGATGTTTGTTAAAAAGTCACATAGAGATGCAACAAAATGTTGGGATTTTTATCAGAATGCAGGCCTGAAAGTGTTCATGAGTCCCACAGGAACAAAGGTGAAACATTTTTAAATAATGTAATAAGGCCTGCTGGTAGCCTAAAATAAAGGGATTCACTAATGCAGCCTGTAAGCATTTGATAGAAATAATAAAAAGCTGGTGCTTTTTGCAGGTTTGCCTTAATGAGAAACATTTCAGAGCCTCTTGCAGTGCTGGAAGGTGCTCACGCTAACCGCTGGGTACAAGAGTTGTTGGGCTTCAGCTTTCAGAATTCATTTGTCATGGTTATGAGAAGGTGACTGAGCATCTGACTATTAACATTGTATAGAATGCCCAGGAGGGGTGGGCTTCCACTGGCACATGGACCCCCAGAATTTTATTTTTCTCCTGTTCCCTAGTGGAAAGGAGTTTTTTGTTTTTCTCTCCTGCGTGGCCAGATGGCCAACTGTACATGAGTACTGTAGTTGAATACTACCCTTTACTTGTCTGTACCCTTTACATGTATGTTCAGCACTCTGTGTCAATGCAGTGAGAAGAGCGCTATATTAAAATTGAACTAAAGGTGACTGAGCATCTAGGGGTTATTTATAACTGCAGCTGTGGTCCCCGCACAACTGGGATGCAAACCAATGGATGGGGCCTGTGTTTGAGTTTTGGTGCTTTTTAGTTTTCACTCATATTTCTTTAGATGTTATGATGCCATGAAAATACATAATTGATGTAACACTTCAGTCATCATTTGGGATTTAGGGTGACCTGAGAGTGCAAACATAAAGGAGTTAGAGGGGCATAACAGCCATTATTGCTGTGTAAATATTCTGTTTGTCTGTCTGTCTGTAGTGTGGAAGGCAGTGTCCTCACCTGGGGGTCATGTGCAATTTTGGCTGCTTAAAATGGGTGGGTATACTGTTATCCCTCCGTGAGGTTTTTTATAGACACAGGAGGCAGGGCCACCCAGTTGAGGTCCATGGACACAGGTGATGTCTATTTGGGGTCTCCAGGCCTAATTGGAAAGCAAAGAAGAGACCCAAAGCTGCAGACCAACCCTGGGCTGCTACACCTATGGTAGTAAAAATGTCGAGCTGTAGGGGCCAAATATTTGAGTCATTGTAAGCAATTTCATAGTTTTAGTAGCTTTGAGTAAAAATGGCAGCTCAGGCATCAGAGAAGTTTTGGAAGTGAAAACTACAAACTCATAACCAGCAAATGACCTGGCCCAATGTCTATAATTAAAATTAAAAACTTTACGTAAGCAACCTTAGTGCCGGGGTGAGATATTGGAAATGCTGTAAGGAGAGAGGCAGCAGGAGACACTGATGGTTCTGTGTCTGCATGGAACTCATCCTCTTCCAGTAGGTAACAGACCCCCTGTGGGGTAACTGCCTTTCTGTAGATGAGCTCACAGTACAGTGCAGGGAGGCCATATCAGATGAATCTCAAATGCTTGAGCAGCCTGAGCAAATGATGAATCACAAGGTGGTGATTGTCATCTGGCTGACCTCTGGCTGGCCTGGCTGGCTGACGACAGCATCACATTGACTGGCTGTGTGTGTCTCACCAAGGTTTTGCAAGCAAGCGTGCTGAATTTCTGCTTCCAACAGGATCACATCTCTATGATCATGGTCTCATACCCCAGTGAGGACACACACATTCCCAACACACACACAGCAGCTCTTGTTCCCTGACCTCCAGCAGGCCAAACAATTGGCCAGCAAAAGGTACAGTGTTAACACTGCAGTTAGAGAAAAAAACTCCTTATAAACAGTCCTCCAAATCTATGGAGCCCAAAAATCAGCAACAGCATTGCATTGTAAATCTTAAGGGTTAATGTCAGCCAACCAAGAGGTTACCAGCACAGTCACAGAATTACGTGTACATTAGTCATAGATAAATGACAGCAATACCCACAACTAAGCTTGCAGTCTTATGTAACTATAACCACATTCTTATAAAGCGCATATAAGTGTTAGTATGCATGTGGTCACTGTATAAGAATGTATAAGAAATGTACATAGACATAACTGTGATACAGAGCACACTTATGAAGATCTGGTACATTTTCAGGACACTTTGGTAATAATTTTACAAGATTCTAAGCTGGGTGCTGTCAGGCTTTGCTAATCTGCCTAGATTTTCAGGCAGAAATGATATCTGGGCCATATGATAATCATCCGGGCTCATAGCAAAATGCAAATAAACAGATGGTTATTGTTGGTCTTACAATCCAAAAGCCTCCTAGTGATCCTGGTTGTGCTAGTGCACCTGCAAATACAGCTCTTTATCCTTCAACACAGTAAACACTCCCAGTTGCATAAAATGATGAATTAAAAACTTTATCATTGCTGTATGTCAGCTTGGGCAAAAGCAACTGCAAAATTAAAGTTGGTAAGAATAATATTTCACTGAACAAGAAAGGAACCAAAACCTGGTGAGAACTGAGGTTTTTTTACCCCTAGTGCAATCCAATTCCCAAGCCCTTTATCCAGGGGTGAGCAAAGCCAACCAAACAAATAAAAATCCCTCTTTTCTTGGTGATAAACAACTACTCCAACAAAAAAGGTACACTGTTCTACCTCATCTTTTTTACCACAATAAAAACTGATCAGAATAAACAGCCTCACCCTCTTCTGGCAGCAGCTTCATAGCCATAGATATTTAATCAGATTTAAAACCAACCAACCAGCCAACTTCTTCCTACCACAGACCTCCACCTTCCTCTCCCCCCTCTTCTTCTCCAGGTGTCTTCATTCCTTAATTTTTCTTCTTCTTAATTGGCAAACTGGGGAGATAAAACACAGGTACTAAAGGCCATCGGATCCAAGGCTGTATTAAATTGAATCTGGATTTGTATAACATGTCAGTCTGACTACAGAGCTAAGGGTCACATTTGGCAAAAAGTCGCTAATGAATTTGCCGTGTTGCTCTTTTGTTGGGCATTTTGGCTCAGTTGATGGAAGTTTGTTCCTGTGTGATGAATGTGCGTACGGTGTTCAAACTGGGCTCGAGCAAGGACGCCATCACATCTACAGGTGATTCTTTAATTAATGACCCACAGTGATTTAAACCTGTTTTCCCTGAAGAATTAATAAGTCTGGTGAAACAAAAACATCTCCATGCTCCCAAAGCGAGGTCTTTGCTCATAATGTTACTTCTCATGGAGCGGGCCTGCATGTTGCCCTTAGCCCCGCACCCTTCCCTCTCCACAGTCAGCAGGTGGATGATGGAGAATGCAGGGATGATGATGATGATGACGAAGAGCAAAGATGGTGGCATCTGCTTGTTATGCACCTCATGCAGGTAAAAACCTGAATACATCAACAAGGCCCATGTAGGCTGTGCAGCTGGCCTTACAAAATTTGAGTGTGTTTGAGCAGTGCTGGGAGGGGGTGGCTCGGAATATGGGACTGGAATGTGAATTCTGACCTGGTTTTAATTTGTATTTAAATTGAGTTGATAAAATCAGCACGGCATCGATCGCAGCTGACAGGCCGACATGAGGGCAGACTTCAGAACGGAACAAAAACTGCTAATCTGAACAGATCTGTCTCTCACTTCATTTTAGTTTTTGTTTTCTAAAGGACCTTGAGGGTTTGGTCTACTTAGTCCAGTCACCTGGTTGTCTTTAAGTTTGGTAATGAGGCAGAAGTTAAATTATGAGGATGGGTGCTATGAATCATAACTTTCTTTACTGCTCTTTTCCAAAAATTGCTCTGTGATCCAGATTAAATTATGGTCCGAAGTGAACAGTGAAGATGAAATGATCTTTTTGACAGGGAAAAGGCATCCAAGGTGTGACAGATATCACTCATAATATTTAATTTGAAAGTTACGTTGAATCTGTCACAGAAACTTATGTGATAGAAAACTAAAATTATGAGGCATTATGATCATGGTGCATTTATCAGGTATATTATTATCCCACCCTTAAATTTAACACATGTAGAAATCCAGACAATAAAGGGTAAAGGTAATTAAATGGAACTAAAAGAGTGTAATCTTCTTCTTCTTCTTTCGGCCGCTCCCGTTAGGGGTCGCCACAGCGGATCAAAAGCTTCCACTTCCTCCTGTCCTCTGCATCTCTCTCCGTCACCCCCACCACCTGCATGTCCTCCTTCACCACATCCATAAATCTCCTCTTAGGCCTTCCTCTCTTCCTCTTGCCTGGCAACTCCATCCCTAGCATCCTTCTCCCGATATATCCAGAATCTCTCCTCTGCACATGTCCAAACCAACGCAATCTCGCCTCTCTGACTTTGTCTCCAAACCGTTCAACCTGTGCTGATCCTCTAATATACTCATTTCTAATCCTGTCCATCCTCGTCACACCCAATGCAAACCTTAACATCTTTAACTCTGCCACTTCCAGCTCTGCCTCCTGTCTTTTGGTCAGTGCCACCGTCTCCAACCCATAAAGCATAGCTGGTCTCACTACCGTCTTGTAGACCTTCCCTTTCACTCTTGCTGGTACCCTTCTGTCGCAGATCACTCCTGACACTCTTCTCCATCCACTCCACCCTGCCTGCATTCTCTTCTTGACCCTCTCTTCCACACTCCCCATTACTCTGGACTGTTGATCCTAAGTATTTAAATTCATTCACCTTCGCCAACTCTATTCCCTGCATCCTCACCATTCCTCTGTCCTCCCTCTCATTTATGCACATGTATTCTGTCTTAGTCCTACTGACCTTCATTCCTCTTCTCTCTAGAGCATATCGCCACCTCTCCAGGGTCTCTTCAACCTGCTCCCTACTCTCACTACAGATCACAATGTCATCTGCAAACATCATAGTCCACGGTGCCTCCTGTCTGATCTCATCTGTCAACCTGTCCATTACCATTGCAAACAAGAAAGGACTCAAAGCTGATCCTTGGTGTAATCCTACCCCCACCCTGAAAGCATCCGTCACTCCTACTGCAGACCTCACCACTGTCACACTGTCCTTGTACATATCCTGTACCACTCTTACATACTTTTCTGGCACACCCGACTTCCTCATACAATACCACAGCTCCTCTCTAGGTACCCTGTCATATGCTTTCTCTAAGTCCACGAAGACACAATGCAACTCCTTCTTACCTTCTCGGTACTTCTCCATCAACATCCTCAGAGCAAACAACGCATCTGTAGTACTCCTTCTCGGCATGAAGCCATACTGCTGCTCACTAATTGTCACCTCCCTTCTTAACCTAGCTTCCACTACTCTTTCCCATAACTTCATGCTATGGCTGATCAGTTTTATCCCTCTGTAGTTACTACAGCTCTGCACATCACCTTTATTCTTAAAAATAGGTACCAGTACACTTCTTCTCCACTCCTCAGGCATCGTCTCACTTTCCAAGATTCCATTAAACAATCTGGTTAAAAACTCCACTGCCATCTCTCCTAAACACTTCCATGCTTCCACAGGTATGTCATCTGGGCCAACAGCCTTTCCATTCTTCATCCTCTTCATAGCTGTCCTAACTTCCTCCTTGCTAATCCATTGCACTCCCCTATTCTAAAAGAGTGTAATATGGTACATAAATAGCTCTCTGTCTTTTGGTTTACTTTCTTTCATTACTTTGTTCATCAGATTTCTGAATGAAACAGCACTTCAAGATCTGAATTTCATGTTAACTGAGGAGCTATATATGTTTCTTTAAAAAAAATTATATATTATATATACTTGACACATTTGAACACAATAATAAATGTACACATTGGTACTGAAAAAAATATAAATAATTTTTGTGTTTTTAGCTGATGCTTTTTTCTGAAGTGCATTGTAATATTTAGCCATTTTTATCAAAACAGTGCATAGTTATTTACCCATTTATGGACCTTTGTATGTGATTTTTACTGGCAAAATTCAGGGTGAGCATCTTGCTGAAAGGTACTATAGCTTGTTGTAGGGAACAAATCTGGTAGCAGCTTTAACCCCTGTATCATCTCCTTTGTTTAATTTGGTTGTTTGTTTTGCATTTTTGGACCACAATATATGAGACAGTGTTGCCTATTTGAAAAAGTTTGACTTTAACTGGCTTTGTCTCTATAAATTTATGGAAATCTTGATTTACAATAATTTAGCCATGAATATTTTTATGTTTTAAATGATGGCAAAAGGGATGAGGTAGCTCTGCCTTGACAATATAGCAGAATAAACGTGTTTAAGAAGTTTAAAATGTGAGGTTTGTTACGGAATTACTGAGCACTGCCGAATAACAATTATATTAACAAATTACTTTAAGAATTAACTACCTGGCAGTTGAGATATTTCCCATCCTTCTGAAAGGTTGCCCTTGGTTCCGAGTCACCTGATGACTTTGGCTTTGTTAAAAGTCACCAAAATGGATTGGCTCAGGTGGATGAGGGAAAAATGAAAGCAACGGGTGGGAGTCTGGACATCTCCTCTTTCGCTTCCTTCTCCGAGCAAAAGACCTCCAGGGTCACTTCTTCAAGCTTGCATCGATCTTGTTGAGAACCACTTCAAAGGCAGTCCTACTTATCCTGGAAAACTTTTACCAGGCAGCAGAAAGGATTTCGTGGACAAGGTAAAAAGATGACATGGGTCAATAATTTATGCATAAAACTCCTGTCTTTTTCCACTGTGGTCTGTTAAACTGAAGGGAAGGTCTACAAGACGGTAGTGAGACCAGCTATGCTTTATGGGTTGGAGACGGTGGCACTGACCAAAAGACAGGAGGCAGAGCTGGAGGTGGCAGAGTTAAAGATGTTAAGGTTTGCATTGGGTGTGACGAGGATGGACAGGATTAGAAATGAGTATATTAGAGGATCAGCACAGGTTGAACGGTTTGGAGACAAAGTCAGAGAGGCGAGATTGCGTTGGTTTGGACATGTGCAGAGGAGAGATCCTGGATATATCGGGAGAAGGATGCTAGGGATGGAGTTGCCAGGCAAGAGGAAGAGAGGAAGGCCTAAGAGGAGATTTATGGATGTGGTGAAGAAGGACATGCAGGTGGTGGGGGTGACGGAGAGAGATGCAGAGGACAGGAGGAAGTGGAAGCTTTTGATCCGCTGTGGCGACCCCAAACGGGAGCGGCCGAAAGAAGAAGAGGTCTGTTAAACTGAAGCTGAGGCTTTGGTTGATTCTAACATGGAACTCAAAGACAGGAAAACAGCTGAATAAAATTGTGTAAAATAAACAAAATTATAAATAAGGCAACTGATTAAACAAAAATGTCCCCAAACAAAAAGTGAAAGTGCATTAGTTGGACATGAGGTGCAAATCTGCACAGAAAATCAAATCCTCCTTCACTACTGATATACACTGCCCAGCTAAAAGAAAGTCACCCCCTGGATTTAACTTAGTGTTATGATATGGGGTTGTTTCAGTTGGTCAAGTCTAGGTTCAGCAATGTTATGTGCTCAAAAAATGAGGTCAGCTGACTACCTGAATATACTGAATGAGCAGGTTTTTCCATCAATGGATTTTTTCTTCATATTCCAAGATGACAATCCCAGGATTCATCGGGCTCAAATCGTGAAAGAGTGCTTCGGGGAGCCTGAGACATCATTTTCACACATGGATTGGCCACCACAGAGTCCAGATCTTAACTGGATAAGACTTTACGCAGCGGTCCGACTCTCCCATCATCAATACAAGATCTTGGTGAAAAATTAATGCAACTCTGGATGGAAATAAATGTTGTGACGTTGCATAAGCTTATCGAAACAATGCCACGGCGAATGCATGCCGTAATCAAAGCTAAGGCAGTTCAATGAAATATTAGTGTGTGACCTTTTTTTGGCCAGGCAGTGTATAAATTCCTCTGCATGCGGAATAATTTCAGGTGGTAACAAATAAAAATATGAAAAAGAGAAACTAAATAATTCAAAACAATTGTTGTATTTGCCAGTAATTTAGCCTGCAGGAGTCCCTTATTTCAATTATGTTTTCACATGGCTTCCACTTTAATATCAATTATATAAATACATATAATAGTAAGTCTAGGTTGTAAGTACAATCACATCACAGTCAAAGGTCCTAAAAATGGGTATTGCTTATTTATTAAAAATAGATTTGCTGAAACTGTTCTCAAACTTTTTAAGCAGCAACACGACTTGTTACCTGGCAGCTTTCAGATGAACACAAATAAAGGAAATTCACAGAATTTAGGCAAAATGAGACAAGAATTAAGATTCTGCAAAGATGAAATATTAACACATCAGGGTTTGTATCCATTTGCGTTTCAAATTTCATTCAGGAATGCCCTAATTTCCAGCTGGTCAGTCCTTCTGTGGAACCATGGTCATGCAGTGAAGCCCAGGCTGGGTGGGGAAAAAGGGCAAAGGTACACAGCTCGGTTGTCTGGTTGCTCTTTGACCCAAGATTCAAACTTTGATTAATGATTAATTTTACTGTTATCTCATGTTTTTATCCTGAGTCAGCCTGAAATTTTGCAGGAGTGACTAAGGTTATGTCCCAGGGTGTGAAAGCGTGAACTTAAAACAGGTCCACCCAACTGTCAGCTGTGTCCTTTGTTTAATATATAAGCAGTAATGTATTTTTTTCACACTTTATGGGTTATTTTTAGAGAGTCTGCGGTGTGCAATGTCATACAAGGAGAAAAATGTCATAATATTTGAATGATTTGCATAATAATTATTACTTTGTTAACAAAGCAATTGCTTAGTTAGTAAATAAATAGTTTTCACATTTATTCCATGGAGGTTCTGCAACAATTTTGCAGTATTTTTATTATAAAACAGGGAGGTTAATAAAAGGGAGGTAAATAAAATGGGAGGTTACTGCATTACCATCAGTTCATTTTACGATGAATGCTTTGTAAAACACATCATTGGCTAAATGAAAATTTCACAAGTGAAACCAAAATTGGTGCCACTGTAATTAAAAAGAATATTTCCAAATTTCCAGTTAAATGGACTGCAAAAATGTCAATGTCTTTGCACAAAGTGCGCATGAACTCATTAAAATGTATTAAGTGAAAGGCAGAGGCTTGTAAACACTGACATTTTCTTAACCTGCATAAAGTTGGAATTGATGGTTTATGGCATTTTAATGCATGTGGAAAATTCAGTGATGAATTTGTTAGTTGGCAAGACAACAAAGATCCAAAAACAGGGATTTGGCTCAAACTGCAGCTGAAACAAATGTTTTCAGAATGGAAATGCAGAAAGCTCCGTTTTTGTTATTTTTAATCATAGCAAACAAACAGGGAAATGTGAACCAAAAAAGAAAAAGGAAGACACAGTTGAAGCAGAACTGATTTGGACCACCCATCTAAATGAACCTCTGTGATGGGAGATCAGTAACAAAAATTCCCAAAACCTTATCTCACCAACTATAGATCCACTAAGTCACACAGGACAGCCATAAAAGCTTCATAGCTCAGACTGGAAGAAATCACTGCAAATTGTTGGGGAGCTTTGGTGTGGAAAGAAACCCCGTCAGCACTTTTGCTCACCCGTGTGATGATGAATCAAAGCTTTGAAGTCTCATTGTGCTAGGGAATAAATTGCGGATAAATGAATTATTCACAAGCACTTAAAGTCTGAATTATTCTGTAATGCCGTTGCGTTAGACATGGCTGAGCATTTGACACTTTCAGCATTGAAAGCTTTAACTGACATTTCAACTTCTGGCAAATATATGAGGATCGTTTATAAGCTGTAAAATGTAGGGCTAGACACAGCCAACGAGGGGTTATGATCCTAGAACAACAAAAAGAATAAGAAAAATGGTCCCCGAGTTACGATGGTCTGACTTACAATTTTTCAACCTTACAATGGTGCGATAGCGATTGTGCATTCAGTAGAAACTTTGATGCTTTTTTCCCAGGCAATCGATATGCAGTACAACACTCTCTCTATGTCTCCTAAAAGCAGCATGACTTTTCAGGTAGACTAGGCTATGATGTTCGGTAGGTGTTATGGGGTGGGTTGGTGGAAGCAATCGTGAAGCATGGTAATAAGTTTAAGTTCTGTTAAACTCTTTACTGACTGTTATTTCCAACAAAAAGTGTTTCCGTTAGCTGGGAGCTCAAGCTAAACATCAGCAATTAGCAGTGAACAAAAACAGTAGAGGCCACAATTCAAAATAAGGTATAAGATCTTAGTAAGACAGTGGCTGCAGCAGAAACTGAGCACTGACAGGAAGTCCAGGTAGAAACTAAATCCCGTTCACGATTGGTTCTTTTTCAAATCAGTCATTCAATCAGTGCTCAGTCTGACGATGGGGGCAGAGAGACCGCCAAAGTTCCGTTGCTGAAGCAGCCATAGATGTGATGGTAGGTTGGGTGGATTAAATGCATTTTCGACATAAAAAGGGTTTATCGGAACATAACCCCATCGTAAATTGGGAACCATTTGTAGTCAAGAAAAAAAACTGAACATGTAAACTACTGCAGGTTTGATAGAAGAAACATTTACAGATTATAGATTTTAGTCATTAGCAGAGTAATTTATGTAGATTTTAAATTGTAAATCAACAGTCATATAATGCAAATATCCACAGATGGACTGAGCTTATTAATATCCCATGTTTATCTCCAGTTTACAAATGACAAATGGTGACAAAAAAATTTTTACACCACCACGTTAGAACACAGCCACTTGCAGTTATACATTTAACAAAATGTTAAACCTTTGTTAAACGAATTATGATCCAAAGCAATGGTCACAACAGAGTTACTAATGTATAGTTAGCTCATTGTTAAAGATGGCGATTCCACTATGAACTTCGGGAGTCTTCGGTGACTCCATAGCTGTGGTTCTTCAGTTGTGACAGATTGTTATAAATAAACAGAACGTAGACAGGAAACTGCAGAGCCAAAAATAGACCTCGTATGATGTGATCAGGCAGAAAAAGAAGAAAGACAATCGTACTGTTTTCATCAATAAAAAAGCATTAAAGAGACCACCGTGGTTTCCCCGCTTCTGTTCTTGGGTGATGCAAATCATCCCGGAATGATGGTCAGACGTGGAGCCACGCAATAACAATTCAGAGACGTGTGTTTGCGGAAGCCGGGGTGTCAGAAACAATGTGTGAATTTTTCCGTGAATAATTACACACACAGTTGGGGTTTGATTAATACTGGAGGTGGAGATGGGACAACTGGATCAGAACATCATGTTTTTCTGCACACTGTCTTAACCCATCATTTCAGGGACTGTGACAAGTGTGTCGGAATGACAAATCCAGCATTCAATTTGCAGAAAGACAGAAAGGTGCGACCGGCAACATCATTTCCATTACACTCATCCCTGGAGACACAAGGTAATAAAAAATAAGTAAAGCTTTTTACTACAGTTTTTCCCCTATTTTAAATTACACCTGTGAGGCCACTATGACTAAGGTGTTAAAAGTGCGAGACTTAAAAAGTGATGCTGTTCAAGCAGCTGCTGAAAGCATCCCAAAAGGCAAAGCGAGCTCAGTGGAGCAGGAAAAACTGCGCTTTAAAAAGAGCCCAAAATAAACAAACTTACCGGAAGGCAGAAATCCTAGTGTTTCAGGCAGGTTTCTGTGAACAGGTTTCCATGTAGAGGCTGGTAGTGGCTGAAGGTACAAGTTATCCGTCCAGATTTCTTGATTTGTACCAACATCCTACTCCTGCTTGTGTGGTGAGGACACAGCATCCGTGTGGATTCAGGCCGCAAGGTCTGTATGACCCAAATTAAACGTGCAATCATTAATGCACTGCCTGGCCAAAAAAAAGTCACACTAATATTTTTTTGGACTGGCTTTAGCTTCGATTCACCATAGCATTGTTTCGATAAGCTTATGCAATGTCACGACATTTATTTCCGTCCAGAGTTGCATTAATTTTTCGCCAAGATCTTGTATTGATGATGGGAGAGTTGAACCGCTGCGTAAAGTCTTCTCCAGCCCATCCAAAAGATTCTCAATGGGGTTGAGGTCTGGACTCTGTGGTGGCCAATCCATGTGTGAAAACAATGTCTCATGCTCCCTGAACCACTCTTTCACAATTTGAGCCCAATGAATCCTGGCATTGTCATCTTGGAATATGCCCGTGTTGTGAAGGAAGAAAAAAATCCATCGATGGAAAAACCTGGTCATTCAGTATATTTAGGTAGTCAGCTGAGATCCTTTTTTGGGCACATAATGTTGCTGAACCCAAACCTGACCAACCGAAGCAACACCACATAATAACACTGTGACCAAGCTGGCCAGGTAATGAGGTGAACATGAGGTTACTGTGGATCTGAAAGGGTTTTATTTTCCTTTTGCAACACACAGGTGCTCTATTTACAGGTGTAAGAGTTAATAATTATTTACGAACATCAGCCTCCTTCATCCACCAAACACACTACCGCACTCCTTGTCTCTTGCAAAATGGCAACTTAAACCATGGGCTCCTCCCTAAGCCATTCCTTTTGCTATTTACATACACAAACATCTATTGCTTTCAAAAATACAACAAAATAACCATCATTTGTCACAAATACACATCATTTAATCATTTAACATGCATATTTCACAGTATTCAAGTTAATCCAAGCAATAAATACTGTGGATTCTCAGATGGGCTCTTCCTCAGGCTATTTAGGCACTACATTTCTCACAATTCCTCCTTTGCCACCTGGCAGTCAGTTTCCATTTCACTGCTGGTAAGGAATTTATTTGTTGCTCTAGTAACACAGACATAACCAGTAGGACTTATCCATTTGCGGAGCAGCTGGTCCATCACAGTGATCATGAAAAAGGAGCAAACTTGCACTGTTGCCACCTGGATTATTATTTGCATCCCTATGATCTGTGGCTCCATCAACTCATCATCACATCTCACTCCAGCAAAAAGCACAGTACAGGTGCACTAATGCTAATGCTGACTTTCTGGCTCAAACGCCTTACTTTTCAAAAGCTACCCTAAACCTGGAGCAGAAAAGGTCTGACATAAACCTTGGGTTCAACACGACTTCCCCGACAGAATGAGCCAAAATAGCAAAAGAGGAGGGAAAAGTGATCACGATCTTGTGTAAGGATCGTAGCATTTTAAGAGAAAAGAAAGGAAATGTAGGTGGTAGGAGAGAACCCCCCTTTAACAGAGAACCCCGATACATGGCACAGTTAAGCAATTTTACTAGTGACAAAGTGCGATTTATTTACAGTGGGGAGTGATAGAATTATATACAGAATATATACACAAACAAAGAAAAGAACCAGGCACCAAACGGTTTTACATAATATAGGCGGTTCCCAACTCAAAGACCAAAACAGAACAAAGCAAACATCCTGACCTTGGCTACAAAAAGAAAAGAAAACAGAAGACAAACTAAAGCCCTGTCTACCTCCACTATAGAATCCGCCAAAACCAATACAAGGGTGGGAGACCGCCACTTCGCCTGGTGTTTTAACATATGTGTAAAAGTACAATAAATTGCGGAGTGTTAGCACCAGGTACACTGAGGGTTGGACACTCCCCAGTGCCAAAACTTTACAATAAGGGAGAACAGCAAAATCCCCCACTAGGCATAGAACACAACAAAACACGACCAAGACAAAGCTGTTGCCGCTGCCTCCATGGTGGTCCGCGCAGATAAGCGCTTGCAGGGCTGACGTCATCCGCCGACGGTCTAATCCTGGCTCTGGCGGACCTGTCGAATGCCGAACGCCTATGGAGAGACTGTGCGAACAGGAACAACGACAGTTCCCCACCAGAAAAAAAAAACAAGAACCGTAACACTTGTTGGAATTAGGTACTTTTCGGCCATCTTTTTATTCTCTGTTCAAAGTTTAACACAATAAAGAGGCCAACATCTTCCAGAGATGAACCGCTTGGAAGGTTTTGGTTTTACAACTACGCTTGCAGAAGAATCACTGGCACAGGAAAAAAAAAACACAAAAAAACCATTGTTAGTGATTCACTCCCAGCTCCATTTGATACCCACACCGCTGTTGACCAAAGGTATGATGATGGTGATGATGATGTACAAGAAGGCCAGTTTCATACCCCTAACACAGATGCTCACTGTGGAGGAAGTGAGTGGGTGAAAAACCAACATTCAACACCTACTGACATCAAGTCATATCTCCCACACAGCATTGGTCTAATTCTATTTAGCAGGACCAGAATGCTTTGTTTTCACCCCACCCTCGGCGCACTAGGCACCTATGGCTGGAACCTGACCAGTGACCCCAGTCATCATAAAGGCGCCTCACTCTAAAAAATTCCCTCTCTTTCCTCTGCACAAGTATATTGCAATAAAATGCCTTTAAGTGTTAATAATCGTGTGGTATTAATGTGTTTTAGTGAATCTTTAGCAACTGGGTGACGCGCACACCCACACACTTAGGAATGCAGACTAATTCTGCAAAAAGCACTTGTGACCCAAATACATTTATATCACTGTGTTTCATATCGCCGTGTTACTATATTATGAAAGTTTGAAATTTAAGCAAATTACCGTCCTTGTGGTTATATCAGCGCTTCTGTGAGCTCTGCAGTTATGAAGCCATTTCCATAACAGCTTAGTGTCCTGGTACCAAGACAAGCATGCAGCAGCCCAGTAAACAAGAAGATGAAAGCAAATGTAAGCCTGGGTGCAAAGTGCAGCTACATTTTCCATTTTTTTTACCATCACTGAGGCCAGTTGTTCAATTACCTCGCTGACAGCACTTTTAATGTAGAGGAAACTGAGAGACCCTAAATGTCTCCATGAATCTTCTGTCTTCTGTCTTTCTTTGCCCTGAGCTGCTCACCTACTCATTATCACTTTCTTGACTTTCTCACCTTCTCCATCACCTGTGTCTAATTATAATGGCGAGTAAAACCCTGTACTGGTTCACACCAAATCTTTGTCAGTGGCCCTGTCTGCTCTGCTTTGTGTGGAGAAGATGCCAGGGGGTATTTATCCGCCTGTACCAAGTGCTGAAAACAATGGAAACTCAGTTACTTACTACATGTTCGCATCACTACTATGCTGAACAAACTGTCTAGAAAAAAATGCTTTGGCTCTCATCTCAGCCTCATGAATGCTTTTGTTCAGTGCACATGTTTACGTAGTGACCGTTTGTCTATACAAACCGTGAATCATCATTACTTCGTAGCATTAGCACACTGGAGATGGAGAAGCATTTTGTCTATATAAAATTTCATATTTGGAGGGGCGGGGGGTCCTGTTTAATTTTCAGGATCAAAAATCCTTGAGAAAAGCAATAGAAGTGCTTTTTCCTGCTGTGAAAAAGTTTGCAGTCTCGCAGGGTTTGAAGATGGAGGTGAACAATCACTTGGGGAACTTGGAGGGGGAATGTTTTGACTGCTTGGAAACAAAGACATCAGGGGACGCTCTCAATAGGTGGCGCAATGGAAACGCAAGAAAGAGGCCAAATTAATTGCTGTATCTGCACAAAGAGCCATTCTGTCCTCCTTCACCGGTCATGGCTTCAGATATCTGCTTAAGGCACATAGGCCTCTTTCAGCAGAAATGCCCGTCTTGGCCAGTTTTTCAGAGTAGCTGTATGAAAACCAGCATTTCTTGCATCAGCCCAATTCTGCACCGTCTGAAGCATTTTTTCTCATTTTTGGAGCTGGAGCTCTTTTTCTGTCTTTCTCCTTATCTTCATGGTTGAGTGAGGAAGGAGGTTGTCCCTGTGGAATTATGGAGCCGGTGAAGACCACGGGGCAAAGCTCAGAACAGCGACACGGTCTCGTCAGCTTCTTATATCTGAACTCACACCAGTCAGACCTTCCCTGGACATCCTCACTGTCTAACACTTTAATGAAAAGAATTTAATTCCTTTTTAAAGGTTTATTTATTCATCCATCCATTTATTTATTAACCTTTGCTGCAGATGATTGGAAAAGGGCCATTTGTCAAATGAGCTTGGCTCTGACTTGAATGGATGCGACCAGGATGTGGAGAGCAGTTGTTCCCCTACTGAGTTCTCAGACCAAGTTGCACAGATTGGTGAGACTGAGATGAGAGGCACAAAGTCTGGAGGTGAATGAAAGCACATTTGTAATTTTTTTTCTTCAGATTTTTGATGGGAGAGATAGGCTCTCAATTTGGTCATCAAGGAAATGCTCTGCATTTGTGACGTCAGAGCAGTCCTTAGTGGCTTTCACGTAGGAGAAGTTCTAACATTTCCCTGTGAAAATATCACAACACCTAGCGGTCTGAGTTGTGTAAAAAAAAAGTGTTCACTAACTCTTTTGTCCTGTTTTGCAGATTTGGAATAATGGTTATTATTAACGGAATCTAAAGGAATTTGTACCTTAGTCAAAAGTTTTTTTTTTTTTTCTCAGAAATGCTAAAACCAGCTTTACTGGTATAACACTTTCATAAAATGTTTTTTTTATGCTCCTTTGGTTTGTCATTATGCCCACAATGGCTCCATAGTAGCTTGAATAGAAGCCTTACTTAGTTGAGGAAGCCATCCTGAGTAAAGCAGAGTAAGGCCTGAATCTGAACTGCTCCTTGCCGAGAGAATTAGACAAAGAAGTAACTTCAGAGGGTCAAAGGTTATTTACAATCATTGGGGGTTAGTGAACCCAGCATACAAAGTAAAGAACTCTGGCCAAAAGCAGAGAAAGAAAACTACAACCTTTTTACAGGGTAACAAACCAGTTGAAACAAATATTTTAAAAATCCTTGACAAAACTACTCTTCTACAATACAGCACCCAAACTGCTTTTGATTAAACTGGACTGGATGCATAAACCCACATCTTTTTTTTTTAGGTTTTCCTCATTTTCAGCAAAATACCATAGAGTTTTTGTAGACACTGATAAGGACTTTTATAACTTTTGCAGTTTTTAAAGTCTGAGTACTGCCTAGTGTGGTTAGGCTGGCTGCTTATATTTTCATGACCACATGCTTATACAGCTTGGACTGATAAGCTTGTTTCTCTGGAATTTTCTATTTCTGCATATTTCTAATTTTGTGAAGCTGATTAACACATTGAAACAGGACAAATTATTTTCTGATTCCTATCATAATGCCAGAAAGTGGCACAATGAGCAAATAAAACAGCACAAATAGGAAACAAAATGTATTAAATGTACTTCACTGGCCCAAATATAAGACCGCATTTTTTTTCTGAGAATTGCATCTAAAGTTGATGATGTCTTATATTCATTAGACCTGTAAAGATCATGTACCATATAACACCAATAGGTGGCGATACTTATCCACTGGCATCAGTTATCCACAGAAATGATCAATTCGAGCCAGCAAGTGGAGAAGGCTTGAGATGGCTTGGAAAGAAGTAACTCAAAGTTAGACCAAATTAACCAAGGATTGAGGAGGAGTTGTGATGCCAGTTTTAAGATGATGAGGCAGAGTCATCAAACAACTCTCAAACAGCCAAGGAATATAAAGTTACAAAATATTGTGTTCGAGAATAGCAAGTCCAAAAAGACCATCTTAAAGATGCAAATACAGGAAATATGAATAAATATGATTTTTTCCCCTAAATGTAAGCTATAATGCTCCAAAAATCAGTGTTGAAAAATCATTATAATCATGATTGTCTTGTATTCGGGCCCATACAGAACAGCCCAGAAAAAAGCTTTGAAAGGCCAAGTTCTGTCTCGCTCACCATTCACAAGGTGTTTTTGTCAGCTGCTGCTGCAGGTGGTTCACAGCAGAGTTTCCATTTTGAGATGAGTCGCTCCTCTGTGTGGCCTTAAATAAAACATGACAGAAAATCTGGGGGTAAAGGAGAAAAACTTACATCCCACTTCTTCTGAAAATAATAAACAACAGCAGGAACAAAACATGCCTTCCTATCAGTTCAGGAAATATTTATAAGTCACAGCTGATGTCATCATTTGGCAAAATGGATTAAAAAGGTATCCCAGTGTCCCAGTTTGTATGAGCTAAAGCTGTGCAGAACGGTGAAGTGCATTTATGCATATAAAATAGTTTTTAATTCAACTTTGAGTTACATTTGTTCCTCGGGGGTCAGACACAAATAAATCAACACTGCCTGAGCTGACTTAGCTGCTATTTCCTGTGCACCGCGGTGAAACAGGTAAAACCCAGTGTCTGTATGTAGGATAAAGAATGAAGTTGGCAAACAACCTTAACTGCGATTATTCATTGCACCACCTGGATCTTAGACTCAGTGCTCCACTGAAATGTGGAGCCGGCTGCATACAAGACACTCTGTGCTCTGTTATTCTGTTCCACAATGAAAGTAACAATTAAAATCATTCACATTTGGATAAGTGGAACAGAATAACAAAATCAACAATATTAATATCAGCATTTTCCAGCCCCTTTCTCATTTATTTTAAATAATAAGCTGTTTTTCTGCTCCTACCCTCTGCTTCTTTCTTGTGGTTTTTGAAGGACTTATGTTGTCCTATCTCTATACTTATTATGTTAATGCCAGTTTACCAACAGGTGAGATGTGTTTAATTTCTTCAGAACATTCCCTCTCTTAAATGCATCTTCTGTGCTGTCCCTGGGATGAATCTTAAATCAGGTTGAAGTTTCTATGAATAAAAAAGCCTAAATTTATTTTAAAACAAGGTTCACGACCAAAAAGTTTCTGTGTTGGTGCTGGAGATTTCTTCTCATTTTCTTCTCTGCACAAACTGTCTCAGTGAATTAAAATCCCTGTGAAACATTCTTTTTCCTTGTGATCACTATGCAGATTTAAACATAATGAAAAAGGGAACAAAAAAAAGAAATCCTCCCCAAAATCTGAAATGAATTTGTAATGTGTCTTGCTGGAGAACAGGGTGGAAGAGGCCGCAGACTTTGAGAACATCTGGAGAGCAGAGCATCTCCTGGACTGCATCTCTACCAGCCCTTTGCGATCGGGGCCGATGGACAGAACGACTCCACCATAATTTTGCAGAAATGTGCGATTTAAAAATCTCTCTTTACTGCTAGAATAGCTGAATCTGCAGGCCTCCAGTTAGCAGCGAGCTGGAGAAAATGAGGCAACACAATGAATAAAGGAACCTCTGATACTTTTTTGTAAATTTGCTGCCCCTATTTTGTCTTTATTTTATGTTATACATAAACATGCTCAGGAAAACATCAGGACCGTGCACTTAAATTACTTTTTTTAACCATGTATTTTTATGTCAGAGGCTAATGTTTCCATCCATCCATCCATCCAACCATCCATCCATCTATCCAATATCAGTAACCTCTTATCCAGTTCATGGTCATATTTGAACATAATTTAATGATATTTTTATTTTGCTAAGGTCTAAACCACAGCTTAAATAAAAAGTACAGTAGCTGCAACAGAGCTACTGTCTGCACTCAAAGGAGGAAATGTTCACTGGTGTGAATTCACCATAAAATCATTTGATTGAGCTGCTTGATTTCGCTTCTCTGTTCTCGGATGGGAATGCAGATTCATGTTGTGTGCAGGTAATGTAATGGATTAGCCTTCCTCATCCTAAACGTATGTATTATCTAATGAGTATGAAAAGCAAGCAACACTGATTTGTTCAGATTTGTCAAAAAATATCATTCAGGTCCTCATGAGCAGCTGACATTTTCAGTGACAAAATTGGTTGTGCCTCAGGAAATAGTTATTACAAACTTGAGACCTGATGTCGTACCATGGTCAGTAGGCTGGCATATTTTGTAGTGTATTTTATTAAACTGACTGTCCCGTGGGAGGATCTAGCTGAAGATGCGTATGAGAGGAAGAAACTTGGGTGTAGTGAGTTGGCAGTCGACGTAGAGGGACGTGGGTGGAGTGTGAGAGTGAGGCCGGTAGAAGTGGGGTATCGAGGCTTTATATCACCTGTCAACAATGGCGCTGTTTTGAGAACTTGGAATCTGAGGACAGAATCTGCGGCAGGCAGTGAGCAGGGAAATCTGTCGATATGGAGGAAAAGGACTAGTGCTGGTGGAGGACAAGCAGAGAAGTCGTAAAATATGGTAGAGTTTTGCTGGTTAAGCGGTAACGGTTAGCAGTTAGCAGGTTACGGGGTTAATGCAGCTAATGCATGATGTAGCATAAGTGTAACAAAGTTGTGGGTGGGTTTCATGGAGTTTTAAAGAAGGTAGAGTAGCAGAGTGGGCAGTTAGAGTGCTAAAGTGGATAGCATGTGTTGTGTTGTTGGGTAGCACAGTGGTGCGTGCAGTGGTGCAGGGGAGCAGTTTTGGGACACCAGAGCTATGGCTGAGCCTTCTGGAGGTGTCGTGAGCCTAACTCAATACAAAACCTCTGAAAAGGGGGTGTTTCTGTTATTAATTTTATCCTTATTGCATTTACACTGCTCATTCCGGCTTTTATCTGCTTTATTTATCGCATGCTTCTGCCTGCAGGGATTTTCCCACCATTTTTGCACTTAATGCTGCCGAGTAAACTTACTGTAAAATTTTGAATTCAGCATGAGGACTTGCTGTAAAGTGCAAGACTGGGTCTTCAACCACTACTGACTTATTTATCTGGCAGAGTAGACAGTAAACACATCATTTTAAATAATTATTAACACATTATTGTCTACTATTATTATTAAATCCATGGTCCCAAGCCCGGGCAAAATGGAGGGTTGCGTCAGGAAGGGCATCCGACGTAAAAATCTGCCAAACCAAATATGGGAACGAGCCGATCCGCTGTGGCAACCCCTGACGGGAGCAGCCGAAAGTCGGTTTTATTGTTATTAAATCCATACCCTGGACTGTGCCAGCAACTGTAGCACAAGAGTAAATGTGTGTAGCAGCACAGATCATGCAACTCAAACACAAAAAAATGACCTTCAGCTGCAGGAGATACTGGGATGCATTGGACCTCCCTGTTCAAATAGCATGATGCAAAGTTCATGAGATTACAGCAATTTCTCCAACATGAGGCCATGTGGCGGTGTTTGCTGACTTAGGTGGACATAGGGACGCAGTTCAGAAGCAACCTGATGTTTAAAATCTTTACAAATGTAAATAAAATAGCAATTATTTTTGCTTCAGTGTTCTTAAGCTGTCCAGCTGAAGCACTGCAGTCTTCAGGCCAAAATTCTCATGATGTTAAGTCAGATTGTATAACATTGTATATATGTTGCCCGGCCAAAAAAGATTCACCACCTGGATTTAACTTAGTGTTATGATGTCGGGTTGCTTCAGTTGGTCAAGTCTAGGTTCCGCAACGTTATATGCCCAAAACATGAGCTCAGCTGACTACCTGAATATACTGAATGACCAGGTTTTTCCATTGATGGATTTTTTTCTTCCAAGATGACAATGCCAAGATTCATTGGGCTCAAATTGTGAAAGAGTGGTTCAGGGAGCATGAGACATCATTTTCACACATGGATCGACCACCACAGAGTTCAGACCTTAACCCCATTGAGAATCTTTTGGATGGGCTGGAGAAGACTTTACGCAGCGGTCCGACTCTCCCATCATCAATAGAAGATCTTGGTGAAAAATTAATGCAACTCTGGACGGAAATAAATGTTGTGACATTGCATAAGCTTATCGAAACAATGCCACGGTGAATCGAAGCTAAAGGCGGTCCAATGAAATATTAGAGTCTCTGACTTTTTTTTTTGCCAGGCAGTGTAATATTGTATAATAAAATCTAGCTAGTATAAAATATAAGCATAATACAATAAAATAACGGTAAAAGGGATGAGACACAAATGTCAGACTTCACACTACTGCCTCACACGTCCATTCACTGGCAGCTGAGTGACTGTGAGCAATAATAGCTGTCGATAGTCTGGCCTGATGCCTGGAGGCCTCTTCATCTACATCATGACACCATTATGGGGGGGTGCAGCATCAGGAGCTCTGACCCTCTCACGAATTTGAGTACCTCTTCCCCCCAACTCCCCCACAGCTACCTGGTGCTTAGTCTGCAAGAAGTTCACCATCTTTTTACACCTTTGCAGCACCTTGGAGTCTTGCTGTGGCTTCCAAGGTTCCACTGACGCTGTGGAAGCAGTGACTGCTACGGTTACAGGATTTACATTTTATATGCAGGCCTTCATAAAATATTTTTTCCCTTTGTTTCATATTGGCTTTTAAAATTTTGGACATTTACCACAGATTCTTTACTGTGGCTTTTAATTGTTAATGTGACCCTAAATTGTTTCTTTTGTCTGATGGCTGTTTTGCAAGCCACCACCTTTTCAAATATTTCCCAAAGGATGGGATGTGTTTCACTTCTATCCCAGACTATCATGTTCCTTAAGCAAAGACCACCGTTCTCTGTGTCTTTAGACTGAAGATTGGCATTGCGTGCCCATCATGCCCACCTGGTTTTTTTGCCCTTTGCTTCTGACCGAAGCTCCAAACCAAAACAAGCTCAATGGGGCCAGATCCTGAATGAGTGATGTATGATTTTAAAGCTTCTTGAACTGGCAGTGTTAAATGGTGGTAAAATGGCTATATACCATAGTTGGGATCCATGGGATGAGGGTGGAGTCAGCCATCTCAGTAGGAAAGTGTCAGACTGACAGAGACAGAGAGAGGAGGTCACATTGATGGACAGTGAGAAAATACCTGCAGAAAACAGAACGTTCCGGAGTTGAGAGGCGTTTTTATGTCTGTTCAAGTCCAACATAGACCACTGTTACGCAAATAAAGGTTTGAGGTTTCTTTCAGGGTTTTCCTCCTCTTTAGCTTAAAAAAAATGTACATTTATACTCTCTGAAATGTTTCTTCGAGAACCCCCAGGTTCTTATTGATCCATTTCTGAAAACAAAGCAGGAAATGACGGCATCTTCACTCAGTGATTCTTTTCTCATTCACAGTCACTTTAATGTTTATTTTTGGCCAAAGTGCACTTTACTTTTCGCTCACGTGCCTCGGCCGAGTTCCGGGAGGCTCATTTGTATTCGTGCTGCTAATCTCCTCACGGACATTTGCACAGGGATGTTCTGGCATTTGCAGAATTATCTGAGCTGTGGGGGTGGTGGGGGAGCAGGAAATGGATGTGGGTTTGAAATGGCTGCAGCAAACCCTCACCAGCGGCTTCGTGTTAACCGATTATGGAAACAGTGCCTTCTGATCTCAGCAAAGTGTCACTGGAAAGGCATCAAAATCTATAAATACATTTTTCAAACAAAAAAAGTGTTGTTGTTAGAAGAAGGTCCTCATTATACAAAAGTCAAAATGGTTTAAAATGAGATAAAAGAATAGAATGCAGCCTCTCACTTCTGTCAACAGGTAAATCTCTTCATAACGAAACAATCTGCTAAAAAGCTGCATGAAGTCAATCCACTTTTTAATAAACATGAACACAGTATTATCGTACGTTCTGTAGTGCAGTAAACACATCAGGATTGTCAGCGGGGAGAAATAAAAAATGATACAAGCAATGAATAATGCTATCAATATATTTATATAAATATTATTATTGTTTACTATTATATATTATTTGTGCATATATGTATATAGATATTGTATATATAGTACAAATTCCTCAGACTGCAAAGCAGAGCTGACCACTGACAACCCTGATGTATTTACTGCACTTGTGTATAACTGCTATACTGTAGATTGGCAAAAGTATGTGGACCCCTTGTAATGGTGGAGCTGAGGTGTTTTGGCTGCACCCGCACAGACTATAAAGCCATTCTAGACAACTGTGTGATTCCAGCTTTATGGCCAAAGTTTGGGGAAGAAGCTCCTTTCTTGGTGTCCCCATACTTTTGGCTTTGTAGTTCATGTGAATTTTTCTCTTACTGTGTTTATCTTTATTAAATATTGATTTACTTTATGATTTAGTTTCATGATGATAACATTTACCTGTTAGCAGAAAATGAAGGCCACATCCTATTATTTTAAAATCAGATTTTTAAGCATTTTGACTGCGTGGACAGTGAGCTGCTCTGCTCTTGCTTTGTTCTGCTTCATTCTGCCGAGTTGGGTCCTGGGTGTGGAGTTTATCTTATAACTGATGCAGGCTTTGGTAACGCATGAGGGCGGAGGGTTTGCTTTGCTTATCCTGACCCACTTTCAGGTATGCATGTTAGGAGCGCTGCTCCAAACCAAGCTACACTAACAGACAGAGCTGTGTCTAACCAGAGATATTACGCTGCTTCATGATGTGAAAAGGGGCTTAATAGTATTCAACGGTTTATTGGAAGCTGTTTAAATAGCGCAGGGCTTGACATGCACATGCGATATGAAGGAAACCAACCATTGAAAACAAATTAGACATGATTGTGAATATCAGTTAGAGTGATGGCTCACCCTGTGCTCTGCTCACCATGGTGTTTATATCCATACCAAATTATGTCTCCCTCCTTCTCAAAGGGCTTCAGGTTAACTGTGACTACGTCTGATGGCGAACTGTAGAGACCAACATGTAGCCGGACCTGCTGGACTGAAACACATGAATAGGTGGTGTTTTGGTGACTTCCATTCATACGGTACTGTGGGATGCTCTGGAGAGCAGAATTTTAAAACCATAAATTGGGTTCTGCATTTTGCTTAGAAGTTATAGGTCTCTGAAGCATATGAATGTACTGTAGAAATCTGCAATGTAAGGAAATAACACGGTGCAGCTAGATAGAAGCATAAGAAGACTATGACACATTCACAGTGACTGCAGACCTTCATCTGCTAAACCTCTTTCACGCTGCAAATGTGGTCAAAGCAACATGTTTTTCATGGACCTTCAGGAGGACTGGAAGCAAAGCAATTAAAACCAGACAAGACATGAAGAGAAGTGCCATTTTGAACCTAGACACCATAGACTATAGATCACATTCACATAATGGTATCATATTTATATACAGTGGACTTAACATATTGCTGAAGCTTATTGAGTTGCTTTGTGTAATGGGAGGTGCAGCAGGTGGCCCTGAGGCCTCCTGAGCTGAGGGTTTCGATCTGGTTTAACTTGTGTGGAGATTGTTGGTTCTGTCCATGTTTGTGTGGATTTTTATCTCACAGGCCAAAGATGTGCATTCAAATGAATTAGTGAATTTAAACTGCTCTTATTTTGTGTGTGTGTGTGTGAGTGCGTGTGTGTGCGCGTAAGAGGGAGAGAGAGAGAGAGAGAGAGAGAGAGAGAGAGAGAGAGAGAGAGACTGTCCAGTAATGCACCAAGGCTCTCCCCAGGGTTTGCTCTGCCTCACACCCTCTGCTGCTGCAAAAGCTCCAGACCACCCGACCCTGTAATGGAGAAGTTCCTACTGATCGTGGCTAGATGGCTGCTATACTTCATGCCCTTTGCAGTTCCTCCTCAAAACTGGCGCTTGATGTTGACCAAAAGCAGAGCATTTTTTAATGTTTTCCTTTTAATGTTTTCATTTCACCAGTCTCCTTTTTTCCCACATTTGCTCCTCGCCTTTTTAAGATCAAGCAAAAAAATGAAGAGCTGGGTACTGAGAACTAAACACGAGGCCCTTTTTACAGCAGAGGGGTAAATTGTTTTTACTGTTAATGAGCCATGTACCTGTACCTCCTTATTACTCCCCTTGTGACCAGTTATACCTGCGGGATTCCTATTGCTTATTTGTGCCAGGTTTGCTACCCTAATTCGCTGTACTTTTTTAAACAAAAAGTCATGAACTGAACAAAGTTGCGGGTCATTAAAACCAGAAACTTCAGCCTTTTGGAACCTTAATTCAAATCTTCTGACCCAGTTCTGGTTAAGACTTGGGGAAGAAATTAAGGTGAAGGTTTGGAAGGGATTGAATATTCTTGTGCAGCTGAGCTTATGAGAAACTGGGGAATATCATGAAGAAGCTTTGCACTTTTTTCAGTCATGCATTATTTATTTCGTTGCGCAGCTACATGGTCCGTACTAAGTGGGAAAGTAGCTGTGTCACGCATTGTGCAGGCAGACCCTAAATCATACTGAGAGTAACACCCCTTGAATCGCTCAGCCGTGTTGACATTTCCTCATCCTCTGCCTGCTATCTCCATTTTATTCTTATTTTTCTTTCTGTGGGGCCTAAATCCCAGCTAAACAACTGTCTGTCCTTGAAGTGTTGTGCGCCTCATGGGTGTCTTGTGAAAACAGAGTTGAAACCCACACTGGTCCTTATTTAAACCTGGGCCAACATTTCCAGGAACTTCAGTACCTCTTCATTCTGCAGTGAACTGTGGTGAGATGAATGTGGCAGCTGCTGTGGAATTCAAAGGTGTCAGAGGTGTGAAGCTCGGTTTCTTTACTTATGGATGCTTGGACTATGAGCCGTCCCACCTTGCGATTCGGGTGGAATCCTGCTTCCCGCAGAAAGACAACCAGAAACAATTTAAAGCCATGATAATCGAATGACAGATATCCCACCTCTCCTGGAAGTTCCGGGAGTCTTCCGCATATCAAAAGCGGCTCCCTGATGTCTGCATGTCAGGACGCTGACGGGGGCGAGGTAAGGGACCCAACTGCAGACATGACATGAGGGGCTGAGTTCACAGGGACAAAGATGTTTAACATAAAACAAGGAAGTGCAGGGATAGCACATGGTAACCAAGAAAAGCTACAGATGAGATCCTGTGCTGGAGCTGTCCAACCCCATGCCTTTTATCTCTGAGCTAATGGGTTGATCTGGTGCAGCTGCGATGGGTAAGTGGGCCATCCCTAGCTGGTTCCTGACACTGCAAATTATATACAATATCCTTGAAATTTGTTTTTGAGAATGAGAGAGCAAAGATCCCAGAGCTTTTCAAGAATCTTTGGAGAAGGAGAGCAAGTGATGATCAACGTAACAAAAGAGTAACAGAGAGAAAGCATCCTGGTTCGTCTTTCCTTTTCTGCTAAGCAGGCCTATCAGTTTTCTCTGTGGGAGGGCTTTACAGTCAACCTCTCTGTCTGATCAGTTTAGTACATTGTCCAGCATTGCCATGGCAAACTTCCCAAAAAAAAGATATAAAACGCATTTCATTTTAGATTGTATGAAGGCATATCCCTTGTGATGGCCGCTCCGGCACCCACACAGATGAGTGGATAGTTTAAGTATATTTTTGTTTGAATTTTTATTTGCGTTGATTTGTTTTGGGTGGTGACATGTTTGGTTTGAATTTGTTTGGGGTTTGAATGGAAATTGTTGTGGGTTGCTGTTTTGGTTGGTGGTCTCTGGGGATTGGCCTATCCAGGTACCAGCCCGGACGGAGGATTGGAGGAAGGAAATCGGGCCTTGGAAAGCGGGAAGTGGATCCAGGGTCAATAAACCTGCTGCTGCAGCATAGGAGGGAGAGAATATCGGTGTAGACGTTCATTTGGTTTGGATTTCCTGATTTGTGTTTTTATTAATAGCATTTTGATTTTGCTGGATTTTGTTATGTATATGATTTGGTTAACCAATCGGTGTGTAGTGATTTGTTGTTTGTTTGTGTTTGTATAGTTCTGGTGTTCCCCTATTGTATGTAGTTGTATGTGAATGGTCTGATCGGCCATTATTTAAGCTCTATTGTGTGTTTGGGGTCAGTGAGTGATATGTCTAGTTGATTTGTGCTGTGCACTGTTGGGTTGGGTTGGGTTGGGTGTTATGTTCAGTTGACCTTTTTATGGGCCCAAATTTATTTGTTGCTGACATAACTACCTTTTTTTGGAATAAATTATTCTTTTTAACAATTAACCTGTGATTCCTTGTGCCTGCTGACTCGGTCCCTCACATCCCTGCTTCATAGCAGTAAAAAGTAATAACAGTGTTTAAACAACAGTGATTTCAGCATTGCCCAAGTGGGGTTAAATGATTGTAAAATACACGTTGAGGTGTTTAACAGGTGTTGTTTGTTCATTATCATAGCTAAGTAAAATCTGTGACCGCAGGGCAGTTGAGAGTCAAAGAGCTCTGCCAGTTGATGAAGCTGCTTTTGGTACTGCCAAATTCTAATTGTGATGTAGAAAGGGCATTCGGCATGGTGGGTCACATTAAGACAGAATTCAGGAGTCAGCTGTCTCAGCAAACACTTGGGAATCTGATGTCTTGCAAAATTAACAGTTTAATTGACAAAGACTGTTATGAAGTCGAGACGTCTGGCAAATTGCTCAAATCTGCAAAGCAAACTACACCACAGTACAAGGAAAGTTTGCAAAAGAAATTGGCTAGAAAAGCTATTTGCATTAATGTATAGCTATTAGCTATTGAGTCTGCCAGCCAAATATGTATGATGTATGTTTAATAGTTGAAGTATGTGATTAAAGAAATTATGTTCTTACATAGTCAGCCTGGCTTTTTTTTGTAGGGGGGGCGGTGGGGTACCTCCCTGAAATGAGTTTTTGCAGGGTGGGATGTCTGGAATGAGCAAGAAACACCTGGTTAACTATGACCATTGTCAAGGAGGCTGGAGAGTAGAAGATCCACAGAGAAATGTCATCTCGCACATCACCCATCTCAGGGGGCTTCTGAGAAATACTGTGCTGCTGTAATTTCTTCTTTGCCTTTTATTGAAGGTGTTAAACTGATTCAGGGGGATGGAGTGGTGCAGCATGGTACACTAGTGCCTCACAGCTTCTGAGCCGCTTGCCTGATGTGGGGGTCAAGTCCAGCTTATGGGGGTGTGTGTGGAGTTTGTGTGTTCTCCTCTGTGTTTGCACCCCTCTAAGGAAAAAGAGTATGGTGGAAGAAGGTAATGGCAAACAACTTTTGTTGCCTTGGAAACTATGTCAGTGGCCTAGAAGTCAAATATGGCTCAATGGTACTTTCCAATTCCCAAAAATTGTTCAAGGTCTTTCTGTTGTTTCCGAAATTCCTCCTCTTTTTCCTTCAAATTGCAGATGGTCCTTGATTTACGATGGGGTTATGTTCCAATAAACCCATTGTTAAGTCGAAAATGCATTTAATAAACCCAAACTGCAGTCATGTTTGTAGGCGCTTCACCAATGGAACATAGGTGGTTTCTCCGTCCCCATCTTCAGACTGAGCACTGATTGAATAACTGATTGGAAATAGGAACCAACCGTGGTCAGGATTTTGTTCCTACCCAGACTTCCTGTTAGCGCTCAGTTTCTGCTGCTCTTTGTTTTTCAGCATCTTCCATTTTTTTACTGTCAGTTGTTAATGTTTAGCACTAGCTCCCATCTAACAGTAACACTCTTTGTCAAAAACAGCACTCAGTAAAGAGTTTAACGGAACTTAATACCGAATATCATAGCCTAAAGAATCAGTAAAGAATTTAGCAGATCTTAAACTGATTACCGTGGTGTCTCGCGATTGCTTCCACCAACCCACGCCATAACACCAACTGAATATCATAGCCTAGCCTACATTAAATGTCATTACGGGCTTTCTGCTTTCATGCCACTTTCAGGAGACACAGATGGGCATTTTGTAGATGTTATGGATGCAGAAAACACAACATACATGCGGGGGGCAGCCAAAAAAAACACTGGCAACACAGAACACTGTAAAGTATTGGTTGTAAACGCTAGCGAACGCGTGGTACACTGGGAGATGCGGATCACCATCGCTGCCCAGCATCATGAGAGAGTATTATATAGCACATCGGTTGCCTGGGAAAAAAAATCTAAATTTGAAGCATGATTTATACTGAATGCATATTGCTATCGCACCATCAACTTGGGACCATCTGTAATGAATACTGATTTTAAGAAAAGTGGAGGTCAGTTAGAGGGAAGGTTTGGTGAAGTTCAGTACTGCTGGTTTGACAGTGACTCTTTATACATCCATTGCCCAGGTGCAATGCAAACTTTACAAAATGCACTCCTTCGACGTTTAACTGTGAGCAGAAACACACCTATAGGCCACTTGCTGTGACCAGCTGCTGGGTGGCAGTGTGTAAATGACCTTCAGTTAAAATGTTCTGCCCATTTTTGTGCACCTGTTTGTGTAAGTATGTGACAGGTGTGCTAGTGGGAAAATTTTGCTAGTTGCTAGTTAGTTATGCTAATCAGACAGAGGGTAGGGCAGTGGATAAAGCTGCTGCCTCTCACTGAGTTTGAATCCCACCTGCTGCTGTGGTACCCTTGAGTGAGACACGTGGTAAAAATTGTTCCAGTAAAAATTACCCTGCTGTATGGAGGGATCAATCTCTGTAAGCTGCTTCGGAGAAAGCTGTTATCGAAATGAACAGATACAAGCAACTGAGAAGCACCCAGCAAAAAAAGTGCTTTAATTATATACGGTATATTTGCGCATTTGCCTAAATAATGGTTGTCTTCTTAGGTTAATAAATTATGATGTCAGTGAAGTAAGGCAAGTGCAGGTCAGTGGGGATCGTGTTGTGGGTTTGGCTGGTTTTTGGGAGGACCTCAGCGGTCAGTTGGTTCACAATTTTAAGTGTGAGGTGCATAACAATATGACAGGCAAAGGCTGGCCAAGACCACAGGCAGCACTGCTGAAGTGGCCAAAATGCACAGTGGACACATGCTACAGTGCGAGGTTACGTCCGTTCAGTTGCAAACCAACTTTACCCCCAAACCCCCCCAGGGAGCAAGAAATCCTTTGAATTCTAGGAAATTAAGGAGGTGTTGATATCCACCAAGGACAGCTGGCTGACAGCATCTTCTTCACCAAAAGTAAATACTGCAGCTGTAAATACTTCTGAAAAACACGTGAAAGCCCAGCTGTTTTGATAAATATCCATGGTAACTACAGTCAGCCCCAGAATTATTTGCACCCTTCACAAAAAATGAGCCAACATTCATCTATAGAATAAACAGTATCTACAGACATTTTTATTTTAATAAAAGGATTTTTCAATACATTCGTACAATATTCGATTATTTATAGCACTTTTTTGCACTGCTCAAGAAATCTATTTGTAAAAATGCTGTGTTAAAAGGTTTTTTGAAAGACTTCTATGCATCTTTAGGCCCAAAATATCACCCATCGCATGCATTCGTTTTATACATTAATTTCTGCTCATTTTCATGATGGGTGACAACAGTTCGGGAGCTGAATGCACCTCTTTCCTCAAAATTAAACATTTTAATCCTTTCAATCTTGTAATAAATTCATAATTTGTGCATGAATGCCTTATTAACACACTGGCTGAGTCGCATCTTGCCTGCTTTACGTTTATAGAATCTCAGAGGCAATAATAATGACGTCTGACTTTTGAATGCACATAAATTGATGCTGTGCTAGCATCAGAAAATAATGGCCACCTTAATGGGCTTTTTTATAAAGTGATGTCATCCATACAAGAAATAACCTTTTTGCAAAATGCAGCAGTGACCCCCGAGAAGTGTTGCCTCCTCTTTTCCAGCCTTAGGGATTTCAGCTCCTCTATTCAGTTAACTTCCATTTTCACCATAATATTGCTGTAATGCTTATTTGCCTTTCTGTGCTGTAATATTAATAAATAAGTAATATTTTACCTACAAATACTTTTAAAGAAGAAAATTTAATGTTAAACCTACATGCTTTGTCTAAGATCTGTTTGTCCTTTGTCAAAAATTTTCAAGCTCTGTTTATCGTCAAAGTGACAGGGACCAGGCCAGCATTATGGAAGGCCTATATGCATCTGCAGCCCCCCCCCCATATGTTGCCATTTCCAGAACAGTTTATAGCAGAAGTGGTGTGAGAAATGGGGTCTTTCACACAACTCAGGTGAGTCACCTAAGGAGAGCAAATTCCCAATGTGAGGAAGAGTGAGCAGCAACACAGAAAGGATCTCAGGATGAGGGAGGAAGGCTGAGTCACAGCTGCTCAAGTGTTCATTTTCAGCAAGGCTTAACCCACGGGGGGGGGTATTTTCAGCATCACAGGAAAATAGCCCATGTGCCAGATTGACGCTTTGACACACACAGTCACATGTGAACACATACCTACAAGAACGCGTGCACACACACACACACACTGTACAATTGTGTAGAGCTGCTTTTGGTGGCACAGAGGTGGAACAAACTCCTCACAGCACCTGGGCTCCTTGGCTGGGGGTTCAAATCCACCTCAGTCTGTGTGGAATTTGCATGATCTCCCCATGTGTGCACTGGTTTCCTCTAACAGTCCAAAGATGTGTTTCAAGTTAATTGGTCACTCTGAACTCCTGTAGTTTGTGTGTGTGTGAGGTTCCTGCAATGCCCAGATCAAATATGACTTATTAGACCCTCATTTCGTTATTAATCATGTAAGTTTAATTTGAGGACACAGACATTCCATATGGACTTTGTTTCCCAGGAGGCCTCATGTTGACCTTCTCACTGCTTCCATGAAGTGTGAAGTGCAGCAGTAGGTGAGCCATCAGCCTGCAGGCAGATAGAGCCAAAAGCCAACAGGATTCTGGGTCTCTTGCTCAATTACGTCCCTGTAAGAGATACTTTACCGCAGTGAAATTAGTTCTCCATCTCACCTCTCCTCTCCCAAAAGCACAGAAGGTTCACACTCAGGGCAGAGATGTTTCAGTTTAAACTTCCCCTGACAGATATCAACCACAGCTTCAATCTGTATTCGCCTGGAGGCTAAGTTCATGACAATATTGTTAAAGACCCAGTGGATGCATCAGTAGCCTCTTCATAGCAGCTGGTCTGAAGTGAATGATCCTATCTTCTCAGAGAAGCTCTCCTCCTTTTGCTCCAGGCAGGGTAGAAGCACAGCAGAGCTTTCATTTATACTCTGTGACCAAAAATACATAAACTCACCTTCTAATGACCAAGTTGAGCTGTTTCAGCCGCACCCATGCAGCATACAAACACATTCTAGACAACTATGTGCTTCCAGCTTTGTGGACACAGTTTGGGGAAGAAGCTCCTTTCCTGCTCCGACATGACTGTGCCCCCCCCTTCCCCTCGCAGGTTGATCAGATAGTGATGTTTATTCTCCATGGGGTTTTGCTTCATTCAATGCAATAAGTTGTTCTAATGTGAGACTATGAAACCACTGAGAGTGTGAGGAATGGAAGCTTTTGCTTCAGAATTTCAATTGGTTTTTATGAATTTTCTGTTACTGTTTAATCGTTCACAATTTTTATTTATTCATTTTTCTGACAAAACTCCAGTCATACAGATATTGGATTGGCGTGCCGATTTAAAGATGTCACAGGCCGTGAAGAATTGTGCACAAAAAGTCCGCTTCAAATCTAAAGTTTTAAATGAGATTTTTATAAACAAATTAATTGCAGATTTCATTATTTGAAACTTTCAGATGTGTGAAACACAAACAAAGTATATAAATGAGACACAGTTTTTCAGAATAAACAGTCTGACGTTTGACCTCTGCTGCGATTCAGCAAACGTAGAATTTAGCTGTGTGATCTGTTCCTCGGCTCTTGTGAGATTTGTCAGTAAGGAGCACAGAAAAGTTAATAGGGTTTTCACAACAGATGTGGGAAATGAGTTTTGATTACAAGGTTCAAATGAAGAATTATAGCGATACTGCATGATTATATAAACCATTAGTAATAAACCGGGACAGTAAGATAGATCACAGGAACATAGCGCCAAGAAACTGCGTTTAGCTCTAATGTCCACCAGATGGCGGAAGAGATTCATTAAAACCATTTGTGACGCAAAGCATTACAGTTTTTTTTCAACTGCTAAGAGAAATTCTGCAATACTGAAGTCACAGTCTCAAAACTCTTCATAGAGTTGCCACAACGTCAGTTTATGTGGACTAAACTGTGGATCAGTTCTCATTGCTTTCATCCAAAATGCAGTCAGTGACTAAATGCCTCAAAATTCACGGATTCTTTTCTCACTCAAAATCCACCACCATCGAAACATTACATTTTCAGAGGGCATTTTGCACATGCTGACATGCTGTTACCAAAACTGTTAAAAAGACATTCAAAACTGAATGACAACAATTTGCTAAATCACTATCAAGACCCTTCTAAAATATATTAACGTAATATAAAATACATTTTTTCTACATTTTGTTCTTTAGTGGTTGTGGGTTTGAAGATAAAACACCACGAATAAAGCAGTCCAAGGTACAAACACAGTCCAAGCCCAAATACCCTGCCATTGAACAAGACCCTTGTACACCAGAGTTGCCTCAGAGGGATTGTGCCTCTAAAGGATCAACTGTCCGCAGCTCTGAATAAGGCTCTCTTCCTTACGGGTTCTGTACAAATGTTTTAATTCCAACGTCTTTAACTCTGCCACCTCCAGCTCTGCCTCCTATCTTTTGGTCAGTGCCACTGTCTGCAACCCATAAAGCATAGCTGGTCTCACTACCATCTTATAGACCTTCCCTTTCACTCTTGCTGGTACCCTTCTGTCACAAATCACTCCTGACACTCTTCTCCACCCACTCCACCCTGCCTGCACTCTCTTCTTCACCTCTCTTCCACACTCCCCGTTACTCTGGACTGTTGATCCCAAGTATTTAAATTCACCCACCTTCGCCAACTCTATTCCCTGCATCCTCACCGTGGATGAAGCTGAATTTAACCTGGCAAAACAATGGCAGTGAAGACAAAATATTGTAGGGCAAAGAGCAACTGTGCAAGTTCCAGGACAGAGAGGAGCCGACATCACAATGTGTGCTCTGTTTTTTCACACAAACCAGTCATTGGCTCATACAACACAGAGCGCCTCATTTTGTTCCTTGATGAACTCTATGGGATACTGGTACCAGAGGATGAGAGAGAGCGGGTGAGCACAAATGCATCAGTATTTGTTGTGGTGTGGGATAATGTGGCATTCCACCACTCCACTGCAGTCACAGAGTGGAGCATGGCTTTGCAGGACAACCAAGGATGTTGTCATTGTTTCTGCCACCATACTGCCCCTACCCGAACCCCATTAAAGAATTCTTTTCTGCATGGAGGTGGAAGGTTTATGACCACCACCCACATAATCACATGTTCTTACTGGATGCTATGACTGCTGAATGCCAAGATATTACACCAGAGCAATGTCAAGGATGGATCAGGCATGGCAAAAGATACTACCCTAAATGTATTGCTAGAGAGGACATCAGATGTGACATTGATGAGAACTTATGGCTGAATCCAGAGGAGAGGATAGCAATATAGTATGACATACTATGTATGGTATCGTGACAGTTGTGGACCAACTGCAAGTGTGGGTGTATATATATTTGCACAGTGTTTCATTTCTATAGTATTTACTGGACTGCTACATTTTTGTGTTGTTTTTTTCTTGATTTTTTTCCATTACAAATGAATATTCTGTAACTACAGTAGACCACAGTCAGCAATAAAGACCACTGACATATACTGCTGCATGGTTTGTTCATTCCTGGACATTTTATAGAGTGAAAAAGTGTTCTGCTTTGTATTACAATGTTTGTGACACATAATGTCAGTTACTTTACAGACAATCCTTTATTGTAATGAAGATCCATATTATATTTTATGTAATGCTGTCTGTTAGTGTTTTGTAGGCCATTCTTTTGTGTATGATGTAGTGTTCTTCAAGAAAGACACACAGTGCTAATGTTTTGGTAGCTGTAGTGCATTTTGGAGGGGATATGAACTGTTTTGCCAAGCTGTGTGTTGGTTTTGAGACTGTGACTTCAGTATTGCAGAATGTCTCTTAGCAATTGAAAAAACTCTAATGAGCGGTAAGAAGCAATTTAGTGCAAATGATGTCTGAATGCGCTCACTAACAGTGAAAAGTGAGACCCCCCATCACAAAAAGTTTTTTCAGTTTAAAGTCTGCACCCAAATGCGCTCCTAATTTCACCAGCAGCCCCAACTTGGAAAGCAAAATAATCATCCAGGAATCTCCAGGCTGTGTTATTTTTACAGTTGGTTGGGTGAAGAAGCAGCACTTTGCTCAGATCCTGGTGGTGTTCAGAGCTTATTCAGTCCTCCATGAGATATTCCTGTTTTTGTACTTACAGCTTAGGAAACACTAGAGGACAGGCTGTCGGGAAGCAGGTATACACACTGGGCGCGAAGCCTTTGATAAAGTCGAACCTGTGCTGCTCATTTGTGGTCCAGCTGCTGGCATTTTTCATGTCCCCCTCTGTGCTTCATCCCCTTTGGTGCTTCGGAGAAATACGGCACCCTGGAGGTGACAGGATGACATTAATGGGCAGGAGGGCCTGCTTCTACCAGGTATATATTTACCTGCAGGAGCAGTCCCAGGCAGCCAGACTTTACCCCCACACACCACATCACACCTTTACACACCTTCACACAAACCAACACTTGTATAAAGGTATGTAAGTATCATATATATGATAAATATAATATAGTTATATAAGATATGCCAAATTTGACCACCACACATTATTGTTTCATCATAATTCTTCCAAGAATCTCAGTGAATCATAGATATTAGTGCCTTTAACACATTGCCAGCAGCCCCTATATGACTATAGGTCAATACACACACAAAAAACCCAAATCTGAACCAAGAATGTGTCTGCTGGCAACCTGTAAACACCTCTGCTATAAAAATTAAATCTGGATAAAAATAGAGTTTGTGAGGTGCGGTGCCATTTTAATGGTCCCTCAGACCCGATCCTGTGTGAATTTATATGCTCAAAAGTGTGTGGACACCTGAGTGTTTCACCCATACGTGCTTGTTGAACCTCCCATTCCAAATCTATGGACATTCATATGGAGTTGTTCCACCCACCTTTGCTGCTATAACAGTCCCCACTCTTCTGGGAAGGCTTTCCACCCAATTTTGGGAATTTGTGCCAATTTGGCCACAAGAGCATCATTGAGGTCGGGTGAGAAGGCCTGGCTCACGTCCGGAGTTCCAGTTCATCCCAAAGGTATGCAGTGGGGTTGAGGTCAGGGATCTGTGCAGTCACTCAAGTTCTTCCAAGAGATTCTTCCCCAAACTGTGGTCACAAAGCTGTAAGCACACAATTGTCTAGAATGTGTTTGTATGCTGCGTGGGTGCGGCTGAAACAGCTCAGTCATGAGAACGGGGAGTCCACACACTTTTGGCCATGTATTGGACTTCTTTCATTGACAGTCCAGAAGTATGAACAAACTAAAGAGGGAACAGGAAATCTAATGGCAAATAAACCAAAAAATATAATGCCACAGCATAAGTGTTCAGCATTGTAGAGAAACTTGTTTCTGCGACAAAAGCTAGATGACCAGCCGTGTCGCCGTCAGCATCGTGCTTCGTGGCGATGGTCCTTGTTAAACTGCGCTAATGCGGTTAACATAATTTAGGAAAGCGGTGTTAAATGGGATCATTTTGGGGCTTAAAAAGATCAGTTAGCATGCAAGGGGAAAAGCTGGTTTTGTGCTTTCTCGTACTTTGTGGAATAAGAACAGCAGGTATTCGGTATTATCAGTGTGGCCAGCACGCATGTGTCTGTTGGTTTTCTACAAGAGATTTATTATGATACTTTTGTTTACATGCTGATATGAAGCCTGTGGCCACCAGCATGGCATTAAGGACGTGGACTCAACCTGAGCATAACTGACTGAAAGTCCAAAAGTGGCCTTGCTGTAATGCCCCTAGGGGCATGAGGTGCATAACCCTGAAATGCAAAAAAAAATGTATTATATAAACTGTTCATCATGTAAAAGCTGTAGTTATAAAATGAGCGTACGCAGCAGCTGTAAACTGTTTAGGTTCAGAACTGTAGCCTTACAGTTCCATTTCATGGCTGAACTGTTGTGGTACAGAGTTACAACCAGGACTATGACTGAGCTTGTGGCTTAGAGATATTATTTAAAAAATATTATGTTTCTGTGAAGTAAATAAACTGATGATTTTTTTCTTTTTTTCTTTTTTTTTTTGCGGTTGTGAGTGAGATGCATCAGGTGTGGGATATTTTCACATCCCGCACCATAACTGTTGTTACGTCTCTGAGATTTCACCTTACGAGCCTATTTTAGGATTCCATTTCCTCATAAGGTTTGGCAAGACAAAGGCAAAATATGACATAAAGTTTTTGAAATAAATAGAACAAAAAAATGAAAGAAATAAAACCGACATGTTGAGGTTCACAAGAGCAAGCTGGCATTAGAGCTTGACTGTAGTCCTGAAATTTTTGAGTTATGAATCTCAGGCTGAGGCTATGACTCTCCGTCAGTTTGAGGTTATAACTTATTTTTGGGTTATGACTCACTTTGGGATTAGGTCTGCGTACGACACCTGCTAACATAATTTAAGTGAGTCCACAAAGAATTGATGGTTTGACAGTAAAATGGTCGCTCCATTGTGTTTGTGTTCAACAGAAGATCAAATGTCTGCACATGCTTTTTAAAAACATTTAGATGAACTGCTGCACTTATCCATAATGCAGGACATTTCCCGAGAAGCTCCGGCTAACCCGCTAGCAAGGCTTGGCGCACTGCGGTCGTCTCGGTGACGTCCAAAGATGCCGAGAAAGGAGAAAAAGAAAGAGACGCAGTCGAAGGGGTGAGTTGAGCTGAGGCCAAGCAGCTGAGCGTCAGTGACATCGGCGCTCAAAACCCCTCCGCCTCTCTTCCCCATTTGCATTCCCAGCTCGGCCCAGCGTGCGTGTTCCATAATAAGCTTTCGCATTTCGTTTGACTTGGAAAAGTCCCAAGAACAGCACAAATGTGCATTTAATACTTCCTCAAAGTCCCTCTGATCCGCTTACGTTAGAAAGCATGTTTTGTTTTTGGATATCCATCCTGGCAACCAGCAGGCTTTCGTCCTCCTCCTTTCGAGCGGCTGCAAGGCCAGCTAATCCCAAACAGTAGCACTTGTTTCCTTTTCCTCCTCTCAGCACCTTAAGCATCTCATGTTTGCTGGCTGCTAATTAAAATTCTTCCCAAAAGGAGCTTGGCTTGCGAGCCTGAGCCGCTGAGACAATCGCCTCCCAGTTAGGGGTGACTTGGTCATTTGACCGATTCGATCGGTTTTTATCGACCGCTGGGTCCGGCGGCGATCGGTTAGCACGCGAGGCGAGCATTAGCGGGCAAATGAGCATGTTGCATGTGAAGGCAATAGATCCGGCGAGGCATTACAGCCGTTTCAAACGCCCTGCCTGTGCTTCTCAAGGCAAAGCTCCGCTAATCTTATTAGACAAACATAACTTTGTCAGATTTGCGGCCTAAAACCTTGCCGTTCATTTTGATGGCGGTTGAAGTTCACCGCGTGGTCTTGCGGCGGTCGGTGCACGCATGCTAGCTCAGCTAGCTTCCTCAAAGTGCTCGAAGGGTGAGGCGTTCGCACGCAGTCGACGGAAGATACGAGTCTTTGGCTTATGACTTTTCGTATGAATGAGTGAAATTATGTAATGCTTTTTTACCGAGTTGCAACCAAAAATTTGATTTTGTTATGCTCATGGGCAGTAAGAGTCAGGAGTGGGAAAATTTCCCCAGTTTGCGCCATAATGCTAGTAATGTCTCTAACTTAGAAGATTTTGCTTTAGAAGCTCAGGATCTTTTCCAGGAAAGTATTTTGTTTGTAAGTAGGGCGACTACCTGTGTAGAATTATTATTAGTCAGTCAGATGTTTTGCTGGATCCATGAAAATTCGTGAAAGGGAAATGAAACCGAGAGGAACATGAAATTTGTGCATGAACGTTGAAAACGCTGACCTATCTGACTGCCAACATCTCACTGTTGGCAGGAACGTTATTAACAGCAGCTGATGCCAATTTGTCTGGATCACATCTGGCTGTCAGGAAGGTCTCACAGCAACCCTGGTAAATCTTTCTGATAGTTTGGTGAATGTTTCCCCGGGAGCAGAGAACATTATCTACACATGTCCTCAGGGTTTGTGCCCTTTGGCTTATGTTGCTGTTCTATGTTTAACATTGCTTTCTGTTTCTTTTTATCTCCAACACAAAGTGGTCAGAAAACAACAGCATTAACAGTAACATAAAATTATTACTCTAAAAGGAACCAGCAGTGCATGTGTGTGTGTGGGCAATGACCTTTTATACCCCTTCAAAACCCTAAACTTTATTAATAAAATAGTTTCCGTCCTACAATTTCAGGTGCAGCATTTGAAGATCTGGGCTTCAGACAAAAGAGGAAGGTTTACAGCAAATTGACCTTTTTTGTCAAACTTGTGCTGCTGTGAATATTTACCAAACTGGGGTCACTCATGCTGTTTTGCCTGAAATTTGGGATTTTAAGGAGTTTCTACCTCTACATTCACCATTCATCGGAACGTAACCCCGTCGCAAGTCGGGGACCGTCTTTAAATGCAAATAGCTGATGTAGCTGTTTGGGGTGGTGGTTTGAGTTGTTGTCTTCATCTCAAAGACCAGCACCTGCTGCAAGACCATTGACCAGGCTGCTTACCCCCAGCTGCTCTGCTAAAATGACCCAGCTGTGTCAGCATGTAAATAACTGTAAGAACATTGTAAGCTGCCTTGGGTGTCAGATAAATAATGTCTATTAATACCCAGCAGACTGTTGCCTTCTTTCATTTCTCAGTTTATTTTATCAGCATAATCGATGACAGCTGTCAACAATGTTTTATTTTACAAAGCCCAGTTTAAAGCAATGCTTGGGGAATTTTTTGCTTTTGTTCAAGTTAATTTTTTTATTACATTTTTATTTTTATTGTTTTTGAGTACACACTTCTATTTGGCTGCCATAAAATGCTTTTAGCACCTTATAGTCTGAGCACTTTTGAAGAGTAGCATCTCCACTTTATTTGTCTTTCAGCCACAGCAACCCTTAGTTTATATATACATACTATTCATATAAATATTTATATATATTTTTTATACTTTTGTAATATATCTTTCCTCCTCCTCTCGTCAAATGAGAGAAGGTGTTTCTGTGTAACTTTCAGGTCAGCTTGTACAGCAGTGAAGTTTGTACATTTTGTCCCACTGGAAAGTGGAAACCCATCAGCACGAATCTGCCTGAAGAGGGCAGTCACTGTATATTCCATTTTCCTGTAAAAACAACTTGCTGTCATCTGGCCGAATCAGATTTTACTTCTACCATTTGTTGACGTATACTGTTGTGTAATAATACATATTTATTTTGATCTTTTTATGTCTTCTAAACCTCTGCTTGACCTGACCCTGCAATGAGGTGTGCAGTTCCAGGTAAAAAAAAAAAAAAAATCATGCCAGCACTTTCACTGAAACTGAAAGCAACTCCTTTTCATCCATTTTTTAATTTTGAAAGTTGCATTTTCAGTCTATTATAACTTTTTTATTATTGGTTTAAAGACAAATACAAAGAACATGAATGTGTTATGTATTTGTGCTTCTATCTGTGAAGATATTAGGAACCAATGAAGATGATAGGAACTGTATTTATTTTAAGGCTATTTTGCTCAGTCCTAAACTCATGAATAAATATGATAAACCTTGTCTGAGCACAATGTAAATCGCATAACCGTGTGTTCTGGGTTCTTTCAGCAGCCAGAGGAACCTGTTTGAAATGGACTGCAGATGTGGTCACTGGGGTCGGAGGACCGGGGACATGGAAAAGCCCCTGGACACAGAGGAAGGAACACTTTACCTTAAAAGGGAGAAACCAGGAAGGGTTTCACCATCGCAGGAGGAATGCAGCCCTGTGACCTGCGAGAAAGGGGAGAAAGGCGACGCGTCTCACTTCCCCGACAGAAATTATGATTCAAGTAATGACCCGAGAGCAGCCTGTCCTGTCCAAGTTAGCTGCATCTTATCATCCATCTTCCTATGTGAACACGTATACCTGCTTACTGAACTCACACTTCATCTTTATACGTTTGCTTTGCCATGGATGGTGTTGCACAGCGAAGGCGAAGCACTGATTTATGCAGCAAAGTATTGTTAGGATATCAAATATTAAATCAATAAAGTAATAAAATGCGATGTAGATGTATTATGTTTTGTTTTTTGCTCTGTGAACCTTTCCATTCAAGAGAGACTGTGCAGCCTGACAAGTTTGCGAGTGTGATTTGCTTTATGGCTGGAAAGCTGTGTTTGTGGTCATACATTTTGTTCTCTGAAGTTTTACTGAACTTAAGGGTCAGGTTCAGCAACGCCTGGGACTCGACAGCCGTGTTTTAGCTTTCAGAAAAGCAGGATACTGGCGTAAAGCTCCTCACAGCAGAGTATCATGCTGCGTTTATCTTTGGTCAGCAGGCTTTGCTCAAACCTGTTTGTTTAACGTTTATCGTTTATCCAAAATGGCCTTTACCCTTTATTAAGCGCCTTTTTCAGATTGCAGCACAACATATTTGGACTACTGAGAAGATGAAACTGAAACACTGCCTGGATTTGGTCCTGTGTGAATGCATCGCAATCTTCAACAAAGAGTAAAATTTGCAATGAACTGATTTACGAATATTGTGTACAGCTAGTAGGATTCCTGAACATTACTAGCAAGGTTATAACTTAACAGCTGGGTAAAACTGCGGGATGCTTTTTATATTACATTACGTTGAAATTACTGGGGTGTGCATTGCAAATGTTTCCTAAAAAATTAACTATATATGATTTGCAATTTGTAATTTAATATTTTGGCATAAAGCTATTTCATTACTGTTTCTGTGTTCTCTTGAGAGGCAATGAAGATACTTTGCATTCTTCTGCTTGCGCAAAAATATTCTTTTCACTTTGGATAAATATGAATAGTTCACTGTTTTTGTTTTAAAACCTTTTAAATCATGCAAATGTTCTGCCAAGCAAGCACTGTAGGCTTTGCCACTTTAAACTTTGAGGCCCCTTTGTATCCGGCATCATTGGTCAGATACCGAGTAAATTCCTGCAGCTTCAGGCTGAACTCTGTAGGATGCAGAGCACGAAAAAATCTGCCTTGTTTTTACATGTTTAACAAAGAACAAAGCTTAAGAAAGGATAAACACCACAGAAAATTCCCCTCTTTTATGCACGTAAAGAGAAAATTGAATGCTAAAGGCTCCTGTTTAGGAGACTTTACCCTGAATGGGATACCAGTTCATTTCAGGGTAGCTATGCGTACACACACACACACACACACACACACACACACTATTGCAACTGTTGGGTTCACTTCCAGGTGAGGATAAAAATGATTAAGACTCCCTGATGTAACCCAGTCAAAAGTTTAAGTACACCCATGTTTTCTCAGGTCCGGTATAAGCTGCACATGTCCCACCTCACCTTCTCAGCCGTCCTACAGCAAATGCCAGAGAGAGGGGACCTTTGTCTGTTGCTTTGCTTTGCTGTCCAGCTGGTTCCATACAAGTTCTGCTCGGGCCGCCCAGGTCTATTCTAACTTTGGACTGGTTCATTGTTTAAAAATGTCCAGCACAGATGTTAAATATAAATGTTAACTGCAGGATTTAGTCATGATGATATATGTATGAGCATGGGAGGAGATGAATATATTCTTACTAGACCTCCAGTTTGGTGTAAATCTTGGTTTTTGTCCTTGTGTGAATGTTTTATTTGCTACTAAATATATCACACCACAGTACAGTCGCTATTTTTTGTTTTAAAATATATTTTCACTTTCAGGTGTTCTAGGTGCTACAGCTATTTTTAATAATGGAAAAGTTCTGTGCTTCTTTATTGCTGAGTGTTTGTGTGCAGTTGCTAGTTTGCTTCTAACTGATTTTTAGGAATAAAGTTTGGAAAGTATTCTTGGATCAAGTGAATTATTTACAAAGTAATCTGTACAGTTATGCAGCATTTAAAAGTATTTATGATAGATAATAAACAGCTAACCTCCCTTCCTTTGCTGCACAGTTGCCACTTGCCAAACCAAATGTCAAAATCCGATTTGTGGAGATTGGATCTGTTTCGTGTACTGCCACACAGACAGCACTTCCATACACACCATCACTCATCTGAACATGGAAGCAACTGCAAACACTTTGACTTATTCATTGAAGCCAGTTCTCACATAGACTTGCCCACTGGAATGTCCTGTTTTATCTGCTCCCTGTCACCAGGTTTCACAACTGACAGCACTCCAGAGGTGAACCTCTGGCCCCTGAACCTGCCACGCGCTGAGCAAGGGGTGGACAACTCCACGGAAACAGGACACGGTCTCCGCAGCAACAGCAGCCAAAACAGCAGTCAACACACCAAGGCGAGCAGCCTAGAGGTATTGAACACCCCCCCACTGTTGCTCTCATCATCCTTCACCCTTGTTCACGGCCACCTTGCTGGAGCTCACATTTCCACTGGCAACCTCTCTGAGGTGAACCTGAGCCCCTTCACTGAGTCAGCAGGATTTAGATGCCCCGCTCTTGAACCTCCAGTGGGTTCAACAACAAACCCCCCCTTAAGTAAATTCTCCTAAGTTTCTTTTGGGCTGAAGGATCACTATGCAGGCATCAGCGGCAACTCTAGAACATTCTTATTTGTACCTCATTGTGCAATGCAAAGGAAATCACTGCAATACTTTCCAAATAAACACTATAGCTATGCGTAGGTGTGCTAGTTTGCCCAAGAACACAACCAAATACACAAGCAAGTCTTTATGCCCCAGTAGACATCTCTGTGGTGTCCTCAGCGGCCCGTAGCCCATGGAAATATCTGATTCACTTTTCCAAAATTCCCGCCCAGGCGAGCACAGGCTCCACTCTGTAAGGGTCAGTTTATTGCACCTAGCGCACCAGACAATCCGCTCATTATTCCAGGCTTTCCCCGGACAGGGGTGGAAAAATCCTCCCGTCTAAGCCGTGCTTTCTTTGGCGCTGCGGCCTTTGCGAAAATGCTTTTTCATCAGAAACCTGACAGCTCCAACTCACTGTAGAAAACAGGGCTCCGTCTCTAGCCACCTCCTCTGAAAAAAACAGATGTTGTTTTGTTGTGATTTTTAATACTTTTGTTTGGCTGACGCCTTTGTCGGAGGTGACCTGAAGTATTGAAAAAAATGCGGTGCATAAGGGCCGATGCGGGTGCTTGTGAACGCGGCACGAGGTGAAGCGCAGTGCTGCAGTTGGCACGAGAGCAGCTGTTAACCACTGTTGTTTTAGCCTTTATAAGAGCCTCCGTATCAGTGCAGAAACAGCATGGAGTATTTCATGTCCAAGTGAACAGAAGACCTCGGTAACTTTGTAAGCTGTGCATCATTTTTTAGCAGAAAGCATCACGTGATATAAGCGAAGGCGTTTAAAAGCGATTATCTAAGGCCTTCACAGTGAGCGTTAAACCCATAAACATATGATTGTTGACATAAACATTTATGAAATTTTATGCCTTTCGTTTGAAGATATAATGCAAAACACATGAAGGTTTTAGAAACGTCTTACACCAGGGCGCTTTGCTGAAAGGGTTGTGAAAACATTTGCTTTTCAAGCCGCAGTGAGGGTTAGAAAAAGGCAGCTGTGTTCTTTTCCAAGGTTTATCGCTTGACCTTGACAGCGCCATTGCAGCAAACTATTTGCAGCAGTCATGAGCTGTCATTTTAATGCAAATCTGCTCCATTTAAACATGAATAAAGACACATAATTTTGAATAATGAAAAGATTTTTTTTTTTCCATTTATTATTTATTAACCGTGTTAATTTAGTATTAATTCTTACTTATGGATGGTTTTACATATTATTTACAAACAAATAAAATGCAAATAATAATGTACAGATAATTAAATATTACTTAATTACTTAATTAATAAATGAATTAATTAATTGTTTAGTTGATCAATTAATTGGTTAATTTATTATTCATCATTATTTACTGACTGATTTATATACGTGCACAAATGCAATATATAATTTATTAATTTGATTAATTTATCATTCATTATTGTTTATTAATGGACTTACATGTAATTGGACAAATGTAATTTAATTAATTAATTTATTATTAATTCAATTAATATGTCATTATTATTTATTGATGGATTTACATATAATTTTAGGTATGTAATTTATTATTATTTACTCATTTATTATTTATTTGATTTAGTTTAGTTTTCTACAAATCAGTTTAGAAAGTTTTGATATACTGTTAAGCTACTTAAGCTACACATTTATGCACCAAGTTTATTTTTCCTGGAGCATTTTTGGGCAGTTTGCTCAGGGTCACCGCGACAGAAGGAGACCCTATTAAATTTTTTGCACAAGTCCCTGCTTGTTTGAATTTATGGGTCGAAAGGAAATCACTGGGAACATTCAGCAAAGTTGTCTTTGTTTCCGGATAAAAATCATCTGTGATGAGCTGTAAATGCAGAGTTGAAGGTCCAAATCATGGAAACATCCAGAAGCCTCAGTTCATGGCCTTCAGTTTGCTATTTCAAACAAGCATAGAAAATTAGAGGGTTTTGGGTAGGAGACTCCGATGTCACCCATCTCACATGTCACTTATCCGGCTCAGCCGGCTTCAAAGCTCTTTAATTCTGTCTTCTGATGCCCACATCCTCTGACTTAGAAAACAGAACCGAAAAAATTAAATGAGCTAAAAAAGTCAGATCCAAGTCCTTGTGGGTAGCTGAGCTGTCGGAGCCGTTAATAAAGAATCTAGACAGAAAACAACTGCCTACGCTATCCTATTGTGATGTGCTTGTGGGTGAACCCCATTCTGTACGCATCCAATCATTTTTGTCTCCATTTCATCCCACAAGATGAGTCGTGATGGAGAAAAGACTTTTTTTGGCAAAAGTCCGCCAAACTAATAACTGTCCTGGGTCAAATGGCAAGGCTGTGTCCGAAGTTGCTTATTAAGAAGAAAAACAGCTACTCGGTTGGAGTTGTTTACTATTGTCTGTCATACAAAAGACCATTCAGAGGATAATTTTTCTCTTTGCCAGACTGCAAAACATATTTTTGTACAGAGCAGAGTGAAAAACAAGAGGAGGAAAGATAGCGACTCAGGAGGAAATTTAGCGACTCAGTTCAGGGCTTCGATGTTCAAGAAGCTATAAAATATAGATGGAATGAACAGTCTTCTTACGTAAGAGCTTCTGCAAATGGATGGGTGGATGGTGGAATAAAAATGGTTAATTAGTTTGGAAAAAGCTGATAAAACTTTTTTAAAAAAAGAACAGAAGTTGAATATTGATTTATATTGTGTAGTGAAGAAAAGATTTTAATTGTGTCAGGTTTTTCACAAACTACAAAATATCAGTGTCCTGTGTCTGATAGCTCTGTTGCTGTGTGTGTGTGTGTGTGTGTGTGTGTGTGTGTGTGTGTGTGAGAGAGAGAGAGACATCTGGGATTTCCAGGCACATACCAGGACTCTGAGTCTTTAGTGTCTGTACTGCAATTTTGAACAACAAGCCTTTGACACCTTGTTTAGCTCTCATCTGGTTTGCATGTCCTGCATTTCGACAGCAGATTCTGCTGTCTCTGTGTTGTTGGAAACCCCAACCAAAGCAAGTCTGGCCCAAACTTGTGCCGTCTGTTTCCCAAGTGTCCCATTGTGCGTAAGTGCTGTTAAACAAGTTCTGAAATGTAGACTGTCCTCGCTGACATCCATCAACTTAAAGTCTCCATGGAGACAAATGGTCTCCTCGGACCACTTGTCCCTCATTACAGGTTCCATAAAGTACCGCATTCTCCTGTTTTACCACCTAAAGGTTACTCACCACTAAGTCACTGTTAATGCCATCAGGTTGGATGGCGACTCTCATGCTGGACTGATTCAGCACCTCAGAGTTTTTTCTGACACGTGGATTTCTGATGGAGTTCCTGCTGTTGGGTAATTACTTGTGACTTTTAAAAAATATCTGCTTATTAATTTGGCAATGCCGTTAAACAGAAGGAAACACCGGTCTCCATGATGTTCTTCAGAAGCTGTGATCAAATGGCAGAACCTAGACCACAAGGCTGTGCTTAAAGATCGTTTTGTGCAAATACCTAATTTGAGGTATTTGGACCTTCAGCACCTCTTGATCATCACCTTTCCATCACTGTGACAGAGATGAATGACAGGGTCCACAAAGTTGTTCAGGTCTGAGCTGGAGAACTTTGTATACTGTGCTCTCTGCGATAGCCGGTCCTGTTCTCTTAACCCCTACCCCACCCCCACACCACCAGTGCCCAACTGGACTCCCGCCTTATGCCCGCCTGTCTATAATTGTGTTTCCCCACAAGAATGTTGGGAATTTTAAGGACCTCCTCCCACACAAACACACCAGGAGAGATCATACCTCTCCCCTCTTCAGCAACGTAAAAGTGAAGTAAGCACCTTTTGTAGGATCCCTGCAGCTGACCCAGCGTGGATCCACTACTGAGGGCTGCACTTTGGAATGTGAGGAATGTCAGAGGAAGGCAAAACTCCCTCAGCCCCTTACTTGTCCTCTATGCCTCGGAAAAATGTTGGGAATTTGCCCAGACTTTAAAAAAAAGAAAAAACATCCGCAACATCGGCAGTGCGGACACTGCACAACTCAGCTGCTGCACCATAGTTCATCTGACAACACGGGCATAAGCATAATTTTCAGTGCTTGCTGATACAGGCAACCAGAAAAGAAGCCCAGGATTGACCGGGATTGACCACAACCAATCAAGAACATTATTTAATTGTCATGGAACCTGTAAAAGGAGATTATGAAAAAATGTCTTTATTATACTTACGGAACAAAACTGCATATGTGAAAATTGTTCCATTTGTAAGCAAGAAGGGGTTTATAAATAAGAAATGAAAATACTCAAAATCTTTTGTGTAAGTGTTCTTTGTCCAAAACAGGAGAGGGTTTTCTTCGCTGAAAAGCAGAAGTACATAGAAGCATAATTATATAAATGTAATAAGGCAATAAACTGCGGCTCAGCATCAAAGCATGAAAACTTTTGTACAGGCCTATATGCAGTACCATTGTGGATGAAGCTCTAACGCAGTAAAATGGATTTAACACAAATTTATCAAAGTGCTAAAGGCAGAGTAATCTGTGTTAACAACACATGCCGGTTGCGCACCTTGCTTCATAGCAAAAAAGTGACAGCGAAACACACCATGAAAGCGAAGGTGGACAACTTGCCGATGGGAAAAAAGAACACAACAAAAAAAGTCCAATTCTGCTTTTAGTTCATCATTTCATGCAAACTGTATGTTGTGAGTTTGGCTGCATTTCTGCGGTGGTTTAATCTCACTTTTGTCCTTTTTGTTGCGCAGATGCAATCATGGCTTGATGTCGGACTTTGCATCCATTATGTTGAGTACTTCGTCTAAGATGGAGGGGCCTAAGTCGAGTTCGAGGGACAACAAGGACCCAGATGCCTTGGAGAGGGAATCTTGTGAAGCTCTGTCTCCTTTAGAAAGTTCACACTTAAAAGTGCTGATGTGACCCTCCTGAGCACTGTTGCTATCCAGCCAGGGAGTGTGATGTGTGGACAGGTTTATACCTTGGTGCACACTGCCCTTGCTGTTGCTGTGGTGGGCATCCGTGACATCAAAACCATTTTCATGGCTGTAAACTTGGCAATTTTCAGATAGCCTCTTCTCTGGGCCATCATCTGGTGCTCCTAAAGTGTTGAGCAGAAAGCTGGGTTTGTTTGCAATCTCCTTGGCTGGATCTGAGCTGGAGTTGAAGATGTCTAGTGATAAGAAGAACATGCCCTGTTCTAGATGTTCCAGCTCATTGTCCTTTTCCAGGAAACTGTGAGCCGGCAGGTCTGTGCAGTCAAAAGGATCAGAGTTTGGAGGGAATGCTGTTGTGGAGATGATTGGCAGGGTCAGAGCCTGGGAACCTCCAATGGTGGGCAGAGAGATGGCGTTCTTCAGCACTGGGGAAGGTGTCTCGTACAAGGGCGGCTCAGAGGTACTGTTGGTTCTCAGGAATTCATTGTGGGCCACACACTGAGGGAAGTGCTTCTCCTGTGTCCCAGGGAGGAGGTCATACTTCCCCTGGAGGAAGGACATGTCACCAAATGCATCCCGCTCTCCACCCTTGCCAATATGGATGGTGTGGCGGAAGTCGCCTAGTGGAGGGCTGATCATGTCGGGAGACAGGATATCCCTCAGCCGACATTTCTTCCCCTTCCTGCTGTTGGTGGATTTCAGATATATGGGTGTCTTGGCTGGCATTGCTGACAGGAAGATGCACTCTGAAGAAGAATGAGAAGAGAAGAGATCTTTCCTTGACCGGAAGCTGCTGCTTTCTGCTGGGAGCTGTGAACAGACCCTGGGTGAGACCAGCTGCCTCACATTCTCAAAACACAAGAAGTTCTGCAGTTCTCCCGAGAACCCTGGCGCTCGTTGCCGGTCAGTTTTCAAGGTCTATTTCAACGTCCTCCTACGCGTCAAGGTCCCCCAGCAAGTCTCCAGGACCCAAAATCTTCTAGTGTAGGAGGACTCGCTTGCTGAGGACACAGAGGGACAGAGAAACAACATAGTGAGCAAAAGTATGAGGACAAAGGAAGTCTGTGAGAACAACCACACATAAATACGCATTAATTAAGTCTGGAATGGGATGAATGTGAGCTGAATATTTCACTGAAATGCAGAGCTCAGAGGATGCAGGTTCTAGTCCCACGTCCTGCTCTAGCACTTTTTAGCAAGGCAGTTGCTCCAGTAACAATTACTCAGCTGTTTAAATGGCTAAATAACTTATAGTAGTTTAACACTGTAAGTGATTTTGAAGAAAAGCATCACCCAAATAAATAAATGTTATGTAAATATTTATACTACAAAATCACATTTTCAGATTTTGTTAGATGTCATGTCAGACTGCATAAGAGCTACCTTTGTTTCTTGCCTACAAACCGTTTGCAATAATTTTCCAAAAATGTCTAGAAGGAGCAAAATCTCTCCACTTTTTTGGACAGTATAGATGGTCCTCAACTGATGATGGTGTTATGTTCGGATAAACCCATCGTAAAGTCGAAAATGCATTTAATAAACCCAACCTACTGTCACAACTGCGGTTGCTTCAGCCACGGAATGTAGGCGGTTTTTCCAAACCCCTTCTTCAGACTGAGCACTGATTGGATGACTGATTGGGGTAGGAACCAATCGTGGATGAGATTTAGTTCCTACCCAGACTTCCTGTCAGTGCTCAGTTTCCGCTGCCCCTTCTGAACTCTCCTGCAACCTCTGTCTTGCTAAGGCTTTTTATTTTGTTTATTTTGAATTGCGGCTTCTTCTGTTTTTGTTTACTGCCAACTGCTAATGTTTAGTGCTAGCTCCCGGCTAACCGTAGTGCTCATTGTCGGAAACAACCCAGTAAAGAGTTTAACAGAACTTAATACTGAACATCATAGCCTAGCCTATGAGGATATCATACCGCAAATTGCTTGCCCCGAAAAAATCAAATTTGTAAATTCAAAGTACAGTTTCTACTGAATGTGCATCACTTTTGCAAAATCGTAAAGTCGAAAAATCCCAAGTCGGACCATTGTCACTCGGGACCATCTGTATTAGCACGAAAGAAAACAAAACAGTACGTCAAACAAGGGCAAATTTTCACTGACACTGAGAAAACCAAGCTCCGTGTTCACAACAAAACCATTAGCCCGAATTTTATTTCTGGAGATTTAACGCAGTCCAAATGGTGTTTGCATGCAGCTTAGCCCTAACAAGGTTTTTGACGAAATGAACCTCAGATGCATGGCTGTTTTAATGAAAAACTTTTAAGTCCTTATCATGTCAATTTTGCCAAGTGGAATCTGATGAAGAACAAGCAGTTTTTTAGATTTACAGAAAATCAACCTACAATTTATGAAAGCAGCTGAAAACCAAGAAAATGTTTTTAAATATTCAATTATTTCTTAACGAAACACATTTTGCATGTGCTTAGAACTACATAAGAAAGGTTATCATATAACCTTAGACAACTGCATAACATTTGTACTTCATTGTAAAAAAACAGCTAACACTGTTAAGTGCCGTTTAATATCAGGAACTGTAAAACACGAGCAGGTAAGTGAGTTCATCTTTTCAAAAAGTTTCTCCGTGCATCAGCCAAGTCTGTCTAATGAACCTCATATGGTCCCTCCAGACATGATAACATGTTAAGTTCATAAGAAAGTCTTTGCTTTCTTCAGACCTGTCAGTAGGGGCATAAACTTCAAGCAGCAAATGCCATGCATAGTGACATAAACTGATACCAAAAAGAATCCATTAAATACAAAATCCCAGCAGGATCATGAAACATTTTCAGGGTGCACAGTATCAGCTGCATGATTTCCCCAAGAAACCACCTCAGAGAGGCAGGAGATACGCACGCAGCAGTCCTCAACTCCTGGTTTTACAACTGCTAATACAAAACATATGAATTCCTCTCTGGTCAGGGGGTGTCCTGGGCAAGACACTAGGATTTCTCAACAGTCTCCAGTAAATGGGCTGTTGTTGAGACATGCAGAGAGGGGGCAAGAAGAGAGGTGGAAATCTGTGGAGCGAGTAAGAGAGTTCCAGTGATTTATAGTGACAACCGCATGGAGAACAAAGAACAAATGTTAGTGAACATGCCGTAAAACAAGTGTTATGCATTTATGTTGTTTCTAGCTTCTATGTTGGATCCTACACAATCAGCAGAACTGTGGTGCCATTCAGGATTTGAGGATGGAATGATGGCGAAAAGGTTGAGAAAGCAGAGAGGACAAGAAAAGACTGGAAAGGGAAAAAAGAGGGAAAGAGGTGTGTTGAGTGGAAACAAAGTACAAAGGAGATACAAAGTACGGGAGGATGGAGTCTGTCTGTCCATTTATAGACATGTTTACTTTCTGTGGGCCTCTGGGCACTGAAGCGCAGCACCGGAGTCGGGCACTTGCCGAAGGCAATACAGCAGCCAGTGTGATGGTCCAGACCGCCACACAGCCTCTCCAAATATTTATCGCTGATGTTTTCCAAGGAAAAACCCAGCAGTGAACCTTGTAGCGGACCCACCGGTCAGCTGCTGACAGTACTGGGTGGGTGACATTGCACAGTACATGAGCTTTACACTACTCTGTCTTGAAGACTGGTTTCTAATAAACCAGTCTGGTTTCTAATAAACATTACACTTGGGCTCCTCACTTTCCTGTACTAGATTTCAAAGCCATCTTTTTGTAACCCTGTTCCTGACAGGAATGGGTGAATAATCCTGATTCTCACATGCATACAAATCTGTATGCTGACACCACCAGGCATGTAGACATTAGATGTTCACTAGATGAAGAGCTAGAGAACTTTGCAGGTACAACTCAAATAAACACTTAATGGACAAAAGTGGACACCTGAGCATTGCACCTATATGTGCTTGTTGATCATCCTATTCCAAACCCTTAGGCATTAAGATGGAGTTGTTCCTCCCTTTGCAGCCATAACCCTAAGCCCCGACTCTTCTGGGTATACTTTCCATTAGATCTTTGGGATTTTTGCCCATTTAGCCACAAGAGCATCAGTGAGGTTGGGCAATGATGTTAGCGCAGAAGGCCTGGTTCACAGTCGGTGTTCCAGTTCATTCCAAAGGGTTCAGTGGGGTTGAGGTCAGGGCTCTGTACAGCCACTCAAGTTCTTCCACACGAACCTGGGCAAATCATGTGTTTATGGAGCTCAGTTTGTGCACGAGGGGGGCACAGCCATGTTAGAGCAAGAAAGGAGCTTCTTTCCCAAACTGTGGGCACAAAGCTGGAAGCACACAATTGTCTAAAATGTGTTTGTATGCTGCATGGGTGCAGCTGAAATAGCTCAACTCAGCCATTAGAAGAGGGGTCCACACACTTCTGACCATACAATGTAATCTTATGTAGCCTGAACTGTTCACCTTAATCTATAGGTAGAACTGCAGAAAGGCTCCATACTTAGAGTGTGTGTGTGTGTGTGTGTGTGTGTGTGTGTGTGTCCGTGCATGCAAAATTTCAAGAACGAAACATCTCCCCGCCTCCCTCTGTTTCCAGGGAGGACTGACATGTTTAGCGATGTGTTTCCTTCTTTGATATCAGCAAAGAATTCCCAGCCGGTGTCATTTGGAGATGTTGTCAAGGTTTACAGCAATCCATGTAGCAGAATAAACAGCACTGTTACTGACCATTTAATGGACTCATACAAACACTTGCCAGCACACAACTAGCCAAGCGTTCAGACAGACTTACACAGACACATACTCATAACCCTACCTACAGTAGCAGCGGCAGCCACATATACTCAGTGCTCAGATCTATTACTTCTCACCTCCTGATCCACCAAAATTAGTAAACACATTCAGTCATTGCCCTGCACACACAGCTGAAACAGCAAGGAGTGTAGTGCTTTCATGTCCGAGTTGGAACTCCTGCTGCAGAACCATTGAACAAGCAGCTCAAATATTGGGTAAAAAATTAAGAGTTGCTTAGTACTGGAACCTCACAACTGAAAGTTGCTTTTGAAGAAAAGCATCAGCAAAATCAGCTAAAAAATTATTACAAAGATTATCTGTTTTAAGAAGTTCTGTGTTGGGGAGAGGAAGACCTTCATTGTGGAACGCTCAATATTTCCCCAATATTCTGTCTCTCTGACCTTGGCTAAGCTCTGTGTTTACACACTCTGCATCTATTTATTTACAATGTTATGGCTTCTTCGTGGCCCTTTTTATCTCTACTTTTAAGACACAGGACAGTGAGCTCCATCTTCCAGGTGATTCTCCTCATGCTGGATACTACAGACTTTCTAACAGATTGTTTATTCGCGCATGCAATTATTTATTCAGCAGATGTGTCCGCATCATCTCATATTCCTGCCATCTCAGCAAAGAACATGAGCTTCTGAGCATTTAAACTTTCCCAGTTTGCAAGTGCGTCATCGCTGATCCAATGTGAACTTGAGCAATGTCACCTGGCAGACGTTCCTCATTGGCATTCTTGAAAACATTTCCTGATTTGCTGTTTATTTCTTAGTTGAAATGCAAGGAAAACACAGATATTTCACTTCTGAAATGTTATTCTGGTTCAGCAATTTAAATGAAACCTTCTTGTTTTTAAATTGTTAATTCCAGCTGACCTACACAGCACTGTAGAAATAAGTATTTTATCTATAAAGTAAAACCTGAACTGTCAAATAAATAAAACATTACATTATCTTTCTATTCTGTTCTATTCTATTCTATTCTATTCTATTCTATTCTATTTTTGCTCTATATTCTTGCATATTCAAATACACTAAATGGCCAAAACTATGTGGACCTTCTAATGACTAAGCTGAGCTGTTTCAGCCACACCCATGCAGCATACAAATGCATTCTAGACAACTGTGTGCTTCCAGCTTTGTGGCCAGAGTTTGGGGGAGAAGGTCCTTTCCTGCTCCAGCACGACTGTGCCCTGTTTCCCCCACAAAGTGTGCTCCTTAAACACATGATTTGCCCAGGTTCGTGTGGAAGAACTTGAGTGGCTGCACAGAGCCCTGACCTCAACCCCACTGAACCCCTTTGGGATGAACTGGAACGCCAATTGCGAACCAGGCATTCTTGCCCGACCTCACTGATGCGCTTGTGATCAAATGGGCCCAAATTCCCCAAATCTGGTGGAAAGCCTTCCCAGAAGATGGAGCCTGTTTTAGTAGCAAAGGGGGTGGGTAGCTCCACTTTAACGGCCATGGGTTTGGAATGGGAGGTTCAACAAAAATTATGGGTGCAATACTCAGGTGTCCATGTACTTTTGGCCAAATAGTGTAGGTATTGCTCATCTCTGCAATGAACTGTTACATCCTGTCTCTAACAGTGCTGTTCTGTAACACATACATATGCATTAGGATGACAAGCAGAAAAGCAAAAAAAATGTATTTTAACAAACTTTGACAACATTACGTAGGTCACAATATTTAATAAAAGTGTGCAGAAGCATCCGCTGAGGCCCTACACTACATATTTGTTCCAGACAGAATACACTGAATATGCATGCACTTCTCCATATCTGGATCTCGGTATAGTGGCTCAAATTTCAAATAGTTATTTATAATGGTATTGCAAAGTTTCTGGTGTCCTCTAGTGTTTTCTGATCTCAAAGGCTCAAAGGTCAAATTTAAATATGAGTGTGTCAACATTTCAAGACAAGCTCTTGGATGCTACTTGCTAATTTTAGAAAAGCACCTGATATGGATAGTACGCAGTATTTAGACTCTCCTATTGTTGCCAAAAGGGGGATTATTTACAGATTACTGGGCAGGAAAAATAAATGTCCTCCATAGAACCATTATTTGCCTATTATGTCCATACACAGTGTATTAATCTTTTTCATTTGTCAGTGTTTACAACATTACTTTTCAACTGTAAATAAGCGGTACATGAAGAATTGTTCTGTTTGTGTTCAGTTCCTGCCTTTTCCTGAACACCATTTAAATGCTCAGTTGCTTTGGGTGTGCAGCGTGCCAGACATTTCGATTTACAGAATGCAGAGGATGTGGTCGAGGTTCCTATTGCAGAGGACGGTGAGAAATTTGACCTCTTCCATTGTTTCAGGCTTGGATTTGAAGGAGGAGCCCTGTGGGATTTTCCTTATCACTGTGGAGCACTGAATCGCATGGCTTCCCAGTGGGAAACAACTCCAGGTGGAACGCACCACAACCCCATAAATGCTGAGTGCCTGGAATGCATGCCCAAATCCTGCCATTTAACCTAAAGAATGGACAGAGTTCTGCTGACCAAGGTCTCAAACTCCTTGAGATAGCAAATGACTCCAATACTCTTTCTATCAGTCTTCCTTACTTTCCTATACACTTAAAATTGCTTTCAATTCCTTGATAATCCAGGTCAAGACAGGACAATGGGCTTTGTGTAATGCAAAATGGTATTCACCGGTTCCCACAAATTAAAATGAATTTTGTACAGTGCTGCCCCAGTCCATGCATTCTTGCACAGCCATTAACCAGCAGTCTCTTGAATGGTGTGAAATGCCAGTCCTGTAAACCAGGTCAACATCACACCCAACCATGAGCCTTTGCTTACTCTGCTGCCCCTGGGAGCAGGGTTGGCAGGTCCCTCCTGTCAGAAGTGAACTCTGCCTGTTATTTCTGTCAGCCAACGTGGTCGATAAAGCAATGATGTCATAGCGGAGTGCCAAAAACCTGTCCACAGTCTGATATCATGCAAGCTTGAAGGGACTCAGAGGTCGAGGGTGGTTGCTATCCAGGCATTTGAGAAGGTGTCATTTAACTGCAGCGATAACACCAACTGCCAGGCGTCGAGCCACAGGGGGCTTAGAGCTCGGCACGTGTGCTGAGAAGAACACGATGAGGCGTGTCTTGTATTTTCACACAGCAGCCCATTTATAAATTCATAATTAAGTCATGTGCAGGATATCTGGGTCAGCTTATTAATAGGGCACCATGACTCCAGTGTAGTCTAAACATCATGCAGGCTGATATTCTGCAGAACACTCTTACTGTACTTGGTCTTGAGTTTGGGAAACGTCTTCTATTGCAGTGGCCTTGTTACCCATGTTTGCTTTGAGCTCAAATTTAGATGAATTTTTATTGCTTCCCGCCCTGTGAAGGACTGGTGCCCCATCTGGGGTTAGTTTCATAGCCCAGTGCCTTCTGACTCCAGGATGGGTTCCAGTCCACCCTGACCTAGCCCTAGGCCAGGATTAAGTGGGCAGCGATAATGGATGGACGGATGTGTTTCAGCATCGCTTGTTTATTCAGCTGATGGACAACCATGACAAAAAGTCTGGTGTTTGACATTTTTGAAAAAGAGTTGTGCCTATGATTGCATCTACATTGCAACTTTCAGCTTTTCATGGATTAGCTGAAGACCTCAGAGTGATGAGGGTTGCTGGTACAGCGATGTGATTGACAGCTCCCTTGTGGGTGGCAGACACATTGCCAAGTACTATTTTACTCCTTTTAACCTTTCACCCCTGAAATTCCTCAGCATTCATTCTGACTTGGGTAAATAAGACAGACAGCATGAAGCATGGTGGGCTGCAAAGGAGCTACAGCCTCAACATAGATGCATTCATAATCAGTAACTGAAGGCAACCCAAATCTGTGGGTGTGCGGCAACAAAACATGACCGCTGTACTACTGTGCCGAATGGAAGGGCGGAGATTGTTTCCTGCTGCGAGAGTCTTTCCCCAAATTTTTTATTTACTGCCAGCTGCCAAGAGCAGCAACTCTCCATGCAGAGTTGTCCTTGGCAGGACACAGCCAGGAGTCCATTTCAAACAGTCGCTTGGAGAGAGAATGTTTAAAGTTATTCCAAATTAAGAACCGCCACTGATTTTCCAAGAAACGCTGTGGTGCAACTCAGCCGAATGTTTGCGGAGGTGCTGGCGACCGCGTTCTTTGTGGGACAGCGGAAGCGCAGGCGTTATCTGACATTTTGGGCAAGCTTTTGCTAATCGTTGCTAACATTTTGGAGCTGCGGTTTCACGTGTCCCTTTCCACTTGCAAGCAAGCAGATGTTCAAACCTCTCCTAAGAGGAAATTCAAAGGAACAGAAAAGACGAGAACCAGAAACCCCATCAAAGAAGCATATACTGTAAATCTGAAACATGCAAAATCATGTAAGGGCAGCGTATCTCACTAACTCTAGCTCTCTTTTCAACACACACATTGATCTTCTTCTAGGTCAGGCCAGCGTACCATAACCTCCAAGTATTGCCAGTACAGTATCTGTCCAAATTTAATGCCTGTTACTGAACTGGAGGCCACTGAGGACCCAGCAGAATCCCCAGTTTTGCCCCCCTCTGCCAGCAAACTCACACCAATGTGTTGTATCACACTTACCTTTTCCTCGTGTAAAGCTTGTACCCCCCCAGCTCAAAAACTGTGCTAGATTAGCACCAGGTGTAGAAAGTACTCCTGGTTAAAATGGGATTTTGCTGTATCTCTGCACACCCACCATCAGCACCCTGTCTGCTCAGCCCCTGAGGACACAGGCTCCTCAGTAGACTCGGCACACAGCTGCTTTTAGATGCTTTTCAGACTTAAACCCTCTGAAGAACCCCTACAGCCAGCACCTGTGCTTGTCTGTCTGCTCTCCAACCCCTGCCCCCACCTTTCTGCGGGTGGTTGGATCCTCTGTCTTTCTTCGCTTTCTCTCTTTTTCGACTGCCCCTAGGACATCTACCTCTCCCTCCCGGGACTGCCAATCCAGAGGTCCTGAGCAGGGCTCCCGGTCACGACGAGCAGGGTCACTTTGTGGTGGAGATTCCCAACCAGGTAGATCTGGAGGTGTGAGGAGCGCTGTGGCTGCTTCAGAACCTTATCTTCCTCAAAAAGGGGAGCCAGTTGAAAAACTGGATTGGAGCCTCTCAGTGTCCCTCCCTCCTTCTTGCTTCCTCTCTTGCTCTGTGCGTCTGGTAGGCAGACAGCAGACACTTCACAGGCAATGTGTAGTAGGCTGGCTCTTCTCTCTTCCCTCCCTCTCTCTCGCTCTCTCTCTTTCTCTCACACTCTCACACATACATACACACACATCAGCATCTTGCTCATTGTCTCCTCTGGTGCTCACTGGCATGATTTCCTTTTCTTCTGAAGTGTCAGTCCAGACAGAGGAGTGAGAAAGAGACAGCAAGTCCTTGGGTTTGTACAGTATTGTCCTGCTCTGCAGCCCCTTTGTCCAAGTCACTGTTTTCTTGTTTTATTCATCCCCTAAATAAGATACAAGGGGGCTGTGCTTCCATGGCCAGAAAGTCTCCAAGATATACTGTAGCTTCATAAATAGAGAGCATATTTACATATTCTCCCTTCTGCATTGTAAATGTATGCTTTCAGGACATTTAGGGCATAAAAAGCTACAGACAGATTTGTATAATTCTACCCTCTGATGTTTCTAAAATTTTTCCTTAGCAGCCAATCAATTTCCGCAGTATCATCAGTCTAGCCATGTATATTTTCTCTTTATGAATATCCTGGCTGAAGGTGGAGATCATGCATTGTGTGTGTGTGTGTGTGTGTGTGTGTGTGTGTGTGTGTGTGTGTGTGTGTGTTATTATTAAAAGTACTGTATGCTATATATGTTAGTAATGTTTTTATCTCTTTTTAGTTTTTGTTTAATGTTTTACTTTAATAACATATATTATATATATTTAAAACAATATACAAACATTATATATTACATACAGATGGTTCCTGACTTATGATGGTCTTACTTATGATTTTTTTGACTTTACAATGGTGTGATAGCAACACGCATTCAATAAAAACAGTACTTTGAATGTTGAATTTAGATTTTTTCCTGGACAAGCAATATGCGGTATGATAGTCTCTCATAATGCTGGGCAACGGCAGCCATCCATATCTCCCAGTTGGCCATGCAGTTGCTAGCATACACAACAGATACTCTACAGTGTTCTGTGTTGCTAGCGTACTTTGGATACACCCCCTGCCGTGTCTACGTTGTGTTCTGTGCATCCATTGTGCACGAAATGCCCATCTGTGTCTGTGTCTTCTGAAAGTGGCATGAAAACAGAAAGCCCATAATGACATTTAAGACTAGGCTAAGCTAGGCTAGGCTATGATGTTCAGTAGGTGTTATGGCATGGGTTGCTGGAAGCAATTGCGAGACACCACAATAATAAGTTTAAGTTCTGTTAAGATTCAAGATTCAAAGGTTTATTTGTCATGGGTGAACAACACAGCATAACAGTGATGTCCCCATAAAAAGTTTTGTTTCCAAACATCCTCAGTGCAAATATGGACATAATATGTATATAATATGTATAGTCAGGAGAGGAGAACAATAAATAATAATAAATAGAGTAATAATAAATAAAGAGCAGAACAAACGGTTAGTAAATAGGGATAGGTATTTGGGGAAACGGATATACATCAGGGATTGGCGGGGGGGGAGAAGACACAGCAGCCAACCCAACAGCACACAGCAACCAAACCTACAACTACAGACTAAACCTACAACAACAAAAAGTACCAGAGACGGGTGAACCAGACGGGTTTCCACAATGGGTGGGACAGGCATACAGATAGACAGATAGACAGACAGACCCCGATCGACTGTTGCACTGCCCAGGGAATGGTCAGTGGTTTAGCATTCTAACGGTGTGGGGGAAAAAACTGTTCCGGAACCGTTTCGTCCTTGTCCAAATGCTTCTAAAGCGTCTTCCGGATGGGAGCAAGGAGAATAGTTTGTGGCTGGGGTGACTGCTGTCCCTCCGGATGTTAAGTGCTTTCTTCTTCCAGCGCTGGGTGTGGAGGTCCTGCAGGGCTGGCAGATCAGTCCTGGTGATGGTCTGTGCTGTCTTGACCACTCTTTGCAGAGCTTTACGGTCTGACACACTACAGCTGCCATACCAGGCCGTGAAACAGCCAGTCAGGATACTTTCGATCGTAGATCTGTAGAAGTTGACAAGTATCCTTAAATTTTTTACTGAGTGTTATTTCCAACAAAGTGTTGCCGTTAGCCAGGAGCTAGCACTAAACATTAGTAATTGGCAGTAAACAACAACAAAAGATGCCACAATTCAAAAATAACAAAATACAAGGTCTTTAGAAGACAGAGATTGCAGGAGAGTTCCCAAGGGGCAGTAGAAACTGAGCACTGACAGGAAGTCCGGGTAGGATTTAAATCCCATCCACGATTGGTTCCTACTGCAATCAGTCACCCAATCAGTGCTCAGTCAGAAGACAGGGGCGGAGAGACCACCTACGTTCCGTTGCTTAAACGGCCACAGGCATGACGGTAGGTTGCGTGGATTAACTGCATTTTCGACTCATGATGGGTTTATTGGAACTTAACCCTGTCATAAGTTGAGGACCATCTGTATGTATGTGTTCATATCCTAGGGCCTCTGACTCTATGTGTTTTTGTGCATAAGTGGTGAACATCCCTGCAGTATTTCAGGAAGTTTCCCAGAACCCATCAACAGCAAGTGGTGGTTCTGTGCCACAACTCTTATAACCGACACCCTAGGACAAACTATCAAAGGAATGAGACACATCTTGAGCGCTGTTTAGCTTGCAACTTAAAAGTTTACAGTAGCACCACACACTAGTTTATGTGACTCTACTAGAGTAGAGAACACGGAGCCATTAAAAGTCACACTCTCCAAGAAGGGGCGACCGGATGTGATGTCGCTGAAGGCCTCATGTGGGAATCACACGGTTGGGAAAGGTGCATGATGAGCTATATCTTCCTAAAGGCAGCAGGCAGAACCCTGTTCCCACGTGGCTTGCAGTCAAAGTAGTGCAGGGAAATTCAGAAGAGACACAATCTCAGTACAGCAGCTGGAATACAATAAATCACAGCACCATTTGAGCATTCCTTTTTCTTAAAACTGTCAAAGGATTATCATTTTAAAAGCCCTATAAATGCTGCATTTGTTCAAATACTGACATCCAAAGATCCAGTTTATGGCTGACATAAGAAATAAATTCAGTTTTAATTCCACTGCTCTACAGCACAGGATTATGGTGGCAAGGAAACTATGAAAAACATGTTTTTCTTTAGTGCGTCCTTCATCTTTAGCCAAAGGAGGCAACACCAGATGCTAAAGCCCAGCTATAAGTGATGTTATTACCCAGCCAAAATCATGCCCATCATCCGAACTGGTACAATTTGCCTTTGTCACCCAACAGCCTGAACTGCGTTCTGTTCTTTTACTGCAGAGAAAACCCCTTGTCTCCAATTTGCCTGTATTGGCATCAGCACACAATAGCTGAACTAGAGAGAAAACAGTCACCGATGACTGCCGGAGCCCTCGGCATCTACCCTGTGCCTCAGGGATACTTTGGTCCATTTGTTCATGATGGGTGATAAGATAATGATAATGCTGGAAGGGAATTTACATTTTTTAAAAACACAGTAAATACAGTATTATGTTGCGAAAACAAATTCTTAATGATAAAGACAAATTTACATCGATAATAGACAGATATTTGCTTTAGACATTTTAACAGCTTGGTCATTATTCTGGGTGTCGACACCTGAACAGACACTGTAGATGTTCCACCACGAGCTGATTCTACACTGAAGGTGGTCAGGTGCTTGGCCCTGGAAGGAGTTCCAGTTGCAGGATTGCAGACATGAAAATGTTTTCTTCTCCTTTTTTGTGCCTTTTACTTAAGCAGCCCTTTGCTCAAGCAGAATCCCACTGTTAACACAAGGCTGACTGTGTCCTGCTCCCATGCTAGCACTTCACACAAACAGGAGAACAATAAGGAAGGATGGTGTAACAAAGACCTACAGAAGTGGTAAATAACCCAGGAAACCTAACAGTATGTTCAGACTTAAAGGAACTGGCGGAATTGATTTTGTTTGTGCCTCTTGTGACCTTTTCTTATCATTGGATCCTGGAATCTTGTCTTATTATTTCTTATTGTATGGAAAATAACAATTTAGTGACTACATTTGAAACACTATCCATTCTGTCCATCCATTGTCAGTAACCTCTGATCCAGTGCACGTCCAGCTTTGTGGTAGTCTGGATCATGGAAACATATGGTGTGAAGGAAGGTAATGTCAGCACAATGGATTCACAAGGGTCTCCTGTGGAGCTGAGAGGAGGCTGGAGGTGTAGTTGCTGACAAGGAACTCATCCATCATAACAGTAACCACAGTCAGGCAACTTACCTGTACAAAAGGGTAGACTGGGGTTCCATTCCCTTGGGTGGACCATGAAATGGCAGGAGATCTCAGGAGAGCAGATTAAGGGAGACAATCTGGTCTGGTGAACCTGAACTAGTGTTTCCTATGATCCCCATCTTCAACTGTCGTACAGATTTCCAGCAGGCTGGTTCCAGGCCTGGAAGGGACAGAAGCTGAACTCTTTGATTTTAGCCTTGGTTATCTGTGAGAATGTCACTTGTGTTGTGAAGTACAGGTCACAGCTGTATACTGGCTGTCACTACACAAGATTTCTGACATTTATTATGTTAGCTGTTGGCAGTTAAAACAGAAGTATCTACAGATATAATTAATAACTTAGGTTGCTACTAGCAATGAAAATATTTATATAATTCATTCATAATGTATGGGGAACCAGGGGCTGCTGAACTACTTTCCCTGCAGCACAGAATATAGCCTAGCTAACTGCTCCATTCATACCTTCTTCAAGGGTGGGGAGCAAGAAAAAGCAAAGCTAATGACATCGTTGCAGAGCTGTGTGCTGGGTGGAAGAATGCGATTACCGTGGTGCTAAAGAAAAGTTCAAAATTACACCATGTTCATTTCGAGCTTTTTCCGACACGGCGATGTCTGGCATACATCCGTATTTTGGAGAAAGTTCATATTTTGGAATGGGGTAGACGTGGACCCACCCAGGAGAACTCCAGGAGTTCCACCATGATGTCTTCATGTAGCACTCAGCCCCTGCAATGTTGGTTCGACAGACTGTTCACACCCACAGTGGCTGAAAGGTATGGCTTTAAATTCGGGTTCCTGCCAGGATGTTTTTCTGCATTTCTATATTTACTGCTGAAAAAAGGTGGAGTTACAGTGCAAGGTAATAAATGCAAAAAGAGAAAATTGTTTGTCCATCCTCTGAGTCATAATGTGCTTCATATGAATGAGGTCTCAGGAAAAAGCTTGGATGACCTGCTGCTGGTAGAAGAACTTCAGATGAGAAACCGTAAGCCTACACTGTATTTATTTGCTGTTTTAAGCACCCTGTTTAACCTAGAATGTGAAAAAGTTCACTGTCCTTTTCCTGAAAACAGTTTTTTTTCCTAGACACCTTTTCTGAGTATTAGCTGAAGGAAAATCCTAATAAAAGTGGTGGGAAAAAAATGTAGAAAAGAAACAAATGCTATAAATGACTTTTTTTGTTTTGCTTTTCCAAAACAAAGGTTGAGATTCTTGATCACACATATTTATATTAATAAAGTGCATGGGCGAAAAAACAAAACACACGTGCACATTCAGCTGATGCTGTTCTGCAAGGTAAAAAACAGTGTAGCATACAATGATTTACCCATTTATACAGCCATTTTGATGTTACCAGAGCAGTAAGTAACCTGCTCAAAGGTGCTACAGCAGGAGGTGGTGTTCACTGTTGTTGTTGTTGTTGCTGTTGTTGCTTTTGTTGTTGTTCCCCATGTCACAGAGGCACTAACATCCGCTCTTTCTTCACATCAGGCAGTATGAACGCTGAGCAAAGTGGTAGGCACTTGTATGGCAGCCCCTGGGGATTTCTAGGAGGCCCCTCTTTATCGGTGTGGTCAGTAAATAACATTCCAGACGGCCGACCAAAACTGGCATGAAAAAAGAGCAAAACATCAACTCCTGCCTATTTATGTTGCATGGCTACGGCCACAGGGGCCTGTTTATTAGTGCAGTGTAACAGAGAGAATACAGAGAAACCCCGAGCCTCCTATATACGCATTGTAATGATGGCTATTCCTGCTAAAGCAATTCAGGAAATGTAGCTGAAAATTATTACTAATTATTAGACAAGGTAATTTACCGGCATCTTTATTAAGTATAAATTATGTAATTTACCTTATTTACATCAATTACTTTGCTAAAGTGGAGGGTACGTTTACTGAGCAAGGCAGAAACAAACCCCTAGTTATCTAGACTGTGATTTTGAAAATATATGTCATTTTTCTGTTGACATCATTTTTGCTCTGTTTGGAAAAAAAGTGCATGATGGTTGATCTTCTGAGATGATCCTCCTGCCATCCAGAGTGTGTTTCCCTGATTTAAAGAGAGTCTTTGCTGGATGGCAGGGAGCAGCTGCGTGGTTTTCAAAAGGACCTCATGGAGAAGTGGTGGAAAAGTGAACAGTGCGTGAAATTTGGCAGCACCAGTTTTAGTCTGGATTTGTGTTTGAAGGGTTCAAGCTGAAGTGGGAAGGTCAACTTCACTAACAGTTGTGGCAGACTGAGAATCTCTCACTGAGAAACCCTACATTTACTCTGCAAAACCTTATGTCATGTCAACCAAGAAAAAAGAGCAATTGCCTCAAATGTTGGTGGTTGTACCCTGCGAAATCCAGGTTTGATTTTCATTTCTGGTTGTTTCAGGGGTCATCTGGGTTTGAAATGTCACTCCAGCAAATTGACAGCAATGGCAGCCGTGAGCTTTGATGTCTTTCCCCCCAACATCTGTTTTATATTTGTTACGTTAGTGGGAGGATTAATCTTGACCATATTCATGTCTTTGTTGTACTTACGCGCAGAATTAAAGCTTCCAATAAAATAGGGCTTCTGGCACTCAGGAATAAAACCCAGAATCACATCTATCATGGTAATCTTCTGCTGACTGCTGTGGATGGATTCCACCGCTTCACAGGCCTGCGGTGGCAGTGGGGAGCGCAGCCTGAAAAGTAGATGGGAACAGAGGGGAAGAACCTGACAGCATACCTGTCCAAGCCTGTCTGGCGCAGAGAAGAAATAAAGACCACACACTGAAAGCGAGGACTCAGCAACACCTGAAGACCCCCTGACAAAACCCTTGCATAGCCAACCCAAAGGCATGAGTACACACCAGCACATGGGTATATGCAATACCCTCAAACACATGCTATACAAGCCATTTTCCAAAAAAAATCTGTGCACACGCACACTTGGACTCGCTGCCACAATAAAGAGCCACTGGCCTGTGCAGAAGGTCTCCTTTGTGGGACAGAGGGAAAAACTAAACAGTGGTACCGAGCGCATACCACAGATGTTCTGGCTCTTGGCAGATGTGGAGGCAGTGAGAACGTTTGGAGAGGAAGGCAGCCGGGGAGTATGCAGAGGCACTGACACGGTCAGCGGGCCGAAGGAGCAAAAGCATGCGCATCACAGACGGAGTCATTTTATGGCGCACAAGGTAGGCGCTGCCGACCCCAAGTTAAAGACGAGCTCCTCATTCTTAGTCGACGGGGTGCGATGAGAGGGCTGCGACTGAACACTCTGGGATTGTAATGGACATCTGGAAGAAGAAGGTGGTGGAATTCCAGCAGGGTTTGAAAGGGGGTGAATTGCTTCCCACAGTGTGAACTTGTCTCCCAGCTTGGTGATGGAACCTCTGCGATCCTTTCTTCATGAATGAGATTCCATTTTCCCTTTGTGGTTCTTTCTGAGCCCTGGGTGTAATTTTCCCCTTCCCATAAAAATGGTGTTGGCCCACTACCGCCACTCCCATTCATCCCCGCTTCACCAGATGAAGTTTGGCAAAAATCGGACTCAGCTTTCTGACACTTTCTTTGTATTTTGCACCTTTTTACACATGGATATCTGTCTTGCGTACAGTACATTTGCACTGAAAGTGAACCAGTGAGGACGCATGCAGGACCTTCATTCACCCTGTCCTGCATGCATCCTCACTGGTTGTAAAGGGTGTAGGTGCATTGGTATCCACAAGAATATATGAAGCCTAATATGTCAATGCTGATGTGCGCCGTCCACAAAAAAACACAGTGGCTTCAAAATTAACCTCAGCAAATCTAAAAATGAGGCTATATTTATATTTCAGTTGGTTAAAGTGGAACTTTTATTTGCTCTGAACCATACATTTCTTGTTGAGCAACACATCAAATTGCCATCGTTCTCAGGTGGGACATTTGGTGGAGTTTGAGAATATTTCTGTGCCAGTCTGTTGCCGGTTTCTTCGCTATTTGTTTAGCATCTGAGGAAAGACTTTCAGAATACAGAATAAATGTCAGTCAGTCTGTAGTCCAGACAATCTGAACCAGCGTGTTCACTTCATAGGGTCAGCCAAACATAACAGACAAATTTGCAAATCACCAATTGTACCCCAGTATGTTCATTTCATGATGGATACTGATATTGCACTGGATTTATTATTTAGGCCCATGGGGGTCCTGCAAAAAAATAAAAACCAAAAACAAGGCTAGTAACAATAAGGCTGAGACTGTAACATCTTCGGGCTTAAAAGCATGATCGTACATTCCAGCTCATGACTTTGGTTCTTCTTAACCCCAAATTCACTACACTGTTGTTTCTTCTGGCCTCCTCCTTTCAATCGGACCCATAAATCTGCGTAATTGACTCTTTCAGATAAACGCTGAAAGCGATTTTGACACATTGTGACGTGCGCCGTGACTTGCAATTATGCAAAATCTTTTTCTTCTGGCAACAATGGAGTTTGGTGGATGACCTGAGGGAACAAACCGTAAAGAGAGTGAACGGTTACCCTGTCAGACCCAACAGCTCTTGTGTGATGCTGAATTAGAGAGTAACTACGCTTCTGGCATGTGGCTCATGTGGTTTGAGTTTTTCCCTGGGGGGGGCACTGGGGGATGGAAGTGGGGACGTGGAAGTTGGGTGGCATTTAGGGTAGGGGGTCACATTAAGGCTGCAACATGGCTGTGAGTAAATCTTTAGGAGCGAATTGGCCGCACCCTCCTCCATCTGGGGGTAGTTATCTGGCAAGCGATGGTTGGGATGACTTGCTTGAGATAAAAGGAAGCTTTCAACAGACTGGAACACGCTGGAACCGCGTCTGATGTTCATGTCGTGTATGAAATATAACTTTTACAGTGCGTTGTCTCTGGCCTTACAGTAACTATGAAGCAAATTGAACGCATGCAGCAGTGTTTATGGTCGCTCTCCATACACAACCACAAACAACCCACTTCTTCATTGGACAGAACTTCAGAAAGAGCCACCACATGCACATCTGGGGGCACAGCTGACTGCCAGTTGGTATTTATGTACAGTAGATATAAATGTTCAAGGTTTCTTATCGTAGAATGATGCTTTTTAGGATGTGCGCGGCCCAGCTTTCCTTATAAATGGTCATTTTTACGGTCGAGACGAATAGCTTTTCTCTGCACATTTCTCATCTAAATGTGCCTCTTTCTGATGATGCTCTTTTGAAGATGCCTTGCTTTCTGGAGCATAGCCATTTAGCTGTTGAGCTAAAGATTTATTTTTGGCTTTCCACCCAAACACTTCCAGACGCTGGGCACCGCATAAGCAGACCTCACCCTGCTCCCCCTTGTCCGTCGCCCTGGTGGGAGATAGGAGCAAACGGGAAGGCAGACAACTTGCGTGCAATAGACACAATCAGACAACACAGATATGATCTCCGACATCTTGTTTCCCGTGAATCAGTCATGACACAGGCTGTGGGGCTGCAGTGGTAATTTGATGATTCTCTCTTCCCCTCCCGGCTGTATATCTGCTCCGCTGAGTACAGCTGGAGCAAGAGGGAGACAGAAATAGTGGAGGGCGGAGAGGCCAGACGCTGACCGCTGGCATGCATAAGGAAGCAGCCTCCATTCTGCTGGCGAGAATCTGGTTTCCAAACGCTACAGATCGCTCATCTCATTTGACATCCCACACGGGACTGCGCTGCCCATCCCCGCCCTCGGCTATTTCAGGCCCCTGTCGCCCAGCATGGTGGTTTTACTCCATGACCGCAGGGAGAGAGAAGCAGAGCGAAAAACTGGGAGAAACACAGAGGCCGCAAGGGCAGGAGAGAGAAGCGATTATCGGAAAACAAAAGACAAAAATGGGAAACGGACAGAGGGGAGAAAGGGGTAAATGGAAGTGAGAAGAAAAAAGAAAGGGTGAGAAGGCCAGAAAGTCAATGGAGAGGCAGTTTCCAATGTGCGGAAGCCGCAGAAAGCAAAAAAAGAAACAAAATCATAAGCCCAAATTATGATGGCAGATGTAGGAAATCTTATCAGATGCAGAGACTTGAAGGTAACATGTGGCACTGTTTGCACCCCTCGACTTTCTCCCTTTGTTTTAGGTGGCATTACTCTGTTTGGAAAGAGCAGGGAAGGAGATGTGTTTCAGTTAACAAAGGGAAAAAAAATGAAATGTGGTCATGGCTGACAACCAAATATGCAGCAGTTGTGTTTGGTTTAGCGATGCTGGAATTTGTAGCTCTGAAGTTCACATCATGTCACAGCCATATGCCTGGCTGTTAATGTTTCTGCCTTCACGAGGGCCTCCAACTTCTGAGGAAAGCCATGCAAAAGCTCGGAATAAACAAACAAACAAAGTGCTGCTTCCCTGTCTGACACGTTGCAGGTCCCACAGCTGTTCCCTGACCTGCGCATCATGCAGCTTCAACTGTAAAGCAGGTGTCTTCTACATTTACACTAATTTTCTCAGCAGATGATTTCCCCAAAAAGTGATACATAGTCTTTTACTTTTAGCATTAGATATTCTACAGTGTTCTAACTACAGCCATTCACTCATCTATACACCACAGTGTACACTAGCAAACACACACACGCACACGCTATGGGAAATTCAGAGTCACAGATTAACCTTCATACCCATGTCTTAAGGATGTGGGAGGGGACCTGAGCAGCTGAAGGAAACCCAGACTCACATCCTGTAATGTCACCCAGGTGCTGTGCAAAAACAGCTGTAGGAAACAGCAAAGAAACATATTCTGTGTGAGTTTAGGCTGCATTTTTATTTTTGTCGTATCTACGGTTTGCTAAAAAACCAATACGGGTGGTAGTGATTCCTAAGAGCTATGAGGACTAAGGAAGACAATGCAGGAGGAAATGACTCAGGTGTTACAAACCCAAGCAGATACAAACACACTGCTGATACTGCAAGAATAATAGAAGCTTTGTTTTCCAAAGACCTCCACTTTTTAATCTTCTTGCCGTCTGGTACCTGGCAACCTTTGCGATTAGCTTACACTTTGGTGATTACTGCTTGAGTTTGAGGTTGAAAATGTTGTTTGAAAGCATCATCTTAGGAGAAAAACAGTCACCTTAAAAGATTTCCAAAAGCATCTCTCCATATTATGTCTAAGCACCCAGGTAAAGCTTCACTGAGCCATCGACTCAGTATGTGCAGCGCCACCTTCTGGTGGACAAATGACTACACGTCGAACAAACACGTTGGACTTTTCCAGTGCACTTTAATTTCCCAACATAGTTTATGTCGTGTTTAGATGTGACTCATTCCACACATCAGTTAATATATACATATATAATAGTTTTTAATGTAGTATGTTTTGGATGTAAGAAAAAAACAAGTTTCCTTTGTTAATTGATATTTCCAGCCATGGTGGTTGTCACACCTTTCCAGACTTTGCTCTGTACTCCACACTCTTGGGAATGAACAGCTTGTTCATATGATTTTATAAACCATTTCATAATAGCTTGGCAGGGTTCAGTGAAGCAGATTATGCGCTGGCCATGAAGTCACACTCAGGTTGGGGTGATTGTGGGAGGCCAGCAGCAGCAGCAGAGAACAGCAGGGTCATTCAGGAAATGGGCTCACTCTTTAGCTTGACTTTAGAGGCACCGGGCCTGGGCTCTGTGAGAAGGGTCACCAGTTACTGCGGTGTCAGCTGTTGCAGGAATGTTGGCTTTTATTTGACTTTGGCACATGGGCGTCACCTACTGGCACAGTGACTCCTTTCAGCTTCTATTTGGCTGTGGGCTTTACACCCGAAGGTCCAGGCTTTCCAAGCTTCCCAGGCTTCTTTTTGCAAAAAAGGTTATTATAGAACCTTTTACACTTCTCTCAGGATATATTTCATTCTCTGAGACATAAAGCACTACACAAACCATTCACAACAGTTCTGCTACTAGACTGCATTAAAATGTAGAAAATTAAATGTAGTTTGTCCTCCACTTTTGCCCTTTTGGTCTGCCTAATTTTACTAAATTGTCATGAAGATTAACAAAACCCCATGAGGGGTGTGTATTTTATTACACTGTGCATAATGTGTATTGCATAAATATGACCGATTCCCTACTGAATTTTCACAGCAAACATATTTGCTGGGGGTCTTTTCCTTGTAAAACAGGCCCAGTTCACAATACAACCCAGTGTGATTTGTAGCAGCACCACTGTTTGGACTCTGACATACAGTACATAATAATCGACCTCAAGCTTTACATTTTTCATTTACAGCAAACAATTTTGCCATAATTATGCAGCACCAGATTCCAGGACACTGACTAAATTTTCACTCTATATCAACCTATATCCTACCTTAAGTTTGGTATGGAGTTAAAATTCCATCCTTCATCCCAGTGTTGTGCCCAGGCTAAATCCCTCCCTCAGCATATGTGCTCCTCTGACCTATGCCCAGACCCACTTCTTCTTCTTTTTGCTATGCAGGAGCGCTTAGCACTGACTGGGAGAGGGACAGATCACTGAAGCTTGAAAGTGTCTGTGTGCAGTGGGCTGCTTACCTGCGCACTGTCATGCCCTCTTGAGCAAAACAAATCCATTTCTTCTGCTAGTCAGCCTCATTTCAGTGGGTGGAGGACACAACCAAAGGTGAATCGAGATGTGGGTTTGGTCTGCATGCAGGGAAGGACAGCGCTGGAATCCCAGATTAAAAGGCTGATTAATAATTCAGCTTATGGTATGAATAACCTGGTGGCGCAATTTGACAGCTTCAGACTGCAGGGAAGTGAGAAGCTAATGATAGGAGACTGGACAGCTGGGAACCTCATTCATCCTGGACTTCCAAATTAAGAATTTTTGGATGGTTGCAAATGTGTTTCCGGTGAACTTTGTGGACGCTGATCTTTTCGTGACCCTCAGAAATGAAAAATCTCCAAAAAATAACATTTTTATCCAATGTGGAAGTTTGTGTCTAAGGAATATTAATCTTTGGTGGCGACATTTAATGCCCTGCATATTGTGTTCAGTTCCTGCAAATTATTGTCTCCTTGTTCCTCCATCTCCGCAGTGATGCATTGTGGGACTAGAAGTCCCCTTTAATGTGTATCAAGGCAAAGTCTCTCAGTTTTGATGACGACCAACCTCCATGCCAAACAGGACAAACAGCATTACTGTTCACACAAAATGCCACACGTGTGCCTCCTGTTGAACTACCACACAACAGAAACAGAGTAAGAATCAGCAAACGGCAGCTGATGGTTATCTGGTGCACGGTATGGAAGACCAGTGCCACGGGTCATGCACCATTAAAACTAGCAGACATGGGAACATAGGCAGGAGGAACTTGCTTTATAACCAAGCCGCCCTGCTGACGAATGTGGTAGCACCAGACCAACCAAAGGCCATCAGATCCTGATGCCACAAAGTAGATCAAAATTTATACCCAATGGTCTGAGGAGCAGGTAACTTGTTGAATGTATTTTAATCATTCCAATTTATTTATCCTTTATTTATCTACATGGCATCGATTTTTGCTTTCCACCTGGTCAAGAGTGCAAATACAGGATAAAAATGCAGTTTAAACAGTGCATATAAAACTGGGAGGAGTTACGTGCGACTACGTTAAATCAATGGTAAACCAGCATGGAACAAAACATGTACAGGTTTCAGTTTTTAAAAGTTGCTTTCATACTTTGAAATCAGGTCATTTTTCAAACGCAGTTAAAGTTTGAGTGACAGCAAGCAAACTGAAGGCTCAACCGTAACTTCTACTTTGATCGTTTTAGAAGGTTGACAACAATGTTCCAAGAAAATTGTGGATGAGGGATTTGTGAATAAAAATATGTAAGATGGGCTTATAAGCAGCGGTATGTACAATCATAGCAGGCTTAGCAATACGTAAAACAGCTCCATATTCATTAATAAACTTCTGTAATGGCAAAGAACCATCAGTGGACAAAGGCAAACTTTAGTGGAAAAAGCTCAGCTCTCTCTCTCTCTGTGTCTCTCTCTCTCTCTCTCTCTCACTGTATCCAGCACCATGCCAGCCTTTTAAGTTACAAGATAAAGGTATTATGTAAGCTTTTCTTGCTGAATGTCCTCAGTTTGCACGTTACAGGTTGAGTACCGGTGTCACCTTTCGCAAAAGGAATGAACTGCGGTGAACTGTCACAGCGCCTCTAGCTGTCACTGTTGTCTACACAGGATGTTTCTGGAACGTTCCTTAAGCAGCTGTTTCACTACCACCAGACTACCAGGTAAGAGGAGAAACATTTCTGTAAGGTGCCTGACTGTCCTGCTCCTCGGTGACCTCAATGACAGCCGATTGCGAGAAAAATGCTGACCATTAAATTACAGTTAATATATAGTTGGGCTTAACTTGCAGGTGAATGCTGCTAAGCATCAGAACAGCCCTGCATCGCACACGTGGTTTACGACACGGCCCCTTTTGAAATCTGACTGCCTGTTGTTGGAGCCAAAACCACCTGAAAAAAGCTTGCTGGAAAATGAGCAAAATGTGTCAGCAACAAAAGCAGGCTGGGGCCTTTGTGACTGGAACAATGCTGTCTGTGGCCACCCAGGTTTGAGGGTTGAGGCCCTGTACAGTTCCAGATTGCAGGACTCCATAGGATACAGTTTCAAACCTTTTTCCCTCTCTCATCCTCCTGACTGCTTGCATCCTTGGCCTCCTGGTCCCTCTGAGTACGCAAACACCAATAATGTAAACCATAAACACAGCTTTTATCTTAGATCCTTGAACAAGTACGTAGACCCATAAAATTCTCTCCTAGCACTCCTAGCATTGCTACCTAAATTGGGGTGAGAAATACATTAAGAGACAAATCATAAAAATTTACAGGCACTGCATATCTGCTCCTCATTTTCAAGGTCTGGGTGATTTTTTTTTTTGCCTCTGAATTTAGCTATAAATTGTACTAGCGCATTATGGCAATATTGCAAGATTGCCATTTTGCTTCATAACATAATGTCGCACAAACGTGCTTAGGGTATGAATTGCATTGTTCTGCATAGCCTTGCCCTGAAAGTATAAAAACCATAAAGATTGTTAACATCTTAAAATCCTTTATTCTGTAGTTGCTTTTCTCCTCGTTCGAAAGAGCCAAACAAAAAGTTTCCTGGTCCTACAGCGAGCTGAAGCGGAGGGAACGTGACGTCTACGCAAACCCAGCGAACCCTGCGAATGAATTCAGTTAATAAGACAAAATAAATAGAGGGCCGAGCGACCCCATGTGCGTGCCAATGTGTGCCAGGATTATTTGCCTGATGAGTTACAGTGAAAAGCGAGACTGCTAATGAGACGCCCTTTCGTTTTGTTGTTTTACCAACTGCAGGAAAAGCAGCCCCAAATCACTGCGGTCATTCTTTCCGCATGAAAACGCTGTCCTGCGGACTCATTATTCATTGACGCAGCTTCTTTGCGACTTTATGGAGTTTTAGAAACCCAGTGGAAACAACCAAGATGGATTTAACTATCAGTAATTAGTTACTATAATGTATGTTTTTAATTCATCTCGTATGTTTGATAAATGGAGCCCTATGTCTGTATGCCATTTAGGGTTCGATGGGCCCCATAGGAGCAGCACCCCCCAGTGACCACCAGTGAGGTTCTGCTTGGGGACCTCTGGATCAGCTGATCCCAGTAAAGTGACCACCTACACCCACGACTATAAAAAGGGGAGAAGGCTAGCTGCTGAGTGGGGGTCTTAGTGTGTGATGAGTGCCTGCTTTATGACAGCCCTGTCCAGTCCACCTACCTCTTGTTACAAATCCCTGTCCTTCTGCATTCCTGTGTTTTGGCCTCTAATCCTCCAAGCTTCCCAATCTCCAAGTCACCAAGTTCTTGTGCTCCCCAAGACCCCCTCTCTTATGCTCCTTCTTCCCCACTTCACCACAGTACTCACGTGGTTCATCACCTATTGCATTGGTTATTTCTAAATTCATTTCACACAGGTCCACCACAGTTCACACTTGCACATCTTCATGACAACCTTGTTTTATACTTATGTTTATCTTTTTAAATTGACGCTGCAAGTCTGGAAGAGTCAACAGTCAGGAGTGGAAAGTTGTCACCCTGATTGCTTGTCAGTTTAATGGTCCTCTTTTTTTTCTACAGCACGCAAAGAACCAAATAACCATCGTGTGGCTCAATGGCCAGTCCTAAACTGGAAATACAGTACAGCATATGTTTCAGTCCAACATGGCAAACTTTGCCTTCCAGAAGTTTCCTTCCTATTCCGGTACGAGAGGCATATGCGTGCTTACTGCTCCAACAATGTGATGGTGTATCTGTGCTATATTTGTCCTTATCTGTGGGCTTTGACCCTATCGGAGGAAGGGTACGCCTGGGTGCGTGTCGGCTATCTCCTCATCTCACCGCTTCCAGCATCCTGAAGGCTGGCGGCAAGGTGTTTCTGACATGCTTTCTTGGAGACACATGTACCCTTCTTCTCCCACAGAATGCAGGATGTGGGCTGGAAACAATATGCTGTACTTTGGGCTGGAGAGACAGCACATAGTGCCCCCCCCCTCCCCACAACGGATTCCCCAAGGTTTAAATCCTACAACAGAGTGCTCAGCAATCAGGTGAGTTAGCATCAGGTGAGTGTGCTCCTCCCCCGCTGTGCCTGTTTTATGATGCACGGGGTTCCGAATTGTTCTAGAGAGATTGTTCCAGAGATAGTCCTGCTGAAGTGTTAGCGAAGTGCGACAGTGCAGTGTGCAGGAGTAGCAGAAACCCTGAAGGCTCATTTCCTTCTCCTGTTTTGTGAGTTTTGTCTTTTTCCATCTACAGTCAAATTAACAACAGAACCTGAGCTACAATTAGATGATCACTCGCCATGACTGAGCCGCTCTCCTCCCCTCCTCCACAAGAGGTCCAAAATCAAAGTCGAAGAGGTTCCTGGCTTTGGCTCCGTTGTGATGGAATGAACCTCCTCTCTCCCTCAGAATTGCTGAATCCCTCTCAGCATTCAAGAAAGCTCTGAGAACACAAACTGTTCCTAAACTTGCTCTATATTACCTGTCAAAAACAAAAACCTTTGACTTTCCCAATTTTATAAGCTTCTGCTTTTGTGATGTACAATATGAAAAGGGGCAAACTGACTGTACTTTGAAAATCACACGTCTGCATTTGTATTTGATCTTTTATTGGTGAAATGCTTTGAGCTATAAATTGCTTTAAAGAGAAGCATCTTTTAAACAAACGTAAAGATAAATGTTTCTCATTCTTGTACAATATAACAAGCAATACTGAACTCAAAATTTTGTTCATGTCTTGCAGTTTGGTTATTAAAACTATTAAAAAAATATTGAGCAACAGCTCCTTTACAAATTATACAATGAGTCGCTCAGCATGGCCTGGTCCTTCTACTCTTTGTAACTGCGCGCCTGCTAACGTAAAGGCATTTATCCTAAAACTCACTGTTAGGATGAAGAATACCTTCAGCCACAGTGTAATGCTTCCCCACATTTCCTGTGCAATTTTCCACAAAGTTCAGTTTTAGATTTAGCAATCTCAGCTTGATAAAAAGTATTAAAATTACATGTGACCGTTTTTAAAGTGAACCGCAGTATGAACTGCAGTCTGTTAATCGGGAACTTGGCTGTTGCAAAGGTCCCTTTCCTGCCCGGTGGTTATTACCAGGGGCAGCCTTGTCTAAACAGACAGTGCTGTTCCAAGGTCGACCAGATTAAACGTGTTTATGAGCCAGAAGTCCCTGGAAACAAACATCACGTTGAGTTGCAAAGACATTAAGAAGAGAGGTAAGTTTCCCTTTTATGCTGTACATTTTTCTGTCTACATATATCATGGCAGCCTTCTGCATGCACTTAGCTTGGCTTTATTTAACGCTCTCAAGGACTTGTATTATAAAAATTTTACATTATATGCTGGTCCGATTAAAAAAAGATGTAGACTGATACTTCGAACCTAATGCTTATTATAGGGAAACAATAATTCAATTGGCTAAAGAGTTAATAGCTGTTGTCTATAAACACAAGTTAATAAGTGATATTTTCAGTTTTTTTCAAAGAAAGTGCTCTTGTATCCTTGGAGGAAAAAAAAATATTTCAAGCAACTTTTCAGCAGTTGCTGAAAATTAGTCAGAGTGAATGAGTGAGTGAAGCCCATAAAGAATATGCATGACGCTGCATCAACATGAATAAGACTATCTATCGACATACTATTATTATTATTATTATTATCAATAATAATAATAATAATAATAATAATAATAATAATAATAATAATAAACATTTAGATGAATTGTGACTTTGTCCAAAGGTAAGCATTTTAAGCTACTTACAATGATTTACCCATTTAATGCAATGTGATTTTACCTGTGCGAGAGACAGATCAAGCATTTGAAGCTGGTCCTGTGTTTTCACTCAATTGTCTGTACTTTTTGTGGTGTCAAAAGACCATGCTGGAGTCACTGGAGTCAGAATGCAGTTCAGTTCCTGGCATCTGAACACCAGAAGCAGCACAAGTCAAGGTTACTATTAATAAGCTAGATGTGCATATTTCATATTTCACAAATGCATGAAGAGTACTGAAGAAAGTCACTGTTTGTCAAATTTTTAGCCAGACATGAGTGCAATGGCAGAAATAATTAACCATATCTGTTAAAGATGAAGAATAGAGAAGCTGACATGTTTTATATAGCTTTTTTATAAACACAGTTACACAAATATTAGGACACTGTGTTTTCTTCTGTGTTTTATTTCTGCTCATTTTAATGAAAAATTATGCATTTTTTTAATTTGATAAATTCAGAGAAAAACTAAATGTTCACAAATGTGGGCACTCAGTCACACTTGCTTAAGCAAACTGCAGATTCCAAACATTTATTTTTGCTTTATTTTTTCTCATTCTTCTTGGCACAGCTCTTCCAGCTCAGACATACAAGGTCTTCTCATGCATGGAATATCTGAGCTCTCCCCACAGATTTTCAATGGTATTCAAACACTGGAAAGTGAAGGCCTTTCCAAAACCTTAACCTTTCATTCTTTTGTATATACACCAATACAGAATGTACTGAACGGTTCTCTTACAGATTCAGATTAATATCAGACACGTAGTGTTAACGAAAGATATGAATCTCTATTTCTTTATCAGGCATTCTCTTGGCTTTTTAGTGGTAAGGAACAAAAGGCAGCTTTGATATTTCACAAATAGAAATAGCTGCACTAAGAAAAGGATGGAAACTAAATACCAGGCTTTGGGGATTTGGGGAAAAAGTAGGCAAGTAAGTATCTTCACATATTGGAGTTTCTAATACCAAACATTAATTCAGCAATGTAGAACTTGCAACCCAAAACTGTTTCTTTTTTCTTCTTAAACATTTGATTTTTTATTTTTTTCTTCAGTGGGCAACAATGTACCCACAAGTAAGCTTGCAAATGTTCAGTAATATTCAGTAAGTCACAAACACTTTCAGTGCAAACATTTACTGATTAGAAATATATCTATGGGCAAGTAAATTGGGAACAGTCTATCAACAATGTAAAAAGTCTAACAAAAAAGTAAAGAGTTTTTTTAATTTAAAGTTACAAACCGATGAAAGTGGCAGAACCGTTCTCTCCACACACCGTTTTGCACCGAGCCGCCGCGGAACGTTATTTATTGTCCAGTGCGGCAGCGGCGGACGGATTTCATTGGCGCACACAGACCTGTCAAACACCGGGGAGCGGAGTTCCGGCAAGAGGGACGCTACGCCTCCGCCACAGTAAGGCTGTCTGTGCGCTCATTGCGGGGCTGGGGGAGGAAAAGTAACGTCCGAATTCACGTCTTTGTCCGTCTGAAAGCGCTGCCAGTTTTCGCTGTGGTTTCCCTGTTCAAACAGCTATTTATACCTGCCGCCATCTACCTGGATTTGTTTTCCTCGGTCACGATGACGACCATTGGTGATCGTAACGACACGTCAACACGTTAGCGTTGAAATCACGACTTTAGCGATTCCTCGTCACGCCCCCTGTCCTTGTGTGTGTGTCCGTGTGTGTCCTGAAGAAACCGGACTCTGTCGGTGTTTACGGATACTCCCTCACCTACCTCACCTAAGGAAGGCCGGGTGCTGTATTAGTGAAGCTAATGGCTAACCTTGCTGGGTAGCTCCAGAAGGGCTTGCTGGCCAGAGGAGCCGCCTGCCTGTCATCCCCCTGTCGTGTCCACAGCCCCGCTTCCCGCCCCCGGCCCCCCCTTCCAGCTGCAGTAGCCTTGATCGAGCTCCCATATTTACCCTGTCATTACCCTGGACTGATGCGGTAAACACCCCCTGCGGTGTAAGTGGGTAAATGACTGTAAGTCACTTGGGGTAAGAATGCTACCAAAACAATCTTATTATTTAATACTGTATGTTTTTGTACTTTTATAATAAAATTTTGTTTTAAAAAATACAATTTTTTTTTTTTTCTAGAATAGTTAGCTATTTTCTTTGTATCCCTCCTATATCTATGAGAGCCATATGGGTATACAGTAATTGTATATTATTCCAAAAATGTCCTGCAAATATACATTGTTAATGAACAGTAAATGCCAGTAGTTACTTTATTGAATTTTATTTGTTTTTCTCAGCAATAATTTTACATTACATTTTTTCATTTATTTATTTTTTCCAAACTAGTGTATGGTTATGCAGTTGCTTACAAAGTTAAAGTTAAAGCGGGGTTTTCTTTTTTCTGTATCAGTTTAGAGTTAGTTCTTTGCTGTTGTGCAACAAATGAGATATTTTTACACAGGTCATTTTGACAATTGGCAGGAATGGTGAGAAGATGTTTTATTATTAGTGCCATTTTCCTTTGCCCATAATACTAAAAAATATTCATATGATTCTGTAGCAGTGGATGAGTTCAGGAGAAAGGCTGGAAGGATTTGAGCTGTCTGCTGTCATCGGCAACTAAAGGATATTCATGAGCATCATATCTGAAATACAGTTTATTGTGTTTTCGCTCTTGTTCCTGTTGAGATGACACATGAACCTTGTTTTTTCCCGGCATAATTTTAATTTCAGATTTTCAGGTTGTGTAGGGGTGAAGAACCTAAGATTGTAGCCTAATGACCATAGACTGAGGCAGATTGGAATTCAGATTTGTTTACCTCATGTACCAGGCTGAAAAGCAGGCTAATGCCTCCTTACTAGCTTATACGTGCAACTACTTTGATCTTTGTCAACGGCCTTTGTGCGAAACAGGTTTTTAGCTGTTTCGCTGCCTTGAAAGACCAAGAAATAAGTTGACACAGGCCATTAATTAGTCACTCTGGTCAGTTGCTAGGCTCTCACAAAAATGTACACAATACTGCTGTATGACAGGAATTTGTAATAAAAAAGTGTCTTCTGAAATTTTTTCAGGTGTTCCTGGGCTGATGTTTTTGTAGTAGCTGTATGAAGTAGAGAGAAATAGAGCAGTGGGTGTGATCATGGCCTAAATGAGAGTGTCTATAGTGGTAAAGTAACACTCCTAACTATAATATTATTGTCTCCCCAATCTGACAGCATGGCCCAGTCAGAAAGCAGGTTACTGGTTCTGAGTGTGCTGGCAGGGGCTGCCGGAGTCAGCTTGGCAGTGGTCTGGTACCGGAGCCGGAGGAGCGGAACAAGCAATGCAACCCCTGTGTTACACCTCAGCAGCAATGCCCAGCGTCTCGGCATAGACTTCTGTGATGCTGGGGCAGGGCTGGCACTGGAGGGTCGGCAGGGCGATGTGCTGAAGCGCCTGGATGCCCTAATCCAGTGTGTGTCGGACCTGAAGGAGGAAGTCCAGGCCCTGAAGAGGGCTCTCCCACAACTCCAGGAACTGGTGAGGTCTGAGCTTGAGGGGCGTCGTCCAAGCTCTGTGCCTCGAACCCCTCGTCGCAGGAGGACTGTTGGAGGCGAAAGGGATGAGCGACACAGCTCAGAGGAAGGGGAGAGCGAGGGAGGGTGAGTGACTGACTGCATTTTTTATTCACAGCGATCCTTTGATTTACAAATAACAAATGGTCATAGCTTTTAGCATTGCACCCCTTGTTTGTACATGAAGTCTTACTGGATGAATGTTTATTAATATTTGGTTACTGCTGAGATTTGCATTCATGCTGGGTAGCTTGTTATTTCTAGTAAGTTGCATGCAATTAGATATGCCATTTGGCAGTTTTTGGTGAAATTTTGGAAGACTACCCATGTGTCCTGCTGAGGTGTTGACCATCTCTATTCCTCAACCTTGGTGTGCTTTCTTTGAGATGCTCATGGTGGAGGATGCCAGATCAGAATCTTCAGCAGCCAGGCGCTGTCCTTGGTAGCCTTCAGGAAAAGGATATGTCAACTGACTGATTTGCACAGCCTTGGTTGAATTCCCATTGCATGCTGGGATGCAAATCTTGGACTGTGCCTGGCGCAGAAAATCTTCAGAAGGATATCAGTCTCCACATCCATGTCCTGCCTCGTCATTCTTGAGCCAGAAAACTCCCCACACAGGCCAAGGGGCAGTAATGTAAACAGTAAGCTTTTACGCTTGGCAGGTTTTTAAAATCCCTTCAGTTAAATAGCACATCAGTAGGTACATGGATGAAGGGGGGCTTTAGGATTGGTCTTTCTATGCAGTCACCCACAGTTTAGGGTCTTTTTTTTTTGTTTGTGCTGCATTCAAGCCTCCTGTGTCTGGCATTTTCCTGCTGTTTAGCTAAATATTTTCAAGGAAGAATTTTCTAAACATGCCATATAGCTTTAAATTTAACAAGCCTGTCTTTTTAATACAGTTTTTTTCCTTTTTTTTTTTTACAGTAATATCTTTCAAAACAGTTCTACTCCAAAAAACTGCTGTGTAATAAAGAAAGAATGTCTGCTTTTGTTTCTGACAGATTTGATTAATTTTTCTTATGGGTGGTCTTTATCAGTCTGCAAACTCAGATTTAGAGCTGCTAGATTGGGCATGCTGTTCAGAATGCTGAAGGCATGCACCTTGGCTAGTAGTGTTTGCCAGAGGCGGCATCTGAATTTTGTGATTTTAAAAAATTATTTTATTGCTTAGCAGGTGCTTTCTCTGCAATTTTTGCCCATTTTTACAGCTGTCCCATTTAATAAACAGATAGCATATTATACTGTGTACTGGCATTGACTTCCAAAGTGAGGGCTGCCAAATTAAATTCCAGCAGGAATCAATCCTGCTGGGTAGTGACCAGCGAGGCAGTTGATCTGAATTGCTCCTGTAAGTCCTGTGAATGCATGGAATTTTAATTTAATTTTAAAATTGTCATGTAAGCCACAAAATAATAACCGCTGCAGTCTGTGGTCATTTTTTGAGGCACATATCAGAAAAGTAGAAAACTAGTAACCTGCAGGTGACAAAGATGTTCTCTGGTGTCCTGAGATCTCCTGAGACACCTGGAGGTCTGAGTAACACGGCAGGACAAGCACCTACAGAGGAGGGACTTAACAGCTGTCACTGCTGTAGTTGCTGTTGGGTATCAAACTGCAATTATGCCTGTTTTTTAATACGCACTGTTGCAACTAATGCACTTGGCCTGCCTTCATTTTCAAGTGCTTGGTTGCTACATCCAGTTTATTATGTCTTGATATACCTTAGCAACATTGCTGTTTATCTTTTCTGACTACATTTTCATGGTACGCATTTTGATTAGTGGTGTTGGAGGAGTCTTCATCATAGCTTTTAAAAGCCGCTCTTATCACATTAAAGGGCCGACCGTTTGGAAAATTGCAGATCCTGTTTTTTAAGACTTTAATTGCTGCCTCTCCCCTCCATTCATACACTTGACACGAGAAGCTATGGCGGTTTTGTTGGGAATGCATAGGAGGTAAAAAATAAGAACAAGGCCGCACTGTCTAGCAAAGGAGAATTTGCACCACATAGAGGCGGAATGTCTTAAGTCTGGATTCGTACTGGAGATGTTTAGTCAGTAGCAGTAGGTATTCTCCCTCTTCCCTCCTCAGTGGGTAGGAGGGGCTAACGGCTGATTGTTGTCATTCTGAGGACTATTGAATGTTGATGGATTTTTGGACGAGAACCAGTGACTCTGGGAGCGTTTCTCGTCAGTGAGGAAACAAAGCAGGCCACTGTTGCTGAGCCCTTTGAACCATGGAAATGCACCTGCTGGGTCCAGACAGCCCAGGATGCAGGTCTCCACAGGGTGATGCACAGCGATCCCCTGCACATGTTCATCCATGCGAGTGTGATGGGATATATCTATGCAACAGTTTCATGGGCATAGATTAAAGCGAGTTGGACGTTCACAAGAAAGAACTCTATTGTAAAGCACACATCAATTTTTTTGTGGCAAAAACAGTACATCACTTATATTGGCGCAAAGTCAGTTTGTTCTTGTCTCCTTCTGTTCTAACTTTAGACAATGGAGTAATATTGTGTCTCACAAGGACAGTGAAGTGAAAAGTGAGAAACTGGCATCGGGTGAATTGAGGATAATGACAATGGCTGAGCCGGTTTCCTTCCCACAAGCCCAGAACACGTGGGTCTTGTTACCAAAAAAAAAAAAAAACAGTTGAATGTTGTACTGGCTGAACCTGGTCTTTCAGGCAGCCTCAAAGAAATCTTTCACAAACCTCTTCCTGGGCTCTGAGAAGCCTCTTCTGCTGAATGTTAATCAGTCGTTTAACAGTAGGGTTGACCAGTCCCAAACTCAGTGACCATTGACCTGAATTTGTGTTTTAAAATTTATCTGTGTTGAGTGTAAATATGCTAGTATTGTGAGACCACAGAGGGTCACATTGTGCAGTGATTCCCCTTTTAGCCCAGGGCTTTGCATCACACTCATCCAACCTCAAGTTTTCCTGCTTTACGAAGCTAGACAGGAGGACGGACCTACTCCAGTTCCGGATCAACATCGACCCATCATTATGTCATGTGTTTTAGTGGAAATGCTTCATAATCAGGCCTTCAGCTGTAGTGGAGTGCTTTTTATTGTAGAAACGGATATGAAAAATCAAGATCTGACTCAGCAACTCCTTGCTATTTTTTACCTCATCTGAAATGTGTATTGCTGTAGATGGGGTGCATAGCGCCGGCTGCCAGGCCTGGTAAGTTCTAACGTGATTAAAAAAGAAAGGGAAAGGAGGAAGAAATGGCCTTTTTAAGATGTTAATAAATGATCCATCTCATTGCCTTGTGATTTTGACACAGAGAAATGCAGCCCCCTGGCAAAAGTGTTTGGCTTACATCCAGCAAGGTGAGCTATACCCATAATCCTTACATCCATTTAAAGGGCTTTTGCTGTCTATTGTTTCTTCTTGAGCTTTAGGGAAATTACAGCTCCATATTCATACTAAGATGCTTTTATTAGGGTTTCGCAATGGCTGGGCGGGCCACTAGGGTCCTCTTCCTCTTTGCCAAAGTGCTAGTGAGAAGTCCAGAGGACAGAAAACAGCAGGAAATGGTTAATTTCATTTATGAAAAAAAGGTTTGTGGAAATGTATGTGCAAATTAATGTAGCAGGTTTCCTCCTTTTGCGAATATACAGTAACAGACTGCATGTGCATCAGGATAATTTCATCAACGTACTGTACTCCATCTCCCAAATAGGATAATAAGGTTAGGTTTGTTTTCAGTGTACAGTACCAGCACAAAGACGCTCTTATTAAGCATCAAGCGCTGTTCAGCTCTTAGTGGAAACAGTTATTTATTTGTTTGTTTGTTTGTTTGTTGAATTTGGTGTGTTGAGTCAAGCCAATATATAACAGTGAAAAGAGTTCTATCTGTTTAAATTACTTTGCTTGTTGCATTTTTGCATTTTTACAGCACACCTTTTAAGGCATATGCCTTTAAACCCATGAGTCAGACCACAAGCATTAAATACAGTACATTGTGTTCCTAAAAATCATCAGGTCCAGGCTAATTCATAAAACTACAAGAAATGCTACAGTCATCTTTTTTGCAGGATGCTTTTGTCTCCTTGTCTGTAGATTGCCTGTGCCTTGACAGCAGGCTATGAGTCACCCAAGCATGTTTGGCAGAGTTTTGGGTGCTGCCGAACACCACATCGAAGCATGTCGCAGGTAGCTGTGGTCGGTCACCCCACCCCCTCACCCCGCCAGCCTTCTCCCGTGCATTGCTTGGTGTGAGAAATGATGAGCGAAGCCACCATAATTACAAGTGTGCAGATCGAGCTGCGTGCTCAAAGTATGGAATTAGCAGTCCTGCGCTGTTTACTGTTCACCTGTTAAAACAGATTCCACCCCTCCCCCCGCTGCCTCACCTGAACCGAAAGAGGCCCATAAATTTCAGCTTCTGTTTGCCAAGCCGCCCGGGATCTGTCAGCCTCTCCGTTTTACAGTGTCATGTAGGAACTTGTAGTTCCTCTTGCTTGCAGTGGATCAGACTTAAACTATTTAAATTATAGCATTTGTTTACATAAAACTTTTCTGCTGTTGAAAAAAGAAGGATATTAAAAAGCCTGAAAAGCCTCATTCAACTTCACGGCTCAAGGCAGTTTTCTTAGAACTAATTTTGCTTAAAGGTAAACACCTAAGAAAAGGCTTTGGCTGATGTGGGCCAATGCTTTATTGATTTGGCCTGAACTAAGTCTTTATGCTGAATATTCCTTTGGATTTTATGGTCTTCTAGCACAGGACTTGTAGCGTGTCTTGTTATCTATCTATCTATCTATCTATCTATCTATCTATCTATCTATCTATCTATCTATCTATCTATTTTTCCTACCTGCACATGTAATACTGTTCATCCTCTTTTACCCAAATTATTACCAAAGACTTATAAATTTTTTAGGTAATTAGTTCTGATAGCGTGGCTTTAAAAAAAAAAAAAAATGTTGCTAACAATATTGTGATCATTGTCACAGATTTCAATAAATCTTGAAACTATGATTAGATACCTCAAATTTATGATGAATGGATTTCAAGTATGGTGACAGGCCCTGCATCTTGTAAGTTGGGCGCATTTTGATGCATGGTATACTCAGTTGCTATGTACTTGACAAATAAACTCTTCTTGTTTTTACTCACAAATTTTCTTCCCCACTGCCTTTTTAATTAATATTGTTGGAAAGAATGTTTTGGCCATTGGTATTTCGTTAACCTGAATAAAATAAGAGAACTTCTCCGCAAAGGCGGGCCTCATGCAGATAGGGATCGCAGTCAAAAAAGTCTGATTCTGAAGTGTCCCCACACTTTCCACTCTGGCCGTTTCAGCAAATGGACAAACCATGTACCAGTCCTCTCACAAGCTGGGACGCTTCGCAAGAAAGCCAGATAATTACGTATTTGCAATTGCGTAACGTCCACCGAAAACCATTTGAGCATCTCCAACTATTTGCTGCATACAGGAACGTGTGAATGGCGTGTAGCAGCACTATAGGAGATTCCACATTAAATTTAATTTGTAGAACTGTTATTGTGGTAATACTTTATCACCCCTCAGGTCAAGTCTAGCCGTCTGGATAGTTTGTTTTTCTGTGTTTCCCCATGCGTTCACCTTCCACATAGGAAGAGCAAGGAGGTGGCAAGTGAATGAGGTCAGCAGAGTGCCTGGTTGGAGGCAAGTTGTTGGGATGGCAGCTATCCAATGAAACCAATAGATTTGCATAGTCCCTGTTTTCACAAAACCCACATAAAATCCCAAATGGCCAAATTATTTTACAGCAAGATACACAAGTTTTCTGAAAAATTCAGTTAACAGCTTTCAGCCTGATGGGGCAACTTTTGATGTGTAACGTCAATATGAGTAGTTTGGTGCTTCAGAGCAGTGGTTGTCATGTCATCCTGATACTGGTGGTAGTGACTAACCTCCTAAAGTACCTACAAATGTATTGTATTCTCAGCTGAAATTTATGTATGTTGCTGTGTGCTTTAAAATGCTCTTTTATTACCTGCTAATAACTGGTTAATCGAAACACTGAGGGACAATCTGCTGATTTTCGCCAATGTGCAGTTAACTCTGGCACAGCAAAGAGGAAGAAAGGTCATTTAGCAGATAAATTTGATGCAGAAATCAGCTTGGAAAAGCAAATTGGAGGAAATAGCCAAAGCCTGGACACAGCGTTAGGGTTTCTGTTGCTTGTTCTTGTCGTAAGCTGTAAGATGGAATCTACATGCTTTCCCCTCATTCTTCAATGTTATTGTGTTGTTTTGGTAATGCTACAAGTTCAACATTGATCTGCCACCCAGCGTACTGCAGTGGTGGCCCATTGAAGACACATAAGACCGCGTGATCTAAATCTGCGTGCCAGTCATGGAGCTTCTTGCTCAGCAGGAGGCCAGATCACCCTTGGGACTGTACCTAGAACACGCTGCATCTCTATTTGGCTTTTGAATTGCTCCCCTTGTTTGTTCTTCCTGCTTTATGAGCAAGTATAAATTGAAGAGGATATGTAGAAAATATACATCCTCTGCTTTAATATCAGCTCTAGTTGGGCACTCCACCCCACTGACGGCCCCCAGTTCTTCAGTGCAGCAGCGTCACAGGAATGTGCTGATCTCCCTGTTTTCAATAGTGCCTCTGTCAAAGCCTTCACTGAACAAATAACTGAAGGAGTCATGGTGTTTTGGCGGCAGTTTTACAAAATGGTCCAAACACTGTCAAAGCAAGCATGACAGGAGCAAAGCTATCAACAGATATCAATGTGCATTTATTGATATATTGGCAAATTATGGCAGTTTCTGTACTGCTTGACTGTAGACAGTGCTGGTCAGGACAGGCAGTGTTGGTGTAAATTGGTTGTGATCTCAGTAATTCACTACCCATTGAACCTCATACCTGCTCAGGTTCAGGTGCTGTCACCTTTTGTTTGCTGTACAAAAGTGACCCCCAGTTGTAACCATGGAACAAATGAGTAACAAATTGTTCTGGTCAACCTGTGAATAACAAGTACAACTCTGCCCGTCCTCCCGTCCGTCCGTCCGCCCGCCCGTCTGTCCGTCCGTGTCCAAGCATGGTTAACAATCTTGAAAAGGTATTGGAGAGCACTTAAGTTCTTCAAGGACACATTGAGGTCAGCATTGACAGAAACTGTTGGACCCACAGTTCATACCTATCAAGCTGCCCCTTACATTTTGTTATTGTTAAATTTTTACTGCCATTTACAAATGAACTGACTTGAACCTTCTTTTGATACTGAGTGATTCTCCTTGCAAAGAGCATGCCCTGCAGTGTTATGAGTTTGACTATTTGTTCCCCCTTAAAGGCATTTGGCTGTCTTTGTAGCGATGATGTGCATTACAGCAATAAATAACTTTACTTAATCTGGTCTTTGGGTGCTTTACCTTACAGGCCAATTCAAATGTAGATTTACAGACCTATACCCCAGTTTATCTGTCTGATTCATGTTTTCAGCATGCATGTTGAAATCTGGGGTGTCATACACTGTCTTGATACAGGGTTTTTTCTAACAGAATGGTCAGCATAGTTACACAGCAATTTGCTTCTTTGCCCACCAGAAACACTCTTTGTAGCACTTCTTTACAATCTGATGTAATGGTATCCATGTGCTGCATTGGGTAGCTCTGTAAGGCCAGTTGCATCCTGCTAGTGACTTCAGTTTCTTTGGTTTGACTCAGATTCGAATATCTGCTATCTAGATGACAGCTTCAGGGTCACAGGGATGTGGGATGGTCAGCATGGCTCGCCTTAGATATGTCCCTGTATCCAGAACTGTGCATTGCTTGGATTTTTATGGTGGCCTGGATCTCTTGGCAAGGTGACATAAGGTGTTTTTTTTCCTCCAGTTGGTGAGCCCAGTAAAACTTCTGGTTGTCAGCAGGCAGGTGTTCACCCCTACCTGTCAATCTGTTATTATGCCGACTTTTTTTCTTTCCTTATGGGATTATAGTGAGCCCTGTTTAATGCCTCTGTGATGTTGTGGGCGGGTGGGGAGATATACTGGGCCTGGGGCAGCTACTTCTGAGCCAGCAGAGCCTTCCCACCAAAGCCTGGCTGTAGCACCTTGCTTGTACTCAAATAATATCTCTCCCAGATGCTCCTTCAACCGCTTATGACGCAAATAGAGCTCCAGCCAAGACTTAATAGATCCTTTTCATGTTTTCATTTCCCCCCTGGAGTGTTTTACCTGACTCTGTGTGTGTGTGTGTGTGTGTGTGTGTGTGTGTGTGTGTGTGTGTGTGTGTGTGTGTGTGTGTTTTAACTCCACTGGTGTGAACTGAGGTTGTTACAGAAGTTCTGGTAATTGAAAGGCAGACTTCTGAAACAAACAAGCCTCTAAGGTTTTTGTGAGTAACACTGCAAATATCCACTATGAGGCATAATTAATTTTTTATTGACACATAAATGATCAAGTCAATAATTACTGTGCAAAGCACACTTTTGTAATTTTAAATGCATGAAGGTTTGGAATACATTTTTTCACTTCTTCACCCCAGAATCAGCCCGGAATGTAAAAAGTTTTATTTCTTTATTTGAAACCATTAAGACATTAGCGATTTAGATGCTGGGTAGACTCCCGGGATTTTTACAGTTTGCATATTTTGATGACAGAAGTGCTATTTTGTTTGAGAGGGAGATTATATTTTTTTGTGCACAGTTGCAGGGATCAAAGAAATAATGATTATTATTATTTTAAACCACTTTGAATAAACTGTTCTTGTTCACGTTTTCTCCAACAATTTAGCTACGGTCAGGATCTAGAGCTGTCATCTGTAATGATATGTAAAAGTTTCTCAGGACCCTGCTTCTTACATAGTGCTGTTTATAAAGTTGATCTTTCTTATTAATATTTGAATTCTGAACTAAAATGGCAAAGAAAATTTTAACAGATGGAAATGTCATTGTTAATTCTTACATTAGTACTATTGGCAGCATTTACACCTGATTCTCTCAATCAGCTTTGCAGGGTTGTGCCATGGAATTTTTATGAAATGGCATATTTGTGCCTACTCTATGAAGTTGGTTGGCAGTTGCTGGAGGACAGCAGTTTTTAGAAGTCAGGACTTTGACGGTCTATGATATTCTTTTGCGTTTGTGAATGTGTAATCTTGAAGTTTATGGTCCAGTTCCTTAATGAGAGCTTACCTCACTGCAGCCTGCTGTCTTCAGAAGGACCACACGCTATTACAGTAAGGTGTGCTATTTTGTGTGACAGTTTTTTTTTCCACCCCCACTGCCTTTCAGGTATGTGACAGCGCACACAGACACCGAGGAGGAGGGGGGTGAGGAAGAAGAAGGGCTGGGAAACATCTGGAAAAAGAGGGACAGCTTTGCTGTTCTCCTGAAGAAGGTGGACACGTTGCAAAAGGGCACCAACTCTGAGAAGATGGAGGGCTTCACAATGCTGGAACAGCAGAAAGAGGAGGTATGACAGACAGGAGAAACTGCCATCCTCAATTTAGCTGGAGGCAATCCCCAGTACCGCAGTGATTTTGGAAACACTTGCCCTTTCCCTGAGGCCTTTTCCCACTGCACATACTCATTCTATAGTGGATGATCTTAAATACGTACTAGTTTAGGTATAAAATCGAAGTTGCAATCCTAATATATAGCTGAATAAGAAAATAAAATGTCTTTAAAATGAAAATGGACATGTTGGCTTGTATGGCTTCAGACGTTGTGGGTAAATTCTGCTGTGCTGTTCCTGTCTGGGGGCAGTGCGGACAGTCGTCTGAGTTTCTCTGGCGCCTGGCGCGAGCGTACAGCGACTGCCATGACATGGCTACGACCACTGAAGAAAAGAAAAGTTACGCAGAGGCCGGTGAGTGCCAGTTTTATTTTGCTGTTTATGCTCACTGCAGACATGCCCTGGGACACAGTTGGTGCCGGAGTGGTTGATGACATATGCCTGAGGCTTGCTGGATGGAGTTCTGTGTACCCTGAAGCACCCACTTCCCTAAAATTGGTTTGACAAAACATAAAACCTACACAGTGTTTGAAGAGGAACGTTATTCAGCAGTCTGCAGAACCAGCACTTATGTTTTCCACTTTGTAGCACTGGGACTATTTTCGTGCGTAGTGACACTTCTCATGAGCTTCTGGTACTGCTTTCTGCCCCCGGCCAACCAGATCCCATGGCTGAACTGCTCTAGGTCATGGCCATTATTCATAAAAGCCCTCACAGCTGCATTTCCTTAATAAGTTATGCTGCAAGGTGGTTCGTGTGCTGCTTTCCTATTATTTGATCAAAAGTTGTGTCCCCTTTGTTAAGAAATATATGTTTCAGACATCTGCAGCATCAATTACTATCATTTATTTACTGCAGAAATTCTAAATTTAACACTTGGTAGTTTGCTTGCACCAGCCAGTCCACACATCAGCGTGCCAGTAAGAGCTTATGTTTTTCCACGTTAAGTAGTGAACCTGCAAATATGAATAAAAATATCAGCTAAGCAAAACTATAATAACAGTCATGATAAATAATCCCTGAATTACATATCAGAAATGCTGTGAACCAGCATGAGCTCTAGAGCACATTTGTCTGTTCTTGTATTTCACCTGGCAGGAGCATTAAAACTTCACAATTTGCAGTTGTCAAACCATATGTTTTTGACAATGGCTGAGTACATAAAAGTACATATATATACATTAGTGATCTAATTCCATGCAATAAGTGGTTAATGGGCATCTAAGGTTAAATATGGCCGTGTTTAGGAATGCCAGTTCCTATTGACTTGTGTGTTGTTTGACATTGTACGTGTAGAAGGGGATGAAAACTTAACAGAACCGCACACCTTTCTGACAGGAATAGGTTATACATCCCTATCCCACACACCAGGCACTGCTTTGTGTGACATCCTGGAACAAATCCAGCAGTGTGTGCTTTACAAATTACCAGTTTGACACATAAATTTATCCATCTACCAGTTCTGTGCCATGACTGTCCAGAGAAGGCTCTCACTTTTAAAATCACTTTGCTGGCTTACAGGGAGCAGCAGTATGAGTCACTGGAAAGTGTGTGTGTGTGTGTGTGTGTGTGTGTGTGTGTGTGTGTACTGTAGTGTGATGTAATTAGGAAGCAGAAATGGCTCCAGAATGGGTTCTGTAAACGGTCATGGGGAGGTAAGCCCTTTCCCATCTGAGCTCACCACATCCAGAGTGCAGGTTTGGCACTGAACTGTAAGCATGAGGTCACATTCTCAGTCTGGGCTGATGGTGTCTTTTTTTTTTATTAGAATATCAGAACTCAACTGGAAAGGATTGAAAATTTTAGGAATTCCATACTTTTGATTTTGAAATACTGGTCAAATTTTAGTATACAAAGTGTTTTAGTTAACACCTGCACCTCATTTCACCTTTCAGCTTTGAAAAACTGGCAATATGTTCCAGGCTGTGAATCTTGCACATGAAGTGTACACTGAAACCCACACTGACTGTATTGAAATTTTTACAGGACCTGTTTGTTCTTAATCCTTCTTCTCTAATGCACCATTTTCCCATAAAGGTCTTATTTGTGATTTCTGTAAATAACCTGTTGTCAGTGCATGTTTCCTTGATGGTGTAATATAATCTTGGCTATTTCAAGTGCCAGTAAAACCATGCCTGTTTGTTTACAGGTCAGGTAGAGTGTGTTTCTGTCAGGAAGTATATGAGCTCTCCTGTGGCTGCTGGCTGTGATGTGGTCTGGGGAGCCCTGGGTCACAAGTGCTTCTTATTTGCAGTGTACTTTGGCTGTGTTCCTCAGGCTCAATTTGCTTTGTGATAACAAATGTATGAATTGCTTTATTTGTTTGGGTTTATTTTGTGGTCCAGTGGGAACAATATTCAGCCTACTAGTGAACTTATTTGCTTTAATGGTGCAATGGGACAAAAACAAATTTGACAAAACTGTGTCATTTAAACCACATTTACAAATATAATGAAATAATGTTTTAAACTGACATTTTTGCCTTGTCTTTGTGTTGTATTGCTGTGTAACACCGTGTCTGTGTGTATGCTTTGTGTAATGCCAATCTCTTGGGTGTACTTCTGTTACGGAGCTCGTGTGCGCGTGTGTGAAGGCTCAATGTGTGTCCTTCTTCCTATAGGGAAAAGTGTGGCAGATAAAGCCATTGGGCTGAACCCAGCATGTGCTCAAAGTCATCAGTGGTGAGTCTGACCTTCCTACAGGTCTCTCTGCGTCCAAGCTTTGTTTTGGTTTAAATAATTACTTTAAACGTTTCATTCACAAGTAATTTTATACAGACTTAAATTATCCGTTATAGTCATTCTCCAAGACACAGCCTTTCCAATTCTGTTTTTCTTACTTTACTTGATCTAGAATCCAGTATTTTTGGCCTATTTTGAAGCACAGGCTTAAATTACTGGACTTGATGAAATTTGTTTGCCATCATTTAGTGGAAATGTTATGTCACCAGCGTCTCTTTTGACTTTGAATGTTAAAGTCCTCTTCATATTGTTGAAGGATTCTTTTAAAAAAAAAGTGTGTGTGTGTGTGTGTGTGTGTGTGTGTGTGTGTGTGTGTGTATATAGAGAGAGAGAGAGAGAGAGAGAGAGAGAGCTTTTCAGAGATGTTTAAAACAGTCTATACAAAACTAGGAGTTACTGTTGATGGACCTCTCACGTAGTTATCAGTCCTGTTTTTGTGCAGCCTTTATTTTGGTTCCCTTTGAGGAAAAAAGAAGTGCATTAAGGAGATGGTATCGTTACCCTGACTGACTTTAAGTAAGAGAGCATTTGTGAATGACAGGCTGTAGTGCTTTCACATCCCTTGGTTTTAGTCATCTCTGTACAGGCTTCTGGGTGTCAGTTCTTTTCTCTCATCCAGGTGAGCAAGCTTGTTGCTAACGCACTCCATGGAAATTTTCATCGCCTTTCCTTCATTTAAAGTTTTCCTTCAAAAACTGGATGAACCATTAACTTTGTCTCTTACTCACACAATATGGTGGTTGATTTTAGCCAGTTTAATTTACCAAGAAGGATGTGGTGTTTATACAAAAATACAGTTCACGCTGAATATGTCTAGGATGTTTGGGCCCTTAGTCATTACCTGATGACCATCCTTACTAGGATATTTGTAATTTTCCTCTGTGTGTTAATACTCCAGCTAAAACCAACCCTGAAGACCTACAGTATGCAATGTGTTTCTTTATTGACGTACTTTTGTAACAAAAGGCTTTCTTGGCGTTCTTCTGGCATTCTTATTCCATGAACGGTTAGAGTTGCCCAAGGCCATGTGGTCTGTGTCACCATGGTGTTTCCTCCTCTTTTTCCCAGCATGTACCAGACCTACTGCGGTTAACACCTAATGTAAAAGTCCCCCACCCCTTGCCCAGTTTACTGGACGCCTTCATCTTCAACACCTAGGTCACAGAGGTCTCACAGTAGGTCGGAATGGTGGGGTCATTTGGATCCCTGATGATGTTTGTTGCACTACCATGCAGGCTTTCCAGAGATAGCATCGCAGTTCCAGCAGGAATGTAAACACGGGGGCCGGTGTCGCCCACAGATAGCCTGACGGGTTGATCTAAATAAGGCTGCCATGATTAATCACATTTCCTGCTGCTGTGTCTGTTGATGTGTGCAGGGAATTTGTTGTAAGACTAAGATCTTGTGGATAAAATTGAAGGATCACAGATAATGGTTGGGTGCCTGACAGCCCTGGTGGTCAAACCATGCAATTGCACTAACTGTCACCTGTTAACTCCTGCCTCAGCATGGATACTTGGAGAGAATGAGAACAGTTTCTATCCAGAGTGCAACAGGGCAGCCGGAAGAACAGGAATATACTTAACACCTCACACCTGCATTCTTTGTTTCGAGCACCTTAGCAAGTCCTGACACGTCTGACTGTCATGCACAAGCTCCTTGAAGTAATGCGTGGTCACTTGGACTGATTAAACCCATTAACTACCCTGTTGCATTATTGCAGGTCATTGTGGTTCACTAGGACTGACAATGCACACTTGCTGTTTCAGAACCTGCTTTACCCACCATATCCCCTTATTCTCTATTCGCTGAACAGAAATCCTTATTAGGCAAAATTTACAGCGCTGAATGTTTTGTAATGCATTTAATCCTCAACCTTTGTGGATTTAGTTTAAAATCAGCGTCTTACTTTTTTAATCCATATTAACAGTCAGATTGGGAAAGGAATTTTTGGACTAATTTTGTTTTGCCTGATGTTAATGTTATTTGTTTTAATTCTGACTGAGAAGACTTCTACAGAAAATTATTTGCATGAAAGTATTTTGTAGACTTTTGTTTATCTCTGTCTGTTAGTTTTATATCTACATAAAGGTGTAAATGCAGGTGCAGATTAAAGTATATTCACTGTACATGAGGGATGAGGCGGCACGATGGAATTGCTGAGTCTACGTTGCTCTTAGTGTGTTTATGTGTGAGTGAATGAGTGTGTGTGGTTTCCTGCAATAGACAGACTGGTGTCTCTTGCAGGTGGAGCCCTTCTTCACATCCATAGTACCTTCATGGATGTTCATCTTCGCAGCAGGACACCATTCTCATCTTTGCAGCATCTCTCAAACTTGACTTCCTTGACTTCTCGTATTACTTAACGCATCATATATCAAATCATTTAATTGCTAATATAGTTTTGTGCATATTTTTTCTGTGTTAAATGTCACTGTGTAGCTTGGTTTCATATGACACAGGATAAACTGCATGTTGGGAGCTTTGCAAACACAGACTTTAGGCAATCTGTTGTTTTATCTGATGGCTTCCCTTGACTGACCCCAGGGTTGCTGTGCTGCTTTTTCACGGTTAAACCTGCGCACGATCAGCCATGTTACATTGCCACACACCAGGATGTTGGATTGCTTACGGATTAACACTTTATATGTCTTAATCCCTTTGTATAGCTGGATTTTTCTTTGGCACCAAGGACAATAGTACTGCGAGGCCTCATTAAAAGGAAAGCACTTTAACCCTAACGTCAAAAGTGTCCGTAATGTATTCACTGTTTTACCAATAGAGCTCTTTTATATTTACATTCTCATTCTACGTTCATGGATTTTTTTGTAATAGGTGCTTCAGATACGGAGCAAAATTATGTCACACATCTGAGGTCTCAAAAACTTTCTCTTTGCATGTTTCATTGCTGTGTGGACAGTGTACAGGTGGTCCCTGAATTAGGATTCTCCCACTTATGACTTTTCCACTTTGTGATGGTGTAATAGCAATGCACATTCAGTAGAAACCGTACTTGGAATTTAAAATTTTGATTCCCCCCCCCCAAGGCAAGCAATATGTGGTTTGATACTCTCTCATGGTGCTGGGCAGCGGCAGTGATCCACATCTCCCCATCTGCCATGTGGTCACTAGCATATACAACTGATATTCTACAGTGTTCTGAGCTGCCAGCATTTTTTGGATACCTCCCCGTATCTACATTGTGTTTTGTGCATTCATCATGTCTATGAAATGCTCATCTGTGTTTCCTGAAAGTGCCATGGAAGCGGAAAGCCAACAATGACTTTTAAGGTAGGCTAGGCTAGAGTAGGCTAAGCTAAGCTAGGCAAAGCTATGATGTTCGGTAAGTGTTATGGCATGGGTTGGTGGAAGCAATCGCAAGAAACCACGGTAATAAGTTTAAGTTCCGTTAAACTCTTTACTGAGTGTTGTTTCCGACAAAGAATGTTGCCATTAGCTGGGAGCTAGTGACTGGCAGTGAAATAGGTTGAGCAGATATCACTGTTTTTTTTTTTTTGTTCTTTTTGAATTTGCGTTTACATTTACTTATACTCATTTGGCAAATTATGTTCTCCAGTGTGAAATATAACTCAGAGTAAACAAAAGTTTATTTCACAACAGGCATAAAGCGCTTTAGATGCAGACCTGTGGTTACTGAAGCCATTCAAATTTTTTGCTAGTGCTGTTTTTGCTGGCACACATTTCATGAGTGACTGCCAGTAGAATGATAGGAAACATAAAGTTGATCAAATTTATGGGGTTGTGACAAGATCAGGGGAGAAGTGGGCCTGAAGGATTAGTTTTGACACCTTGAATTTTGAAAGGGATTTAGCAGTTATGAGAGAGGGAGGGAGTTCATTCCATCATATCTCGGCTAAAGGCTACAGACTTTGGAATTTGGACCTCTCATAAGCAGGACCATCATGCAGCCAAAGGAAGGGTCAGTTCTTTCCAGGATGCTAGTCCTCTGGCCTTCCTGTAAGTCATCTTTGATTTGATTTGATAAGACAAGTATTAAACAAGAATCTAACAGGGACATTACTGCTTGAGATACTAAGATGTATAAAAAATTTTTTAAAAAGCCAAACAAAAAGCCCAAAGAGGAATATGGCTGGTACATTTTTTTGCACCCATAACTGTTTCACATCACTGTGGGGGGGACTGTGTAGGGGTGTCATTTCCAATGGCCCAAACAAATATCTGTCTAGAATGTTGTGACCTTGACTGTTTGTCTATTTATGTATGTTTGTGCGTTTGCATGCAGCTGGTTGCCTGGACTTTCCAAATTATCCTACATGTAAATGGAGATGCCTTTTCACTGATCCCCGCTTCCTGCCACACCTCTTTATTTCAGCCACTTGTCACAGATGTTAATTCCTCACTGTTGGGCTGGGACTGATGCTGCTGCCAAGAGAAAAGAGGTTCATTTCTGTCTGCTGGACACATAATATGACACAGGTCTTTGTTGCTGTTGTAGGCTTTGATAGTGTTGCTGGGGTGACACACTTCAGCCACACTGTAAAATACTATAAAACACACTGTCTGGTCTCAGACACTTTCACTCACTACAAGCATCAAAGTTGTTCCCCAGTATCCTTTGTTTTTCACTATTTACTAAATATCCAGAGTAGCTGCAGAAAGACTTCACATTTGTGATGTTTATAAGATTTTGGGTTTTATTTAGTTCTGAATGTTGCCAGTCCCCTTTCCTACACACACACATGCATGCACACTTGTGTAAGCATAGACACACATATTTATACAAATATGCTGCACCTGAATCCAAATTCACCTCCTCTTTTTAAAGGTGGCCTCAGGCACAGGTCCTCTCCCTTTGAAACAGCCCCTTGTGTTTAACTGACTTCGACAAAATCGTCCGTCAAACATCTGAATCTTAACTTATCTCTGTGCTTGGCTGGCCGAGTAGGGGATTTCAGCGAAGCGGCGCACCGCAGTGGCCCACTAGCGCAGCCGAGCACGGCATTGCACAACGCTTTGGCACAGATACTGCCATCGCCTACCCTACCCTGGCCTGGCCTCTGCCTGCTCCCCTCTCCTCAGCTGGCACACTGACAGCAACACGAGTCACAATGAAAGGAAAGAAGGCCCGGGGGAGGGGGCACGTCTTTCTGTTTCACCTCCTGGCTCCAAAGATAAGGAGATAAATAAACTTTACAAAACAAGCTGCTGCTTCACACAGGAGTGCTGCACAGAGCCCAGCTTAGCATATGTTCATTGCAGGTTGTTTTTAAGGAAATAGAGCTGAATTTGGGAATGCATCACATCATACATTTATTTCATTATCTTCACTACTCAGGAGTGCCACCACAGTTTCTGGTAACCATGCAGTCTGTGCTAATGGGCTGTACTTTGGCCACATTGTAGTCTGTAGTCTTGTTTTTTAACCCCTTGTTTCAAGCAGTGGGGGTGAATCAAGGTGCAAACAGTTCCATGCAGGTTTGTGCCCTTTTTTATTTTAATTTTTTTCTGTGGGAACCCTGCGCATTGACAGCGGCCAGCTGAAAGGTGTGCTAATGTAAGAGGTGTAAAAGGTGTATGAATATATTAATGACATATTCAGTGAAAGCTGAACTTTTTTTGTTTGTGTACAGTATGTTGTGTTCATTTAGGATAAGGGCTGGTCTCCACCAGTGACTTTAAAGTGTAGCCTTTTGGCCAAAAGAACAGTTATCTGCCTTCAAGCCGTTTCCTTGCTTTATCAACCCCAGGCCCCCCTGCCACTCATACACATACGAACGGCACTTTCAAATGAGGATGAAGTAAGCTGTTCCCCGCAAGGGCCTGTACAGAGGAAAACCCCACATTCTTGTGAGGGAGGCAAAAGGGCTAAGCTTGTTTTGTGCTTGATTGGTGCGAAGGAGAAAAGGTGTTATTTGGAGCATCTTGGGATCAAAATATTTCTCAGCCAGCATGCAAGGAGTGCTCACTAGAACCACATTACTTAACAAACCACGAAGAAAATACCTTTGCAACCACAGCAACATTGAGCAATTGCACTTACAGCTAAGGTTTAAACAATCATGGATTCAACCCTTTATTATACGCTGCAGCTGGTGTGCTGCTTTCACCACCTCTTCGAACTTGATTTAGCATGAGGTAGTCTAAATCATATTTGCAAATGTTTTTTTTTCTTTAATGCTTAAGACATAAAAATGTACTTTCATATATCGTTTGCATATACCTTGCTGCTTTAATAACTTTTTATTTATTTGTTTTTGTATTCATAGGGTTTGGAGTGTGCTTATGATCTGTTGACACGGCTGGTTTAGAAGTTGACTAAATGGCGCAATGGCAAGTTGAGCTCTGACGAAAGAGTGTATGGACTTAGTCCTAACATTTGTTCTTGACTGTTGCACCATAGCCGACTGTGCTTCTGGTGCACGCTGAGCTGGGGAAAGCTGGTGACAGAAGATGACTAAAGTTTATGGACAAAAACAGTACTGTACCCTCATTTATTCTTGAATCATGCTGTTGATTCCAGCAGGGGGCATTACAGAGCCTGTGTTAGCCCCCCAGGATGTGTAATGATGTAATGAGTTTGTGTTGCAGTAGTGGTTTGTATGAGAGTCTGTGGAGACCTGTCGTACTCAGGTGAACTCCAGAAGTGTTGGGACAAACCTGCGGTTAAGCCTCCGTTCCACTGCCAGCGTGGTCGACACTGGAGTGAAGCTTCCCTAAATTCACTGGGCACAGTGGAATGTTTTTATTGGAAACTGGTTGATGGGATTGGGTCGATACCATCTCCTTGTTCCTGTGATGTTACACACCAGAGACCTCACACAAAGCAAAAGGTTATGCAACAGTCTAAAGCCCCAAATTCTGAACACACATCATTTGTTGTATTTTGTGGGAGAAAAATGTCAAAAATACTTTTCTTTATGTTTGGTTTTTGCTCTTTGGTTCATTTCTGCTTTTGTTTTCATGATTGCCCTCTTTGATCTCCACCCTTTCTGATGCTTTCATTTGTGGCATGGAAGTCACAGGTGAGGAGAACAGGTGAGAGTTCAAATCGGTGGCATTGTTTAAAGTGAGCGTAAATCCAGCAAACTTCAGCAGGTCTCGTGAAACACATGTTTTGTTCCTTCTGCCTGCAAAATCACCCCTATTTTAACTTGAGGTTCCAAGACACGTGTTTTCATCACCCTGGCCAGATTAACCACAGTTAGAGTTTACCTGAGAGTTTAGGATGCACAGTGCTCTGTAGTTTGTGCAGATTTTGTTCAGGATGATGCCCCCAGGTGCTGATTATTGGCTTGTAGCAGATTGCCTTTGGCTCATTGATGTCCTATGCTGAGCAAAAAAAGTCATTTAATTCGTCTTCCTCCTCTTTTGGTGTGTTTATTTTAATTTGTTCAAGGAAAATCAGTGCACCTCAGGAAAGTTTGTCTGTCTTTAGACATGGGCCTTTACTTTCCTTGCAACAGTTTATAGCTGCTTATTTTCATTATCTGTTTAGTTACAACACATTTCCCAAATTTCAACTTTTCGCACAGTAGTATATGTGAAATTGTTTACTTGAGCAGGATGAAGGCTGTGCTAAAGCTTATGATTTCTTCCTGGACTAGAATTTTGTCTCCTCTCACATTTAGTTTTTTTTTTTTCCTTTAGGCAAAAGATAGGGTTTTACATAATGCCTGTTTGCCAAGCTGAAGCCCCTCTTGCTGCTGTCCTTTGAGGGGTAGAGGCAACCCTAGATAAGCCAGTTCATTGTTTTTTTTTTCCCCCAATCCCTTTATACAAGGTAGACCTTTCCTTGTTGATCTGATCAGCACAGCAGCGAAAGGTGAAGACAGACCTCCTGCTAGTTTGGGAACATGTGCACCCAAATAGAGCTTTAACTACAAAACCCTCAATACAGCCTGCCCCCAACAACCTTTTCACCTCCCGATCCATTTTCTGAAACACGTTTATACCGTATTGTAGCGTTTCATTCAGAATACCACCAGGATTAGCAGTACTGTGATGAAAGGGCTTTGATCAGCCCTGTTCCCTTCTCTTGCCCCCCCCCCCCGACACACTTTATCAGCTGCAGAGGGGGGCAGTCTCTCCCAGGCTGGCTGCATTCTTCATTGTTCATCATCTTTAGCTTCCTTGGCTAGAATGGCTTTTGCTGCTCCCATTGGTTTAGTCCTGAACCCAGGGAGTTGTTTAATAAAGATCTTTTCTGGAAGGCAGTGAAGTGGGGGAGGGCAGAAAGGGGAGATCACTTTGAGGAGGGGATTGATTGTTTTTCACGGGTCGCCTCTGCTCTGTCCGCTTAGAAGCAGCGAATTACCAGTGTCAAAAGAATGGCAGGGATTTCTGCAGACACTCTGTATGTTTGTTATGCATGGAGGCTATCGTGGACTTAAATTGTAAGAAGTTTCTGTTGTAGTGTGCTGGCAGGTCCTGATTTCAGTGTGAGACCTGGAATGACTAGGCCATAAATCATTTTTCATTTTCTTGGATTTTTAAAATTATTTATTTTATTTATTCCTTGACACACCAGTCGAGCTGCTCCTCACAGGAAGCCATGTGAACGTGGAGCCTTCAAAGGCTTTACATTTCACCACCTTTTATGTGGAGGAATTTTACAGCTTTGGAGAGGGAACATGTGGTGGCGGTGAAAGCTCTGAGCACTTGCAGGCACACAGCATGCATAAAAGCGCCGTACACACATACGTGCACTCTCAAACACTCGCATGATGGCCTTGCGCAGAGGAAATGCCGATAATTTTGTGCATTTGTGTTCAGTCCTTAGGAAAAGTGCAGCTTGAAAAGTAGGCCTTGTAGCAACGTTTTCACAAAGTGAACCTTTTTCGAGAAGGTGCAAAAATGTTCATGTTTTATATTTTTTTGTGAGTTGCTGGAGTGAGGTTACAATGAAAGTGTGTGTGTGTGCGTGCGTAAGTATATATAGAGTTTGAGAGAAGTGGAAATTAATGACACCTTTAACTGTCATGCTACAACCTCCTGCAGGGGTGGCTAAGGTACCTGAGACAAACAAAAGAATTACGCAATGTTTTCTCACTCGTTTCCCATTCATGTTCTACTTGAGGATAATGCACATGAATGAACTTGGACACAGCCTTGAAATGCCTGTAATCCCACCAGTTTCTTTCTATCTCTCTCTCTCTCTCTCTCTCTCTCTCTCTCTCTCTCTCTCTCTCATGCACACTCACACATAAACTCATCCATTCTCTTCCCCAGGTACGCCATAATGTGCGGACTCCTGTCAGAGTATGAGACGGTGCAAAACAAAATCAAGAACGGCTACCTTTTCAAGGTGCGTGCTTGGCAGCAGGGGCCCAACATCTGCAGCAGCCTGACTGATGTATGACAGATGGCATGAGCCAAGATATGCACTGCCCGGGGGTGCAGGGGAGGGGGTGGGGGCAACAATGGCGCGTGGAGAGGGGGATTGGTGCTGCACGCGAGCCCCAGGGGTTCTGCCCCACCACAGGACTGCGGTGTGCCACAGTGCTATCACCTGGAGTTCCTGCGGTCCCATCTTAACCATCTGTTTCTGGTTGTGGGCCCATTGTCAAAGCCAGAAAATAATTATAATGGGTCTAATTGCATAATGTATAATTCTCTTCTTTGGATTCAACAGAGACATAGAAAAATGTTGTAAATGAAGGTAATTTAATTGAAGGAAAATACTAATCCGTCTACACCGTGTAGCACCTGAAGATGAGGTTGCAGGCTCCATAGAAAAGATTGGTATAAGACATTTAACTGCAAACATGTAGCAGCTAATGGACCTCTCATGTCTGCCACTATGCTGTTGACTGGCCAAGAAGTTACATTATTACCTCCAAAATAATCCATGTTTATTGATGGTTTCACTTCTGTATTGTGTTGTAAATATTATCCCACTCAAATTTTTCCTACACCAAACTGTTTTGGGGGAGCTGAAGTATCAGTGGACTCAGGTTCTACTTGTATTAGACTCTGCCACAGCGGGGGTTCAGATGTTGGCCTGAAACAACGCGGTGCTTGTAAACCAAAAGGGGACAAGAAGGGAGCTGGTAAGCTGTCAGGTGTCTGTTCCATGCTACCACATGTGCTCACTGAGTGGGGTTTATCGAGCTTGGAGGAAGAATCTGGGTTTGTTGCTTCTTCATGATGCTCACACCTCTATTGTTTGAATCTTATTCCATTGTTAGTGTACTTGTTCATACACAATTTATGGTTTTCTTCAGCTACTGTCCAGTCTTGGGGTTAACCCAGTGGATTACTTCTAGAAAATGGTCTTCCACTTATGTCTTTAGTCCTGAAAGGGATGTTTCCACAGGCCCTGTGATTTAGTCCACCCCTGTGGCTGTTACTGGTCTTCTTGCTTTTTCTTCAGTCTTTTTGAGAGAATTTGAACTTTGCATGATCTGCCAAAGTACAATAACTTCAATCTTATTATTTTTGCAACTAATGAGATCTCCAGCTTGATTAGATCTACTGTGTCTCTCTCTTTTCCTGACTGTTCGGAGTACATTTCATGGTGGTTTACTGTATGTTTTTCTTATCCTCTTTCTTCAGTTCTGCTTTCACGTGCATGTACTGTAATAGAAATTACAGTTGGTTGAACATTTTTAATCTTTCTTCTTATAGATACATCAGCACATTACAGGATCTTCTCCAGATCTTTCACTGCAGCTCTGCCAACCACTAGTCTTTGACATATCTCTTGACTGCTGAATCTCTTGTTGTTAAATATTGATCCCAAGAGGCAGAAGTTGTCAACGACTTCTGTCCATACTCTGTCAACACTAAAGTTTGCTGCTCTTCCAGCTGTCTTGATATCAGTTTTCTTCAAAATTCTCGCCAGATTTTATGACCTTATTTTTCATCTTCGTTGATGTAGCTTTGTCAGCATATCAGATGTTGTTGATGTTCCTTTCATCCATTTTAAATGCATTTCTAATGTGGCTTCTCCTAAACTGTGTTTTGTGCTCAAGATGAAAACATAAAGAGAAAATATGCCGCCTTTTTTTTCTGCTTTGCCAGCTGGAAACCATTTGGGTTTTTTTGTTAATCTGTTTATCTGCTCTAAGCTGATGTACAAAGCATCACAAAATGTCCCAAAAAGGAAACATCCCTCTCCGATATGGGGTTGATTTCCTGCGGTGCTGGGTGTCCTCTTTGAGCCTGGCCATTGTTCAGGGGTGAAGGTGGATGTAGAGCTGCACCATGCCAAGTGTCTCCAGCAGTCCTTTGAAGTCAGACAGTAGTTAAGGGTGTAACGTAAGAGCACAGTCCTCAGCAGTGCTTTCTGCTAACCAACACCCCCCCAGTGCTGGCGTCGCACGAACAGGTTACGTAATTCTGGCGACTACAGGCGCTCCATGTACCACAGACCTCGCCTGGCAGCTTTTTTTGTGAACCTCTCGATTAGCTCCATGGCTCTCTGTCAGGTGAGCTATCAACATGGTAGAAGTGTGTGGGGTGAATTTAACAAGAGAAAAGCCGAAAGAGCAGGGTGGTGGGTGGGGGGGTGAGGGACTGCGCAACAGGTGAGGGAGGCTGCTGCTTGTGCATGCAAGATGTTTAAAAAATGGCTGTGGGTATTGTCAAACAGGATGAGACAGGCAACATTAGAGCAGCATGGTGTGAATCGTACAGCTGTTTTCACCTTTCCCCTTGTTTTTTAGGATCATCTTGATAAAGCAATAGAACTCAACCCTCAGGACCCCCTCTCCTACTACCTGCTGGGTCGATGGTGCTATGCTGTAAGTCCCTTTATTTTTCTCCAGGCCTCCACCACACTACTTCAGAGAAAGGGCCTGCTAAAGGCTGCCAAACCAGAACACTTGGAGGAAACTAATGGGTAAACAATGATTGGGTTCAAACTCTGAGCAAGATTCAAACCCATGTCTGAATCTACAGCACAGAAGCTGTGAGATGCCATCCTGTTATTAGCCAGCAGTTAACTGATGCCCATTAAATCTGGTTTAAAAATGAAGTGAAGGCTTTGGATCTGCTACTATGAGAACAAATGACTACTGTCGCGTGTTACACTTTATCTTCATAAGTGTAATTCCGTCCTGCTTCCCACTTTGATTTATTGTATTGTTCTTATAGTTATTCTCCATTTAGGAAATGTATGAAAAAGTTATGTTTTCTTTGTTCATCAGGCAGTGTTTCCATTATAATAATTTCAGAGAAAAATTGAGATAAAACTGAATATGAGGGTCTTGAATATGATCTCAGTATGCTATGCAGTGTCTAGATGTCTAAAAGTCATGACCTTAAAAGCAGGAGACATACCTGTGATTTTTGTCTATGGGGTACCTGTGATTTCACCCCCCCCTCCCCTCCAGCATTTACCTGTGATATAGCCATGTGGTGGCGCAGTGTTTATCCTGAGCTATGCAAGTATGCTCTGCAGGTATGAACCTGGCTTAGCATTTCTGGGATTTGCTTGTTCTCCCTACATTTGCTATCCAAAGATATGTGGAAGAAAGCAACAGTAAACCCCTTTCCATACTCTGTTCTTACCCTGAATCCCATGTGGGTGGTCACCACTGAATGAATTCCACCTGATGGACCTGACTCTGCCCCTACTGTTGATGTTACTCACACAGAGATGCAAACCCGTACACCCAGAGTCAAACATGACAGTTACTTTAAGGGTGACTACATGGAGAAAGTGCAAAAAACAAAGTGAAAATCACCATGTTTGCTGGAGGTGTGTGTATGGTACAACTTGCGGAGAACTGCCTGTAAAGCTGTTGAAGACACCGTTGGTCTTGGAAAAGATGATGTTGCAATGGCCACACTGCTAGAGCACCTGCTGTTACTCCAAAGAAGCTGCTCAGATCCTCCCAGGTGGAAGTCGGAACTTTGGGAACAGAGAGGTGTCGACTAACTTCAGTGCTTCCTCCAAGGAGACAAGCTAGTGAACTTCAGGGCATTGTTCAGCGATGCTTCGCTTCTTGAAATAAATTCCTGTCTCATTACTACTAGTAATAGGGTTCATTTGTTGTGTTGCCATTTGCAGTGGGTTTGCCCTACGCACACCTCTCTAGTTTAACTTGCTTACAATTTACTAACTTGCCCTCTTGTGACATCTCATAAATGTTCTGTCCTTCTTGTATTTAAAAGAAACATATTTGCATAATTTAGTTGGTTTGCATATATTTTTAAACATGGAGCTATTTTACTGAGCTAGTTCAGTTTGGCAGCATTTTCTCTCAGTTACAAGACTCTGTTAACCTGTTCATGTTTTTATCTCCTAAAACATCCCTGGTTATTCTTTTTTTTTTTTTTTTAACACAGTATATACTTCACACACTCTTTAGCAGTGTTTAGGTTTAGCATCTTGGCACCATCAATTTAACCAATTTTTTGGTTTAACACAGGTGGCCCAGCTGTCATGGATAGAGAGGAAAGTGGCTGCTACCCTGTTTGGCGAACCTCCGAGCGCCACGGTTCAGGATGCCCTGACGAACTTCCTCAAGGTAGCGTAGCTGGGCTATGAGGAGAACACTTTGATTTCTCATTTTGTATTTTACCGCACCAGAGCAGCTCCAGTTGTCTTCCTCTGTCTTTTAGTCCTTTTTTCCCCTCACATAGTGCACTGGTAAGAAAGGAGAGACATTATACACTCCCTTTCTGACACTGTGTGTTGTGTAGCTCTTTCTGAATTGCAGTATTTTGTCAATTTTTTCTGTACGCTTTATGAATTCGGCACAATCAGCACAAGCCTGTTTTTCTGCATGTCACTTTGTATGACTTATTATGTGTATTCTCTGAGTCTTTGCTCTGTGTGTGTGTGTGTGCGCACGCGTGTGCGCATGTGCGTGTCTGTATATGTGCGCACGCGTGTACAGGGGTTCATATACATACATCCATATAAAATTGTGCTATACATACATGTACATGTCGTTTGATATCATTGTACCCCAAGCTGTCAAAAGTGTGCATGCCAGTATGCAGTAGGACCTTGTCTGTTCAGTAAAGCTTTTGAGATCTGCATTTTTTTTTTTAAGTCTAACCCTGTATGTTTACAAAGACTCTGGCTTTGTTCTCACAACTCTGCATGTTTATATAGAGAAATGAAATTGCTCCTGGCCAGAATCTGCATGCATGAGTCTTCCTCATGTCCTGTGTGTTTTGCTCATCAATTTTGTGTAAGTGGTTTGTGTCGTGACTTGCTGCTCCTTGCCTAAGCGAACTGACTTCAATAAACGCGAACAACATCTGCGGCAACTCTGACGTGTGAAAACGGCGACTCCCATATCGCTCGCCTTACTCACCAAAGTCTGCGGGCCGTAAAATAAGAAGGGAAAAATAATCGTACATTTCTTTGTACATTTCTTAAACTTTCAGGCAGTTTCTTTCTCATTTCAAAGTATTTTTCAGGTGGATGGAACATATTATTACAGATCAAAGATGAGATATTCAAATTAATAACATAGTTCATATAGTCCTGGGACTGTTTATGGATTAATAGAGGCTCTGGAAGGAGGCCCAGGTTGCTTTTGTCTGTTTCGTTAGTCTGTGATGTCCAAAAAATATGCTCTGTCCTCTAAAATGCACGTATTAGCAGCACCAGGTAGCCCAGAGATTTTCTTTCAAGTGAGGCTTGTGAACGCTGTAACGTTTCATTATGGTAGAAGGAATCAGCAGTGTGCCAATAGATTATATGGTTCATTTAATTCCCAAAGAGTGAAGTGAGTGTGCCTGGGGTTATTCCACCGTTATCTCTCACGAACATCATGCGTGCGTTCATCACTTTTTACCTGACAGCCTGTTGGACACCAAATCCAACAAGGAATCTTATGACAGCAAGAAAAATCAGTTTTGTTTTATTTTCCTTCCACAACGAATTGTTGCAGAGTTCCTGAAAATTTATGTCAGTCGTTGCAGTTGTGTCACAATTGTTTATTTTGGCCAACAGGTAGAGGAAATTCACCCAAAATATTCCAAGTTCAACTATGTATTTTTAGCTAAGGTAAGTGACACCCGTAGGTGTTTATTTTGCAACAAAGTCCATATGATGTTTGCTTCAGCAGTGTAATTGTCTTCAATTTACTTCTCATTTCCTGTGTTTACAGCAAACCCATTTTCAAGTGTTTCTCTTAAAAATGTGTTTCTCACTTTAAAAAAAGGCATAAATACAAATGTAGTTTTAGTTGTCTTGAATTCAAATATGGGAGAATGTTATTTGCTTCATGCTACAGATTTGTTGCGTGTGTTCTTCATCTGAAATGTTTCCTATAAATGTTTCTTTCTTAGTGTTACAAGGACCTGGGGCAGAGGGGGCTGGCCAGTAAAATGTGTGACGCAGCTTCTGCCATGCAAACAGTTTCCAAAGAGGTGTGGTCCCCCCCAGTACCCAACTCCACTTTTATACCATATCACCCTGTGTGTACCGTATCACTTACTCAATGTCATTTTGTTAGACCATAACATTTGAGTCATTATACATGAACTTCTCCATTAACCAAATTTCTGATAAATTTGTCAAACACAAACCCCTGTAGTCTTACTTCATATATGTAGAAGTATGTGACGCTGTTTGCTATGGGATGTACAGATGATCCTCGATTTACATTGGGGTTACGTTCCAATAAACCCATCGTTAAGTTGAAAATATCATAAGTTGAAAATGCGTTTGATCCACCCAACCTACTGTCACTCCTGTGGCCGCTTCAGCAACGGAACAAAGGCGGTCTTTCCACCCCCATTGTCAGACTGAGCACTGATTGGATGACTGATTGACGTAGGAACCAATCGTGGACAAGATTTAGTTCCCACTCGGACTTCCTGTCAGTGCTCCGTTTCCGCTGCCCCTTCTGAACTCTCCTGCGACCTCTGTCTTGCTAAGACCTTTTATTTTGTTTATTTTGAATTGTGGCTTCTTCTGTTTTTGTTTACTCCCAATCGCTAATGTTTAGTGCTAGCTTCCAACTAACAGCAACACTTTTCAAGAACTCAGCAAAGGGTTTAACGGAATTTAAACTTGTCTCCCAATTGCTTCCACCAACCCACGCCATGATACCTAGTGAAAATCATAGCCTAGCCTAGCTTAAAAGTCATTATGCGCTTTCCGCTTTCATGCTGCTTTCAGAAGACAGATGAGCATTTTGTAGACATGATGGATGAACAAAACACAATATAGATACGGGAGGGGTATTCAAAAAAATGCTGGCAACACAGAACACTGCAGAGTATCACTTGTAAACACTAGCGAACGCGTGGCAGACTAGGATATGTGGATCGCTTGCCTGGGAAAAAAATCAAAATTTAAAGTCCAGTTTTTACGGAATGCATATTGCTATCACTTCAGCTGAAAAATCGTAAGTTGGGCCATCATAACTCGGGGACCATCTGTATTTTATCCAAATAATGCCTATATTTTTGTTGTTAATGATTAGCTTTCCCTTTTCTTTGGTATTAATGATTGTGTATGATACAATTTGAGGTCCATTGGTCTTTAGGAGATTTTAACATCTTTACTATTTCTTGGACTTTTTTCACATTAGTTCCAACGTTTTACTCAGTTTTTATTTCCAGGGTTAAATTGTTTAAATGTTTATTCAGGGTTTTTCCGTTAGCATGAAAAGGAAAACCCCAGAACAAATATAAACCTTTAACATTTGTTTTAGCCAATAACTCCTTAAAAATCTTACTGTTTGAGCTCTGTCTAGAGTGATATGATTTACATTACTGAAATTGAAATTTTGATGCTTTATTTGCTTCACATCCACTGTTTGCACAGAAAACTTTGACGTTTTCGTGAGTTAGAGTCTAACTGAGGAATGAGTGCAGTTCACCCTGCAGAGGAGAATTTATCTGCGATAATGAGGTTTGCTTCACAAATGTTTGTGTAGGAAGGCTCAGAACATTTGGATATTTCCTAGCCAGACATTTTAATTAAATAATTGAAACGTGGTGTTGTGTGTCCCCCATGGCTAGAAAAGTTGTGGGTTTGGTGCTCAGCCCAGTCAGGCCAGCATCCAAACCATGACTGTTGTTTCTGCTAACCTTTCTGCTCAGTGTACCGGACGTTGTGTGTCTGCAGTCAGTCAGTCTGCCATGTCTGCATAAATTCTTTTCTTATTTGTCATTCTTCTTGATGAAGACTTTACCTATAAATAATTTGTTGCATTGGTAATATTGCAAAATCGTATCCAGTGGAATATCTGCCTAAGGCTTAAAAAAATGGTCTTCAATTGTATTTTCTTGCAGGATGAGGAGGCCCAGAAGCAGCTAGAGTCACTGATCCCCTCACTTACATTTTGACACTCCTGGAGGACACAACCCTTCTGCAAACAGAATGTATCGGCAAGGAAGGAGTTCATCCCTGTGGCCTTTGTGTTTGTTAGGTCAGTCGTTCAGTCTAATTTTTCAGCTTACGGGAGGGGAGTAATAATATAGTAACCAGTAGCTGCATGTCGTAGGTATGAAGGACCAGTCTTTACTTTTGCACAGAAAGCACACAAGAGTTTATTGCTTTACCTACAGGACAGGAACTCACCCTGCGTTCATATTTCTTTGGATTAATTCAGTGGCAGGAAATTGGTAAGATCCCAGGTTGAGGACAAGGATGATCGAGGATGTTACGGTGTTTAATTTGACCCCACTTGGTTCAGCAGCCATTAGAAAGGTTCCCATATTTGTATTCAGTTTATGCTTTGAAGGGTCCACAGGTATGTCCCACTGCCTTACAGAGATTTACACATCTTTACATTTCTTTACATTATCTTTTCTTTTTTGTTTGTTTTTTTTTTGTACTTTGTACTTTCCAGTCTGAAACCCACATTTAATTACAAAGTGCGGGATTGTTTTACTGTACCTCAGTGATACTGCGCCTAGCAACAGTCTGTCCTGTCAAAGCACAAGGCCAGTTTCCCAGGATAACATAAGGGGAGGTTGAGATGAAATATCCTCTGGTCTGGTGTAGTGCAGCAGTGTGGTAGGAGACTAACTTCTTCTTTACTGGGATTATTTACACATTTATACAGTGCTACATGTTAATATGCTTTTTACAAGACCTTAAGGAATGAAGAATGTGTTTGCAATATTTTTTCCTGAATTTAATCAAGAAAGAATCAAAGGTATTTACGTTTAAAATTACTATACTGTTACTGCATTTTAAAGCCCACATCCAAATTAGATTTCATAAATTTGATATGGTTTAATTTGTATGGGCTATACATCTGTGGACACAAAACCTCTTATGTTTGTGTTTTTTAGTTCAAAGTTGTGTCACGTTTAATGTCGGTGTTTGGTTCATCCTTTTCGGCAGTATGTATGGTTCTTGTATAGGATTTTCGCTGGCTGTTTTAACAGTTCGTTATTATTAAAATGTAGTAATTCATAATCTGGGAAAAACTGTTTTATTAGTGAAATGATTGCAGATTATATTTGCTGATTCTTATATGTGCAGATTTTTTAGTGTTCCAGCTTCACAAATATATTTTTGTTGAATTGTGTTCATGGATATGGAATTTCTCATACATTGGGTGAGGTATGAAGGAAGCAATTAAGTTTTTTTAATCTCTACATAAGTCATCATTTTTTATTTTACACTACAAAAATGTAAAAAAAATGTATTATACTGCAAAATAAATATAAAGATATGAATCAATCTTGCTGCATGTAATAAGAGTTTTGTGTGCGTGTGCAGCTTGTGTTTCTATGGTTTTGAATCTTAAGTGTGGGTCATCACAATAATGAGCATTTATTTTCGTTTTCATGTCTTTATGTGAAATGCTAAACAGTAAAATTAGTTTGAATCAAAGCTTTACTTTGATTCTGTCCCAGGAAAAGCAAAGCATTTGAACAGGTTTCTGCATGACTATTAAAAGCAAAATATGCAGTTTTGTTTATAAACTCTCCATCACCATTTTGCTGTAGGACTGAGTTTCTCTGGTGTTTGTCACAGGATTTATTTAGATGCCCGCCAGTCCAGTTACATTTTACTGTGTTCTTAACATGCAAGTTCTTTTCATTAACAGTGCCATTTCATGTGTCTGTCAATGAGCAGTAAGTTTTGCTCCTGAGGTGAATTTCCACTTGGCACTCACAGGAGGCCAAATGTCTCCTCCGCTCAGTTTGATTCCCTCTTCCTCATTATAACATCCCACATTCCCCCTCCCGAATGTTAAAGTCCAACAAGTAGTTGCATGGTTTTTTCCTTCATTTTCATGTTGCTTAGCTTTAATAAGTTATAGGCATAAGTAATGTAGGGAACGTGTGGGTTGTCATGGAACTTAAGAGGACAAAATGCTTTACAATTCAGCAGAAACTTAACCCAGGCACATTCAAATGTCAGAATCTGGACAAACCTTCACACCAGAGACATTTGCATCTTGTTTACTGAAATTATAAAAGTGTAGCAGTCTGTTACACTAATGAATTATATAACAGTCTATTGAGACCTTTTGGACTTTTCTCTGAAACACGAATGCACTGATATTTTTTGCAAACCAGTGCAGCCCATTTTCCTTTCCACTCTCATCATTCTGTGATTCTGTTATCTTTCAAGAGATACATTTGACACCGTTCAGTGATCCCATCTTTTTCAAATAGCAGGGAAAACAGCTTTCATATAACAATAAGCTCTGCCATTTAAGTCTTAACTGGAGTTGATTTAATTTTACAGTGTAAAGAATAATATTTCCTGTTGCGGTACAGAGCTGTGCAGACCTGCAAAATGTCAGTTTTTAGCCATTCTGACCGCTGCTGGCTCTAGAAATTTGCATTTATTAAGATGACATTTTTTGGAAGAATTTTTGAGGTTTCACATGTTGCTTCCACTCTATATCAGCATGCATGGATACATTTGTAATATTTTCAGAACCAGTGAGCTGTAAATTAAATATTAACCTTTAAAACGTATTAAGGATGAATCGGCCGCAATGAAGACTTAAGTTTCCAGAACCCAAGGCAGCTTCTTGCCCTGCCAGTTCTGTCTTCTTCTAGGTGCCCTTTGGTGTGACTTGCTGGCCCAGAAACACCAACAAAGAAGTGAGGTGGGTTTGTCTTTTTACTTATTTTTAAGGGGAAACACAACTCCCTTTCTGTCAAAAGGCTGTAATTTTCTAGGGCAAATTCTGCTTTTTTATTTGATACTGGCCGATACGAAAGCCACCATAATAGCATAGAATACCAAATCAAATTGTTTGCTTCGAAGGGAAAACTATTGTTTGAATTTACCTTTCTGTAACTTGTGTCTTGTTTTATTTGTGCAGAAAGTCATGGTGTAACAGTTTTAAGAGCTGGTTTGATACAGAGCCATTTATAACAGGTTTTACCAGAACATAGGCGAAGTCTGTCACAGGCTTCAACAAAACACTCAAGGGTTGCAGAAGACTTAAGACATTTACCTGAAGGGATAGGAGCTTTTTTAAGGAACTGGAGAAGGAAAGAGAACTGCAAAAAGTTTCCAGCAGCCATCCAGGTTTCTTACTGCTATGCTGACAAACCACATTCATAATTTTGGAGCAGGATGTTGTACACAGTTTCAGTAAACCCTTCAGCTTCAAGCTGTCAAAAAGATGTTACACTGCCCCAGTAAGATCTTCGTTTTGAACAAGTACACTGAATAGGACAAGTTTTTTTACTTTAAAGAAGCTTTTTACTGTTTGCTGCTTGGCTATTTTTTTTCTTGATCCCTGAGAAAGGCAGTTCTCCCAAAATACTTTTGTTCCGCATCAGGTGATAAATATGAAGGTTTACAGTTTAAAGACAGAAATAATTAATAGCATGCAGTGTAAAAGGTTCATCTGCATTAAAATCCATGTATTTGCATCCCACAGATGCAGAAATGCTCAGGTGTAGGCCACAGCTCCCCTTCCCACCTTCACCTGAGAAACCATCAGAAGTGATCATTGAGACAGCTGCAAGTTGATGGCACATTGATCCAAAATGTCAGTAACTTAAAATGTATCAAATAACTAACAAACATGCACTCTGCTGTTCAGCAGGAAATAGCAATTCTTATTTTAATGACCAGATACCCTCTCCTGTCATCTGCAAGGGCTTCAATATCAACATCAGCAATAGAGTATTAAACTGCAGCATCTAGGCAACAGCATTTATCTAATGGCAATAAACTAAGCTAAAGCCCTATTCAGACTCAATTTTTGTGTCTAACTACAGATGGTCCCCAAGTTACGATGGTCTTATGATTTTTCAACTTTGCAATGGTGTGATAGTGATGCGCATTCAATAAAAACAGTACTTCAAATTTAGATTTTTTTTTTTTCCTGGGCAAGCAATATGAGGTACTTTACTTTCTCACGATGCTGGGCAGCAACAGTGATCCACGCGATTGCTAGTGTACACAACTGCTGCTGTACAGTGTTCTGTGTTGCCATCGCTTTTTGGATATCCCTGCCCCCTGCATCTACGTTGTGTTTTGTGCATCTATCATGTCTTTGAAATGCCCACCTGTGTCTGAGAAGTAGTCTGCGTAAAAACTAAATCCTATCCACAATTGGTTCCTACACCAATCAGTGAGCGAATCAATGCTCAGTCTGAAGACCACCTACATTCTGATGCTGAAGCAGCCACCTGCGTGACAGTGGGTTGGGTTTATTAAATGCATTTTCGACTTACAATGGGTTTATCGGAACGGAACCCCATTGTAAATTTGGGGACCGTCTGTAATGTTTATTTTCTAAAATGAACTCTCCAAATAACAAAATCAGACATTCTAATTGAATAAAGCAAGTTCACAGAAAGTGACTGAAAGGTTTTTAGTCCATTTCTAGGTTCAAAGCAACTAGACTGACAGGCTGCTTCTTCATTTTGTTGGTTTTTTGTACAGTGTTACTTTTCTCTGTTTGTTAGGGTTTAATTGATTAAAAAATGTCCACTGCAGGAATGTGGCCATCACTGCTGACACCAGAACCCACCCAGTAACACTTTCCCTGTTTGAAAAAGTTTTTAAAGTCAGTTCTTCAACAGTTTGTTCACAGACTTATTTCTGGCTTGTGTTCGTTATTTAAATACAGCTCCAATGACATTTTTAATTCATTATCTAAAAAGTAGCATTTTAAAAAACTTAAGCTTGGCATTCAGTAAATACATTTGCAGTAAATGTGAATTTGGGTAATACTGCATTTTTCAGCAACTGAGTAACAAATCATATTGGTGATTTAAGTATCATAAATCAAGAACCTGAGTGTAGTCAAATGGTTTACAACCAGTAGACATGCAGGCTAACAGACTTTATCTAAATGAACTGAAAGACACGGATGGTAAGGATGGTAATGTGAGCAGCACTGTGGTTCAACTCCAGACCAGCTTCTCAGCAGCCTCATCCATTCTGTTGTATGGATCCTTTCTGCTTTGCAAACAGTTGTGAAAACGCCTTAATTTGGATTTTTTTTTTATGTTTTATGATCACCAGCCCTGACGCCAGGGTGACATTCAATGGCTGATGAAGATAATACTGAAAAGCAAAATCTCCTCTGAGGGTAACATCTCATGCTGATTTGTCTCCTAGTTATTTTTCAGAATATTTTCCCTGCATGCCTAAGTATTTGAGTTTCTGTTCAATATTCATTTAATGTCTCATACTTGGGGGTAAAACACATTACCAGCTGTTTTGGTTTTCTGAAAATCTCTTAGTAACTGAATTTTCTGCAATATTCAGCTGTGCATCTTCTGTGTCTTTTAAAGGGGGGAGGGCTTGTATCAATAATCTACTCGTTTTATCTGAATTTGTCATGGACTCTGAGCCTGCTGGCTGGTAGTGAGCCTCTGATAAAACACGGGATGTTCTAGAAGACCATGATAAAATATCACGCGGGAAAGGGCTATCTCACTTTCTCTTTGTTGCTGTCCCATATGAAAAGATATTTCCCATAATGCACTACACAGTGTGATTCTCCAAAGGAAAAAAACTAAGGCTCTGTTTAGTTGTTCTTTATATGGAAATGTTGGTTTTTCCAGCCACCAAGTTGAAATGTGGCACAGAGGTGCTTCTCACCCTAAGCAAGGATTTTGCCCAGTCGAACACACATACAGTGTTGCACAAAATTAATGATCTGTGCCTCTGGGCAGTCCAAAGCTAATTTGGCAAGATGAAGACAAACAGGCCACTTTTCTCTTTCTCTCATACGCACAAATACTGCACACATTAGTAGTGCACCACTCTGGAGCATCTACCTGTGTGCCAGCGCTGACAACACTTATGTACTAAATGCAACCAGTTAATACAGTTTGGTGACATTCAATGTGCTATTATTGTTTATGTTTCCACTTTTAGACTCAGACAGTTCCTGATAACTTAGTTATGACCAAAGAGTAACTGTACCAAGGTCTGTTTTTCATTCTTTTAATGTGATGCTGCATTTTTAGAATAAAAATCTGCCAATATATTGGTTATTAATTGACAGCTTCAGTATGTAAAGTACATAAAAAATCAAAGTATATCATGATAAAAGATCACAACAAGAAAAGCGCATTGTAAAAAAGATCTTAAATTTTATTTTCAATAGTTATAAAATGATTTCTGTTCATCTTAATTACAGCAGTCTGTTGAACAATATATAGTAAATATATTATGCATGAAATTCATACTATGTGTATTTCTATATATGTATTTAATAAAACAGTAAGAAGCTTAGAAAATATGTTGTCACAAGCATGTTAAATTAATGAGATTTAATGAATTTAGCACTGTTAGCATTCTCAAGCAAAATCCCATTAAGCTTATCTAGAATATCAAACATTTGAAGATGAATTAATCCCTGAATCGTGTATTTAGTAAAACCTCACATGAAGAGTAGTTTTTTTTTTTCCACAATGCATATGCATTTAAACATACACTTTCTCTGTAAAATATAAGTAAATCCTAAACTGCAGTAGTGGTCAAAGGCAGAAAACATAATGAATAAAATAGACAATAGTTCATTATCTACAGCTGCAAATAATGTATCTTTAAATACAAAAGTATGTGAGTATATTTGCATTCTCTACTGGCCTTGGTTAAAATGTTATATCACAATTATTTTACCAAAATATCAGCTAAAAGGCATCATTGGCTTGGCATGACAAGTGGCAACAAAATTAAGATTTTTTCTCAGCCCTGCATGTACAGTATATTTAATTTCAAGCAGCAATTTTGAGCAAACATATTAGATAGACATTATACAGACGTCTAGATTTCTTTAATATTTTAAAGTAATTTACGTGACGCAGGTTAATTGCATGACAAAATCAGAATGGATCTGTAAAGAGGAAAGTGTAAGCTTATTTTAGATACCGGACAGTTGTTAAGAAAAGGATTTCTTCTTTCTGTTGCCCAGAAGTCTTATGAATATTGAATATTTCAGATGTTTCTGCCTAGACATCCAGAGAACAAATGCCAGTAAAATAGAATAGAAGCAAATCACACGTCAATGAAGGCTCATGAAAAAGGATTCTCTGTGATTGTGACTTCTGACCCCAGATATACCATCACAATCCTCACAAACCAGGGTCTACAATATCCTCTGACCGCTCCCCTCACTGTCACTGTCCTTCCAGTGCACCTTAAGGTTTTATTTACTGTTTTATTTATCTATTTATTTATTTATTTACTTATTTATCTATTTGCTGTTTGTTTCTTGTCTTCTTGGTGTTTGGTTGTTTGTTTGTTTTATTCGTTGTAAATTTTTCTGCACAGTCTCCTATCCTGAATCTGGGCACATTTCACTACATGGTATACTCAGTAACCATGTACATGACAAATAAAACTCTTTTGACTCTTTTCGACTGTTTTCAGCTAAGCTACTATTATTTATGAACTTTCTTACTAGCAACGTTTGAAGCAAATCCATGATGTGTACTTTCTCTTTATCACACTACAAGAGGGTATTGTCCCGACTTTTTGACTCCCTGTTTATTATTACAGATTGTTCCTGAGTTACGATTTTACAGCTTTACGCATTCAGTAGAAACCATAGATCGGATTTTAAATTTCGATTTTTTTCACGGGCAAGCAATATGCGGTATAATATTCTGTCATGTTGCTGGACATCTCCCAGTCTGCCACGCAGTCGCTAGCGTACACAGCGGATACTCTACAGTGTTCTGTGTTGCCAGTGTTTTTTTGGCTACACCCCGTATCTACTGGTGAGAAGAAGAAGAGGAAGGAGAAACTCAAGATAAATGCCCAGCATGAAGGCGGCAAGCCTGTAATGGCCATAATGACTTTTAAGGTAGGCTAGGCTAAACTAGGAGAGAGTGCCTACTGACAGGATGTCCAGGTAGTAACTAAATCCCATCCGTGACTGGGGGCGGAGAGACTGCTTTTGTTCTGTCGCTGAAGCAGCCATAGGCATGACAGTAGGTTAGGTGATTAAATGCATTTTCGACTTAAGATATTTTCAGCTTATGACAGGTTTATCGGAACGTAACCCCATTATAACTCAGGGACCATCAGTATATATTATTATTCTTTATTATTTGCTGTGATCAAACTGTGTGTCTCTTATTGATGCCTGGACCCCTATTGCACTTCCTCTTGTCTCAGGCTGTAAATATACTTATTTCAGAAACAGAAATACAGCGAAAAACACAAATGTGACATCAGTTTATCACATGGTCAGTTATGCCCTGCTATGAAAGTACAGTATATAAATATACAAAAAAAAACTATTTTGCCTGAGATTCTCCCTCTAACCATTTGCACTAAATAGCAGTTGTCAAAATTCTACTTCAGTTAAGTAAGATTTTCTTGACCTTCATTTTAGCTTTATTTTCCTGATGCCATTTCACTTTACATCTGCATCTTGTTGCTCCTCTTGCTTCTGAAGCTGCTCCACGTAGGAGTCCAGCAGCCTCATGTTGTCACGGTGAGTGACCCCTATGGTGAAAGATGTGGGCTTCAGCGTCAGCCCATACTCATAGTCCATGCTTGGTTGGTTCTCGGGGTCGACCAAAAAGAGGCACTGATGTACCAGCAAGGTTGTGTACAGGAAGAGCTGTGCCTTGGACAGGTCCTCCCCAATGCAACGTCGCCTCCCCAAGGAGAAAATCAACACACTGCTGGTCAGGTCCTTATTCAAGGCCCCACTTGAGTCTAAAAATCTTGTAGGATCAAAGACTTCAGGGTGCCTCCATTTGTTGGGGTCGTGGTTTATGGACCACTGATTTATGAAGACCACAGTGTCTTTGGGGATATGGTAGCCTCCTATAGAGGTGTCACTGGTGGTGGAGTGTGGGATGGTGACAGGGATGAAGCTGGTGAAGCGCATGACTTCATAGATGAAGGCCATGACGTACGGAAGGCGAGGCTGGTCTTTGATGGTAGGCAGTCTGCTTCGGTCCACCACCCTGTCCACCTCCTCCCGCAGTCGGGCATAGATGTCTGGATACCTGACAACAGTTATGCTGCAGTTAAAATTTCCCTGTCTTTGGCCCAAAGTCTAAAACACAGCTGCAAACACACAAACCTCCTCTGCCTTAATGTCTTCGTGAACATTCACCCAGGCCATAAAAAGATGCTGCTTTTTAATATTCATTAAGCAGCATCTTTCCATCCAACACAACATGGAGGTGCATATTTTAAGAGTCTTCAACGCATTTTGTCATGTAATTTTTGCTCTTATTAAACATTCAATTTTTTAACAGCATTAACATAAGGATGATCATGGAAAAACTCCTGCAAAAGGAGTACGACTTTCAGATGAGAAACAGCAAAAAGGAGTGTTTGCAGCATCGGGGGGGGGGGCACAAATGTTAGCAAACGTTGCTCAGAAAGAAGATTTAATACTTTGCTGCTGCAAAACGTGCTGTTTGTGGTGCAATAAGTGATGCTCTTTACTGGCAATGACTGCTGAGACTGAAGCCTCCCGGGTTTGGACTGAGAGTCTCTCTCTCTCTCTCTCTCTCTCTCTCTCACCCCCTTGGGATGTGAATTTAGTGTCTGTGTCACAATAGCAACAGTGGTCACTGCACTGATTGTCTGAAATGAGTGAATTGGGCTGAATAAACTAGCAAAACACATTTCTGATTAGTAGATGATGGGTGTTTATATTTTTAAAAAATACATGAAAAATAACAACTGGAAACACAATTGTATTGGAATTCCTGCTTCTGCTAGATAATTTTTACATCAGTTTTGCTGTGAAGGCTATATAGTAAGGAGTATTTTCTGTTATGGTTTTAATTTTGTTTTTGTCAGTGGAACAGCAACCCAATCCCTTCACTGCATTCCTTTCAAAAAAGCAACCCAACAGCAGGTAAGGCGACCATCAGATCTATTAATAAATCTCAACACTGTGCCAAAAACATCAGCTGCACGTAATATTCTAATGTATCAAGCAACATCAATTTGTGTAGTTAGAACTATAAACATGAAGTATATTTGCAAAGGGAACTCTCTCAACAACAATTGCATAAATAGAAATTTTCCAGAAGTGAATGGTTATTAAAGCAGCAGCAAGTCCACGTGCAGCACTGGAATGACAGACTGTATATTTTAATTTAAACCAATGGAAGAATAAAGATAAAAATTAGTAACATTGCAAACAGATGGGAAGAGAAGAAAATGTGAAAACGTGCTGGAATTATGAATAATGTCATAGTAAAAGGACAGATCTCAATACCGGTGATCGTGTCTGGTATCTGTAAGTGGACATATGACCCAAATGTGTTAATAAATGTGATTAAAGCTGCTTTTTTACAACCATTCACAGTACAGCAGAGAGTCTGAAACCCCATACCTGCTCCCTGTGTTCCCCTGTGTTTTCTGCTGTGCTGGAGGATGACTGGAAATGTTGGTGTAGAATAATCGCAATATTAAAGTGCCTTGAACCCCACCCCCACAATGGACACCAGGTAGTAGAGCATTAAACAAACAAATAAATAAATAAACAGATAAATTAATAAATCAATTAGATAGATAGATAGATAGATAGATAGATAGATAGATAGATAGATAGATAGATAGATAGATAGATAGATAGATATTAATGCCCTAAGTAATGGATTTTACGATTGACCTTTTATTTGCAAATGTTCCTACTGGCTCAGCTGGCAACTTAAGCCGTTGTTTAAGCTGTTGGTTCAACTCCCTCCCTTCCTTTGAACAAGAGCTGAATTTAAATGTGCTATATAAATGGGTAAATCAGAGTAAAGTTGATTATCTCATGCTGTAAGTCGCCTTGGACCTGGGTGTCAGTTAAATGGGTTTGGGGTAATAATAGGACCACTGAGGTGAGGCCGACACATCTTACTGCAGTGCCCTCAGACAGTGTGAGATGCGGGTTGGTGTGGGACTGTGACAAGGAACCACCTGGATGACCCTTACCTCACCAGAATGAGGATGATCCACTGCAGGGCAGTGGACACTGTGTCCTGACTCGCCCCGAAGATGTCGTTGATGGCTGGGGGCACATACTCCTTGTCCAGAAAGGCCCCCGAAGGACCGGGGGCGCCACGGTCCACTGCGAGGATGACCGCATCTGTGATGTCCCTGATGATGTTTGACCTGATAGTGGCGCGGTGCTCGGCCACTTTGTTCTTGGTGAACTCGTAGAAGTCCGCATTGAGTTTCTTGAAGTTGCCGAACATGGTCTTGATGGGGTTGGGGAAGTACTGGAGCCACGGCATGACGTCCACCATGCTGCCGGCGCCCACGGTCTTGGTGAACTGGTCGTTTCTCCCCACGATGGCCTGGAACTCTTCGTCGTTGTAGGCGTACCTCTTCCCGAAGCACACGGCGCTCATGACGTTGGCCACGGACACAATCAGGGAGGTTCGCGGCACGAAGAAGCTCCTCTCCTCCGTCTGCTTGAGGAAGATGTGCAGCAGCTCCCGCAGCTCACTCACTACATGCTTCTCGAAGGTCTTCTTGCTGTGCTGGTTGTTGGTGGAGAAAGCCCTCACCGCGGACTGTGCCACCTTGCGATGCACCTTCCACCATTTGCTGTAGTTGCTGAAAGCCATGCTCTTGCCGTCCGCGATGAAGCTATACGACGTGAAATCGGGCCTCCCGGCGAAGTCTACCCCCTTGTCGATGAGCGCCGCGCGGATGAGGTCCCCGTTGAGCACGACCACGACGCGGCTGCCCAGCTTGATCTGGAAGATGTCGCCGTATTTTTTTGCCATCCGCGTGAAGTAGATGTGCGGCGCGGCCCCGAGCTGAGCCGCGTTCCCGATGAGCGGCCAAGGGAAAGGGCCTGGCAGACTATGCGCGCCCGCGCATCGCCGGACCCAGAGGCACAGGTGCGCGCACAGCAGCGCGCAGAGCGAAGCCAGCAGCAGGTTGCGCGGGGACGGAGGTGGGGTGGCCTCGCTGAACAGCTCCTCCACACTCATGCTGGTGCCTGCACGGTTAAAGAACAATGAGAAACAAACCATTATTGCACTAAAATGATCGATTTGTTTGATGGGTCTGTAACACTGCACGGAGAACAGTGTAAAAACTGACGAAAAAGCAAGACGAAATAAACTTCCACGCTAAATATTACTCTCCCTGCATTGTACAGATTTATCAAAACAAAAAACAAAAAAACAAGTAGTTAAATCCCAAAGCCCGTCGACTACCTTAAACAGATCCTCTGCACGTTTCGAACTTGAACCGAACTACAGAGCCACAGGGGCTCATCGAACCGCTCGCACCCGGTACGTGGGCAGCGGGTACTTTACATGGTTCTGCGTCGGTGGTCAGTGCTCGGTCCACCTCCAGCTGTTGGAC